>OZ026580.1:18404536-19604536 GCA_964020215.1 Aurelia sp. 3 sensu Dawson et al. (2005)
AAAAACCCTCAACAAAGCGACAAAGGGGAAGTCTTTGCATTTCGGAAATCATGGTTCCTGGAAATTGAAACTCGATCAAAAATCAGAGATAGCGAAATATGATCTTGTATTAGATAACCTATTCTGGGAGTGATAAATACTGGAGGTTTCTTCTAAATATCTGTTTGTAAGCCTTTGTAATCTATAGCGACCCGGCTGGTTGCTATGATTGCATCGTTATTATGTGTGATGAGTCAAGACCAGACAGGAGCTAAATAGGGTTCGGTTCGGCCTAATGCAATACTAATGATTCATGTGCTACGGATATTCACTTGCATGAGATTATTCACATCACACAAGCCCAATTTGAAACTGCAAGGAATTCGACGGTCTTTTGCGCGTTTCCATTGATGATGGTGCTTAGCACAAAACAGGTCATTTACTCACGCATTTGCAACCCAAAAATAGGAGAAATTGTGGTTTCAGTTACCAGACCGACAATGGTTGACACAGTCAGATCTGTGGAAGACCGAGAATTAAAATAGACAACTGCATGCTTTGTTGTGAATGAATTTCGTGGTGCTCTGGACTGGAAGACAGGAACGGGTGCTGAGGTGGGCATTCCATCATATGGTTCATCAAAAATCAAGTCGAATATGGTGTAAGAACTAAGAAGCTGTGGAAGTGAAGTTTTACTCAAAATCATCTTGTATGGCGACGAAAGTTTAACCATTGACATTGACAAGAAACCAATCGAGGCACCTCTCAAATTCATCCATGCGACAGATCGTTTTTTAAACGCCAAATGCTCCATCACAGCAAACTCCCTTACATTAACACCTACATTTTGTCAGTCGACTTTGCAATTGTAATAAGATAACTTATTTTAGTTACTTTTCCTTGTTGCTACTTTGTTTAAAAGGTCGCAGGGTTGATGTGTATTTCCAATGTTCCTTGTGGCATCGTTGATTGTAACTTGTCCTTGTACTTTTATGAGAACATATCTAAAAAATTTTGCAAGCTTTGGATCCTATCTGTAAATTCTTATTGGAAAACTGAAATATGAAAAATGTCCTGAACAGACCAACAGAGCTTCTCAGATAATTTGCATTCACACTTTCTAGCCAAGCTGCAAATGCCACGCCCTGTAACTGAGTCGAAATTCCATCACGCAAGATGATAAAAATAGTACGATCTGATGTTACTCACTCTTTGTCGGGATAAGATGGAAGAATTCGCGACGGCCTTTCATCGTTTCTACCACTCGATTACAAATCTGTCTGCAGCTCTTGAGAAAACCAGAATTAGGAAGAGATTGAAAGAACAAATGGAAAACACCGCATTAAGTGAAAATCTTTTCAGGAAACACCTTAATATTCTATGGGTTTAAGCCAACATACATAATTCATCATGTAAAAAAGTATTACAAAAGCTCGTTTGCACTAAACATTCGGACAAATTACCTCAGGCAAATGTTCAAAACATAATTAGGCCATGATTTAAAATTCCAAGTCAATTTTGGTCAGAGTTGAAAGTTTGGATTTGTCCGCAAAGCCATCTATAAATTATGAAAACCTCGACTGTAGACTTTCAGCAGTGAAAACAAAATCTCACAGGTATGAGGCTCAGAAAGAAACAGAACGTTTTGTTCAGAATATAAACCATCTAAGCAAGGAATAGAATTATATAATTAAGTACAGATTATTGCCTTAATCTGAATGGAAACAACAAAGCAAGTATGAAACCTTCGAATCAACCTGCTTCGTATCTAACATGAAAGCCTTTGAGATAAGCAGATTTGTGACTTACGTTTCATTCAAACCTTTAACGTAGCTGGTAGGGGTAAGCCAATGCTTAAAGGGTTTGTACCAAGTTAAAAGCTTGCATTTGCAAGAGCACAACAATCCAAAAATATCCCATTCAAATCTTTGTCAAACATGCACCTACTGAGAAAAATGGATAGCCAGGGAAGGCTTCCCTGGGAAGCAATGCTTTGTCTCAGTATTCCTTAGTTCTATCTGTAGAGAAGCCTATTTGCCATTGCCAACTCCTTTTAACTTCAACAAATAACTAGAAACTGCGATACTAAAGTGAGCAACGTTTTGCAAACTTTGCATTACTGTTCATTGCATACTTTGGCGGCTATACATGCTAGCAGCAGCAGACTACAGAATATGATGCAATCCTTGCTACAGAGTCATCAACAAGAAAGTTTCAACTCTTACTGGTCATTGCGGAAGAGCTTCGCTTGCAACAACATTAAATCACACTTTACAGAAAGTAGAAGCTTTAACTGGTGTTCCGTCTTCATTCTTTGTCTATATATAGTTACTTTTCCAGGAGAAACAAAGGGTGAGAGGCAACAGTTCATTCAGCATCTGTACCACAAGGTTCATTTCTAAGCCTCCTGCTCTTTAATTCATTTCTTATGGTGATGGAAACACCACAAGAAAAAATATCAGTCTTCGTTGGTCTTACTTCAGATGGCATTGTGACAACTTCAAAGAACGATGTACAAAAATACAAGTCGTCGCCCTTAATTTCAGGAAAAGGTGAAGTTATGAAGTTTGAAAAGGAGACTCCTCCATAGCAACCGATAAAACATTGAATGAATATATGAATCTTAAAATGTTCAACTTTAATTTGCAATGTAAGACACAGCAACACACTGCAATGCTGGATCATTCTAATGAAGGTGTCTATTTTATTGCAAAATGAGACAAAACATAATCTACTCATCTACAATCCAGGTCAAAATAAGCTGGGACACAGGCAGATTTCGGAGTTTTCATGATGTTTCCAAATGTGTCGACCCACAATCTAACGTTTAGGACTTTCTAATCCCCCTTCCCCCAATTCAACGTTGAGATGGTCAAATGGCGTTTGATTCAAGCAACGGGGGGGGAGCGGGGGGCCCCTTCCCCACTATTGAAGTAGTGCAATTTTGTGACTTGTCCCAAGTATTTTGATAAAGATTATACCTTATGACTGCCTATTTTTATCACAATGAGCCCCACACAGAAGGTTTCATCAAAAGTTCTACTGATGCTAAAGTTTAACCAATTCCAACAATGTACAGGGTGTCTCAAAAAAGATTGTTCGATGTTTGATTAAATATTAAAAAATAACGATAAGATGAACAGACTCACGGGAAGATAACCCTGTCCCTAAGATTATGAAATAATTTTAGAGATCAGAATCTTGCAAAAATCGGTTGAAAATTCACTGAGTTGCGAGCTTTTAAAGATCACAAATATGCGATAGCTGAAACCAGAGACCCCCAGATTACTTGTAATGTAAAAAACCTCAAAGACCGAGGTAAAAGAAGCTTTTCTAATGTCATACCTCTCGTTGATATCAGAGCAAACCAAACAGGGCTTCCAATGTAATTCAATCCTTATGCTCAATAACAGTGGTTCAAAACATAATCAATGAGAGACTGAATCTGTTTCCTCAAAGCATCCATATGCTTGAAAGTTAGGTTATCGAAACCTGTTCAAATCCCATTTGGTTCACCCTGAAACAATTGAGAAATAACGGAAGCGATGGCCCATAGGATTTTTACAAAAATTGCCATTTTGAGGCCTCTGGTTTCAGCTTTCGCACAAACTTGAACTTCAAAGGCTTGTAACTCCATTAATTTTTAGAGGATTTGCAAGATTCTTATGTCAAAAATTTATTTAAAGTCTCAGGAAAAGGATCACTTGACCATGTGCCCATTCAGCGTATCGGTATTTTTTAGTATTTAATCAAACATCGAACAATTTTTTCGAGACACCCTGTATGTTATCTTAGACATAGCATGATGAAATTATGAGGCTCCAAAAGTTACTTGATTTTTGAAGCCAAATACAAAACTTAACAGCATTATTGTCAGATCCATCTCACATTTGACATGGACAATTATGTCAGAAAGGAATCTCTCAGTCAACTGAAACACATGAAAGCTAACTGGGAAAGCATAAAATCAAAGTTCCTTGGCATGCACCTATATATGAATAAGGTGTCTTTTGAATCCAATGGCTGAAAATAAGGTATATGACCCAAGGGGTACTCCATAGCTTTCAATACAGGGGGAGTACAATCCAATATTTGGAGTCCAAAATTTTACATTAAATCAATATTTGGGGTCTGTAGATTACAACATGGACAAAAATTCAATATTTTGGGTACACAACTCTAAAAGAAGGAGGAATGGTGGAATTTGGTGTGGGTCTCCAAGATCGTAGACTCCAATAATTGGCGTCTCCAAAACATTAGGCTTAATATTTAGGGGTCAGCAAAGAAACAGTGACATGGTTCCCCCCATTTAGAAAGTTAGGGAGTACCCCCCTGGGGTAAATGAGCCATGATTTCAACGCCTTCAGAGAAAAGATTGCTACAACTGCCAAGAGACAATTTGGTCTTTTTAATGCAACAATTAAGAAAGTTTGAGCATTAGAAAGAGCACCACATTTTGCTGTTTTTTCAAAGGCTGCAACTCTTTTCTGATTCACCCAATAAGCTGACAATGATGCATAAGCAAATGTTATGACCTACTTTAAGAGTAACAGAAGGGCAGGTGAATTGGAGATAACATCATATCACCTATTATCTTAATCTCATTGGATAATTCCTTTACAAACATTTTACATGACTTGTTCAACTTAATTAGATATCAAAAAAGAAATTCTGTTAAATCACTTTAGTGGAGAAAGAAGAAAGAAATACTTGCTATGACTATTTCAAATTTCCTCTAGTAATGAGGTCATTTTGAAAAGAAAACTTGACTTACTTTCTTATAGGAAATTAGAAATTAAGATGAATGTAGAGAACTTGGGTACAAAGTAAATCAACAGAGTAAAAAGTAGCTTAGCTTTAGGGACTGGGTCACTCTAAATACAACCTATTGTAATGGATTTTACTCACTTGATGAGAACAATAGGAACAGAAGTGGCACTTGTCATTATTTTGTGCTATGGTTAGAGAAAATCGCGTAATATATCTGCATCAGTTCCTTGACCCTTTACATAGATTTTGTTTGGTGTTTATCTTATACCATCATATACAGGGTGTCTCAATAAAAGCTTCCTCAGTAGTTTTAAACTCAAATCTCTTGACCTACCCATGCTAGCAAAAAGATTTAAAAATTTTCTGAAAGCATAATAATGCAGTTACAAAATGAGCACTTTTGATAAAATTGAGCAACTGAACCAAAAGCAGGTGAAGAATTCTTCATCATACTGTGAAGAATTATTTAAATTCTCCAGAATTCTTTTAATTTCAAGGTGCATCAGGCTTGTAGTGTATCAACTTCTGATGTCAAGGTTCAAGCCCAAAATATTGCAATTATAAACTTTTAGTCATTATGGATACTCTAGTTTTCCAAGAATTACTGTTTTTCAATGTTGACAACAATGAAATTTCTACAAAATCGTGCAGTAGCCTGCCACCTTTCAAACACAAGATTTTGAAAATGCAAAACATGTATTAAGTACTGTTAGCACTTGCAACTAATAATTAGCATGAAAAAACTGTGTTTTGTTCAAACTACTCATTTAGTTCATTTTATACGCAGAGGGATCTGATATTTCTTCAGGTTTTTGTTGATTTCATCTCAAATGTTGTATGAAGTTATAGAAATTTCTGGTGTCTTCCAATATATCAATAGCCCTCTTTGCCATTTGATAACACTGTATAGCAGGTATTATTGTGTTATGTAAAGTTTCACTTTCTGTGCAAATCTTATGCTGGAATAGTTTAGTCAAAAGTGGTACGTTTGCCAGTACAAAAGAGATGATGACTTATAACAGGGTCAACATGACCTGTTCAATTGAATAAAATTTTGAAATCCTGAATGTGTTTTAGCTTGTGTCATGTACTGTAAATAGAAAAGTACAGATGTTTAGCTATGAATAGACACCCTTTCTTACAAAACAAATGGTTTAGCTTAGAAAGTAAATCAATGTTTTGTCTGTCTAGTTGTTGTCATGCACAAAAAGTTTCAAGAAAAATTCTGATTGATTCATCACTACTGGAGCATGCGTAGTGTATTACATCTTCCTGAAGACCTTGAAGTCCAGACAAAACACTTGAAGCACAACCTAATATGTAAAGTATGCCCAAGCAGAATTATTCTAACATCTAAAAAAGAACCTAATCCTTTACACTGCTTGATTCAACATTTTACAAAACACACAAACTTATGGTAAGCAATTTTTTTTCGTTTCTTTCACCTAAAAAGCAAGATTTGTGATAGGGAGCAAGTTTGGATAATTTGAATGGTGCCTTGTATGGCAACAACACTCAATCCACAGATGGAATGAAAGGCTTGTGCAACAGACATCTCTGTTTTGTTTTCGAAGTTTATCAGTGCAATGTCTGGTCCACAAACAACTTCCCATACAAGGCCGCTCCAGACAGCAGTGTACAAAGAGTGGGTGATATGGACCACTCTGAATTCATGAAATTTAGTTCCATAGCTTTGGCTCTAACCCAGGAGACATTTCTCCCATTAACCCAGGAGACATTTCTCCCATGCAGCCATCTCCCATTTTCTCCATTTTCAGGAATATGTTTTGGCCCATTTGTTTACACCCTCAAGAAGAAACCACCCAACAAAATCACAAGGCTGTTGCTGCTGTTTTTAACTTTCTTCTCGATGTTGAAATTTGGATCTGTTTTGGTCGGTTTGGTTTGTGAGTTTACGATAGGTATGAAAGGTATTCAGCATTCAATATTCAATTCGTGACCATTTGTAATGTAATGACGTCGATTATCGTCAGAAAACAGCTAGGTACGCAGTGCCAATGTATTGTCTCAATAGCAGCGTAGTAAAATTGTAGTCGGTGGGAGACTAGAGTCAGTGATGGCCTAAAAGCAAAAACAGTACATACCATCTTGCTCCTCTCCTGATATACAGCAAACAAGATTAATAACCCAAGTGATGATTCCATAAACAAATGAGAGAATTCCTCCTACAACCATCTTGCTGGTCAGAAATCAAATACTTCAGCATTGCTAGCTCATATTAGCATGATTTGTTGAAGTTGTTTTGAGCCGCCATATCTTCCCTTGTTGTCCTGGGCTACTTATGACAAAAGAGGATGATAATTTGTCATGTCTTTCAAGTCGGTCAATTTCTATTGTCCTTATCAAAAATTCAATAGAAGTGCAAATTTTGTTATTTGCTCAGCAAGTTTATCAATTTTATTTTCAAAATACACTTCGTCCTTCAACAACAGGTGTCAAGATGAGATGCTCATTTGTTTCCGTGTTTTTTGGCTATTTTCATTAGTTTCCTTCTCCTGAGAAGTATCAGGAATTAAATTAGCCGTTGAGCCACTTCGGCACTTTGATGCCAAGTACTAAACTGCGGACTACGAATCTAGAGCAGCACCCTTGGGTGCCAGACTCTCTTTCTGGTACTTAGGATTCCAAAACGGTGGAAACTCTAGAGCTTTGCAACTATCATTGCCCAATGTGACTCTAAAGTCATAACGATTTTCTCTTACTGTATAAGAAACTTGAATAGAAAGAAGTTTCTTAATTTCACATGAAAATTCAGCTTTTTAGTACCACATGTTTCTTAATTTGATTCTTATCTTTTGGATGCATTTAGTTTTCTGCAAATACCCCTTATTTGTTTTTTGACAAACAGCATAATAAGTTTTAGCAAGAAAGAGTATTCTTTTGGGCTCAGAACGTAAAATTATCATAAGCCCTGGATATCAAAAAAAATATGGCTCACAGCAATTTTCCCATGATTTTCTTGGATTTGGCTTTATGTTTCTTAGCACTTTTCCAATATAGGACTAGAGTTTCTTGAATTTTTGGCTGTCATAGTACTAGTTTCTTATAAACCGAAGATTTAAAAGACCTCCAGGGGAAGAGCTGGCCATCACTGGCTAATTTTTATCGTTGCGGTTATTGCAGTTATTGGAACAGATTCTTGAGACACGGGGGGGGTTCTCGGCTAAATTTCGGGTAGGGGGGTGCCCCCCACAGTTTGAAAATGTAACCGTTGGCTAGACCAATTTTTGTGAAAATGATACCCTTGGCTAGACTAATTTTTCCTTCAGAAGTGCTCTGAATTGGCATTTTCTAGGCAAAACTTGCCAAATTTTCGCATTTTCTAGACCAAAATTTTTAAGAAGTTGGGTTTTTTTTACAAAAATTACCGAATTTTGACATCTCTTTGACCAAAATTCCCGAAAAGCATACCCTTGCCTAGACCTAACTCGACTAAAATTGCCAAAAAGTACACCCTTGGCTAGACTAGAAGTCCGAAAAAGTATACCCTTGCGGGCGGCACATCCCCAGGTACCTTTACTATGGAAGAACCCCCCCCCCCCCCCGTGTCTTGAGATAAGATGGATAATGCTGACTGGAAAAGTCTGAAGGATCACTATGAGGAGCAAGGTCTCAAAGTATGGGTTAAAGTAAGAATATTGAGAAAACCATACCTTACAAACAAAGTTTAAAATATCAAGTGACAGTATCAAGATTAAAATTATAATTAAAATTAATTATTATCAAAATCAAAATTAATACTTGAATATCCTTATAGATTACGAGAAGTACACTTTTCCATAGATTTGAATTTTCGACTTCATGATCTTTGGGGTCAGAGTTCAGAAAAAGTCACGGTGCCACGGCTGTGAGCCGGAGGAAGCTGTTGCTTTTCAATGCCACTTTTGAGGAAGGTTTACTAATTTTACTAATTACTAAATTTACTAATTAAAATTGGGGTACTGGGTCAGAAAAATAACTTGTTTGGGTCAATTATTACGCCAGAAATTATTATTTTTTGGGTTGATGCTTTGTACCCTGCCTGAGCACCCCTATCCTAAATATACCTGAGTAACCCCCTGAGTCCCTTTACTGTTGCCCAACTGTTCATCCTGGATCCATATCTTGGAATGGGGTATTCGCCATTCGGGAAATGCGGGCAAGAGATCAATCAGAACTTGAAGAAATAGACTTGAAGCATATCCAGTCGACAAGCTCCACTCCTCCACTAGCCCCTTAGTTTCGCTCTTGTTGTTGCTGCTGATGGCCAGCTCAATTATTAGCGACAAATCAGTTCAAAGGAGCATGTGGAGCCAGTTTAGGATGCAAGGTGGGCCTGGAGAATTAGAACAACCAGAAAAACTAGGAAGTTTTTGCGTGACTCTGATTACATCAGGGTTTTCCGGAACTTTCAGTAAAGTTGATGCGTCAGGGTGATTTGATTTGATTTGATTGGTTGGCACTGGGGGTGTGTTCGAGGCTGCACAACATTGGACTGGACGATTTCGCCCGGACATTTTAACACTAGATTTACTACAGATGAGCTTTTCGTAATTTTGTTGTTGCTGCTGTTTCTTCGATCTCAATTTTTGAAAGCTGAACAATAGCAATTCACTTCATTGAGAAATAAACATTGCAAAGAGTATGTCGTAAAGTGAGATTGATTGCCAACAAAACAGAGGGCTTGGCGTGCCACGAAACATACAGCAACGTGTGAAGACTGCAGCAAAGACGCAAGAAAATTGGGTATGAGATGCTTTATTCCTCTGATTCCATGTCATGTCTGTGATTTCGAACTTGAGAAACACGTTAGTCCCAAGAGCTGAGCCTGTTAGCAATCATTCTGCACCCGTCGTAGGCATGTGAAGCAGTTTAGGCCAAAGTTTACTCAGGTTTTCTGTGCAGGTTTATACTCTTTAGGCCAAAAAGCAACCAAGGGAATTTTAGCCAATCACAGTTTAGTTTCATTCATTCATCGATCATCAATCTATTCTAAATACAATTTTACATAATTACACTATTACTAGGTACTCGACACGATACCACACAAACAGCAATAAAGAAAATAAGCTGATAAAGATACAGAATCAGAACGTCGTATGATTCCCTACGATCATGATGAAAGCAAAGTGTTTTTGAGTAGGAACCTTTTTCAGCTGAATACTGCAAAAAAGCAGAAGCTTAGGCTCCATCATTGTTTGCTGTTTCAGGAAAAGTTGTATGAGTCTCTTACAGTATCTCTTACTCTGAAGATATTGCAGTGGCCACTGGACCATAAACAAGATGGCAGGAAATCAATCAGGCATAGACACCAACTGCATGACAATGACACGTTTCATGCTTCAAGAGCAAAGAAAATGCAAAAATGCAACTGGTGAACTAACGCAACTGCTAAACTCAATCTTGACTGCAGTAAAAGCTGTTGCCTCGGCTGTCAGGAAAGCTGGCGTTGCAAGGCTTTATGGTATTGCAGGCCATGCCAACACAACTGGTGACACTGTCCAAAAGCTGGATGTTCTTGCAAATGAGCTGTTCATCAATATGCTAAGTTCATCATACACTGTTTGTCTTATGGTTTCAGAAGAGAATGAGCAGATCATTGAAGTGGAAACTGATAAGCAAGGGAAATACATAATTTATTTTGATCCATTGGATGGTTCATCAAACATTGACTGTTTAGTGTCCATTGGCTCAATTTTTGCAATTGCAAAAAAGGTATGTTTCAAAATTTTGCTTTAAAAGAAGTGAGGAGTGGCCTTTTTGGAGATGATTGACTCAGAGTTCTGTTGTTTATCTGTTGTCTGTTTTGAATACCCTATTGTTTTTTCTTGCGTGTGCAAGTGTCACACTTTGCATACAGTGTTTGCAAGATATGAATCATATTTGTGCAAGATTTGCTTATTATCCTTCTGTAGCATTTTTGTATCGTTGAGGAATCGCATCCCATCCTCACACTTCTGTATATTTGATATAGTTTGTATTTGGGTCATTAATTAAAGGCAGTCTGTCTCATATTGTTCTGAACTTAGCAACGGCTTTATTTACCTTATTTACGCTGGAGCTAAATTCATGCACCACGAGTCTCAATGACCCTCATTTCTCTGGCTAAAGCGAATTAGCACAAACTTCTGGATTATACAATAAAGATCTTTATCGGTTTTATGTTCATTCTTTGAAGGGGACAGACTGCCTTTAAACGAACTATTATAAGCATCGTTACTATTATGTGTCATTATTTCATTCAACATTGTCAAGCTTTGTTGCAATGACAACCCTTTTCAGAAATATTTGATGATTAGATACACTGCTATGCAGTAGAAAGTAAATATGATGTAGACCTTTCCATCATGGTGATACTAATCCAAGGCAAGAGGCTCTGCAAGTCCTAAAAGAAGTAGATCATCAACATAACTACCTGCTGCATGCATGTCTTGACTGTCTCTATGCTTCCAGAGGATGATGATAAAGATCCTTTCCATTTCAGACAACACCAGGTGCACCAAGTCTTAAAGATGCATTGCAATCTGGCCGTAATCTTGTTGCAGCAGGCTATGCTCTTTATGGTAGTGCAAGTATGCTGGTTCTGACAACTGGGGATGGTGTCAATGGATTTACACTAGATCCGGTTGGTTTCTTTTGTCCTTTTTCAAGAAGGGATGGATTCTGAAATATCTGTTAAAATGTTAAAAAAACATCCTCTTTGCCAAATCCAAGAATAAATGCAGAAAACAGTGGATGCAGGCCTAGAATAAAGAGAGTTTCATAACCTGCCCCTTTGAAAAGGCAGAATCAAGGGAAATGCAGTTTTCAGTATATACAATAATACCTAGACTGATAACATGATTCTCAGTTTTTCTTGCATTGAATTGGATTATGTTTATGGCTTCAACCTGAGACTCATGACCAGACAGCTTCAGAACAGGGAAAAATTTAGGCCAAGTTATGGCACAACCAATCAGACTGTTACGTTCTTAATATGGTCAACCCATATGTGCCTATTTTTAGTGTTTGATTGGCTCATTAGTTCAAAGTCCGATGTTTTGAAGTTAAGCAATGTTCAAAGTGAAGTTTGAAGAGATGTTTGAATTTTCTTTTGACGTGCGGAGGACAGAAGACATTCAATGTTTCTTCAGATTTTTCGGAAGATTTTAGTTCCTATTTAGAATGTGTTTGGTTGTATGTCCTCGTAAGAGTGAAAAGAAAAACAGATTGAAAACGTTGAACAAATATAAGGAATCATGTCGTCAGTCTACAGTAATGCCTCCAAATATTGAGCTGCAAGTGCCAAAATGTAATACCTTCAATCAAGAAAGAGAGAAACCAGGCTGGCACAGACACAGATCCTGTGGACCAAGAATGCTTGGTTAATTGCAGGCTCTGTGTCACAGAGGTCGATAAAATTCTTTTCTTCCAATGAGCGGCCAAAGCTTTGTCCAACCTCCTTCAAAAATTTTTTGATTTCACAAGACTTAGTGGCTTTTACAGCCAAATTCGTTCAAGTTGTTTGTAGAATATATCGCCAAAGCTACTTTGTGAAATTAAACACATTCATAAACCAAAAGCCAAAACTCAAAGGGAGTGCAAAGACCAGCATGCTTTGCATGAAGTCGTTGACGTATTCTCCACAGCTTCCAGAATAACTGGCTGTACGAAATTCACAAAAACAAAAACAAAAACAAACGATTGCAAAGGCTGCTGGTCTTTGTACTCCCTTTAAGGTTTAACCTCAACATAACATAAAACGAATAACGTATAACTTAATGTCTATTCCCCTATTCCTCTGTCAAATAATGGAAAGAAGGCCGTTGTTGATATAAAAAGTGTAGTATGGCATTGTAACTGCCTAAAACTCAGTTTATTTACACTTTGTATTTTCTTTCAGCAAATTGGAGAATTTGTGTTGACTGATCCTGATATGAAGATTAAGCCAAGAGGAAAGATTTTCAGTTTAAATGAAGGATATGCAGCTCTTTTTGATGACAAGCTAACCAAGTATCTAAAGTCGCTGAAATTTCCTGAGGTAAATGGCTTCGTACCCTTGATCATATGGAAATACCAAGTGTGTAACAAGATAGTTCAGTTAGAACAAGGACCGTGGCCCTGAAAAAATGTTTCAAAAGTGTGCTCTTTTGGCTTTGCTGCTTTTAGTTTTGAGCTTCCATAAAGTCCGAAAAGAAAAGCAACGAATGTGAAGCTTTAAGACATGTTGTGGAGCATAGGTTCCAAAGCTGTAAATTGGTGTAAAAAGGCGAGTGCAAAATTCAATGACCTACTTCTTTCAACTGAATGACTTGAAAGAAACTTTGGCCACTTTTCTATGATTCTACTGTTTAACTTTTCAGAAGTCTTGAATATTTGTCGAAATTACAGCCTATTTTATATTTCAGCTCATTTTATGATGTGACGTCATCAAAGAGTGAAAGAGTTTTGCTTGATACCATATTGTAGGAATCCATACACTATGGTTTTCTCGAAAATCATTTGATCTTTCGTCGACAGGTTCAGAAGTTACGATTGTTTTAAGTTTTTTTTCGAAAATTCTCTTGAGTTCTTAAAAAAGAAGAAAAACACTGTAATTCTGAAAATATTGAAGATTTTAGAAAAGCCCAACGGCAGATTTACTGTAGAATAATTCAAGTTTCTTCGAAGCTGTTCAGTTCAAAGAAATAGGTCATAGAATTTTACACCCAGCTTTTTAAAGATTTGAAACCTATGCTGTGTTGCGGACAGACAGTGTACCGTCCTCCATGTGGTAAATTGATATCGAAGACTGTCGGACGAAAAAATTTCGGAAAAACAAGTTTGGACAAAAACTTTCGGCCGCTTTTTCGGTAATTTCGGACAAAGAAACTTTCAGACAAACACGACATAAAAAAACAAGCATGATACCAAAATATATATTAAAAATAATTGTTATTCTACCATAAATATCCACTCAAAGTACGTGCACAATCATCATCATATCTACAAGAACATCTGAATAAACTTTTCGTTTGATTGAAATATGGTACTACCAGCTGTAAACCAAATTAAAAGGTGCTGCCGCATGTAGACTACATTACATAAGTCCCTCTAACTTACGCTCGTTGTTGTTGTTGTCATCGCTTCAGTTGAGGGACTTATGTCCTTACGCTTCAGAATAGGGACTAATTAGGCCAAGTCCGCCGCGTTCACGGCGCGACCAATCAGATCGCTACTTTCTTAATATGGTCAACCCACGTGCCTATTGTTAGCGTTTGATTGGCTCGTTAGTTCGAAATTCGACTTCTCGAAGCGAAGCGACGCTCGAAATGACGTTCGAAGGGACGTTCGACTTTTCTTTCGACGTTCGAAGGATGGAAGATGTTCTAAGGTTCTTCTGATTTTTCGTAAGATTTTAGTCCCTGTTTAGAATCCGTTTGGTCGTGAGTCCTTTGTATGAGTGAAATTAAAACATTAGATTGTAAATGTTGAACGAATACAAGGAATCACGTCGTCAGTCTATGCCGCATGTACACTTTTTCCAAGGAACTCTTCAAGGAACCAAACTTCTAGATGGAAAATTCAAGAAACCTAACTACTACTTGCAAAACTTTGATTAGCTAACATTTTATGTTACGTTTCTTTGTACTTTCTATTTTCAATGAATTTAAAACTTTTAGACGAAAAAACGCTCGGACATCACCAGATTTCGGGCCATTAAACTCTCAGGCAACATTTTGTCCGAAAGTTTGATCGTCCGAAAGTTTTCGATTTTAATGTATACATTAATTACTTTGTATATGGCTCCATGTCAACAGGTGATAAAAATTTTGGGACACTTTTTCGAGAATTTGAGAGGAATCCTCCCAGCGCACATTCTCATATGACCAACGGACCGAACAGTGAAGTGCCTCTTAGTCTATCAACTGAACGAGCCTTTTGTTTTTTATCAGGAGGGAAAAAAGGCATATGGAGCCCGATACATTGGATCCATGGTTGCTGATATGCACAGAACGTTGAAGTATGGAGGAATATTTATGTACCCTGCGAACAAGTCGTCACCACAAGGAAAGGTTTGTTTCGTTCTTGTATTTTCTATCGTTTTGACCTGATGATTATTCATATTTTAGCATGAGCAGGAGGCTCAAAATCGCAGTCATAGCCACCATTTTAGCAGGCGTAAATCAGCTTTGCCTTGCCACAAGTGTTCTAAACTTTTGAGACCTCTTCTCCACTGGATGTGCTAAATACCATCCTCATGTGACAGGCAACAAAAAATCATACATTGCGCCAATTATGAAGCTATCATCTCCAGCGTCTGCAAACTAGAGCACGAATATTAATAGAAAGCTCTAGATTAAAGGATGGGTGGAGTTGCAATTGGCTTTCAGTGTCAAACGTAGTATATAATATTTGACAGGGCCGTGATGATCTATAGAATAATGAATGATCTCTGCCCGGACAACTTAAGAGGGAGACTTGTTACCAGATCTCAAATATCTAACTATCGAACAAGAAATCAGTTAGATCTTGACATTCCAAGGCAGCACCTAGGATTCTCCAGAAGCAGTTTTTCTATTCTGGTGCAAAGACGTGGGATGAAATCCCATAAGAAATCAGAATGAGTTCCACGATCACCATGTTCAAAAGGAAACTGAAGGAATTCCTGCAAATTTAGCATCCTTCCCAAACCACGATCCCTAGGAAGACCAGCAAATTTGTAAAATTTTATGTGTATGTAATTAGATATTTGTATAGTTTGTTTTTTCTTTTTTAGCTGATAGGGTTTTGTTAAAGCGTGATAATGCTTATACCTCAGGAAGTACTATCGTTTGTCGTAAAATCAACCAAAATGCCAAGTATTATATGGTCAATTAAAAATTCGGTCATGTGTGTGCGATTTATCTTGGCCTGTCGAAAGTAGATAGTTTTTAGGCGCATGCAGTAAACTTAGCATCTGGATTTTCTAAAAAGCGCTGAGTTTTCAATGATGCAAAGATCTTATATATGATATCTGCTCTGACACATTAAAATAAATTTGCTTTTTTTTCAAAGCTCCGTCTCCTCTATGAATGCAACCCAATGGCGTTTATCATCGAACAAGCTGGTGGCCTAGCAACTGATGGAACACAACCCATTATGGACATTGTACCGAAGACTATTCATGACCGAGCGCCCATTTACATCGGATCACGTGATGACGTCAACGATTTTCTCGCTTGCAAGCCTTGAACAGTGATCGGTGAACGTCAGGGTTTAGCGCATTAGATACATGTATTTTCATAGGAATCTGAGAGCATAATTTAACAGTGAAAGTTGCTTCAAAATTTTCATATTGAGGAATAAAATAGTATTACCACAGTAGTTTCTCAATAGGGCCTTTACCTACCACCAAGTTTTGCAAAACTTTAATTAAGGTACGTCGTACCTCATTCTCCGTTATCAGCAAATTCATTTGTTCTTTTTATGTGAGCTAGTGTTACAAGGCAAGAATTCTTGGGACAGTTCCGTTTACCAGGCTAAACAACATCGTAGACTAAACGCAGACAAATCAAAGCGTACTCTTGGGTTTATGATTTCTAAATTTTTTGGCACTTAAAACAGGGATGAAAAAATAATTTAATTTCTAGGACCAATGCTAATCCAAGTCTTGGGAAAATTTCTGTGAGAGTTGCTCCAAGAGAAGTATCCACTTTTGACAGGTCACGATAGAATTCGAAGACTGATTGTCAATCTTTAATCTCAATCGTATATGATACTTGCTGGGCAAATTTTATTTATCTTTCGACTGACCACCTCCAGAGTTACAAACAAAATCTTTTCTATGAAATTTCTTCTCTTGGTAACAGCCTAACTTCAGTTTGTAACGGCTATCAATGACGAGAACACTAAAGACTTTGACTTAAAAATTTGTCTTTTTTCGCCTTTCTGTCTAGCCCTGGAGACCCGAAAAAGTTTCCGTGACCATTTGTACCGTGGTCCGCTATTTTTCCACCCGTGATTTAAAGAGTTCGTTTTCTTAGAGTTTCTTATAAAAAGATACCTGCATACTTGTTGCCATATCGCTACCGTTGTGGAGAATACATTAACTAAGTAGGGCCGGTAATATTGATAGCTTCCACGGAAAGACTAACAGAAACATTTACAGTAAACAAGATAACATAGGGAACTCGCCGCACTCTTGGCAAAAAAACCTACTCAATCTTGTTGGAGAGGAGACACAAAGCAAGCGATACTGTTTATAAACAAACATCAACTTCGGTGAGCACACCAAGAGATACGATTTGGCCCAAGTAGTTTGAAAGTGTCTAAGACTATAGAAATCCACTAAGTCCCAATCGAATTTTCCTGCATCTCTACCCGAATAAATGGCTAGATTTTGTGAAAGACTGCTTGTCACAATAGATCAAAATTTATTCGTTGAAAATTGCGGAGTTTGATTTTCTGATTTAAAGGCCAGTCTCAGACTACGTTCACACGATGCCGGCACATTTTGAAAACGGTGAAAATGTGACGGATAGGCCTCCCGTTCACACGAAAAACGACACATTTTTTGCCGGCAGATTTCGAAAACGGTAGATTTTGAAAACGGAACCCTAACCGGTCTAAATTTGAAACAGCATCATGTGAGCACTCGATAATGATGTAAACAGAACATTTTTCGACACTTTTGGATCGAGACTGGTCGATTCTTAGGGTGTAGGTACTTTTCCTTAGCATCAAAGTCCTGCAACGACTTATTACTGTCAAATCTCCTACCGTTTTCAAATTGTGCCGGTATCGTGTGAACGCTAGCTCAAATTTTGCTGCCGTCACTTTTTTCACCGTTTTCAAAATGTGCCGCCATCGTGTGAACGCAGTCTCAGACTTTAGAAGCAACATTCAAATTATTTTGTTAATTTGCCCCCTTTTGACCAAAATCGCTGGCTGGTTCTGCATGTTATCTTGCAATAAACAATGATGCACTATTTTTTAAACTTACAATAACAAATCGAATTTTGATGCTGAAAAATTCCTTCATTTGAAAACATGGCTTTCAGTAATTGATTGTCTCGTTTAACCTATCCCAAACTTTTTTGTAATGAATTGCTTTGTTGGCCGTTGGAAAACTGCTATCACTGGTAGATCTCGGCAAATATCCCGTCTTGTTCAGAAATGTAACCAGCTTTTGTGGACCAGTGGTAACAGCTTTGACAAAATGCATCACGGCACGTTTTGCTTAGACCACCGAGATACAGCACATATGAATATCATACACACTGTTACGTACTGTATACTAAACTATGTGTAGCAACGTTGTTACAGTTAGTAACAACGCAATCTTGAACACTTCGGCTTGGGTAAACGGTATTATGCGAAAGGATTAACCATAGAGATATGGGACCAACCTGGTTCCAAAGGCCAGTTGGTACTGACTACAGTTCCCAGATAGGTTGGAGGTAGACTGCTTTCAGGACATGGGGACGAGATTGAACTGGGACAGACCTAGGGACAGACTACAGAAAGGAGAACAAACATAGGCCTATTTTGTGACAAAATTGACATAGTTGTTTGTTTTTGTGGTTGTTTGGCGTTCACGGTCTTTGAGGGGTGTCTATTTTCCAGTTATTGCAGATTTTCTGCCTTCCTTCGTAGTTAAGCTGGTTCACACGATGTCATGGGGTTCCTGTAAACCGTGGAACGACATAACGACTAATAACGACATAACGACTAATAACAAGCTATCAAATTACAGTATCGAGTTGTCTGTCCAAATGGGTGTATCAACCGGACCACCATGAGTACGGAATGGACTGATCAGTGGATCTAGGGGATAGCGGAGCTCGCGAATTTTCTGTTTCTTTGGAAAGCAAAGTAAGGAACAAGCAAGCTCATCAATTTTTTCCTCCGTTTTCCTTGTTTCGTGTAAATGTGTTAGTAGAAGATGGAAAGAATGATTCCAAATCCTTTTTCCTAAAGCTTTTTTACTTTGTAGTTTTCTTCTCCACTTTAAACAGTTTTAATCTGACCCTTTGGATCATGTACTCTGTAGACTTGCCCGGAGTCTATTTCGTCAGTCAAAAAGATTGGGAAAAGGAAAAATCGGGAAAAGGACCTTTCAGATAAACTTACTACAGATGACATACCTTTTCAGATCGACCAATGACAGATGACAAAACAACATTTATCATACCAAGAACTCTCTCTCTTCTGGTAAAACTATTATTAGGAAGCCAAGGAATGTTGCCTATACCCGTACCTACAAAAGTCGTTGTTGTTGTGTCAAGAAAAAAGTGTAAGGAGACAGGGAACCATTCTTTCCATCTTCTACTTAGGAAAAAAATTGACGAGCTTGCTTGTTCCTTACTTTGCCTTCAAAAGAAACAGAAAATTCGCGAGCTCCGCTATACCCTAGATCCACTGATCAGTCCATTCCGTACTCATTGATACACCCATTTGGACAGACAACTCGTTACTGTAATTTGATAGCTCGTTCATGTCATGTTAAGATCGTGCAGGAAGACCCTGCAGTTTGAGTCCTTATTACTTTATTTGGGTTTAGTTTTAATGGTTGTTTTAAAGATTTTCACTGTAATGACTTGTTTTCCCAAAACTGAGACAAATTATCCTTCGGCTTCTGCTTTGAAATTAAAGATAGGTTAGGTATAACAATGAGTTAATTATCTGACTCAGTTTTGTAATCGAGACAAAAAAATGACAAAAGTTTGGTGCTTACCAAAACATTTGAGGTGATTTTGCGTGGGTTATTATGTAGGTCAAGAAAATAAATACTTTTGACCTCACTGCCACAAAAATTGATAACACAGTGTCGAAAAGAAAATAACTTCGAAACATCGAAAGGCCGACGATTTAAACAGGGTTTAACGTCAGCAGCATCTTCTGGACTGCTTCTGGACTGTGAAAATTGATTTGTTGTTGAATAGAAATTCTCGAAATAGCTGCGTTTTGTCAACACTCAACAAAGGAGGAATCAACGCTGACAATCACGCCCTTTGAAAATCGTAAGCCATTTGCTGGGAAATCACAAATACGTGTGCAAATTGATTTTGTAAAGGGAGTTTCGAAAATCCGTTTGGGACCTGGTAAGTGTCGCGGTCGATGTATTTCTGCCATGTTTTTCTGGAGCTCTAGCAGGTCTTTTTACTCCAGGAAGGAATGAATTCTTTATTTTGCTGCAGGAGAAAGGACAAAGTTAACAGCAGATGTGAGATCAAAGGTAAATTTGGTTTTAGATGCGTCTGTTTGTTTAGGCCTAAAGTAGCATGACCTTGCGTTGTGATTACCCGCTGAGTGACAAATTACTTTGCTGGGAACAAAATTTGAACTTCGCTTCGGTATCTCAGAAAGTTCATAGGCTGATTTCGATCTACAAACGCTGTATTGTAATTATAGACATGTGGGAGAAAAGTCATTTTAATTCTAGATCGAGAAGAAAATTTGCCCGAGGGGTGGTAGACCCCACTGAAATAACACGTTTCCCTGCCCTAAACGAAGAAAATTTTTTGTTGATTTTTGCCGATCGCATTTTAGCTCTGATCGAATTCTTCAAGGCCCATATCAACATACTTCGGATTTCGGTATCCTAATTTCAATTCCTAAACTCCATTGATTCTTTGAGAAAATATTTATCCATCATGCGAGATATTTTATGTACACGTTTTTTTCATAAGAAACTAGGATCAGGCCATAGTACTAAAAGTTTCTTAATTTAACAAGAAATTTTTTCCATTTTAGTACTAAAGGTTCCTTAATTGGTTTTTATTTTTTGAATGCATCAATCAATTGTCCATGTGGTCGCTAACACTGCTACAGATATTTTTCTTGATATTCAAAACATCATATAGGAATAGTGTTCTGTTATGTTGAAAACACAAATGGTTAGATAATATTTCCCAATAATAAAGGTTCAACGATATGTTTGCTATAAAATTCATGCTTTTAACTTTGAAAAGTTTCTTAGCACTTCTCAGACATAGTACTGGAGTTTCTTAAAATTTTGGCCATCTTAGTACCAGTTTCTTATAAAAAAAACGTGCATGATGAAGTATTCAAATGCTCGTGGCTGAGGTATCAAAATTGCAATATCTCCATGCTGTCTGACCCCCCCCCCCGTTGATAAGGAGTCCATCCTAGGATTGATACATGTGAGCTCGTGTAGACCCCCTTTCTTTTTTCTGCACGTAGGCTAGGAATGTCTAAAATGAGACAGATCAAACCATATGGATCAAACAGTCTCTGAACTACCGGGAACTACCGTACTCTAAAGCCATCTAAGATGGCTTTAGAGTACGGTAGTTCCCTATGAAAGCTCCCCAGACCAAAAATGCCTGCCATACTGTACTGAACATGTTTCCACATATTTTTGAAAAGCTGCTTCGCGTTTTCTCACGGTCTTAACGACTTTTAACGAGACTGCTGACAACATAAGTGGATCTTTTGTAAAGTTATGACCACATTCCAATAGCCTCTTGCTTGCGTAGCTGTTCCTCTGCTCTCCCGTGGTTTTCAATGAGCACAGGTTTGCTAAAAGAATCCGAGAAAGAATCAACTTTCTAGGAAGAGCCAAGTTCTAAGCTTTTCATGACACAGATGTCATTATCACAGTCATTATCGTCATGTTTTTGTTGCTAGATAAGCATTTTGATTGGACAGCATTTTATTTATGGGACATTGGCAAGGCCGTACATAGCGGGGGGCAAGGGGGGCTGTTGCCCCCCAGAAATGTTCAAACTTAAGTTTTTTTATTGTACAATGTATATCACAATCGACTTCTGAAGTCACGCAGCTATTCAAACTTGCAAACAACTTATACACTGTATGCCGATAATATCACTTATTTTAATAATGGACTGTTGCCTTTGACTGCTGCCATTAAAAATGAGTTTCGGAAGTTTTGCTTTGTAAAATACAAGTTTCATGTAGCTGAATTTTGACATGTGTTGTATCGATGACTGGTATGAAGCAGTTCATTTAACTTCTTTACGTACCTTCGTTATTTCATACTTCTAAATAATATATACAGTAACAGTTTTGTTGCTTAAAGATTCACTAAAGATCACTTTTCAGTGCCTTACCGGAGATACGTTGTGCCTTTGGTGAATCAAGGCTCTTAAAGACAAATGACGGATATATAGCGGCAAGTTTAAAAATAGAACAAAACTTGGGCGCCTGCCATCGTTTGTCCAATTGTTTTGATACAATCTCTGGAGATCATCAAATACAATAATGGAATACAATAGACTATATCTAGATTTCCCAGGGCCCTGATTTAAGTTGTCTTAGATTATGTCTCATAACGCCTAGCTTACAAAAAGAGCAAAAGATGGCCGCCTGCCATCGTTTTGAGATCACAAAATATATAGGAATACAATAGGTTATTTTTAGATTGCCCAGGCCCCTGATTTAAGTTGCCTTATATCTCCGTCATTTGTCTTTAAAGCCCTATAAATCTACCATCTGACATTGCAAACCTAGTGCGTGTGAAACACAAGTTTAAAAAATGTTGGTACAGTGAATAACAACTCTGGTAGGTCCTTATTGCAATACTTTCTCGAGCACAGAAGCTGAACAGCTGTGCATGATACAACATCTAAATTCTAAAATAATGTACATGACATAAAACTATGAGTTTTTCAAGTAAATGTGAGGGAGGACTTGCAACTTAGCACAAGGAATGCTATGAACGGTATCTTAAATTATAGCTTTTTGAAGATTGAAATCAAAGGTCTTTATGAACTTACTATTTTGATGAAAATTCGCTACTACTTAAAGACAAATGAGTATTCAAGAAGTATTTGCAATGATCCACAGGAACTTGGGTTTGCATGAATTATCCTATGTTTCATTGCATCCGAAGAATAACTGTCCAGAGCAAGTATTTTGAAACATGGAAAGCGAAAACATGGCTATCTGCTCAATACTGTTCTTGCAGTTGGAGGCCCTATTTTGTGGAGCCCCTTATAAGTTGTCTTAAAAAAACCACCATCGGCTAAGCCTATGGACTTCTAGAACTGCTAAGCATGGTATTAATGATACATTCGTTCTCAAACAACATTTCAACGGTATTTTCCAGTGGTTCAAAGGGTGCAATCTCAATTTTTTTTCCGGGGGCCAGGCCCCCGGACCCCATTTTCTTCTCTCTTTAACCCATTTCACCATGAGTGCTGTAGCATCCACTGCCCCCCTGCTGAAAATTCCCTGCGTACGGCCTTGGACATTGGCAGTTGGTTTGTGAAGTTTGAGATACGGTTGTCTGTTGTGCCATGCCAGAGCTAATCAGAATTAGGCCATGTTGCTCTGGATGTGGTTAACTACTATTGATCGTTCTCGGTTTGTTTAGATGAGATTTAGTAAGAGTGACATACTACCACGATTTGACGCTTTACCCGCTATTGCAGAATTTTATACGCAATATTCGTTGGGCTTTGTTCGGATCTGCCGCTCGGATCGCCGCCACTTTTACACGATAGAAACCAGTAATACAGTACACGACTGCATACCCTGGGTACCAGAGCGAGCCTCAAAAAAAAAAAAGAAAAAGAAGAAAGAATGGGAGCCTCCTTTTCTTTCTTCTTTTTCTTTTTTTTTTGAGGCTCGCTCTGGTACCCAGGGTAACGACTGCAGTAACTTTTGTTTTGAAATGTTATGGTGTTAGTATAAACTCGCTCAAACTATTACAAAGTTATCTCACAAACAGAAAACAATTGGTGAAAGTCAGTGGATACTTTAGTTCATGGAGGCCACTAAACCAAGGGGTGCCACAGGGCTCAATACTCGGACCATTACGCTTCAACCTCTTTATCAATGATATCTTTCTATTTATTCAGCAGGGCTCCTTATGTAACTTTGCAGATGATAACACAATTTCTATCTCTGCTGAAAATGTGGATGAGCTCCATAGATTAGTACAGCTCAACACCACTAAATGCATTGATTGGTTTAATTCAAATCATATGACAGCCAACCCATCTAAATTCCAATCCTTAATTATTGGCAACAATGATCATCATGTCAAAACATTTCAAATAAGCAATGATTTTGAAATAAACGTAAGTAATGAAGTAACGCTACTTGGAATTCAAATTGACGATCAACTGAAATTTGACTCACATATTGATAAGATCTGCAAAAAAGCTGCCTTGCAGCTAAATGCAATCAAGAGGCTAGCACGTTTCATGGGTAGCAAAGAAAGACAAGTAATTGTTAATTCATTCATCCTCTGTCATTTCAATTACTGCCCCCTTATCTGGTTATTTTGCAGTAATACCAGCCAAAAGAAACTGGAAAAAGTCAATGAGAGGGCCTTACGATTAGCACTCTCTGATTATACTTCATCCTACAAAGATCTTCTAGTTAACGCCGAATCTACTACAGTTCATATCCATTCTATTAGATTGTTGGCACTTGAAATTTACAAAACTTTGCACAACTTGAATCCAGCCTTTATGAAAAACTATTTTCTCCCAAAACCCACTAGCTACAATCTTCGAAGAAATGACGTTCTATCCATTCCTAAAGTTAAAACTACAAATTACGGTATAAAATCCATTAGCTTTTTGGGTCCCAAGATCTGGAATTCTCTTCCAAATGAAAGAAAGTCGTCCAGAAATGCAAATCAGTTCAAAACTCTCATAAAAGACTGGTTTTTCGAAAATAAATGCGCGTGCAGCATTTGCAGTCAATAAGTTCCATAATGCAATCTCTAAAATTGCTTTATGTTAGTGTATATTAGTGCTAGCCTGCTAGCACTATCGTAAAACTAACATTAAAATAGGTAAATTATTAACATTATTAAATGTAAATGTCGTAAATTGTAAATGTTTTTAATGCCTACAGCTTCTGAAGCAGTTCCCTTGAAAAAAGTAACTGAATGCCAGTTGCCAGTTGCAAGTTCCTGGCTGGACTCCCGGTGGGTGCAATTCAGTAGCAAAAGGTACACCACCCTCGTCCATACTGTTTCACAGAATACCCTTTTCTCTGATTTTGTGGTTTGCGAATGGACCCCTTATCACGGAGAGTTTTCGAAGATAACACCCTTTTAATAAAGGAGTATCACTGGACCTTGAATAGATTTTCACATTTCGAATACTGGTTCGGAGAGAAAAGTTTGGGATTGCTGCACTGTATTACCATTCACTTTTCTAGACCACTAGACCAGGTAAAATTCACCGCATTCTAGGGTCTCGAGTTCATCAGCATATAAACGTTTTTAGGTTATGTTCTGAAGAAAAATGCCCCCTATTTTGAGATTCAAGGTCCTAGGATTTTGCTTCCAATATAACCCTTTCTCAGTGAAATCGTGGACGAGGGTGGTGTCATATCTTCATTAACATTGCACCCACCGGGGCTGGACTTTTCCAAGTCGTCTTGCAAGACAACTTGGGCAAGTCCAGTTGCCTGCCCGCTCTATTTTGATCACAGCCGTTCATGACAATGACAACTTTATCAACTTTGCAAACACTTTATGGCCCTAATCCCAAGAAAGACAACAAGGCCTGTTTATTTTAGAAAATGTCATGTCTATCAGCACCAGTTAAATCAATTTAGGTGATCAAATGATATCACTGCAGTCACCACAAACATCCATGTGCAGAAGAGAAACTACGTTGATGATATCTTTATGTTACACAGCCAAAAAGCGGTGCATGCTTGGTCAGTTGACTTGATGATTAAACGCAGTGTACCAACCAATTTGTCATGCTACTGTAACTTTTTTGGAGTTTCTTGATTTCGGGACATAAAGGAATAAGAAAACATTACAAGACATTATGTATTTAGATATATTTATCTAAAGACGAGCTCTCTAATAGATAAACTAATCCAGAGAGAGGTCTCCTCCCCCCCCCCCATCTAAAACCAAAAGAGGAAAACAGAATTTTTTGTCAAAAATAGAAGAAAAAGAGCCAGAATAGCCCCCAAAGAACAGTTTACTTTTGATTGAGTTAGGAATTAGAGACCATAGCAATTTATGAGGAATTCTTTTAATTTTGACTTGAAGATATAGAAAAGAAATTGAAATTTTGATAAAAGTTCGAATACCATCCCAAACTTTAACACCAAAATACTTCATTGACCTGAGACCATACAGAAATGTTTTCCTAACTCCGAAATAGCGATGAGGTAACTTGAAATCATGATCGTGGCCTGTTCACAGGCTGGCCTGGCGATAGAGTTTAGGCTCAGGGACAATTTAATCCTTTTACTGTTTTATAAAAGTAAACAAATAAACATGGTTAAATATGCAAGTGATTTATATCACAAGTGATGCTAGTGATTTATATCACAGATGTTTTTTCGTGATTAATGTGATTTTTGTGTGATTAATGTGATTGATATGTGATTAGAATGTGATTATTTTTGAGGGCGTGCGAGATTTTAAGCAGTGATTTGCCCGTCGGGTTGGAGAAACTCTGGTTTTCTGAGGTAAAAATGTCATGCCCTAGCTTCACAGGATTTTGCACTTTTGATTGATGTGTATCCTCGTACTTGTTCAATCATATGTGTTGCAAACACTGATCAGTGGTTGCAAATGTAGCGCAGCGCTTAGACTTGTTTCCCTGCAAGCTGCAAGTCTCGTTTTTCTCCCTTGTTTCCCTATGAGCTCGCACTTAACGCAGAGCCCAGAAAAGTACTCTACCCTTCCTCCAGATAAATATTGGCTTTGATAGATTTCTCCACAGTTTTGAAGAGAAAATCAGCATGCAGGTTCAGGTGGTAGCAACGATGACTGAGGCTTAAATAATTAAGTCTAGTAAATATTTACAATCAGTTGAAGTTCAGCTGCCTCGTTGCAGAACGGAGGCGAGGAAAATTCGATTACTTTGCAGAGTGCTGAGTTCGGTAATCGCGTAAATAATAGTCCAGCTGGTACTTAGACTTGAATTCAATTTATTTCCTTAAACAACCAGTTGGAAATTTCACTATTCTTATAGCATGTTCATAATTAATTATGTAAACACACTGATTGAGCCTAGCTGTTTTAAGCGTTTTGTGAATTTTAAGCGAAGATGTCTGTCAAAGGCAAGCTGGAAGTACACAAATAGATTATGATTGTAACTGTATAGGCATTTCACAAGAACTGCAGGTCTGGCTTGCCATGAATTCAGAAAGATGTTGAGTATTACTTTTTTAGGTTTGAGGTTATTTCTACCTAGAGTTTTTACTTGTTACTAAAACGTGTTTTGGTTTCAATCTTCATATTTATTGATGCGTTCATGGTTTTGACTATTGTTAAGGTGTATACTGTACGTACTTTTTTTTGAGAAACAACTTTATTAGCAGGCTCGTCGAGGAACGGTTGGAGCCCCACGGTTGGGCGCTCCAGTGGGCCCTCCAGCGTCGAAGGAGCGTGTCTTGGATCGCGCCATCCAACGCACTGGTAAAACGCTGTTTATAGACTGAACCACCCTCCTATACACTATGTATCTTATGATAACCTAGAGTCAGAGCCAAACCAGAGCCAAATGATAAAATACATAGTTGCTCAAGTTCTGCGTTTCTTGCACAAAGAATACGTGAGCATTGAACCAAGTGAAGACATGGTTGAAGGTTATTAGTTTTAACAGTTGAATGAATTATCAAGCAAGAAGCTCGCAGTCATAAATGGTCACACACATAATTGCTTTGGTCAAATCATTTCCTTCGTGCTGAGCAATTTGTCATCTTTGCTCGTGCCGTTATGGCCTATAAGATCATGAACAGACTCTGCCCAAAAAATTTCTGGAACAAATTCCAACGAAGATCCCAATACTCCAGCTATAACAAACAATAACACACGATTCTGCTGATCTTCAGATTCTGAGGTACAATCTGGAGTATGCCAAAGCAGGATTTTCCTAGAATCAAATCCCAGTAAGTATCAGGGAGCTTTCTACCTTGTTCCAATTCAGAAACAACTGGAATCACATTGATCACATTTGATGAGCTGAAAGCCAATTAAAACATTAAAACATGATCAGCAATGCAATTCGTTTTTAGTATTTACTTTTTGTATTTAATATTAATTAACAAAACTTTCTTTTTGTTATATTAGATTTAGCTGAAGGGATTTTGTGTATAAATAATTGAAAATGAAAAAAATGAAAATGAATATCTCTCTCACAAAATACGCGTCAGAATCAGGTTGATAAGTAGCTGGTAAGTAGATACGGCAGAAAAAATGAGCGATGTACTGTCCTGACTGCAAAATCAGGATCTTCACGCTATAGTTTCACAGTTTGGAACCGAGATCTTTAAGATTTAAGTATTTCTGAGTTAATTCGGTCGTTGACGCAATTTTTACTAATTGCAAATTTCAAATTTGATATCGAGCTCAAATTTTGGTGATTTGTCGAGGAACATTACTTCTTCTTGTTCTTGGACTTCTAGAATTGTGACAGGTGATACCATAATCAATTGAATGATTATACATATAAGAAGCAGCATCTCATTAATTACAATTGTTGTATTTTCAATTATCATTCCCCCTAGAAACATACAATCATACTTGCAAATTTATAGCACCTGCATCCTCACATGTCGGTAACCTCTGATCAGTTCAGAAAATTGAATATCCGAATGTTGTCACTGGCCATACAAACTTTTCCTCCTCGAAATTTTTCCCAGACTTTGGTAGGAGGCAAATTACCGTTATTTTAAGAGCAAAATTTATGTCATCATCAAAATTTCAATTTTTCAGATCGTGCAGTTAACTGATGTGTATTCACGTCAAGGAGGTAAGATAGCAGTGCGTCAAGCGGGAATTGTTCATCACACAAAGAGCAACATCCAATTGTAAACATTGTGTTTCATTCACTTCCAATATTTGGGTTGTCATGTTGTAAGTTGGTAAAGAGATTTGATCTTTTTTATTGCAGGTTAAAATAGAGCCAAGGAAGGATAGAAATCACTGAGATCACGCTCGTAAGTATGTCATTACATTATATACAAGATTATATATGCTACAATGCACTACATTATAAGTTGGCATGGCAGCTTGAAAAGAATAAACTTATTGAAACTTATCAACAAAATTTTAAGCGTAACAGGAACAGAATATTGAGATGTATAAAAGAACAGAAATCATCTGTGTGTATATCCAGGCATAGACATACCAGGCTCTAGTGTTTCCCTAATATAGTTTACTCACAAAATACGAGGTACGATGCAGGGGATGCTCTAGCATTATGGTGAAGGTGAAGGTGACGGTGAAGTTGCGGTTTTTAGCAGCAAGTGCAGAAGTAGCTAAAGCGCTGATCGAGTCCACGATCCCTTGTCGTGACGCTTAAGTGGTGGGGTCCTGCCCGGTTTCGAACCCACTCCGCCTGACTGTTCTGGCTGCAAAGTCAGGATTACACCACTGCGCCACAACACCTTATGATCTCCTGGGAATGGACGTTTGTTTGGTCGCTACAAATATCTTTGCCTTTATCAACGTTACTAGGAAGTCTCAGATTGAACAAAGTATAGTAAATCACTGAAGTTTTAAATCTAAATTTGTTACTTGTTTACGTATTATGTAATTTAAATTCTGATTTCCATTCTGAGGCTGATCCTTACTGAGGTCTAGATGGGAAACAACAGTGCCCTAGAATTTTATCTGTCTGTGATGTGACATTTAAATGTCTCAGATTTCGCTTGTGACGAATAAAAGACCCAAAAAGAGCACAAAGCATAGTACATAGGCAATAGACCTCACTGAACCCCTCCTCCCCTGCAGGGGCAGGTTTGAATGGGAAGGCACATTGGAGACCAAGAAACATGATTGAAATGTTGAAATCTCTAATTTCATATAGTTTACAAAGAAGGCTATAATAGAAATCCAATGGACCACACAGCAAACCAAAACTTCATGAGGCCGAATATATTTCTGTCGCGTTTGGGCGTTTGCGTCATTTAGTAAAGACTCAGTAGCCATCGCTGATCTTTCATGCAGTGAAGCTTTCGATGAGGGTAGGGCAGATTGCCATTTTGGAGTCTTAGATTTCGTTTGATTTGAAAACAAATGCAAACGAACCCAGACTTCGTGAGTCAAATTATGGGGGGGGGCGATTGCAGTTTAGCGGGTGGCACTAATGTCATATTCCTATTGCAAATATTTAACAAAGCAAACCCTTACTATGCATTGCAACTTTTAACCCTGCCTTACCCTAACTCACCCTGATTATTCCTAATCAAAGCTAACTTATTCTAAAATACCCAGAAACCCTTTTCTGAAACTAACCCTAACCCTTTCTGAGTGAAACAGCAACACAACATGCGAATGCCGCCTGCTAAAGTGCGCTCTAGCCAAATCATGTTACCGTCGTGTTTACATCATTTGGGAAACTCTTAGTAGCTCTCGCTCATCCGTTTATCACTGCAGTCTTCGATGAGGGACAACAGAGGGCCAATAATTTAGGAGAGTGACACTTCGAGTTTAATGTTCGTTAAAAAACAGAACAAGACAAACTCAAACTCCCTTTTGTATTTATATCGTGTTTTCATCATTTTGTAAACTCTTAATAATCACTGATGTCGCCGATTTTTTTCACGCAGGTTTTGACGAGGGAATGACAGAAACCCAGAGCCTCTGTCTCAGTCAGCCCTGAAAACCACTTGAGAGTCTTGTCATACGTTTAACGTGGTTCATTAAAAATTTAGCTGTTTCATGCACATGATATCACAAGTTGATAAAGATTGAGAAGTTTCACCTGCGTTTATCTGACCATAAGAGAATACACACGTTTTACTAAAGACTTTATCAGCGGAGAGTCATTGTGCTCTATGATGAGATGGAGCAGTTCATTTTCCAAACAGAGCCGTATGAAGATTTTTATGAAGTGAAAGAAGAGCTTGGGAGGTATATATATAACTGTTTTTCCTTTTATCTATCCAACTCTTAGTAGCCATGTAAAGTTACTTTTAGAGAAAAAGCACAAGAGAAAGAGCATAGGAGTTGAAGCTTAGAAGTAGAAGAAATTAGTTTGCAGTTTGCAAGACTTTATTCTAGCTCTCAAAACAATATGTTCCAAAAACGGCCGTTTGAGGATCTTTCTAAAAGGCTTAATATTGATTTGCTTCACTTTTGTTGCATTTCGACGTACCTTTCGGTTTGGTTTGCTAGTTTAGTAGGTAGGGGAGACTTGGGAACAGTTTATGGGTTAAAAGAGTTTCTTTGTTTTATTTTTATGGTTAGGTTGGATTAGTTAAGTAAGAACAAGTATTCATTAGGGTTAGTTTTACTTTAGTTAAGGTCATTTGTATGGTTATCTGGGCTATAATTGCACTTGTCACGGTTACAAACGAAAGTGGTATTCTTTGGTCACGACGCCACAAAGATTGGAACTACCCACCCCCTACCCACCCTCCAAATGCTTAATTTTTGCGAAATCAAGAAAATAGCCAACGGGGGAGGCAGGTGGAAGTTGAAGGTTGGGGCTTATTTTCTGACAAGGATGTGCTCCTCATAAGGTTGGCTTTTGGTAGGCGAGACTCTGTAACAGAGTGTTCATTTTTGGTACAAAGTCCCGTGAAGAGGGTCCGAAATGCAAAAATCCTTGAAACTCTTTTGTTTCAGAATGGTTCATCCACAACTCGAGGACACATCCCTGTAATAAAGAGGGTCGAGTACCCCCTCCCCCAATGTGAAGTATCTCCCCAACATGGTGTACCTGCATTGTCTATGAGACAACTTGCCAAAACCCATATTCCTTTGATTGATTTGTCTTAGTTACCTGCCGTTAGCGGCCAAATCTGAAAAAGATAAAGATTGATCTGAAAGATATAAATTGGGCAAGGGAAGATTAGATTTGCGCATCCCTAGATTTCGATTGTATACTTTCTTGAATCTTATTACGACCTGTCAAGACATGTGGCATAAGAAGAGTTTATTTTTGCCTAGTACGATATGGAAAATAGGACAAAAAGAAACTAATATTTGGACTAAGGTGTATGATGATATAGCGTGCCGTATTGCATTGTCTTTATTGCTGTGTCATATGGTGAATAAAAGCGGCCTCAAGCCCATGCAGGAAATACTTCTACGGTGCAGAAACGTTTTGCAGTGAGGAAGTTTGATTCGTTAGCAGACTGTCCTCTTGAACAGCTGGTCCAGTCAGTGGAATTTTCCGAGCGGGCGGAAAGTCTTTTGTTTGCGAGAAAAAATGTCGCTCTGAAATTGAATGGATAGTTACAGCTGAGCAACTTTTTATTGTGTAAAATTCCGCCCGCTCGGAAAATCCCGTTGACCGGAAATTAACCTATAGCCCTTGAAAATCATGTGATTGCCATTACTGTATCAACATAAACAAAATTTCCTCGGCCACGTTAGCAACTATGGTCTCGTTCGGTATATTGCTATGATGTTTACCCTGATACAGCAATAAGTTACCTTAAACAGGCACGTTCTTGACTCCAGCAGCAAATTACATAGTTTGAAACATTTTGAAAATTGAGCGATTTCTCAGTAGCTTTCTCCGACATAGTTTTCGTTGTTATTTTCTTCATGTCCTGTCCCATAATCTAGTCCATAAAATAATCTAGAACTAATTATGAATATGAGTCAACTTTAGAGGATGATGTAGCCGGCCTGTCCAGAGGTGAGCATTTGCAGCATCACCGCAGGTAGAAGGAATTTCTTTTGTCTGCACTCGCAAATCGCTTGTGAACCAAAGCAATTGATGCTATTGTATTACGAAATCTGCCCTTGTGGACACATCTCGTAAATCCACATTAGTTGAAATGATCGAAAATTTGACTTTTTGTCTATCAGTGCAACTGCAGTGTTCTCAATAACATATCACAGAATCACCTCATATTTTACTGTTAAATGATGCTAAATATTTTTGAACCTACTATTCAATACTCCTCTAACCAAGTCACTAAGTCTTAGGCCTCGTCCCGGGGGGGGCACTTATATATTTTTCTGTACGGGGACGTGCCGCTGAACAGGGTATCATTTTCAGGATTCCGACTCCGGGACAGGGTATCATTTTTGTAAAAATCGGCTCCACGACAGGGTCCATATGGGGTCGATATGGTCATTTTTGACTCCGAAAGGTCGTTGTAGGCCATTTGCACTCTATGAATATGATTTAAATTGCTGGGATGGCAACATTTCCACATTTTCCGATAGATTTTATACGAATTTCCAGGCCAGGGCACAATTTTGACTAAAGAAACTCAACGGTAGGGTATTGTTTAAGAACCTTTCGCTCCGGGACAGGGTATCATTTTCAGGAATCTGACTCCGGGACAGGGTAGCTTTTCAGATTTTCCAGCGGCACCTCCCCGTATGTTGGCAAACCAAGTACCTCCCCCGGGGGCCTCGTCCACACGTATCCGGATATTTTTGAAAACGCATCTTTTTTTATCCGTATAAAGAAATATCCGCGTCCACACGAGGAGCGTTTTCGAAAATATCCTCGTCCACACGAAGACGCAGCTGCATTCAAACTTCGCTGTTCAAACTTCGACAAAAGAAAACAGACAATCAAAATGCCCTTGCGTGATCCCCAAAGATCCGTGCGCATGCTCTGATACGTCGTAAATCGATGCTGTGACGTCAGCGTTTTCGAAAAGCTCCGTTTTCACCCGTCCACACGACAGCATGAAAACGGCGTTTTCAAAAAGATCCACTCTGGAGAGCGTTTTCGAAAAGCTTCGTTTTTGGTGACGAAAACGCCGTCTCCGTGTGGAAGCTAACCCAAAACGGATAAAAAAAGATGCGTTTTCAAAAATATCCGGATACGTGTGGACGGGGCCTTAGTATTGATTGAAGAGAAGGCAGGCTAATGCCCCATTCACACTGCAAGTTAAACCAGCTTAAAATTAAACCAGGTTTTCGAATAGGGCCTTCTGATTGGTCAATCCAACAAATCCAGTCATTTGATTGGCTGAAATTTAGACTGGTTTAGACAAAGCTGGTTTAGTTGTGTCAATGTGAATGCAGTATAAGAAATATTGATTGAAATTTTCCAAGCGCACTTTATATTCCGTATATTTAATGTATAATTCCCAATAAATCTAGGGGATGGATTAACAGTTTAATGCTTGAAAGGCTCTCAATAGTCGAATACTAAACGTCGAAAATAGATTTTACGTTTGTCTCAAGGATCCTTAAACTAAACCTTTACTGCTGTCGTTGAATTTAGTAATCAGAAGTAAGCTGACCTTGATCTTATTTTTTTTTGTATATGTCATTAAATTTTACAATACATATTACGGTCTACACTACTTACAAGAATTACTTTACAATACTACTGGGACAAAAACCCCCGGGGAGCAAGAGGCTGTGTCTACCCAAGGGAATGAACATAGATAAAAGAAAGAAAACTACTTGAACTTAAACAACACTACTAAAAACAATACATACGGATAATAAGAACGATTTGACACTAAGAACGATTTGACACTAAGTCTGCTGCATATTAGAAGTCAGATCCATGTGATGGTGAGGAAAAGTAATGATGGAGAAAAACTTATATTGGAAGTTTTTTTTATATATATGTATTTTTTTTTTGAAGTAAGAGAATAAACCACTATACACCTGCCGACCAATATGCAACAGACTTTCAAACGTAAAGAGACAAAAATAAATAAATAAATGGACAGGGACTTAGTGGTTACGAGGTGAACATCTTTCGTTAGAAGCGACCTTACTCAAACCGACCAGTTTCGCGGATGAACTGTATAGTCAGGTTGAGAATAGTTCTATTGAGGTCGTAGGAGAATTTTTCATCGCCATATAGTAAGAGATGAGTTAGGACCTTACTTGATAGATTACTATGTCCAAAAGGTCGTAATACATCATAGACTCCAGCGAGAAGATCTCGTCGTTGAGCATCAAAAGAAGGGCAAAGCAACAAGAAGTGTTCCGCTTCTTCAATGCCATCATTCGAAGGGCACATAGTGTTTACAGCATCCCTAAAATTGTGTTTGAATTTGTGGAAGTTTAATTTGCTTAAACCAACTCTAAGTTGAGTAAGAAAAGATAAGCCTATTGGGTCATGAATACCGAAGACAGGATTTGCAGGATCTTATTTTGAAAATTTGAAAGCTACGTGATAATCAAATGGGTACTCGACGTGCAAAGTGATACGTGGCTACAAAGACCCATAAAGTCTGCTCAAAGCACGGGCTTTAAGTTTGTCGTACTTGTTCCTATAGCAGTTCCCCCGCGCCCTGTGCCCCTGTAACGAAGCGACAGCTAGACTTATTCCCTGAGTTTTTTCCGCTATGTTCATTAAGTCTAAGAGACTACTACAATAATGCTAACATCAATTATACTAGACAGGGAGCGTAAGAGAGAATGTGTAGCATGTCTGCTTGTAGTGAGGCTCTCTTTTGAAAGAACTAAATTTCTTACTGGTGAGAATTTTAACTTTATCTTTTCTTAAAGGTTTCGAATGTAATGACCCCAATGACGTTTTCCCAGAGTCACTATTCATTCCACTTTTTATCCGTTAAGATTCTTCATACTTAAACATTATATGTGTGAAAATAGTTTCAGGCTATCTCGACCCTATCTCGATAACATTTTTATCAAAGATTCACATTTCTACCCAACTGAATATTGATGGAAATAGCCTTTTTAGATAGATGTTATCAAGAAAGAACAGACTTTTTCAAACAGAGATACACACATTTCTTTACAACAAATAAGCAGTTGATTCCGTACTGAAAGTTTCTTGAATTTATGCAATTGCGGAATGTTGAATGTTTCTTAGCAGTTCCTTGGAAGATTCCTTTTTTTTCTATTCATAATGAATTAAAATTAAACTTAAATACATTAATATTGTACCGCTCTTGGTGTAAGAAGACACAAGGTCATCTGGCCTACACCAAGAACGGCACTTACAATTTTCAAATACAACTTCAAAAGTAAAGAAAACTCCTTGGGAAATGGAAAAGAAAACAGGAATACGAAGCAAAATTAAAGGAGAGGAAGGGACTGGCAGTTCCACACCAAACTCAAACTATGCTATGTGTCTAATGTCGTTAGATTCCTCAAACCTAGGCCACTTTTTCTTTATTCAATATACCGGGTGAGCCAGAAAAAGTTCCCACGTTTGAAAATTCATAACACCAAGACTACTACACGGATTTGAATCATACAAATTGTAGTTAAAAGCCGAAAGATCTAAGTATTTTTGTGATTTTTTTCGCTGTCCTACCAGCACTACAAATATTGGTAAATTCAACTTTATAAAAATTTCATGGTTGCAAAATCACGGAAAAAGGGCCCAAAACATTGATCAAATCGAAAAATAGGCCATGGGCGTTTTACCTCCCTCAAGAGTTATAAGACATTATTTTTCAAACATACGAAAGATTTTCAATGCCAAGGAAATTAACGCCTTGAGGATATCTCTCACCCATGAGAAGTTGCATTTCCTTCATTATTCTGTGCGAGAGGTCATTTATGAATTGATCGATGTTTTTGGCCATTTTTCAGTAATCAATCAACCATGAAATTTTTGTAAAGTTGAATTTACCTATATTTGTAGTGCTGGTAGGACAGCGAGAAAAATCACAAAAATACTTTGATCTTTCGGCTTCTAACTAGAATTTGAATGATTCAAATCTGTGAAGTAGCGTTGGTGTTATGAATTTTCAAAAGTGGGAACTTTTTTCTAGCTCACCCGGTAAGTATTTTACAAAAATGAATACGTAAGACACTACGTGCGAACTACTTTTCAACACTAAAAGGACGATATGACAGGGAACAAATATCATGACTACCTCATAGCCTTTACTTGAATAACATACAACTAAAATTACAATTTAAAGCTTCTTTGAGGCCGTTCAGTCCAAAGAAATAGGTCATATAATTTTACATCCAGCTTTTTAAAGATTTGAAACCTATGCTCAAGACACCGCGCCCATGCTATCAAGTCAGGCTTTCTATTTACAATATAGTTAGTTTTTAGGTTCAAACTTTGTGCAGGGAAATTGTCATTCACACTATGCAAGCTTCTGTAACAGGCCCGTAACAGCCTGTTTATTTGTACAATTAGATAAAAAATCTTCTGACGAAATAAACAAGTTTCTCAAGCAATATTTTCCAGCACTTAAGTTTCTTGATTTTGGTGATCTGAGAGTGGAGGCTGCTGGACAGAGAGTTTCTTACAACAAAATATGCGAGTATTGCGTTGCTGCATTTTTTATATGGTTACCACTCATCGAAAATCCGGAAGCCGACACGTCTAGGGGAGTTTTATTCATTCTTCATAGGGAGGATTGCCTACAGCAGGATTTGTTTGTCTTCCGACACCATCTATATATACCCCGGGGGGGGGGCACTCAGCAAATGCACCTACGGGGAGGTAAGTCCGATATTTTTGGGTCAGAATATTGCCAAAAGTGATATTTTTGGGTCCAAATAAAACTAAAACTACCTTCATGATATTTTTTGACACCAAACATCGTGTAACTGATATTTCTGGGTTCGCTAGAGGCAGTCCTGACCTTTACTTGCATTGTTTCAGGTTTTTTTTGTTCATGTACAGGTTTTTAAGTATAAAATGAACTGATATTTTTGGGTTGAAATGAAGCTGAAGTGATATTTTTGGGTTGCCTGAAGATTTCTTGGACTCACCCCCCCCGTATGCGTATGTGCTGAGTGCCCCCCTGGGATATATACCCTGTGCTGCAGCCTTCATAATCTTTCATACGACAAATTAACGAATGCATTTTCTTTGCAGGGGAAATTTCGCCTTTGTTAAGAGATGTGAGCACAGAGAAACTAGAAAAGAGTATGCAGCAAAATGCATCACCAAAAAGAGATCGAAGGCAAGCAAAAGAGGAATGAGCAAGGAAGCGATCGCAAGCGAGGCTGGGATTCTCAGTGCATTAAATCATGAGGGAATCATCAAAATTTATGATGCGTTCGAAGCGAGGCAGACCATCACTTTGATCATGGAACTGTAAGTTATTTAAAAGCAGTTTTTTGCAATTCGTTATTGAGATTAGCTTCCTTGGTGGCACCACGGGGGGAACTGGGGGATTTTCCCCCCCCCCCCCCAATCCCAAAAGTCGGAAAAAATTATCAAAGAAAAACGGTATAAAATTATTTGGGTATACCTTTAGATTGAAAAATTACGTTAAGATCCCCCTCCCAATTTTCTTTCGGATTGTTCAGAGCTGGCGCCGCCATTGATTGGCTTGTTCTATTAAGCAGCCTTTGGTGGGTGACCAAATGAGGTGTGTACTGTATAGCTCATAGTCTGTGCTACATAGCACACGTTCAAACCATTGAAGTATGAGCTACGCTTAAATTGTAAACATTTCTGTATGCTAACAAAGTTTTGTGTAATATTGCTCAGAAAGTGAAGACCTCTTATATTAACAGGTGGACTAAAAGAATATAGTGACCTCCAAGATGAAAAAATTTCTGAAAAACTTGCTAAATGGGCGAAAATTACAAATGAGAATAATAAGGGGTTTGTATAGAAATGGGATTTCCACGTGATTCTGGTCCATTGTTTACCTGCCATTGGAATTAAGGTTCAGTTTCAGAGACAGACAGTTGTATTCAGTTTATACTTCAATGACAAGTAAATCATGGACCGGAATAAAACGTCGAATTCTCATTTCGATACAAAACCCTGACCGGCATTATCTAATTTCTGAGCCTAAAATACAAGTGTTTTTACCGAACGGAGTTTTCACATCTAAGTTGGCCTTTGACTGATAGAATAACATTTCAATTTTGGATATCGGTCATTTGCTTTTTATTCCAAAGCCCGCCAAACGTTTAGTCTCTTTTGGCTCACCCAGTGCATTTTCTAAATCAATGATACGGTCATCTCTTCAGGTTGACAGGAGGAGAACTGTTTGAAGAAATCTCAAAAGAAGAATTCATTTTGGAGAAAGATGCCTGCAATTACACGAAACAAATTTTAAGTGCAATTCAACATATGCATGAAATGAATATTGTTCATTTGGATTTGAAGGTAGTCTTCAACCCTGCTTCCTATTCTTTTATTCTGTTGCAGCATTATCTACGGTTGCAGCCTTCTTTCAACGTCTGCTGCTCTTCAGGCCAGTTTTTGGAGACAAATAGATAAAAGGAAATGAAAATTCAAAAGTCTCAGTGATATACTGCTTCACCACAAAAAGTGCTAACTTTTTGAAATGACAGGATCATGCCATGATCCATGTTGGCATTTGAAAAGTCAAATCTCACAACAGTTGACTTTTATGACGACCCTGTATGATCATAGCCTATTACCCAGACCCTTGGATTTGATAGCAGGCCAGTTTCATCATGTTTGCACTTAAGAAATTGACATATTTCCATGTCAACTGTTTTATACATAACTTGGTTACAGCTAGAGCCCAGGCCTACGTGAAATCCTGCATTCATTTTCAAAAATGTATCATTTTGTTGATTAAAATTTTCGATTTAATTGACAATTCTGACAATTTTATTCCTTTTTGTTTGAGAAATATACCATTCTGCGTTATGAAGTTGACCTCACGCTGTGCTGGAATTCAAAGTGAGTAACCACCTTTCAGAGGAGATTCTCCGTGAGTAACCTAAATGTTTCCTTTAATTCGTTCTAGCCGGAGAATATAGTATTGAAGCACAGAGGAAGCAAAGAGATAAAGCTGATAGATTTTGGATTAGCGAAGGTGATCGAGCCTGGTAAAGAAATTAGAGAGATGATGGGAACACCCGAATTTGCAGGTGAATACATTTTTTTTTTCATTCAAACGTCAGTCTATACTTGCCAGTTAATTCACAGGATTGACTTCTGGGTCTTTGATCGGCTCTAAACTAGAATGCTGATGAATCATTGAATTTTACACTATAATGGTAGGAAAAGTGACGGCACCTGGATTGTAGCCAGCGTTCACACGATACCGGCACAATTTTAAACGGGAGAAAACTTGACAGTAAAGGTCATTAAAATCTTCCCTTCAGCGAGGCTAGAATTTTACGCCACAGAAATATACTCACGGGTAAAGAATTCATCAGCTTCGTTCTGAAGGCGCGACAGTAAGGCCGACAGGCTGAGAGTGTTTCGTTTTCATCGTTTTTGAATCTCCACATGATGCCGTTTTCAAATTGTGCCATCCCAGCTTGAATAAGAAACAGTTTTCGTACCCCCACCATATTTCAGCAAAATGGTTTAGTACCCCATCCAGAAATCTTTGTGCATAAAGCATAGATATATGGGCAAGTACCAAGTTGCCCCAAGCAATTTTCATACCGGTCAAGTGATTCATCATTTCCAAGTGTCTGTTAATTTTTCTTTCAATTTTTGATGATGACTTCATCCAAATTTTTTCAAGGAAAATAGTTTTGTACCCCATAGAAATTGCTCTGGATATTTTTGTACCCCACAAAATAAAAGGAAAAAGTTTCATACCCCTGCCAAAAATCCTCCGCCCCGGTACCCAGGATTTAAAATGACTGCTCCCTTATTGTGATCTGAAATTTCAATTGTTCCTCTTTTAGCTCCTGAGGTGATCAATTTCGAATTGATTGGATTGTATACAGATATGTGGTATGTAAAGTAGTTAGACATCAAAGTGACATCCTGTTATTTACAGTACTTTTAGTTTGCAAGCTTCCTTATTTACCAGCTCCAATGTCAGGTTGTTGAGGGTTGAGATTCGAGCCCGGGAGGGGGGGTAACTTGAGTTTCCAAGATACGGGGTCGTGCCATTCAAATCATAAAAGTACCACCCATAAATTCGGAGAAATTTGTCAAAATTACACCCATAAATCCGGAGAAATTCTCAAGAGTATATCCGCAAATCTGGAGAATTTTTGAAAATCATACCCATAAATCCGGAAATGCCAAAGCAGCTACTCAATAAATTAATTCTTACAGAAACTACACCCATAAATCCGGAAAATGCAAAAAATTGTTGAAAACCATACCCATGAATCCTGACTCTATCATAAAAAGGTACCCTAAAAAATGGCACAACCCCGTACCATGTGGACAAGTCAAGCTACCCCCTCCCCCGGGGATTCGAGAAGATCTTCCGAAATTATAAATAAAAGAGTATGCAATTCATTTGTCAGAAATTCGACTTGGAATCGAGAAAAACTAAAACGGATCTTTCACTATCTTTTCGGTACACTAATAATGAGCAAGAGCTATGTCTAGTTATGGACTTAAGCTTTGGGGTCACCTTGAAGTTGTTGTGAAGGAAGCACCCAGTCGATAGAAACCAGCACTATGGATGCTTGACCTATTAGATGTTTTGTAGCTTCTGTTCAGTTTATTGATATTTTTGGCACAGACTCCTGGAAAGCAGTTCTGATGGATTGACGGAGCAACCGTGCATTAATAGGCACGATTGCAATTAATGAAATTCAAAATAAGTGAGCAAGCACATGTTAGGAGACTGCTGTGTTGGTCTCTACCAAGATATCATAAAGAATTGCTTCAATTTATTCACTTAAACTTACTATGTTATGTACTTCCCCTTCTCCAAGGTTACTGTCTTTGTAGCAATTTCCACTTTATGCGTTTTTTGCTGGCGTCTTGGACTGAGTGGCTCTGTGCGTCGGAATGACACAATAGTGATTGTTGGGGAGATGAAGTGCTGACCCTGTTGTTTTGACCGATTGTGATTCAGCTTTGTTGAGAGCGAATCAACGGTGGGGCTCACACTGTCATGCGCAACTTTGCTATTGTTTTCTTCTCCTGTTCTCAACCGTCAAGCTTATTTGCATATTACGTCATTGACATAAATTGCTACTACGCATGCGATCTGGAGCCCTTTTTGGGGGGATTCCTCGAGGCTCACAACTTAGCTTATTCATATCCCCAACAAGTGAAGCAATTCTTTCTGACAATTTGGTGGAGGCCAACACAGCAGTCTCCTACCGCCCATGGTTCACAACAATGATGCTTGTTGTCCTTTTGCAGGGCCATTGGAGTTGTGACCTTTATTTTGTAAGTATTATCCTTCTTATTGTTCAGTTTATTTGAAAAAGTCTGCTATTGGATACGGTCTCCTTTTCTGCGTGAAGGATGTAGCCAAACTTTTGGCAGTTGTTCCAAAACTTGGGCGTAATAAAGCAATCGGGTTGTTAGTGCACTTTAAGATATCTATTTGAGGATCCCACTTTTACGAAACCTTAGAAGCTTTTTCAACCGACAATCAATATCTTAGAGTAGATTCTTGAAAATAACAGAGGCCACAGCCAAGGATGTTAGAGGAATTTCTGAAATATGGGATTAGGCTGTGTGATTTTAGATGGTTTTCAACGAAACTTCACCAACAACAATTTTACGAAACCACTTAGCTGATTTTAAGGCACAGTTTCTTTGCTGCGTTTTTAAAAGCCTTCAAATTTGCTGTCACATGTAGAAAGCTAGCACGAGATGAGACATATTTTCTAACTGTCCTCTGTTTACATTCAAATAGCCGTATGAGAACCCAAAAGGACATCCATATTCAAAGATGTAACCTTGAAAGTGTGGGAAAGGTTTCACTAGTCAGCTCAACTGTATTGAATCACTATCACTAGTCAGCTCTTACTGTACTTGATCACTATTAGGGAACTGCAAATCTTCCCAAAGCTCTAGAGCTGAAGTAAACTGAACGCCCGACTCCTTGGAAGAGCAGCAAATAGGTCCTAACAGTTCTAAAGTTGTTGTGGCTGCAAAGTCAGAGGATTACACCCAGGACTATCGAGTAAGGGTGGGGTAGAGGGGTTAAAAGGTCCTAGGCCCGGGCCCTGAAAGGCCCCGTAAATATTTTGTGCCATAAAAGTCTGTTTTGCAAAATATCTCTGCTGTGCATTTGATGACAATTCATTTGCTTTAAACAATTATTTGCAAGAACCATCGAATTTGATGACAGTATACACGTTACAAACCAAACTGTCGTATTGATAGTTCTATTTTATGGAAACTAGTTCTATCCCAACAAGTCAGACGTTAGTGTCGTTTGGTCATTGAGTTACCGTTCACATTCAATCTTGTTGGCCTTTTGAGTCATTTGTTCCCTCTGCACTTCCAGCGACTGCAACGACCTGGTGTGAAGCAGGTTTTTACTTTACTAACATTAAACGCTGTCCTTGATTTTTAAATTCAATTTTTGTATAACCTTTACACAGAATGTTTAAGCGATTTTTTATAAAAATTAGTCTGAAAAGGGTGTTTTCCTTCCGAGAGACTGAAGGGCGTGGTCACAAAAAAAACTGGATGCAGTGCCCCCAAACCCTACCCTAGGCCCTGTCCCCATGGATCACTTCAGAGCCCCACCTGGCTATCCACAGCCCTGATTACACCACTGTACCACAACGCCTTCACCTGACATAAGCCAATGTTTCTTCAAATTATTGCGCCATGACTTAATTTTCTTTTCTCTGTTCACAGGCTAAGTGGTGCATCACCATTTCTTGGCGATAATGATCAAGAAACTTATCAGAATATAACAAGTTGTGAATATGACTTTGATGAGGAATATTTCGAAAAAATCACTGAAAATGCCAAAGATTTCATCAGGAAGTTGTTACTAAAGAAAACAAAGTAAGTTGGTTCATATGTAAGTTTTAAGTAAGTTTTAAGATGGTAAGGCTATGTTTCTGATGTACGGAGTCGTACTAATGTCCACAAATGGTGAAAAATTATAGCAGCTCTAGAAGTGTCGAAAAGTTTGCAAATCTCAAAAAATGTTTAATTTTTTTAGAAATCTCAAGATAATCCAATAATACGACAACTGACATCAATACATAAAAATCTAAGGAGCTTTGAAAATCTCGAAAAATCTTGCATATCCCAATGGGCCTTAAAATGACCTTTGAAATCCCAAATAGAAATCGTAAAAATGGTCTCAAAAATCTTCCCCGGAAAGTGATGAAGATTCTCAAAAAACTTCACATCCCGAAGCCTCTAAATATATTTGTGAAAACTAATCAGAGAGGATGCCTGCTGTGACTCAGTTTTGAGGTTATTCCACAGTTTTAGACCTCTACACGTTTTTTATAAGAAACTGGTTTATAAGAAACTAGTACTAAGATGGCCAAAATTTTAAGAAACTCTAGCACTATGTCTGAGAAGTACTAAGAATCTTTTCAAAGTTAAAAGCTTGAATTTTATAGCAAATAGATCGTTGGACCTTTATCATTGGGCAATATTATCTAACCATTTGTGTTTTCAACATAATAGAACACTGTTTATTCCTATATTATGTTTTAAATATCAAGAAACGTATCTGCAGCAGTGTTAGCGACCACATTGACAATTCATGCATTCAAAAAATAAGAATCCAATAAAGAAACTTTTAGTACTAAAATGGACAAAATTTCATGTTAAATTAAGAAACTTTTAGTACTATGGCCTGATCCTAGTTTCTTATAACAAAACGTGTATAAGGATAGTATCTCTGGCCATTATTTGATCTTTTCTTTGATAACCTAAGGACTGTTCCTGTATTACGAAGGCTGCAGGATGAGATTTTTGAAATTTTGGTCTACAATCATTCAAGAATGAAGCAAAAATAGGCCTGCCCGATGTTTTCAAAGTCGGTATGGTAACTAACAAAAAAGGGAAATTGTACGAATTCATTGGGTGAACGGGACAATACGATGAAACTGATACGTGTTTACCATTATCGAACACGACTAACGTAGGGACTGTTTCAATGATTCATTCTCACATGAAAATGTTAATATGGAGATTCTTGGTCTCTTGCTTTTCCCAGGGATTGATGCACGTTTCAATCTTTATCTGAGCAATCGCTAGCGCAAACGAAATCATGCGAGCGTTCAAGCACTCGCGTGCGATCTTTCACACGAAAAGGCCTGCCTGAGTTCTATGACAGTGTGACATTTCCCAGCCATTGTCACTGACAAAAAATTGGTTTATTCATACTTGAAGTAGAGATCGTTACTTGAATTCAATCGTTCTGCTTTCTATTGTACATAGGGAAAGGAATACAGTTCAGGATTGTCTGAATCACCCATGGATTGCTTCTGAGGTACATGAACTTATTTTAGAACTTTTCTACCTATGTATTGATCCAAATTTGATGTCAAGAAAACTTAATATCAGGGGGAAGCACTTATACTTAAGGTGTTTCTCAAATTAGATGTCACTGGAAAATTTCCGCCAACAAAAGCAACTGAAATATTTTCCATGATATTGTATTGAGGGATATTGAGCAAAAGCTTTGATCATTGCAAAAGATTTGAAAAAGCTGCCTTATATTTGAAACACTTTAGCTGGTATAAGTTGGTTAACTGGCATAGAAATAGGCAAACAGGCACATCTATCGCTTCTGAACAAATCTGCAACACTGGAGCTGATTCAGAGAGTTCCAGTTCTCTTTCTTCTGACTCTAATCACAGGGAGCCTCCTTAGGAAGTAGGAAAAAACCACACGAAATGCGTCCTTTGCGAGTGAGACACGGTGAAACGCAGCATCTGTGAAGGAGCAACAGAATGAGCGATGCGCCTTTTTGCGGAGGAGAAAGGAAAGAGCGGAGTGTATTTTTTTCCTACTTTTTAAGAGGGCACCCTGTGCTCTAATTAGAAGTAACTAACTACGATAAGAGAACTAATTATCAACCTGAAAATATGCTTTTTAAACTGTTTTTAGATTTAGCCACGAGGAGATCATGTGATGCCAAATTTTTCTTTCAAAATTTAGAGTATTTCTTTCATGGCCCGCCAAAATCTGCAAAAATCATTGGATGGCCCATCCGGTCAGTTGGAATTTTTTCATGACCCATCCACAGTCCCTCTGGCCCAGCCTGGCAGAAACCCTATCATTGGTCTCAAATTTTTTTCGCCATGGCAAATTTCACATGAATTCTAATTGGAGACATATTTTAATTACTGTTCAATAGTGATCACAACTTAACTTCCCACAAATTCAAAGCCATCTCAAGACTTCGCAATACATCTAAAATTTTTTTTCCTTGACACCACAAATCTGCATAAAGAAATCTCCATGATGATTTTCAAAAATTGCGAGTTCCTGTACCTCACTCCGAAACTCCATTTTGCTTCCTACAGGAGGAAGAAACTTCAGTTATTGATACCAAGAAAATGCGAGCATTTGTTGCTAGGAGAAGATGGAAGGTTTGTTTCTCCTTGCTGCCTGTTTCATACTTCAAATTGATTCAAACAATTATCCTCCGTCCTTGGAATTATAAAGTCTTACCTTGATTGAGTTAGGCCTACTGTCGTGGATTTGATTGGCTAAATTCTAGGTTACAAACAAATTAAGCAAAAGAAAGACAATGCTTTTGGACAAGAATTGTGACATACTTTGTTTACGCATTGAAAGAAAAGACTGTATCTGAAAATTTGCCTCGGGTATTTTATATGTTTGGTTCAGAAGCTGATTGGGAGGAGATTCAATTCTTGTATTTTTTGGTATAATTAAAACACTTACTGCTCAGCCTCGGAATCAAACTTGTAAAATGCCCGAGGTAGATCTTTAGATATACGGCCTTCTTCTCACGATATCTGCTCATGTTTGCTCTTAAAATCAGTTTTGGAATGCACAACAAGTGAGCTAGCTACGTGGGTTTCAGAACAATTTTTGCCACTTGCTTTGTTTTTTGTTTATGACTTGACAAATTGAGCATAGAATTCCTCTTGTCAACAAAGGCTGATCTTGCAATACAATAGCATTAGTTGCTTTGGCTCACACCTCAATTCAAAGCGATTAGCGAATGCAGACAAAAGGAATTCTCTCAACCAGTAATTGAAAATAAAACGGCCGCAGAAGTTGCCCCGAAGCCAAGTGCAAACTCTCACATGGTGCGGGTGCAAGGAGGTTTTTAAGAAAAGTTATGTGCTTAACACGAAAGAAGACGGGTAAATCTAAAGTTCTGTCTGGCGGATTTTGTTTATGTGATTCAGAAGCCAAGCAGTGGGCATTACAATTCTTGCATATTTATTGCTCAGATTAAAACAGTTTGTCCTCAGCTCCCAAATCAAATAGACAAAATCAGCCAGGCAGAACTACAGATTTACGCTTCTTCTTTCGTTGAAAGGACATAACTTCTCTTAAAACGTCCCTTCGCACGCACCAAGCGAGAGTTTGCCATACTAAATTTAGGGCAACTTTGCGGCTATGTTTGTTTTGAATTACTGGTTGAGAGAATTTCTTTTGTCTGCATTCGCTAATCGCTTTGAATTGGGGTGTGAATCAAAGCAACTACGAAATCTGCCCTTGTTCCTCTTGTCAGCTATCGCTAATTTCCTTGTCTTAAGGTGTCAGTGAAAGGTAGCAAATCCTATTGTAATGTTATCTGCCCTGGTTTGCCCAAATATCAAAACATTTTCTGTTCTTTCATCCCGCATAGCAATCACTGAAACTTGTGGCGACGATCAGCAGATTGAAAGTTTTGTGCAGAAACAGCATTCCAAGTCCAACCTCCGACATGAGTGGTGATGAGGTAAGAGAGATTTATTTACTACCATACTATAAGCGCATTTAGCAATAAAGAAAGAAAAGATAAGAAATATGACTCTGTTGGATAATGAAAGGTACCATAGCAGCAAGGGTAAATTTCTTTAAAGCAAAGGATTTAGTAGGCGACATCAAAGACTGATTACCGTTCTAAAAGTGGATTTTACACCGTCAATGCTGCCAGCCTGGTGTTTTGTTCGGGATACTATCAGTGAAAGTCTGTCAGATTTTCTCCAGAAGAGCCAGACGCCCGTGCAAGCGCTTTTGAGTCTGCGCAATATCAATCTCAGGGTCATCACCCTTCATCTTTCCTTTGTGAAATTGCGCAATACGCATCGTTCGTCAACGAGCCAATCAGAGATAACATCTTTTCCTTTGTGATTTACAAAAGGGGAGTTCGCAGTATCCCAAACAATCTCCCTTTTATGTTGGTCAAGCATGATTCACATTCGGTTCAGTCTCGGTCGTTCAGGTTATCAGAATTTTTTAGTTCCCGTTTGACATTGCGTTTTCAAGTCATTTTGGTCGTTCATTCCCAGCGACTCTAACGACCCCGGCAACTGCAACGACGTGATGTGAACCAAGCTTTTGATTGCGTGCATTTAGAGGGGTGAAATTAATTATTCAAAAACAATAATCGCTCTCAATTTTTGCTCAGTAAAAAAGTCCACTTCACGACCAGTGCGTCTAATTGGCAGCTTTCATGATGAATCATGATTTTTTTGCAACATTGGTTCCGGTTGGTTCCGATCGGGCACTGGCAGCCCAGATTGCGCGTTGCTTCGTTAAAATACATCAGCTCTAACAATGGATGGTTAAAACGAAGACTGCACAATATCATTTTAAACATTTCTAAACAAGAGTTTTTTTTGCTTAACTTTTACTTTGATTTACAAAATTTTGAATAAATCCTCTTACTGTAAGATGCCTTGATCCCACAGAGAGTCGTGGAAATAATGTTTCTACGTGCAAGACCTGTAGTTTTACCACTCGCGCAAAAGAATGCTAAAACGTTGCTTGCAGGATGCCATAGATTCAAAGATGCACACAGACAGTGATTCACTTTTGATCAATAAACTATGATAGTGGCTTGAAATCCAAGCATCAATCGCACTTAATCATAAATTGCACAGTCGATCAGAGATCCAACATGCACCTACTGTATAATTCTTCAGGAGAAGAAATCTAAACTAGGTATGATGCATATTTTGATTCATTTGATTTGCACTAACAATAATCCTAGTTTGATCATTAACAATAAAAGAACTAGCAGATACCAAACCAAATGTCGTTAAAAACTGCACCATAAATTATTCAATAGAAACTGCAATCTAATACTGCATTCACATTGACTCTATTAAACCAGCTTTATTTAAACCAGTTTAAATTTCAACAAATATTGTTGGATTGACCAATCAGAGGGCCCAATTTGATAACCTGGTTTAGATGAAGCTGGTTTAACTTGCAGTGTGAATAGGGCATAAGGGCCGTTACAAGTGGAGGGGGGGGGTCGGAGAACGATTCGTGAGAAATAGTTTGCATTTCACCTTGCAAAAATCACTGAAATATGGTTAAAGAAGGGCAGTATGTGCCCTCACCTTGTGGCCTAACTGCCCGCCTGATTGCTATTAACATAACACAACAACAACTGCACGGTTAACATGGCTTCTTAAAAGCTTAAAATTTCCAAAACAAATGCTTCGAACACGACAAACGAATACAAAACTTCCGAATCACACTGCACGACAAAAGCCATATGGGCCTATAATAAAATCACCATTACTGCGAGTAAAGACACCTCTCTACACAATAAAGGGATATCAACTATTGCAACTGACTGAATACGATTTCGTGTTATAGATGGGGCTTACAAGGACGAGTCCTTATTCGTGGAACAAGGGCAGATTTTGTAATACAATAGCATCCGTCGCTTTGGTTCACACCTCAATTCAAAGCGATTAGCGAATGCAGACAAAAGAAATTCTCTCAAGCAGAATTTCAAAACAAACGAAGCCGCAAAGTTGCCCTGAAACCAGTACGGCAAACTCTTGTTTGGTGCGGGCGAAGGGAGGTCTTTAAGAGAAGATATGTGCTTATAACGAAAGAAGAAGGGTAAATCTAAAGTTCTGTCTCGCGGATTTTGTTTATTTGATTCAGAAACCGAGCAGAGGGCATTACAATTTTTGCATATCTATTGCTCAGGTGTACGCAGTCACTCCTCAGCTCCTGAATCAAATAATCAAACTCCGCGAGACAGAACTTTAGATTTACCCTTTTTCTTTCGTTATAACCACATACCTTCTCTTAAAAATCTCCCTTCGCCCGTACCAAACGAGAGTTTGCCGTACTGGTTTCAGGGCAACTTTGCCGCTTTATTTGTTTTGAACTTCTGCTTGAGAGAATTTCTTTTGTCTGTATTCGCTAATCGCTTTGAATTGAGGTGTGAGCCAAAGCGACTGATGCTATTGAATTACAAAATCTGCCCTTGTTAATCACCATAGTTTATCAAAACAGCAGGGACAAATTTTTTGAAACAAAAGTTTCCGAGCAGACAAAGCGATTTGCCTTTTGAAAGAATAAATTTCACAGCTATGAGTGTACTCAAGCAAATCAAAATGAACAGAGAAAGAGAAGAACCATGGTTGGCTGCACAGAAGTGTATTCTTGAGAATGCGAAATCGCTTTGCCTTTATCAGAACTGTTACTTGTTTTGCAGAATTCGTCCTTGCTACTAATAACCATATTTCTTCGACCATTTGAATATTGCGTTAAACTACTGGTAACAGTAATCAATCTCAATTATTTGACAAGCTAGACGTTGTGATTCTTATATTCATGCAGGTTAGGTAGCTATGCGTCTGCTAGTATAACTAGGTAAATTTGGACTGTTTGTTTCTTTACAGAGTGATGTAAACAATGAAGAAGAGAAGATGAAAACCGAATCGCCAGTGTTTGATGATAGCAATGATTTAGAAAGAAGAACTTCAAGGGAGATCAACAAAGACAGGAGCCGTGCAGGTGTAGATGCTCGAATTATTACGCCAGTAGATTCTATGAAAAATAGCACTAACATCGTTGACGGTATGGAAATAACTCGGACAACATCTAATACGGAAGAAACTGTGGTTCGGGAATCACAAGATTCTAGTTTAGAAACAAAGGAGTGTAGTAAAGTTATACATAATGAAGCTACTGAAGAAATGAATAGGAAAGTACCAAACCCTAATCCCTGTGGAATTTCTAAGGCGAATATCAATGAACTTGAACTGAATGGGATTTCTAGTGACTCAAAGAACGATCTTCCAAACGGGCATAAAGATGGTTCGATATGTTGTGATAACACGAGGGGAGTCGTTGATACCCATGCTCAGTATGAGGATTTGCCGTCTCCAATTTCACCAGTTGATATTAAAGTTGAAGACTTCTCAGCAAGATTTGGTGACGATGATAAAAAGGACAGAACAGCAGAGTCTTTGATAAGTGCTGAGGAGACCGATGAAGGTAGCCAGCTAAACCATCAGTCTCGAAATGAGGTTGAACAAAGTCCTGACATTGCGTGTAAGGCAGACCCTCAAACAGTTGTTTTCAAAGAGCAGGAAATTGAGAACGAGAATGATGATGATACAGAAGCTACTTTGGAAATGATGACGACCGAAATTTCAGTTGGTGCAATAGAATTAGACGCAGCCAATGATCTAGAGAATCATGATATCGATGTCAAAAAGTTAGGATCAATGACAGCAGATGTAAATGCCGCTTCCGAGAAGGAACTAAGGCTCGACCCGGAAGTAGATAATGATGCTTCTGCAGCAAAAGTGGACGGAGGAGATTTTACTGCAATGATAGTAGATAATAGGGACCCTGAAGAGAAATGCGTTAACTCAATAACGATTGCACCTTCTGGAATCGAAGATATTGATAAGGAAGAAAAGCCGAAAATCGCTTTCTTGGAAATAACTAATGCAGATTCTGAGAATCAGCAGGCAGAAGTAAGATCTTTTACTTTTATTTCGGACTCTGGAAGCGCTGAAATCAAATCTAAGGATGATAGGAAACGAGTGCTGACAAGTACTGTAGCTGGGCTGACTGAAAGTGCAAGTAAGGATGGTGCTATAACGTTTAGAATTGGAAAGCCAACTGCCAGAAGTGGAATTAAGGAGCTGACTAAAGTGAAGAGTGATGGCAGCCAGGCATATCCTCCAGAAAAAACAGACCTGCGGGCAAGTGACAGCAAGGTCAAAGAAAGTGCACAGAATTTACAAGATGGCGAGGGAAGTCTGATAGATGCAGGGCAGATGAAATTCAAAATCGGAATGCCCAATTCAAATAGTGGAAACAAGTCGACTGTGAAGCTTGATGACAATTCTTATCAGACATGTTATATAAATGAAGTTGGGATGGGAAGCGGGGATGAGGATTTAGTGGTGATTGAGCTTGGAAATTACTGAAAGAAGAATTAAGATATTTTGATTAAAAAAAACTTTAAGTAGTCCAACGTTTTTGCTCGGAAAGAGATTTTTGGAATTGATTGATGTGATGTAGCAGTTGAATTGAGGCATACTTTGAGTGTGTTTGATTGGTATAAATTCTGAAAACGGTAACTTGCTATACTCGGAGTTTGTGTTTGATTGACTCTCAAAGTCAGAAAACGGCAGATTTGGAAGGTTTGCAAGGCCTGCTTAGTATTTGGAAGACTTGCTGCTCCAAAAGGTTTGGCAGACTTTGGAGAGATTCTCGTTTCCACTTGCAAAGCTCTGAAAGAAAGATGAATTTGCTCGCGCTGCCAAGCACCAGACTCATCTTCGTGTTTTATTTTCAACTTGAAACCTCGTTTTCGCTAGGATGAACCTGAAGCCTGCTGCTTTGAAGAATTTGTGTTTGATTGGGAAATACATTTCCAGTCTCTGTGAAGTCTACCGTTTTCAGAAGTTGGTAGGTTTGGAATTACAAATCAAATACATCTTTTGTTTAGGTTAGTCCACTGGGCTATGTGCTAAAATGTGCAACCTTCTAGGACATTTCTAATTGATAAGTTAACATGTTCTAATCGAAAGAGCTTCCGTTTGACTATGCAGTACGTTTGCTTCTTAAAGACAGGTGGGAATGCTTAAGAGAGTGCTTTTCTTATTGTACCACGTGTCCAAAGTCCATTTTATAAATTCCATTTACTCCTACCTGAAACACAATCTTCGATATCAAAGGTACCTGGGGATGCGCCACCTGCAAGGGTATACTTCTTTGGACTTCTAGTGTGGTCAAGAGTGTACTTTTTGGCAATTTTAGTCTAGGCATGAGTGGTATGCTTTTTGGCAACTTTGGCCAAATAAGGTCAAATTTGGTAATTCCTGTGTAAAAGCCCAAAGTTTCGGTGATTTAAGTCCAGAGAAGACGGGAATTTGGCAATTGTCTAGAAAACACCAGCTTATGGCACTGTTGATCAGAAATTTAGTCTAGCTAAGAGTATCATTTTCACATAAATTGGTTTAGCCAACGGTACCAGTTTGAAACTGTGAACGCCATACCCCTACCCAATATTTAGCCAAGACACCCTGTGTCTTGAAGATGATCTGGTATGACCAGAAGATATTTGATAAAATACGTCTTGTCAAGTCGAGAACTGTATGAACTATGGCTTTTCAGAATACTAGGGATGGTACACAATTTCACTGTCAACCTTTTGAATTTGCTAAATTTTTTGGCAAAATGTGATAGAATTGATGAGAAAATTTCTGTCACCTAGCCTTTGATTTTTAGGGCATAATTGATATTCATAACAATTTGTCTGTGGCAAGCACATCTGCTTGTTTTGCTGGGAAATCATTCCTTGCTGATGAAAAATTGAATTCACTTTTCCTTAGTTAATAGCTTGACACGCTAATCTCAGCAAGATTAGGAAAAATTGACAGATCTAGGGAGGTTTGAGCTTTCATTCAGATAAATCATATACCGGGTTTCCCACAGGAAAGTTTCTAGATTTGAGCTGTTGTTTTAGTGAAAGTGTGTGTTATTTGATAAAAATTATAAAAGAAATCTGTTATAAAATGCCCAACTTAGATCTGAGTATTTGTATCATTTCTGAATTTTTGTGTATTAATGTTTTATAATTATTTTCCTGGAAAACATAATACATGAGATGCTCAAGAAAAAGCTAAAAATGGTTTATCAAGAAAATCGTTAAACTTGCACCTCAAAATCCACTGAAATTCTACTTTTTAACTGAATTCCAACAGTACGGAGCTTAAACACCATAAGGGGACCCACAATAATAGGGACCCATAAAAAGCACGAATTTCCTTGATATTCGAAGAAAAAGTTACCCTGGGTACTGGACTTGCAACAAGTCTCCTGGGTACCAGAGCCTCAAAATTTATATGAAAGGAAATTGGTACCCAGGGTAAGTAAAAGTATGCTAGACAAGACAAGATCCTATGGTCCGCATTTTAGCGTATTGCTGAGTTTGAACATCAATTTGTGAAACTGACAAGCGGTTGTATGTCTTCACACCTGTGATGTAAAACATGGAAGGAATGGAACATATCTCCATCGCTAGATCTTTCACATTTTCAAGGGTTTCTCCCGCAAAAGATATTTTGAAGATCCATATTTGGAGGTACCCTGGGTACCAGAGCCTAATGTGGGGGAACGAGAATAAAATAGAAATAGAAAAGGGGGGAGAGAAGAAGAGGTCTTCTTCTCTCCCCCCTTTTCTATTTTTATTTTATTCTCGTTCCCCCACATTAGGCTCTGGTACCCAGGGTAATTTGGAGGTCTTTAGATGATCCAAAAAATCGGAAATGGATCCAAGTTGGCTTTTAAGCAGGTAATAGACTTGATCGGCTAAGGTTTGTTTTACCCATTTCAAGTCATGTGACCATACTCTTGGGAAGTTTTAGTATTATGCTACTTTTTGCATTCATGGCACAACTTTGCAATGCACAAAATGTGTTAGAGAAATTAAAAGGAGTTTTATCAAGAGATTGATCACATGACTTGAAATTGGTGCAAACAAACCTCAGCCGATTTTGTCTGTTGCCATTTACATTGTTCAAAACGAGACAATGGTTGTGTTTCTGGAACAGTTCAAACAAGGAAACTTTTTTTTGAGACACCCCGTATATGATAGGCTGGCTTCTGACAGAAGTGATATTGTATATCCTATTTTTATATTTAAATGTTCATTTTAAGAACAGCATACTGCACCATATATAGATCATTAAACACACACCGCACACTCTCTATTTATATATGAATATATATATATAGATATTTTGTTGAGAATTAAAATTTTTCCTTATGGTATGCAACCATTTATATCATGCTTTTGCAAACATTTGCTTTTGTTTTTGAATTTATATCTTTTGAGAATCAACTTCCAGCCAAGAGGTACGGTAAAATGCTATAATCTTCGCTCTTTAGTGTTTTGAGGGTTAACAGACACTTTGAATGTTGGTGAGCAACTCGACTAAACTTTTTGTTTGAACATTTTGACACTTGGTTGTGGAAATTGAAGCATTCTTTTAATTTGATAAAAAATTCAGTATCTTGCATTCAACGAAATTATCTTTGCATGGAATTTATACAGAAGCTGATAATGGAAGTTCTAGGTCCGAAAATAACTTTGAACAACGAACTCATCGTTCTAAATCCACAAAAATGCCGGGTGCGCCAAAATAAACTCTGCACTTTTGACAGTCCACGATAAATTGTATACATGACCGACTTTAAAGATTTATTAATTAATCTTTAGCTAAGATCTTCCGTTAGATGCTAGTATTTTTTGTACATTTTTTAGTCCCCCATTCATGGAGCTATAAGCGAGTTTCTTGAAATTTTCTTTTTCGAAAAACACTGAAAACGGCCAAAAAACGTTGATTAAATTTTCTAAAGATAAAACGTGAATCGACAAAGAGAGAATGATTTCGTGATGATTTGGGGATTTAGAAATTTATTCCTTATGATCCAATGGACGACTGTTAATTGATCAATTTCTAAATCTCCAAGTTACCACAAAAACGTCCTCTCTTTGTCCATTTTGCCGAGTCTTTAGAAAATTTGATGAACTTCTTTGACCGTTTTCAGTGTTTTTCGAAAAAGAACATTTTAAGAAACTCGCTTATAGCTCCATAAATAGAAACTAAAAAATGTGCAAAAAATACTAGCATCTAACTGAGGATCTTAGCTGAAGATCATAATTCTTAAAAATCGATCCAGTATACGATTTATCGTGGCCTGTCAAAGGTGCATAGTTTATTTTGGCGCACCCGGTATAACAAAAATACTGTAAATCGTAAGAAGAGAACTGTCAACTCCTTTAAAAGAGTAACCATCAAAATAAACCTGTAACTATAGAGAAAACTATTGAATCATGGAAGAGAAAACGGATTAGTCTTAAATCCTGAAAGGAAAGAAATAAGAAAGTAGCTAATTGCAATAAAGAACAACGTTGAGTAACCAGGAACGCGTTTCTTCGCACACTCGTCAATTCAATTCTAGGTTAAGGATTTTGATGACATCAGATATTTTAACAAGACTCCTTCAATTCTGTGATTCTACAACCTTTCAAAATTTCAACAAATTCTCACGCAGCTTTTCAATCGAGTACAAAAGGCTATTACAAAATGTAAACCAAAAACAAAGTGTGATAATAATTTGCTAGGTCCTATCTATAAGGTTGACAACTTTCCTTGGTTCTTTTGAAAGGAATTATGTGCTTTACAAATCAACAAACGTCGTTGATTATACGATCCAGGAGCAGTACAATTTTCCTGAAGTCACACAGTCTTGGATTTGACCTACGACCAGCCACCACAGATACAAAACCGGTCCCCATTTAATCACCAAAGTTACGCATGGTTAGGGCAGGTCATTACCAGGATTGGTGACCACCTGGAAACTTCTGGTATCGTAGGTACAGCACCTCACCAAGGTGCAAAATTGGTACCTCGGTGATGAAGGTAACAAAAGTATCAGAGGCACCAAACGTAAAGCTGCACGCGTTGTTAATAGTACGCTTTAAGGGAGAAAAAAAGGCCATTCCTGAGCTGGGGGAGGTAATGGAATTTAAAAGCGCCTTTTAATATTGAATCATAGTAAATGCGCTATATAAAAGCAATAATTTTCCTTTATTGTATAGAAATAGTCATTACTCACGATATTAAACAACAACAGACCTAGGACAGAACCCTGTAGAGCATCAAGTGCTTGACGTAAAGGAAATTTAGGAACAGAATTACCACCTATCACTAAAGATTGTGAATGACAATGGACCCAGGACAGAGCCCTGTGGAATATCAATTGCTTTAAACTAGAAACCCTAGAAACCACCTCTTTATTTCGAAGCAAAAATGGCTTCTATCATAGCTCTTGCAGAAGGTGCCATATATTTGCAATTTTACTTTCTAAAGATATTAGATAATTAGGGGCCAAGAACAGAGCTCTGTTGAACATCAAACCTGAAACTAGAAACTGCTTCTTTGGAAAAAAAGGAAAGCTCCAAAATCGTACTCGCAGCTAGCAAGCTTCACAAATTCGCAGCTTTGAGAATCTCCCTAACGTCTTTAACTTTCTGCCAATTTAGGGATCCGGTACAATCAGCCCTACGTCACCAAAGGACCTGGCTCTGATGATGGAAAATAGTATCGACTTTGGCCAGGATATGATAATACCGCCAGAAGTTGTCGATAGCGACAGAGAGCTCATAGAGGACTATAACAAGCCGATGATCAAAGAAGCGAGAGATGAAGATCTGGGATTTGCAAATCTTGGCATTAACAAAAGTTTCGACTTGGGAACCGAAAAAGGAATCGGTCATCGGCAAATAGATCGTAGTTTTTCGGCGGATTCCAATAATATGCATAAGCTGTACGGAAATGTGAAAATTGCGACGGAAACAATTGCACCTCAGCCGTTTGGTAGTTTGGTGAAAGCGATGCAAGACGACAGCAAATTCGAAGCTGGTACGTTGCTGTGGGGAGATCAAAGCAAAGCAGCAAATTTTGATGAGCGGCAAGTAAAGAAAAGGCCTGATGCAGGTTACATGATGTGTAGTAACGGCATGCCACAGCTTGATGTAAACCATGCCAACACAAACAATGTGCCAGAACTTTGGTCCAGTCATGGTTCACAGTTTACTGCGAGCGACAAACAGGTAAAGAAAAGGCCTGATGCCGGTTACATGATGTGTAATAACGGCAGGCCACAGCATGATGTTAACCATGTAAATAAAAATAATGCACCAGAACTTTGGTCGAGTCATGGTTCACAGTGTACTACGAGCGGTGCAAAAATTTGTGAAACAACATCTGAAGGAATGAGCAGTGCATTACCAGAGCAGACGGTCGCCGCGCTCAGTGAAAATCTGCCGTGGGATCCCGAGTTATCACTCACTGTTCCTGCTCACAGTAAAAGCACGCAGTCTAGAAATCAAGCTGCTGCTAGCTTTGAAATTCCAAAAGTACGAGAGCATCTGGTGCCTGACGTAAGACTTAGAAACGATGTCATAAAACGGCCTTGGGAAAAGGCATCTGTTGAATGCAAAAATGAACTAGATCACTCCTATACGTCCAGCTTCCTAAGTGAAAACAATGTACAAGTTAACAGACTCTCGCCAAATACGGCTGAAATTGGTGGTGGCTCATGCACTCTGGACGTGAATGAAAAATCGAGAAACATGGCTTTTGACAGAAGAAAGCAGAGAACAATACGGCGAATCAACTGGGAGACGAATTACATTCCACCGCTTGATTGCCAGCCAAAGCCGATATCTCCAATGATAAAGAGGGCAGTCTTTCAGCCAGTTCGTAAAGAAACTTCTGTATAAATACGTTACTTTGCTGAGATTTTATGAAGGAGAACCTATGGAATTGTAAAACCTGTCGTTGAGAGATAAATTCAATCCTTTATTTGTCTGGAAAGCACTGGAGCTTACAGCTGATTTTGGGACAAAATTCACACTCAGTATTCACTAAATTTTTGGGGACGGAATGAGACTGGACGGGACTAAACATGTGAACATCAAGTTATCAAATGATGTAAAATCACTCGAAGGGGGCTCACTAGCAGTCTCGAAACGTTTCAGCTGCTGGCTAGAATCAATGAGGTCAGCATAATAGTCGTATAATGAAGTTTAGACAAACTTTGTCCGAATCTCGAACTTCCAAAATCTACCGCTGTCGAGCAGCTATTTTGTCCGAATAAATTTCAAATTTATTGAACAATTTTCCGTTAATAATGTATTTTGCGTTACTTCTTACGGCGAAGTCTGATTGTGGTATTCGATAAAAACATTCATTTTCTAAAAATGAATTTTCGAATTTCTGTTACGTCGAAAGTTACTCTTGAGTACCGAATAATCGTCCCCCCGCTTATCAACTTTTGAAAAGTTTTCCAACCCCCCCCCCCTCACTCTTATTCCAATTCTCCCTTTGAACATAGTTTTGTAACAAATATAAACAGATACATGTTTAACTATTTTTTCAAGTTTTTCAACCTCCCCCGATTGTTTTAACGGCCGCTGATTATAGGCGTATCGAGCCATTTCTACCCCCCCCCCCACTCGCCGATTAGACTCATTCCCCCGTTTATTCGGTACTTGAGAGTTGACAAAGAAAGTTTGTAGATCGAAGCTTTTTTAGCAAGTCTTCTGTATAACACGTTGCTTTGAAGTGCTTTCTTGAACATTGTCAATTAAAGAATTCATAGTGATGTTTCTTTTTAGAAAAAATCCAAGTTTTTGATGGTGAGCCTTCTTTAGTACATTTGGACTTGCCCAAGTCGTCTTATCAGAAAGTGATTCCTCCTTTCTTCCAGACGACTTGGTCAAGTCCATAGTACATTGTACATTTTACTTTGAAGTGGTTCGTACAACATTATCAGTAGGGAGTCTACGAAACCACGACGACAACGGCAACTTTTTCAGTTAATTTTAGCATACGGCTCGAATATTCGCAAAACTTTAAAACTAAAATTATTACCTTATTCTTTCAACTAGATTAATTGAAGGAAACTTGAGGACGTTTGCCATGATTCCAGAAAAAGAATTTTTGATATTATCATTATTTTCAGAGTTAGCAGCATTTTTAACATTTCTGGTGGTTTTGAGGTTGTGACGTCATCAAAATGCTAAATCGTAAACCACAGAAACTACAGACTTTTGCTTGCTGCCATCTTGTAGATCGTAAAAAACTGAGTATTTCTTGTGTTGGTCGTTTTGACTTTCCTCCATCAGTTTACAATTCATGGTGCTTTTAATTTTTTCTAAAACTTCTGATACCTCCTTTGGTACATCCTTTCCTAAATCTTGAAAACGCTGTAATTCCAAGAATAATGATTATATCGCAAATGCTCTATCTGGAATTATGGTAAACCACTTGAAGTATCATTCGATCTATTCAGTTGAAAGAATTAGGCAACAGCATTTTACACACTCCATTTTAGAATTCTGCAAATATTCGAGCCCTATGTTGTTCATTTTGAGATAGGGGGAGAAGTAGACAAAATCGGCTAAGGTTTGTTTACACCAATTTCAAGTCATGTGATCAATTTCTAGGTAAAATAGCTTTTGCTTTCTGTGATATACTTCCCAAGAGCTTGGTAGCATAGGTTTCAAATCTTTAAATTGGTGTAAAAAGGCGGGAGTAAAATTCAATGACCTATTTCGTTAAATTGAATGACTTCAAACTTTAGCCACTTTTCTGTGATTCTACCATTTGACCTTTCAGAAATCTTGAACATTTGTTGAGAGTACAGCCTATTTTATTTTCAGCTCATTTTATGATGTGACGTCATCAAATTTCTAAATCATAAACCAGACAAGTGAAAGTGTTTCGCTTTATACCATATTGTATGCATCCATAAACTATGGTTTTCTTGAAAATTATGTGATCTTTTGTCAACCGGTTTAGAAATTACGATAGTTATAAGGTTTTTCCGACAATTTTCTTGAAAAGAAGAAAAACACTGTAATTTTGAAAATATTGAAGATTTCAGAAAAGTCCAACGGCAGATTTATTTTTAAAAAATCAATTTTTCTTTGAAGCCGTCCAGTTCAAAGAAATAGGTCTTTGAATTTTACACCCACCGTTTCAAAGATTTGAAACCTATGCAGAGTTTGGTCACATAACTTGAAATGGAAAAACCTACCTTGGCCGATTAGGTCTGTTACCCACATTTGTTGTCACCTAGATCAATAATTGCAAGATTAAGAACGTTTTACATATGAAATTGAATTGTAGCTCAATAGGAACAGCAGACTTATAGAATTGTTATCATTTGTTGTCAGACCTTTGAAAAATCCTCTACATCGGTACAAATTCAAGTTCGTGGAGCAGCAGCACGGAGTTTGATTGGATTCTGGTCAGGATGTGCCACTTAAGCTTCAAAAACATACCCACTCTTTATAATATTTTTTTAAATTGTTACTTTACGCTAATTTTTCGAAAATGGCCTGTTGATTTATATTGATACCAAAACAGGGCCTCCGACGAGACGCGAAAAGTGGAGGGGCCAAACTTTGGTATGAAGATTTACCATATAACACAATATGATAAGCTACCTTTCCACCAGGGATGGATCAAGACGGAAAGGCGACCGAGGTTTGTGAGTGCGAAGCACAAGCAAGATCCAAACGTGTGGTTCCAGGGGCGCCAGCCCCTGGAAAATTTTTTCGACCACGCCCTTCAGATCGTGGGAAAATCCCCAATTCGAATAAATCTGGTAGAACTGAGAAGCAAATTTTTGTAAGATACCTACTAAGAAAGTGGGTAGTAGCATTTACTGTGGATGGCAAGCAGCACTTGCCACTTGCCTAGATTTTATTTATGCCCCCAAAACACGAAGTCTTTGCATTCTGCATTGATAATCAGCTTTCTGGTGCAGTTTCTGTAGCTCGAACATTTTTTGTTGATAGTGATTTGAAATGTGTAGATTCAGATATAACTGAAAATCGTCTATGATTGTGCGCAATAATGAAATTGGTTGGGTTGGGTTTCAACATGAAATTTCAATAATGAACCGTATAGGGGTTGAATCGAATGGATGCAAGGAAATTTACTCAAATGTAAAAGAGCATAGGATTTTAAAGAGAATTAAAATGATTATTAACAAATTTTTGAACTGCATATTTTGCAAAAAAGTGGAGGGGCCATGGCCCCCCGCCCCCCCCCCCCCGTCATCGGAGGCCCTGCAAAATGACAAAAATGGATACCGATCGAAAAATTGTAGAAAAAACCAAATTGATCTATAGATCAATCAAATCATATCTAATCATTTACTTGTGACATGACGTACAAAGCGCTGAAAACATTACATTTCAAACGATTATAAAATTTGAGTTCTGTCATTTCAACTTTTTCTGTCACACTAACCTTTTCCATAACGTATCAAACTCTTTCTTTTCATGTTTTTTTATCCAGATAAAATTTCTACGATACGAGTTACTGTCTGCTCCATAAATTAGTACTATACAACTGCACAACACTGCAAGGACACGACACGAGACCACGAGGAGCAAAATAGAATGACTACCCCATAGCTATCAACATTTAACAATAAAAGGCGAGACGCTATCCGGTCAACACAGTACACAAAAGAAAACGAAAAGATAACAAGGGATATCACTATCCGAAAATTTGCGCCCACATTGGTAGGTAAAAACCTTCACGGTAACCTCCCAGCTGTACTACACCCCTACTACACAAATACGCTGCTTTGGTCTACCAGCTTCCGTTTCTTTTGCACACAATGAATATCGAGTTTTATCATTAAAAATTTTTCAGATTGGTTACCATTATCTGCTTAGACCACGGGAGGGAGGGGGTGTTCTTCCATAGCTAAGGTACCTGGGGATGTGCCACCCGCAAGGGTATAGTTTTTCAGAATGCTAGTCTAGCCAAGGGTATACTTTAATCAAAAGTAGATCAAATCAATGAATACAGGCTTGAGACTGAAAGAATGAAATCCGCAAGGCAGATGTTCAAATCAATCTCTCTCCTTCAAGCCAGGCTTCCATAAGATAGTTAAGATCGTTTGGATTGCTTTGAATGACTCCAGCGATCGTGGTGATCTTATGGAAACATGCATGAACAATCCAGCGATAGCGACGATCAGGATAACCGTAACAGAAGCTTGCTCAATTCCAGAGATCCATCAGTGATCGCAGCGATCCGGATCGCTGGAAACCGGTTGCTTGCAAAACCACTGGCTTCAATATATACTCATAATCACTTTCAAAATGTCTTTTCGCATGCACAACGGGGCAGCTTGCCGTGCTGTTTTCAAGACATCTATTGAGGCTTCGTTTGTTAATCTAATTGAAAATCTAATTAAGGTATAGTCTTAGAATGCGTTCACACGATGCCGGCACATTTTGAAGATGATGACAAATGTGACGGTAGCAAAATTTGAGCAAGCGTTCACACGATGCCGGAACAATTTGAAAAAAAGGTACGAAATTTGATGGTAAAAACCCGTTGTAAGAATTCGACGCCAAAGAAAGGTACCTACACCGAAAGGATCGATCAGTCTCGTTCCAAGAGCGTGGAACAATGTTCTATTTCACCATTTTTGAGCGTTCACACGATGCCGTTTCCAAAATGTGTTGGTTAAAGTTCCGTTTTCAGAATCTGTCAGCAAAAAGTACCGTTTTCATGTGGACGGGAGGCCCATCCCTCACATTTTTCACCGTTTTCAAAATGTACCGGCATTGTGTGAACACAATCTTTGGTTGGCGTTGGTCTTTTCGAGCAAAGATGGTGTGAATTCCAGTGAAAATACTTTACCGTAGATCCAGAGTGATGACAAGATAAAAACATGTCAGTTTTTATTCATCTACAATCATTCCCCCAAGCGATCATTCCCCCTTGACTTTGATAAAATATGGATTTTCGAATCAAATTTATCATAATGAATACAGTATCTAAAATGTTTGCAACGGTGCATGAAAGGCTTTAAACTATTGTGTGTTACAAAAAATAAGTCTCAAGTACACTAAATATCACATTAAACATATAATTAACATATCTTTGCCAAATTCTTGGATTTTACCGACGGGAACCAAACAAGTGCCCCAAAATCTTAAATGTTTTCAAATATTTTCCTCCCCCTTGGGGCATATTAAGACTCCTCTGTTAAATTGCATCCTGCTGAAATTCATGAAATACCTTTCATAGTCTAAATCGTTCTAACCTTTTTCAAAGTAAAGTCATCGACGTAATATCATTTCGCACATTTGTCCATAGCCAATGGTTGGCCCATGGCACCAAGTGTTAAACTGACACGTGGAAGCTTTTATATCTATGCATGATCATCTATCATAATTTCGAATCCTTCTCCTTACACGAATTTTATTTCATAAGAAACAGCTTATAAGAAATGGCAGGCTCAATTTTTCATAACTTAAGAAACAACCCTATCTGAATTAAAAAAGCTAAGAAACTCTAGTAATTTACACTTTTAATTTTCACAGATATAACTCAAAAATGTTTTTGACATTGTACAGTAACAGCAACTGTTTGGACAAGCATAGGTTTCAAATCTTGAAATCTGCGAAAAAAGGCGGGTGTAAAATTCAATGACCTATTTCTTTAAACTGAATGACTTGAAGGAAAAACTTTGGCCATTTTTCTATGATTCTACCGTTGAACTTTTCAGAAATCTTGACTATTTGTCGAAATCACAGCCTATTTTACATTTCAGCTCATTTTATGATGTGACGTCATCAAATTTCTAAATCAAAAACCACAAGAATGACAGAGTTCTGCTTGATACCATATTGTAGGCATCCATAAACTATGGTTTTCTTGAAAATTATTTGATCTTTTGTCAACAGGTTTAGAAATTACGATAGTTTTAAGTTTTTTTCGAATATTTTCTTGAATTCTTAAAAAAGAAGCAAAACACTGTAAGTCTGAAAATATTGAAGATTTCAGAAAAGTCCAACGGCAGATTTACTGTAAAAAAGTTCAAATTTCTTTGAAGCCGTTCAGTTCAAAGAAATAGGTCATAGAGTTTTACACCCAGCATTTTAAAGATTTGAAACCTATGCTGTTTGGACATTGTTTTGAGATTCTGAGTGTGAACCATGCCATTCACTTGTAATTGGGTTGTTTTAGGTTTTAGCTCTTAAGTTATTTTAGTAAGGTGTAATTATTTTGTAAGTTTTCAACACGGCCCCGTCTTAGATTGATGGGGCCACCGTGTATAAAAATTCTTAATGAAATGAAAATGAAATGAAATGAGCCCTTTTAACAAAACTAAATGAACTCTACACTTCCAGCGTTAAAGAAATAAGAATCATTTAAAAAACTTTTAGTAGCAAAATGGCCCAAAAATTTAAGATACTGCCTACTAGCTCCTGGACTTGCTTCAAGTCTCTCTCGCGGAAAAAACGGGAGAAGGAAAAAAGATCGTTTTCCTTCGTTGCCTACTCCCGTTTTTTCTGCGAGAGAGACTTGAAGCAAGTCCAACCAGCTCCGTACCTTAATTCATCGTAACAAAATAGGTGTATTCCAATTTTCTCGTCATATATTTGGCTCTCTGGTTGGCCGTTCCAACCCCTAGGTTTTTTCCACATCTTAGATACCAAAGCATAACTAAGTCAATGGCCATCTTTATTACCTGAATAAAGTTTAAAAGACAAGGCAATACATAATACCGCCATGCCCACTGGTTAATCGCATATTCCCGCGGGTTTCCCGTAGCCTTGTATAATACGATACAAGGACGCGTTTTTGTCGCCACAGCAACTTCTTATGACAGTAACAAAATGTGTTTGTGCATCGTATGCGTGACCGATTTAGAAGATTTGTGAGTTAATCTGTAGCTAAGATTCTACTGATAGTTTCTGCAAATTTTTTATCATTTATTCCATTTATGGATCTAAAAGTGAGTTTCTTAAAATTTTCGATTTCGAAAACACTGAAAACAGTAAAAATACGTTGATAAAATTTTCTAAAGATTTAATATGAATTAGAGAAGAAGATATAGAAGAATTAATCACAACAGGAAGAATTGAAGGCACTAGGTACAGAGAAAGACAAATAATAAAACAGCTTGACAACATCAGACGTTGGTTACAACTAGACAGGAGCTGCAAAGTGATTCACAGTTGCCGAGATAGAGAGCAATGGAGGTCCATGATCGCCCAAGCCATACGGCATGGCACCTGAAGAAGAAGGCCATGAATAACTCATAAATCTTGAAAATCGGTCCAGCATACGAATGATCGTGGCCTGTCGTGCATACTCTATTTTGGCGCATCCAGTATCATTTTAGCCATAAGAATAATATGGTATGGTAACCCTACTTCAATCACTATAAAATTCTAGACGAATCATTAAAGTTCTTACCTATACATCATGTCAATCCGAAAAATATCTTATTTGCTCAAGGGAAAGCAAATTGAGTTCAACGGCTTACTTGGCTCTAAATGTGTGTTGAGTTTTCAGGAATTCAATCCACTTTCCCACTTATCAGGCTCTTCAGTCTTTCGAGGTGATGATATGCTCTGAAACAAGTAGAAAAACAGTTCTCAATAACATTGCTATCATCTTATATTTACCTCAAGACAGGAATCAAACGTAAACTAAGCCAACTGAAGGTAAGGCTGATTTATCTTAGTTCTGGGTAGCCTGATTTGGGTTGCTTATCACGCTATGTTCTAATTTTTTATTTCTTTGATTTGCACAATCTTTTTTATCTCATTTTGATTTGATTTTTTACTTTTACTTGAAAAGTGACTTTTTTGAAAGTCCACAAACAATCTTCTCGTATCTTTGTAAAACAATATTTCAACAAAAACACTGCCTTGGACTTGATTACGGGTTTAAGCTGGAAACGTTTGTGCAACAGAAGCTCTGTCCAAAATGCATTTTTTCATACATTATTTTGTTGCTACTAGCTTTTGAAAATGCTTGAAAAATACCCAGATTTATAGAACCGATGCGGGCAGCAGTATTCATACACTTAGTTTGCTTGTTGAATAAATTCTCATTTTAATAATACCATACCTAGCAAGCGATTGCTCTCCAACAAAGCTTGATGCGTCATCGCTGTTATTGTCTGATTCTATGTTATCTTCAGATGACTCCTGAAAATAAACGAAGAGCTCCTTGAAGGAAAAGTCTGGGATTTGTATACTTGTCGCTTATTTAAAAGATCACACTGTTGTGAATGGTGTGTAGTACTATTTGCATGATATGACGTCATATGACGTCACTTCACGTTGACTTGAACGAGGCTGCCAAATGTATTGATTTGCCACTCACATTGCTAGCCTCCTTATCGCGCATTCGCGCACTCGTACAAAATACAAATGGCAACAACATTTGGCCTAACTTATGGAAATTTGAGTTGGAGAAAAATTCGCACTTACCAACATTGTTTAAGGGGAAATGGGAAGCTTCTGGCATAGCTATTGTGATGGTTATGGCAGTTAAACAAAGTATTTTTTCATTAACTTTGTGAGGTGTTCCAAGAACTTTTGGCAGGCATTGTAGATGCAACTTACGTCCGAACATATCTTGAGTTAAACCAGGCTTCACAAAGCTTAGCATGTAACATGGAATGTCCACTTGATAAAGATGTTGTTATCATCGATAAAATTATCAAAACCATACCGCATACCTTGTTGGGGAGATGAAGTGCTGACCCTATTGTTTTGACCGATTGTGATTCAGGTTTGTTGAAAGCGAATCGACGGTGGGGCTCACACTGTCATGTGCAACTTTGCTATTGTTTTTTCTCCTGTTCTCAACCGTCAAGCTAATTTGCATATTACGTCATTGACATAAAACGCTACTACGCATGCGATCTGGAGCCCTTTTTGGGGGATTCCTCGAGGCTCACAACTTAGCCTTTACATATCCCCAACAATACCAGTCTGTTTCAGAAAGTAATAAAAATTGGGGTGGGGGGAGAGGGCGATGCACTATCTGCACTGATTTTCATGAATCCTTGCCGTGTTATGTTTTCTATCATGTTTAAATCTTATATTAACAGCTCTCATCGTTGCATACTTTCACTCGGTCCCCTAACAAACGCAAGCAAATGGCACTTCAAATCCTGTTGTTTCCCCTTTTTCCAAGAAGCAAAACAAGGATACAATTGATATAAGGACATGCCCTAAAATCTGAGTCGATTTGGGAAACTTAATAATGTCATTATGTAAACAATGTCGGTTATAAGGTCCATACACACTAACCTAACCAGAGTCAAACTGGAAAACGTACCTTAGCAGCTTTTTCCTCTGTTCCTTCACGATAACCATCAGCAACTCCATTCAGATTCAAAACCATGTGTTTTAATGTTTCGACTGTTCTCGGTGGCTCCGTTTTGTATTCTTCACCATCAAAATGCTTTGGGTTCATTTTGCTTTCCTATAATGAGAATAATGATCATATAAGAGCGATTTCCGTAAAGTGGATTATGAACGCTATAAAAACGTCATAAGGAGTTTAGAGTCAGTTACTCGCTACACTTGCTCTTAGTCTATTTGCTAAAGTCCATGTAACCGATTCCTAGACTGATGCCTTTTCGTCCCTTGTTTCCCTGCGTTCCTTGGTCAAGAGGGACTAATAACATTACTCTTAAATAGTGGGCCCACTTTAGGCCCGCGTAGGGTGGTTCCGTATTCACCAATCAAATCGCTAGAATTCAGTTTTCAACCAATCAGGGGCCGTTATTCAGAATGTTGTTGTTGTTGCTCTTAAAGAATGGTTGAAGCAGCCTGGAGTTGTCGCAGCTTCGATGGATCTATTTTGCTTCTAGAGAGGAAGATTACTGCCTGAAACGTATGCATTTTGCGCTTTGTAGGTCAACACACCATCATTCTTTGTACTAAAACTTCGCTTTTCAATGTTCGAGCTCTTTAAACCAGATTTTGAAGCGATTTCGTTGAGTGTACGAGAACTCCCACCTTTTAGGCCATTTTGAAAAAGTGGGCCCATTATATAAGTGTAATATTATGAGTCCCTATTGACCAAGTGATATCAGCAAATCAAAGAACGCAGGGAAACAAGGGACGAAAAGGCATAAGTCTAACCGATTCCCTTCCAGCACTTCCAGCATCCACAAATCAAACATTCCGTAGCATAGGCTCCAAATCCTTAACTCGGTGTAAAAAGGCGGGTGTAAAATTAGATGGCCTATTCCTTTAAATTGAACGACTTGAAAGAAACTTTAGCCACTTTTCTATGATTCTATCGTCGGACTTTTCAGAAATCTTGAATATTTGTCAAAATTACAGCCTATTTTACACTTCAGCTCATTTCATGATGTGACGTCATCAAATTTCTAAATCACAAACCAGAAGAGTGAAAGAGTTTTGCTTGATACCATATTGTAGGCATCCATAAACTATGGTTTTCTTGAAAATTATTTGATTTTTCGCCAACCCATTTAGAAATTACGATCGTTTAAAGTCTTAAAAAGAAGAAAAACACTGTAATTCTGAAAATATTGATGATGTCAGCAAAGTACAACGGCAGATTTACTTTAAAATAGTTCTAGTTTCTTTGAGGTTGTTCAGTTCAAGGAAATAGGTCATAGAATTTTACATACAGCTTTTTGAAGATTTGAAACCTATGCTACATTCCGTAAGGGAACGAAGGAGACCCTGGATCCAGGAAATGTGGGAGAGGGATCGGTCAGACGAACTTCAAGAAATAGGCTTTTTTTCTATTCATGATAAATTAAAATTAAACGTAAATACATTAATACTGTACAGCTTTTGGTGTAAGAAGACACAAGGTCATTTGGCCTACACCAAGAACGGCACTTACAATTTTCAAATACAACTTCAAAAGTAAAGAAAACTCTTTGGAACTGGAAAGGAAAACAGGAATACTACGAAGCAAAAATTAAAGGAGAGAAAGGGACTGGCAGTTCCACACCAAACTCAAACCATGCTATGTGTCTAACTCGCATGTCATAGGTCTAACATCAGTTTGTACCATCACGTCGAAACTGATGGTACAATGACGATGGCAGTAAAGCACTATGGGAGTATTTGGATGGTTTGGTGCGGAACTGTATGGAAGATAGAAAGGAGAGCTGCTAGATGATTGTGTTATGCCAAATTGATTTCGGAAATAGGCTTGGGGTACCTCTACTTTCTTGCTTAAGATAATTCTGCTTTCTATGCTCCAGTGAGAGGCGAGCTGCCATTTTGCAAAACCACTCTCCTCAGAAAACTCTTAATTTCTCCAATACTATTCGGTCGATCGAAAAGCGGTAAAAAGGACGTTGTTCTGCGTAGTCATGGCAATATGTTAATTGCAATGTTTCCTTTAAGGCAGGCTTTGCGACTTAATTTTCAAAACTTTTTGTTGATTTCATAAGAGAAGATTTACTTCTAAAACTACTCAAAAATATTTGGTTTTCTTTTAGTATATCTTTAGCTAGGTTGTTGACCTACAACTTTACCAAGTCTGATTGAAAAAGCAAGGCTAGATTCCTCACAATCGAATTTTACATTTCTGTTTTCTTTTGGACTGCGAAGTGTAGAAACCTCGATGAACAGATTAACACATATTTAAAGAACATCACTTCCACTGCTGCTTAAAGAAATATGAGAGTCAAGGAAAAATATTACGTCAATTAAAATGTTGACCTCATCAAACTCTACAAGAGTAAAATTGGGAAATCACTACGGTTCCATTTCGTTACCCCAAGAAACGTTGTTGACCAAAATGTGGTCTTAAACTTTTGGTCACGACTGTAAATCAACGAAGTTAAAGGCAGCTTTGTTGGGGAAACTGATGGGAACAACAGGAAAACAGCTGGCACATGGCCTTCTCCGTTCTATCGTTAGATTTGATCGCTATAGCTCTGGACCTGGTTGCTCAAAACTCCGATTTAGTTAACACGGGATTAAGGCAAAATCTAGGTTTGAAAATCATTCAGACTTATTACGTAGGAGTCTTATCATGGCAACAAAGGAACCGTTTACAGCAGCTCAAATCTTTCCCAAGGGAGATTTCACAACTAAAGACAGTGTTTTCGTTATTCGGGCGACAGAAAGTAACTGACCCATTTTCAGATTTGCTGAGATGGCGAAAATGTCACAACTTTGTTGGTGGAACACCTGCTACGTGAAATGAACAGAAAGTCTAAGGCAATTTTCTGAGGAAAACAATAAAAATCTTTCTTAACTGAAAGCTTTAGCTTAGCAAAAGAGAAATTCTTGCGGGCTAAATCCACTGATATCATTGGCATACTGATCTTGTGTAATAATCTCTGCGAGCGTTTGTCTTGACTTGCCCTAACTCAATATCCTGAAGTCCGTCATAGTTCTCGTGTCTAGCGTTTGATTCGAGTGTAACCCCAACAAATTCTTTTCCTTACCAAATGTTGTTTTATAAGTAAAGAAATCGATCTGTATCAATCGCAAAAGTTGTATTACCTTTTTTGTCTGCCCAAAACGTGGAAAACATTCAGAAAATGTTTAGCATCAAAATATGCATATTTTGCTAAAAAAAGGCTTGCATACAAACAATATACAAAATGTAATGAGCTCACGAAACATAAGTGACTGGTCAGAAACAACATCGACACTCTGGGATGGGGCCTCAAAAACCCGCCAAAAATTCTGGTATTGGGTCATAACAGAAATCGTTGGAGCGCACACCCCCACTGGATCCAAAAGTGAGGTACCTCCGGGCATGAAAGGTTCGATAGGGTGGCGTCAGAGCTTCTATCGCGGTTGTTGACACTAGAAAACTCAACAATTCAACAAAATGTATAAATACAGCTGTCGATTCTGATTCTTTCGTGCCGCAAAATAGCTGAAAAGTCTTGTGAAAATACACGACTTTGTGAATCTGACCTATTCATATTTGACTGTAGTTGAAAAATGGCTGACAGTTCGAGCCCCGGTTCAAGCCAAGTAAAGGACAAATGAATATGGATACTTGTACTTACAGCTTTGTCACTCGAAACACCATTAGCATTTCGCATGCAATCTTCGATGAACGAATCTAATATCTCTGATCTCATTGCTTTCGGTTCAGCCGCCAATGTTGAACTGTGGAAAATTAAAGATAAGTAAAAAGAATTTCGTTAGATGACATTCATAACTGGGTGCAAACACATTTATCTTCATACTTCTTTTACGATGGCAGAGTATTTTGTGCAGAATATCATATAAAGAACACAAAAAGTTCTTCACCCATTTGACAGACAACAGAAAACTATTCCGACCAAATACCTATCTGAAATATTTTCCTTTCACGGAAAATCACATGTTAGTATCAATGATCTGGTTTAAGGTAGGAAGGAATTTTCTTTCTGACAAGCCCGGTCGAGTTGTTATATTTTTGAATTTACTATATATTTGCAATGGATTTAAATAGATATCCTAGTTGGATCTCCATAGTATACTTTGTAGAATTGGTACGAAAACCATCACCATCATCACCATCATCACCATCATCATCGTCATCATCCTCATCATCATCATCATCATCATCATCATCATCATCATCATCATCATCATCATCATCATCATCATCATCATCATCATCATCATCATCATCATCATCATCATCATCATCATCATCATCATCATCATCATCATCATCATCATCACCGTCATCATCAGCATCAGCATTTCACCACTCACTGTTACAGGAGTAAAATATAATGTAAACGAACTTACGTAATCTAAACCAAACTTAACTGAACAGAAGTAAATTTAACTTAACAAAACACATAATCAACTTTTCAATCTAAATGAGAATTTCAATGGAATATTTCGTTGTATTCTCGTTACTTTTGGACGTAGATCTTAATAACATGTCAGCTCGTGTTTCAAATGATTTTTTCAGGTATTTTGCGAGACCTTTTCACAGTTTTCAAAGGAGAGAAGGTAAATAAATTTGCATGTGGAATTGATGCGAGTAAAAAATGGGACTTCTTGCTGAACCATGATAAAAAAACTCTTTACGAATATCAGAGTACTCTAGGCAATCTACTAGAAAGTGTTGTTCGTTTTCGACATAGCCGCTTGTGCAAACGAGGCACTTGCGTTCATCTAGGGTAATGTTTTCCCTTCGCCCAGTCTCAGTTCTAAGGTTATGATCACTGCACCTAAATTTAGCTACGATCCGGGGCAATTCTCTGTATACAGTATTCGAGCTCGCATCTTGAAAGACTGGTAACTTCGCAATTTATTAAACTCTAATACGATAAATGATATTGAATTGGCAGATGCAAGAAACGAAATAGTATGTAATTTATTGGCACACTAAGACCTTTCAAACCTATGGCATTTCTTAGGCCCTGTTTATAAGAGGAAAAACACCTCACCTGCCAGACCCGGGGCTGAGAGGCGAGGCAAATTTCAGCCACCGTTTATATAAAACTTTTCACTTCACCTGTCAGCCCCGGGGCTGAGAGCTGTGTTCGTCATGCAAACGCGAAATGAAAATACAAAGGATTCTATGGGAAGGTGGAATCTCACCTCTCAGCCCCAGATCTGGCAGTTGAGGTGTTTTCCTCATATAAACAGGCCCTTAGGGAGGCCTTTCAAACCTATGCTATCACACTCTGATCATAACATAGTTTTGAAAAGCATAGAGCTCAAATCTTTGAAAAGACGGGTGTGAAATTCTTTTACGTTTTTCTTTGAATCAAAGTGCTTGAAAGGAACTTTGGACAATTTGCAGTAAATCTGCCGTGACAATTTTTTGATATCGTACTTAGCTTTAAAATGGCGGCATTTATTGATTTCGAGGTTGTGACGTCATCAAATCTCTAAAGCCCTAACCAGAAAAGCTACAAATTTCTGCTTGCAATCGTGTTGTAGACTTTCATAAACTATGGTTTTCTTGAAGATTGTGTCAATTTGCCTCACGTAATTTAAGGGTTACGATGATTTTAATTTTCTCAAAATTTTTGATGGATTTTTACAAAAATAATCCAAATACCGCCATTTTGAAAATAATCAAGATATTCTTTGAAGTCATTCAATTCATAGAAAATTTGACACAATTTGACACCCACCTTTTTAAAGATTTGAAAGATTTGAGCTCTATGCTGTTTTGGAAGGCCTCAGTGTGCCAATAACTTAGAGAGCTTTTTCATTGTTTGCATCTGCCATTTTAATATCAGTATAGGGTAAATACACCTAGAACTCACAACTCACAGAAACTTGTTTACTTACTTGAACTTTTGAGTTTGATTTCCTTCTTGAACAGCATTATAAATAGATCCTCTTAAGGCGTCCAAATCAGCAGTTCTTGGATTCGTTGAAGCAAAGGTACTGAGTGGAGAGATACCTCTTCTCCCATTAAAACTAACATCAGGTGCAAAGCTGACTTTACTGGACGGTCTCACAGGTAGTTCGGCAAATGACTGAGATGTCGCCTCTGAGTCAGCATCTTTTACCGTACATTCATCATCAGATACGGTTGACAACGAGGGGCTTGCATCAACAACAGGCATAGGAGGCTGTATCAATAAGAGGTCAGTATCAATTGTAGCATTATCATCATCAGCGTCAATATCATCTCGAACTGTGTTGTCTCTGTTGACGTGAGATGTATTTCCCGTATACGGCGAGCGATCCTTCCTGTGCAATGACCGTTCTGCATAGTGGGGAGATCGATGAAATTGCCCAGCAGCTGTAGACGGGGTAAATGGCCTATTTGAGGTCCCTGCGATATTGGATGAACGAGAGGATAGTTCAGTTGTCTTTGATTGGGAGTAATTCCTATGGGGTGACAACTGTTCATGTTTGTTGATAGCCGAACGGTATGAACTATGCGAAATCGGTCGATCTGCGTAGCTATAGCCATTGGAAACGCTATGTGGATGACTAAATGTGGAGGAGACGTCTCTTGTTGCTGCAGTATTAGCAGGTCTTAAGGGGATGCTTCGTTTTTGTTCAGTCCAGCTAGACTTTGGAGACAAGATTATCTCGTCTTTACGTGGTAAGTATGATAACTTTGATCTCGCCTTGAGTTTCTCAAGGCTAGGCCACGTTCTGTTATGCAAGTCTTCGTCGTTTATTTCCTCATCATTGGGACTCAAATGTGGATCTTCAGCAGTGTATCGTCCTGTCACGATCTCTCTTTGGTCTTCATCTCCCTCCGTCGATACACCCACCTCTTCCTCCCTCACAACAAATCCCCCTAACCTGCCAGACCCTAACGCAGAAGACCTCCAACTTGTGTAAGACGATCCTAGCCCAGCTGGCTTTTTTAACACAGCCAAATCGGAGTATCTGCTCTTTGCCGCAGCCTCTCTTGCAACTGATGAAGAGCTAAGATACGGGCTGGTGTGTCCGTTTGCCATTCTAGCCACAGCAGTAGAATGTGGGCTGCTTGACGGGGGTATACCTAGAGAGACACTGCCTGATACAGTCTGGGAAGCTGAAGATCTCGGTCTTGCTGCTTCATATTGTTCATATCTAGCTTTATCATCACCAACATTAAAAGCTTGAAGCTTTTGATCGTTGGAATAAAGTTGTGGTTTTGGAGTTGACATCGCATGAGGCAGTTTAGATCTGAATGAACTACTTGCCCATGTTTTGCTCCGTTGGTGCAATTTTGTTCCAGTTGGTGGTTGCCGGATTAACACATCTGTAGAAGCGGAACCTTGGCTAACATTGCTGTCCTTTCTTCTCAAAGTCCCTTGGTCCTTGTTTGGTGACCGTATTCTTTCCAAAGCGGAAATATGCTTTGGAGAAGAGGCACGCTGTGATGACGCAGGCCTATCGGGAGTCTTTTGTGCATGAATGGGACTGACATTGTCAGAATGATAGCCAGACGTTCCACGCGAGTTACCCTCCATGACATCGATATCTTTTTGTGAAGTGTTTAGTGTCGGATTCTTCATGTATGAGCGAGTAAGACTATCATTGACCAACGATCTCCTTGTAGTATCAATGTCGTGTGCCACAGGTCGCTCAATAGTAGGATTTGATACATTGCGCCTTAGTTCAGATGCGATTCCAACATTTCTACTTGAGTTTGTGTCTCTGGTACTTTTGCGACTGGCTGTAGGACTGCTATTAACAAACGGCGTTCTGCTGTCCCTGATCTCCTTTGGGTACGCAGAGTTGCCAAAATCTTTTGAAGAAGTATGTCCCTCATGATTTGACTCTTGTAGAATTTGTCGACGACTACCCTTAAAATAACTTCCGCTCGAGTTACCATCAAATGACCGATGCTTATTCAAAATTCTGTTTGTATAAGCAACATCCCTACTTTCTGGCGATTGCATAGAATCATTTACAGCCTTGACAACTGAAGCTGTTGATACCCCATGGACTGAACGGCCTAAAATATTTTCTCTATGTTTTCTCACTTTCCGTCTGCTTTCATTCAAGATAGATTCAACTCTTGGGTCTTTGAATAGTGATGTGTGAAGTTCACCTCCCATATTGATCGGGCGGTTTCCATAAACCGACGACTCTAGAACAACTTCAGTGTCAACACTTGCAGTATCATCCATCGTTAGGCCAGTGGCATTAAGACTCCTTGAATGAGAATTCAGAGGGTTTGAATCTTGTGATTTTAGGAGAACTGATACAGATGATAACCTAAAAGAAAAATATGATTCTGAAATATTTAATAGAAGTTCGTAAAGTTAAGACAGTCCTAGAGATGTGTTGAGAAGCATATGTTACATTTGTGTGCATTTTGTTATGATTTGACCCAAAAAGGAGGAAGGGATTATAAGCAATGCCATTGAAGGTAAATCTGCTTCAAAGTTAGACCTACTCCACTTGTCCTAATGCTTTTACTCTTTTCTTTAGTGCAAAATTGAAAGATTCCAGGCGGTTTTGGCCTCAAGATTGGTGCAGCTTTGTAGTGATGAAATTGGAAAGCTGGCCCATGCCACAAGTCTAGATTCTACTGTAGATGCCTGAGTGAGTAAGCTTACCGTCTTGGATCAGCAGCATCAATGGACTGGTTCACATCATCAACCCATTGTGGGTAAGCTGAATTCGTCACTGAGTTTTTCACCCATGATGTATTCCTTTGTCCTTCAATGGAAACAAAGTATTGTTACCGAAGCATGAAGTTTTTCATATTTAATAGGCTATCAATATAGTGTACTTGAAACCAGGATCTTAAGAACTCTTTCTAAAATACATTGCTATTTGCATGCAAATTGATCCAAAAATTATTGTAGATATGAATTTTAAGTAAAGCCTCGTCCACACGTATCCAGATATTTTTGAAAATGTATCTTTTTCATCCGTATAATAAAATATCCGCGTCTAAACGAGAAGCGTTTTGAAATATCTCCATCCATGTGAAGACACTGCTATATGCAAACTGCGATTGGAACTTCAATAAAATATGACAGCCAAGCAAAATGCCCCTGTGTGATGCCCAAAGATCTGTGCAGATGCTCTGACACGTAGTAAATCGTGGCTGATGTGACGTCTGCGTTTTCGAGAAGCTCCGTTTTCACCCATCCACATTTCAATATGAAAACGGCGTCCTCAAAACTATCCACTCTGGAGAGCATTTTCGAAAAGTTTCGTTTTGGTGGCCAAAAACACTGTCTACTACATGTGGACGCTAACCCAAAACGGATAAAAAAGACGTGTGCTCAAAAATATCCAAATACATGTGGATGGGGCCTAAAGCTGAACATGGATTGGTTACAGAATTTGAATGCTAAATGTGCCCCCCCCCCTGCAGGGGACTTTCATATCTCCAATACGTCCAAATGCAAACCTTTGTGATCGAGGGGCAAATCTTTCCAAAAATCTAGTACACCCCTGCAAAAAATCCTAAAAAATCCTTGAAAATCCAAAAATTTCAAAAAATCTGGAAAATCTAAAAAATGTTAGAAAATCTGAGGGATTTTTAAGATTCCAAAATCTCATACACTATTTTCAAAGTGATTTGCTCCTCGGTTATGGTTAAAGTTAAAAATGGAAATTTGTCCAATTTTTTGTCTAAATTGCTTTGAAAGTGTTAGAAAATTCTTTTGGTTATATTTTCCAGCGCATGATACTGTAGTTTGCAGTATTCATTGCAGATTTTTAGTAAAAATCATGTGATTCCTCTTTAACTCACCTAAGCAGAATGCTTGATAAGAAATAAGAAAAAAGGAAAACTGTTTCTCAATTTTCAAAAAGCACTTGAAACAGTTCATTCCAAAATTTTTGTAGGAAACATTTCTGACCAACAAAGTTGATTTCAATGTACTGAGGGCAAATGTTGAAATGTATTTCACTCAAATCAGTCTCGGTTGAGAGATCTCTTATGTTCTTCATACACTGGGGAAAAAACTATCCCACTTACTTCCCCAAGTGCCTTTTAGTAAAAAATGCATTTGTTTATATATACCTCCAGCTTTCTTTAGATAGCTGCTCAAAAGAACTTCAGTTTCAGTTGTATCTTGATCACTGTCAATTCCAACATTAGACATGCTAGGTGAAGGTAGTGTGGATATTTCATCATCTAGAATTTGTTGATGGGTATCTGTTGGCTCTCTCGTTGAAGCATAATTGCTTTTATTCATCAAATCCATTCTCGATCTTGCATGATTATCTCTTCTTGGTTGTGAAGAGCTGTCTGCATCTTCAAAGTAAATGTGTTTGATTTTATGAATTAGCAGTGCCTGATGCAATTTTTATCAAAGATTATTGTTAACTTATGAGTAGACCCATTATTCTAAAGAAGAAAGGGTCCACAAAATAAAGAGATAATAAAGAGATAATAAAGAGAAAGCAAACGTGCCAATTTTTTTGGAAATTTTAATTATAAAATCAATAGTCATTCACTTATTATCTTAGAATATTGGGGGGGGGGGTCTCTCCTCGATTAGTTTACCTATTGAGAGATCTCCTCCTTCAAATAATTCCCTTCATACAATTTATTTGTTCCTGTATTATTTGTTTATATATTGTATAAATTTTCTGTATCATTCTATTAATTCTGATGTTTACTGTATAGTTATTTGTTATATTTGTAGTTAGAACTTAAATTGTATGTTGTGGAATTTAAATTATTATCAAACTGAAACTGAAAACTGAGATAAAGCTTGCTACAGCTGCCCAATTAATTATGTTAATCCTTTATTCAAGTTATGTGTGAAACGTGGCTACACAAAGGACTGCAAAAATTAAGTTATGGAAATTTGGAACTGTAGTAGCAAGCTTTCGCTCATTGATTCATAGACACTTTCTCCTTTTGGGTATAGGTCTACACCTAGGCTAAGATGTACAAGCAATGAAGAAGGTGGATGCTGATAAAGACAGGCAGATCTCTGGTACACTTTTTGTGAAAGAAACAGTTAGCATCAATCATTTTTTATTCCCAAAGCAGAGGAAATGAGTTCAACTAGAAACTCAACTCTCAGATCACTGAAAAATTAAGAAACTCCAGTACTGGGAAAATAAAACTTCAAGAAACTATATTTACTTATGAAATAAGTCCTTAACATATCTTAACTTTATTTCCACTAGTTTCTTGCATAATAGTACTTGTAAGGTACTTGAGTGATGTGTTAACGTATTGGACAGTCTTCAAAGAGACATTGCTTTTTTAAATTTTCTGAAGGAAACACGTAGTGAACATGAAGCTTGTTACAGAACCTTTAAGAAACTCATAAGAACTCTGACTACTCAAAACATGATAATTTTAAGAAACTTTCAGTATTGGCCCAAAATCTTAGTTTCTTATAAAGATATATGTGTATCATACAACCTACAAAAGTTATAATTTTCTTCATGTATAGTACATGTCCAGTACATGTATACTGTAGTTATGCCTAAAGTACATGTATTTTTTAAAAGGAACTAAGAATTTGGGTCAGCACTGAAAGTTTCTTAAAATTATCAGATTTTAGGTACTTAGAGTTTTTTCTTGAGTTGCTTAAATGTTCCAAAACAATCTTCCTGTTCACTACCTTCGCCCTGGTCAACATTTCAAAACATGGGTCTAATTTGAAGCCTGACCAAAAGCGAAGCACGCCAAAAACAAGCCAAAATATTAAAGTAAAAATATGTAAAGGACTTCCTTAGAAAGTGACTTCTTCTAATTCCCCAGTGCTGCAGCCCGGGGGGGGGGGGCTGGGGAGTAACATTACATGTTCAGGGTACATGTTAAGTTAACCTTATTGGTGGGTTTTTAGGGACCAGAATTCTCTAAACAAAATTAATCATAAAAGTGGGTATGAAACAAGATTCAGCAATTAGAACAGAGTACAGAGAAGGTCAGGTGGCAGACCCCTGTCCATCTACCACAAAAGTCATGTGTATCCCCCCCCCCGGGTGCTGGAGTTCCTTAAGTTTTTCGGCTTTTACAAAAAAATATGTGTATTTGACCCCCTTGACATTTTCCAGTCCAGTGCGGTTTAGTGTGTAATACATATGATTCTTTACTTTTCTATGATGAAATAAAATCTTTTGATCTTAAAACAATCAATCACCTTGTTGGAGATAGGCTGGCCTACAAGTGCTCCTCAGACTGTCCTGATAAGAATCGTTGATCCACGAAAGCAAACCTTCATTTATGTCGTTCATTTCACTGTCAAATTGCCTCTCAACGCTGTCTAAATATTTAAACTTCGGTTGTGGCGAGAGCAGGTCTGAAACTCTTCTAGTGTAGTGTCTTGGTCTTGGCCTACCCTCGAACTTGTCAATGTATTCCTCAAGGACGTCCGAGGCTGTCTTTCTGTACCTGGGTTGAGATTCAAGAGAAGTTGAGAGAGGTTCTTGTAAACATATAGAATAAACATAAACACATGAAAGGAGTAAATAAATATGAAATGGAATAAAAGCTACGCACATGTCAAGTCTTGTTTGTGAATGTTCAGTTGCCAGTCAAACTTTGATCGTTGGTTTTAAGTAAACAAATCTGCCCTACTACGCATGCGTACTCATTAAAGCGCCAAAATGGAAAGCTGCTGAGAAATTTGAGAAGCTCGTCATAGGGGATCTACAATAAGATAATAGTTGGAGACACAGGGTGACCCAGAGAAGGACTATCCCATCCATTTCAGATCCCCGTACCCAGCAAAAGGGCAAAAGCGAGGTCCCCTAAGGGATCTTGGGCTCCGAGTCTCCAGGACGTATTTCAATGGGCTCCGGGCTCCCAAAGACAAAATTGCTGTGCTCCAGGGCTCCATTGCATGCTCTTCTGGGCTCCAGGAACTCTATTTCTTAAAATTCGAGAAAATTGCCATGGGAATTGTCTGGGCTCCAGGGCGCCAAGCTTTCAAAATGATGGGCTCCAGAGCTCCAGCGACCCCCCTTTGGGCGCCTCAAAAGCGAGCAAAAGCATACGAGAAGAAAAATCTAGGGGTTGCCGACAGAAATGCCATTTTTATCAACAAGTTTTCTCGACCAAAGAAAGATTTTTGGCCGAATGGGGCCTGATTTTTTGAGCATCTTTAACCAGATTTATGTTGGTGGGAGAGAAGAGCACGAAGAAGAGAAATGGATTGGTCTAAAGGGGGTCTAAAGGACACAGTATCGAGAGAGAAACGATAAAAATCAACATTTCATGCAAATTCAGATTTGAGAACTGGGCAACTAATGAGTAAGAAATTCTATAGTTATTGTCTTCCCTTCTCAAAAATCGGTGCATCATCGCCCATGATTAGAAGAGTATTTCTCAATACCCATGTTTTTATATGGAACCACTCAACTCAAATGAAGAAACGTCAGCATGTTTTTACTTAAATCTCACTGACTTTCCCATATCATGTTGCTCGGAAAGTCGCGGAAAGTACTTGAGTGATGTCTAGTAATTAAGCATTGGAAAGACTTCACAACAGCTTGCTCCAGAGCGCACAGATCATTTTGAGAAACTTGACTGGCTAAATTCCTAGTTTCTCCTAAGAACACTTGTTTTTAGGGGCCTTTGAAGGTGAATTTAAACGTTTAAACATATAGAAAGCTTGTTTATGGTGGGGGTCGTAGGGGGGTCCCAAAAACCGTAAAACAGCCGAAATTTTGCAAGAAAACCGTCAAACCGCGGTTCCACTATATGCATACATATCACCTCGGTGCTATGCTGCAGACGACTGTGTCCTTATCATTCTCGTGACCTCAAAAAGAGAAAGCTAATTCCAATGCCTTAAATCCAGTGGAAAAGGTGAACTTTGTAGAATTCCCCCCAAAATCGCATTGTATTTGACAACTATTCGTAGCTTTGGCTCTAATTTTGCGATAATATGACTTCTTAAGCCATATTTATCGAAAAATCTGGGAACCGTTCAGAAAGATGGGAACCGTAAAACCGTCATTTTAAAGGCCAAGAACCGTAAAACCGCTTTAGAAAAAGCTAAAAGCCGTAAACCGTCAGCCCCTACGACCCCCACTTTATGATCTCAACTTTCTTTTCTTTGGAACCATTATCTGCAATTCTTTGTGTAAAGCCAAATAAAACTCAACAAAACACAACTCTTACTTTTATAAAGTTTTTCTGTTAAAAAACGATGGTACGAGCTTTGAAATTCTGGTATCGATCTATCGATCACCATTTGTTCAGTCTTCAATGAACAAAAATCTAATCAAAATTTGGCAACGATAAAATAGAAATAATAATTTTTTATGAAAACTTGCATCTTGAGTTCTTTATTCTCGATTATTCTACAATCTTTCTCATGTTTCAATGCTTTTCAGAGGATTTTACAAAGACAAAAGACAACCTCCGAAAAACGAAACCTGTTGAAACAAGTGGAACCGAGGCTTTACCCACGTGATCATGCCGAATGTTTCAGTTGAGGGAGAATCTCAGTAAAAAACGTGCAAATTACAGGATAGAAAATATCCACCAGCAGCAAGTGGGGGCTACGAATATTGCTTACAAGCACTGATTTATCACGCAGAGAAAGCTGGTAGCTTGTACGTATGTAGATAGTCGAACAGAAGCTGTACCTGTTGTGTTTGTTGGAGAAGAAACAAGTTGATTGGTTAGGCCCATTTGATTTAGGCCTGCCGCCACAACAGGGAGGGCCTAATAGTCCACCGTTGGCCACGGTGGTCTGAGATCAAATCATGGCAGACAAAAGCAAACTTTTAGAGGAGGTAAAGCTCAACCTGAGGTCAGTTTTAGTGTCAATGCCAAAAGGCTGCAAGCAATCAAATATTGCGAAAGATTATAAAGAATTCCTTGGGGAAATGCTGCCTTTGAGAGCACTTGGCTTCAAGAATTTGTACGAGCTCTTGATTTCTATGCCAGATGTAGCAAAGTTAGAATTTCGGAAAGAAGATGAAGACAATCGTGTATTTGCAGTATTAGACAATAGCAGTTACTCTTCCTTGCACGCACAGCGAATGTCAGTGAAAGGTTTTGGACAAGGAACAAAGGCTCTGTCACCTGAGGAGATAGAAAAATGGAAGCGCAACAAGTTAAATGGGAGATGCAACTCCACTTTATCTGCTGGAGGGCAGAGAACTAATAATTCTAAAAATATTTGTGGTACTGGTACAGTTAGAAACATGACTGCAAATGAACCAAGTCAGAATATTGTTACAAATTGCCAAGTACCTTCCATCTCCACCAATCCTGCCCAATTAACAGTCAGTCTTAGCGAAACAGGATCAAACAAGATTGTAGCAGAAGAGAAAGGTTCACTTATGATTACCATTAGGAACACAGATACAAAACCTGCTAGTATTACAGAACAATCAAAGTATGCAGACTTTGTTCCAAACCTGGAAGGAATTTATTCGCTCTGCATCAGATTTCAGTACAGAAATAATGTGGCACATCTTAATCAGGTGATTAATAATTTTGCAATCTTGGCATGGCACAGTATAAATGATCCCCTTGAAACTGCTTGACCTTTGTTGACATTTTAGTTCATTCAGATTTTAACTTTCATGTACAAGGCCTTGCACCCAGTCTGCAGAATGTGGCATTTGCACAGATGAGGAGAAAAATTAGGTCTATGCAAAGTTAACAATGAGAAACAAGTTGGGTCTGCACACCAAAGATCTTGTCTGAAACTGCCATAATCTGCAGGCTGGCCTTGCACACATTAACATGACTTTCCCAACTAAAAATGTTTGTGTTGGAACTTTTACAGTCTTTTTAACCTTTAAACATACAGGGTGTCTCAAAAAAATTGTTTGACGTTTTATTAAATATCAAAAAATGAGGACAGCATGAACAGGCTCATGGAAAGATAACCTTGTTCCTAAGATTATGAAATAATTTTAGAGATTAAAGTCGCGCAAATCGGTTGAAAACTCACTGAGTTACGAGCTCTCGAAGGTCGGAAATATGCGATAGCTGAAACCAGAGATCCCCCAGATTACTGGTATTGCAAAAAGCTCGAAGACGGAGGTAAGAGAAAGCTTATCCAATGTCATAGCTCTCGTTGATATCAGAGCAAACCAAATAGGACTTCTAAAGTAAATTATTCCTTGTGATCATTCTGAAAATTTCCTAACATTGCGTAAGTCCAAAAACAATGGTTCAAAACATAATCGGCGAGAGACTGAATCTGTTTCCTCAAAGCATCCATATGCTTGACAGTTAGGTTATCAAAAACCTGTTTGAATCCCATTTGGTTTGCCCTGAAACAATTGAGAAATAACAGAAACGACGGCCTATGGGACTTTTACCAAAAATGCCATTTTGAGGCCTCTTGTTTCAGCTTTCCCACAAACATGAACTTCAAAAGCTCGTGACCCCATGAATTTTTAACGGATTTGCAAGATACTTGTGTCAAAAATTAATTTAAAATCTCAGGAAAAGGGTGACTTGACCAAGGGTCCACTCAGCATATCTTTATTTTTTAGTATTTAATCAAACATCAAACAATTTTTTTGAGACACCCTGTAATGTTAAGAATTCTTGTCATATTAATGTGTGCAACGCCCATGCTACAGATTCAGAAAATCAGTGTTGTTTTGTAATTCCTGCACTATTCTCTTGTGAAGTTACAATGAAAGTTATAGGAATGATGTCTTATATCAATTATGCCTAATCTACGGTAGTTTTGAGAAAAGTGACGAGAAATTTTTCATATACCTTATTGTTGGCTTATCATTCTTTCACACCCTAAGAAGTGCTCAAATTTGGGTAGATTTTTTACAAAAAAGAAGGGATGGTGAGAAGAATGATTGTGACGAGCAGATTCCTGAAATGAACTTGTTTTTTATGTTATTGATAAATTATGATAGGTTGAAGTATAATGCTCCCCTAGAAACAATTCTCATGATACATCATTCTTTGACTGTTGTAGAACAAAGCAGAAAACATGTTGAGGCAACATCTGGCTCTTCCTGGGTGTAATGTGTATCAAGTTAATGTGTTAAGGTCAGTTTTTACTTTTTAAACAGGTACAGTACAAGCCTTGCACACATTGCTTTCCTGCATGAGACTTCTTTAGAATTCTTGAGAATGTTTCATTCTTAGGAAGTCATATCAAGTTGAGCAGAGCGCTTTAAAGTTCTTACGATTCTTCTCAAGAATGTGCTAAAGCCTTTACTGTACCTACATCAAGTTAGATTTTACCAATGGCTTATGCCATATGAATGCAGTCTATGAATGAGAATCAACTTTTTGGCTGCAGCAACTTGTTGATATGAAGTCATTTAATTTATGAAAGGATATTTTTTCCACATTTCAAAGGGTGTCATCTCAAATTTTTTCTGGAGCAAGGCCCTGGACCCCCATTTTGCTCACCCCACTTGCAATTTTTTCTCTCCACTCTAATACTGCTGTGTGGTCATTGCAGTGTATTCCTGTCCTCTTCTGTATGGTGTCTTTATTTCTTCGAATGTTTCCCATACTTGAGTTGATAGCTGGATAAAAGTTGTGATGCCTTGACTTCTTTGAACATTTTTGGAAAAATAAACCTCTTTGTCCAAGGTGCAACTTCAGATTCATGCTTGGGAAGAAATTACAGTTATACGGTATGAATCAAAAAGAGTTTACAATATAATTGGCATGCTGTGGAATAAAAATTGTCTGGTGTTCAAGAATAAAATATCTACTGGGTGAAGCATAAAAAGTTTAGTGAACTTTTTTCGACTCAACACATTTGGCGGGCTATGGAATGTGACCGATATTCAAAACTCATATGTTCATCTATCAGTCAGAGGCTAACTTTGATGAGAAAATTTTGTTTGGTGAAGTCACACATTTAGACCCAACAATTAGAAACATAAAATCCTTTTGGATGATTACAAAGGCCGTCTTCAGCTATGATTGAGCAATTAGGAATTTTGCGTTTTCTGTGAGTTTGCCGGCCAGATTAATTTGCATGGGTGAAGAATAAGTTTTGTTTGGGCCGCAAAAATGATGTTGCCTGCCAACTGCAAACGCAAGTTCATTTCGCCTTGTGCATAGCTATATCAAAAGGGAATCAATTTTCTGATGGTCTGGGGTTGTTATTCTCATACATTTGGAGGGTGTACAAATTGTATACCAACATGAAACTTGTGTTGGTCAATAATGCACCAGAACAATAATTAGAACCTGCAAAGGAACTGTTCTTTGTCTACTTCTTCGACCCCTGCTCATCTGTCCTTGCATGGAAGCAATTTACCAAAATCACTTTTGACTTTGTCCCAATCAAACCCCTCAAATGTAAACCTAAATTCCATGGGACAAACTTTTTGAACAAGCAGCACTGTCAGCGTATAAGAAACTAGTTTGAGTTATTGCTTTTTGGATTTTGTTCCTTGTTAGATTTCTAATTTCGCATCCTGACCAGCGAAATTTTCTGTGCCTGTCATAGTTTTAGAATGAAGTCAGGCATAGATAAATCTAATGTTTGAAAAAGACACATAGGCTTTCAGTCTCAGTCTATTCATGTGGGTCAAGGCCAAGAGGCGGGGCTAAGTGAGTTTGATAAACAAGATTATGGGACAGGATATCAAGCAATGATGCTAACAAAGACCTTGCCAAAAGAACTGCTAATGAGAGAGATCCCTCAATTTTCAATGTGCTTTAGACGTAATTAAGTTGAAAATTAGGCCAATTATGTGCCAATTCAGGTGAAAGTTGCTTTTCTATCAGTGGAAACATGATAGCCATTTGTCATTCTTATGGTGTCAGATCTGTCAAACATGAAATAAGCCAACATCAAATTTTGCTATAGGATTGCAGGAAACTTCTGTGTTGTATGCTTTTTGTGCACTTTCTCTATTTCAGTGCGAATTAGCTCAGGTAAATGGTTAATCAATAGAGGATTGCGCTAGAATGGTGCCCAGGAATTTTTTACAGAGATGCATTGCGTTTGAATTACAAATCTTTACAGATTCTATAGGAATTTGATTAAAGAGCGCAGTGCATCTCGGTAAAAAATTCCTCGACACCATCTTTAGCGCAATCCTCTATTGCATTAACGAGCATGACTTACTCTGTTACTGACATCAAGCCCCCCCCCCTTAGAATGCAAAGTTTGGACTTTGTAATCAAAATGCTTGTAAGGAGTTTATATTGGAATCAAGAATCCTACATTCCATTCTGGTCCATGACTTATGTGGCATTGAAGTTTACCTTGCCAGTTTGAGATACTGAATTCAAATTATGATAAAAGGGATGTAGATAATGGACCAGAATGGAATATGAAATTTTTGTTCCAAACATGCTTAGGGGTATTACCAAACAAATTCTCATCAAAGTTGACCTTTGACTGATATATCAACATTTCAGTTTTAAATATCGGTTGCATGCTTTTTATTCCACAGACCGCCAAACATGAAATAGTTTTGTATGGTCTTTGCAACATACTGATATGGTGTAGATTTCTTGCTGTACAGGGACTTACGTCCAATTGAATTTAATTGTGAGATTGGTCTATTGATATACTCCAATTGAATTTAATTGTGAGACTGGTCTATTAATATTGTCACATCAAGCCATAGCAAAGCACGCAGCTGATGTTGCTTGTATAAGGAAAGACGAAGTCTGATTTTATGTTTTGTGAGGACCTGCTTAGGAAACTGGCCTTTCAGCTATTCAGCACAGAGTCTGGATTGGGGGATATTGTCATAATGCTTTTGTATCAAAAGGGTCAATCTGAAAAGGCCATCAACACTGTTTTCTTGCATAAGAATTCTTGCTAAAAAATTCTTGCAATCTTCTGTATTTTTCAAGAAGTTTTATTGCATTTGGAGACATCTTATGAGAATTTCTCAGGACTTCATTGATGTCAATGTACACATGATTAGTACTGTATTTAATGCCCATGTGTCCTGCATATATATGTTTGTTTTCAGCAATTTTCTATGCAAATCCTGATAAATTGTGTTTTCTTTCAGTGACCAGCTTGCCTTTGTGAGATACAGAACCAAAAGAGAGGTGATAGCAGTGTTTGAGGCAAAAAAAGGAATTGAAATCGGTGGAATAAAGTTAGTAATTGCACCAGCAAAGGAGAAAGATCCTCATGGATCAGAAAGAAAGAAACAAACAAACCATCCCATTGTTTTGCAAACACCAGTCATGGCTATCCAGAGTGTAAATCCTGCAGGTATTATGCCATTTGCAAAGGAAAATTTTCTTTCGTTAGGAAGACCAGGCATCCTCCCTACCCCTGGATCGGGATTCATACCAAATGCTGAAGCAAGGCCTACTGGGTTCATACAAAAGCCTGAATTGAAGCCTGCACAAACAGTGCCTTCTAAAATAGGACAGGAAATAGAAAGTGCTGTGAATAAGATACAGAACAACAATCCAACTTTGCAGACTGGAGCTATTGCAACACAGACACAGTTGCCAGAAAAAACTGCTCAAGAAGTGAGAGATGAGGTATATATATTACATATTATTTTATTTGCTGTATTTTATATCATTTTGTGTAACTCTAAATTCTGATTTACATTAATTTTAATTTGCTCTGCTCTATTTATTCATTGTAAGCAGTCACAGTTTTTGTTATGTCCATATTATATGTTGATTATGCCACTCCATACAATTCCATTCAAACTCCATAATTAGAGTCTGTCACTCAGGACCATCAGGAATGGGGGTAGAGGGGGTAAAAGGTCTGGGGCCCAGACCCCAAAGGGGCCTGTATAGATTTTGTGCCATGGAAGTTCATTATTAAATATAGGCTATTCAATAGCTCAGTTTTTACAAAAGAGCCTTCCGATAATCAAAATGGCTTGGTCTCAAACTTTTTTTAGGAGCAACTTAATCAACTTTTTTGGTCCAATTATAATCACACTTACGTGGAATCTGTCCAAGAGTGGTATGGATTGGCCTTTATTGACATAAAGGGGATGCTTAGGATTGATCTGCTATCCATGCCTACTTCAATCTGCTAGGGGAGTGTTCCATTTTGGGATCAATCCAATCTCATGTAAATGCCTGCAAAATCTTCATCTCATTTATGATTAATCTCATTTTATAAATGAGGTCCGCAACACCTGTTTTCATTTTAGATTCTGCAACCATCTCAGCTACGCAATGGACAAAAGCGCTTTGTTCTCAGTTATAATCAAATGAAGGACATGTTCCATAAAGGTTGTCAACAGACACCTAGAACTGCAAAAGTTTTCCCTGACAGAATCAAATTTATTGTAACATTTACAATAGACGCTTGCAGGTTCTGGATTCAGTTGTCGGAACAGGTAAGTGTCATCTGTTAAAATCCATCCAAAGCACTCTTCACAATGGTCAAAAGTCTTTTTGGATTAATCTCCTGCACATCATACTTTTAATTGAAGCATCCAGTGCCAATCTTCTGTTAAAGTTATGTCTATTCCATGCAAGAGGAAAATATCACAAGTGAAAGATTTGATCGATGAGCTATAACAGTTGGCAGTAAGATTATTACAATAACTTTTTTAGGGGCTTGGAACCATGCACCCATCTGAAAATAGCATTCAGAAGCATTTATTTTTTGTTGGGGTCTGCACCCAATCTTTTTCAGTGCTCAATATTACCTATATGATGCAATTTTGATGCTGGTTGGAACCCAAATTTGGACAACTCTTAAAATATATGAGACCAACACTAACAACCCTGACTATGTATTTGATCAACACAATTATCCATTCATAAATTTGTGACAGTTAACTATAGCAAGGTGTGAGAAATGTGATGTATGTCCCGGGGGGGGGGGCACTCACCACTTTTGGGTCGGAATATTGCCAAAAGTGATATTTTTGGGTCCAAATAAAGCAGAAACTATGTTGATGATATTTTTTGACACCAAACATTGTTGAACTGAGATTTCTGGGTTCGCTAGAGGCAATCCTGGCATTGCTTCGGGATACTTTATATTCATGTACAAGTTTCTAAGTATAAAATGAGCTAATATTTTTTGGGTTGCAATGAAGCTGAAGTGATATTTTTGGGTTGTCAGAAAATTTCTTGGACTGACCCCCCCATGCGTATGTGCCGAGTGTCCCCCCTGGGATGTATGTTCCCCAAAATTATTCAGTTTTTGCGGCAGTCCATTTGAGGAGATTACACAGCTTTGGAACTGAAGATCCTACTTGGATGGGGTAAATTCTTGGGTCTTTTTTCTATCTTGGCTGTCCAATAGGGATAAGTTAATCAATGACTTCAAAGGTACAGCCTTTGGAATGGTTTCGCAACAAGTGTCATTCTCAGCTCTCTCATCTATTTCTATTTCTATTTCTATTTCTAATTCTTTATACACCGAGACCCTTCAGCAACAAAATAACTTTAGCTAAAAAAGCATAAATCTAATTACAATCATTTTTTAAAACAAAAAAAAGAAAACTACTGCTGATCTTCCAGGGGGCTGTGTTTGCATTGGTTTCAGCTCATCAAATGATTTTTTAACTGTTTTTTATATTGATACAAGGTGGGGAGCTCCCTAATATTCATAGGAATCTCGTTCCAAGCCTTCAGAGCTATGTAAGAAAATCTCTTTTTAGAATATTCCAGATTATACTTTGGGATTTGAAGGTTCTCACAAAATCTAGTATTATAGTTAGAGTAATGAGATCTCCGTTGGAATTTATTCCAAAGGTTTTCTGGACATAGCCTGTTCATGATCTTATATGTCATGACTGATCGATCAAACGTAATGAGTTGTTTAACTTGTAAAAAATTCTTCGACCAGTCATCCTTTATCCTGGCAGTGTCAATTATCGAAATGGCCCTGTCTTGAAAACGCTGTAATGATTCCATTTTGGAGTTGGATACACTACCCCATATGACATCAGCGTATCTTATATGACTCTCTACGAGCGCACGATAGACATTGCTTAATTGAGACTGCGAAACAATGTTTTTTAGGGTTTTTAAAGAAGCAAGGCCCCCGCGTACTTTCGCTTTGATAGCTTTAAATTGGTCCTCCCAATTGAGTCCTTCATCGATAATTACCCCCAATGATTTTGTTATCTTGTCCGTGATTTCCTTATGCAGCAAGGATCTTGTGAGAAAATGATGGAAAGATTGCAATATGAAATATCCAAAACTGATGGAATGCAGTCATCTTTTCCAAGTATACATCACTTTGGTGCTGCCAAATATTCTGATGATCATTGGTACAGGTATTGAATATCTTGTATTATTCTGCATTTTCCTGGGGTTGGTATCATTAATGCTAGATGACAAACTTACCAACCTCTGCCATGCATTATGAAGTTCTTTTGGCATGCTTTCATTCATACCAGCAATGAATTTGTTAAAAATTCTGCAAATTTAAGCCAAAGATCATGGCCATTTTTCATCAAAGCACAACAAAAGGCTAGCAGAGATAAACAAGAACCTCATTTTCATCGAGCGTGACGTCAGAAAAGCACAGATTCTTTGCTTTTATGATGTCACTTTCTCCTGGTCGCGTATTGGAATCCCGGGGGGGGGGGTACTTGGTCTTCGAATATACGGGGAGGTACCGCTGGAATATCTCAAAAGCTACCCTGTCCCAGAGTCAAATTCCTGAAAATGATACCCTGTCAAGGAGTAAAATTTTCTTAAACAATACCCTGTCCTTTAGTTTCTTCCGATAAAATTGTGCCCTGCAAGGAAATTTGTACGAAATCTATCGAGAAATGTGGAAATATTGCCTTCCAAGCAATTTGAATCATATTCGCAGAATGTAAATGGTCTAAAACGACCTTTCGGAGTCAAAAATGACAAATATGGACCCTGTCATGGAGTCGATTTTTACAAAAATGATACCCTGTCCCAGAGTCGGAATCCTGAAAATGATACCCTGTTCAGCGGCACGTCCCCGTACAGAAAAATATAGAGTACCCCCCCCCCTCCGGGATTGGAATACACAATTTCACAAAGAAAAGTAGAAAAGTTTGGGAAAAAGCATGATAGTGGTATGATACTAGACTTACGACGATGAGTCTCTCGTTTCCCTGTGCTCTTTGACTTGATGATGGCGCTTCGGTCAATAGAGACTCATAGTATTACTTTGAAAAACCTGGCCCTATTTAGGCCCAAACTGAGCAATTTCTTCAGTACCAATCAGATTGCGAGATTTGTGAATTACCATTGTTAACGTGTAAATGTGATAGAATTTTCGATTCGATTGAAGAATTAAAAACACTCCCATGGGATAGAGATTCGAAGCAGTGATTCTTTCCTAATTCCATTGATGATTGAAGAAAATAGGGCCAAGTTTTTTACTATTTCATGATGAGGCCCTCTTGAGCAAGGTTTACCGCAGGGATACAAGGGACTCATCGTCATCAGTCTAGTATGATAGCCCATTCATAACAGTATAATATTGATCATACCAGCCCTGGACTTGTTCTGTCGTATTTCTGGAAGTATAAACAAACTATCATTGATAAATATTCATTTGCTTATACTTAGGGACAGCGCAAAATTTATTATATTACATGGCCGGTGGAGAAGAAAAATTGTTGCAAAAAAATCTGCTCGCCCCGTATGAAATCATCGCAAAAATAAAACTGCCCCCTCAAAAAATGCATCTACCCCGTATTCATGAACAACAGATGTTTTATAGTACTGTAGTACCACCGATGAATTAGCCAAAGACCATAAGAAGCCATTTCATCCTATAAGAGTCTTTGTAAGTGACTGATGAATCCTTCTTGCAAGAAACTAACAAGGAAATTTGGCGTCATTTGTACATATCTTTGCATGCATGTCGCAACTTGCATGATTCACAATTTTGTCCTAAGGTGAGCCATTTTATATCTTAAAGTTCATCCTGTCTTGACCTCATAAAAAGTTACTGCCCTGTTCAAGCCTGCTCATGTTTGCTTAGCAAAAAGTGTTGACCCAGTTGTATACAAACTCAAAAAAGTAGTTGCCCCGTTACGTTATGCACCGGCCATGTTATAAAATAAACTTTGCAGTGTCCCTTATATTTTCACTTTTGATAACAGCACAAGAACATTTTAGAAAGCTACTTTAACGTCTGGGCTATCAAACAGAATTTGGTTGATTGCAGTCTACCCAGTTTTCATAGTGCTTAGTGAATGACATAGATAATTCCAGTAAATTTCATTGATAATTCCAGTAATATATAATAATAAATTGTGATAATAATTTGAATGACATATTTGCCAATATTATTATTATGATATACAGGGAGCTGTGGTCTTTGGAAATGGGATTCTTGCTTGGTATATTTCGTTTAATCTTGACTCTTCTCGTGTTGTTGCTGCTTTGTTGTTGTTGTTGTTGTTGTTGTTGTTATTATTGTTGTTGTTGTTGCTAATGAAGTATTTAGCTTAAAATCAATCGCCAGTATTTTCAACGATTTTTATCATTATCCTTTGCTAGGTGCTGGGTTCTTCGAAGCAGCAAAGAAAAGGATGAGATCGAAGTATTTTATTGTGACTATGGGAACCATGAAATTGTCAAAAGTCATGATTTTCGTCATGTACACAAGAATTTCTTAATCATGCCACCGCAGTCCATTCCTGTCAAACTCCATGGTAAGAGCCTATATCTGAATCTGTCAATAGGCCCATCAGCTATTTTGAATGAGACATCCAAGCTTGAAGGGAAATGCTCCGATTATCGAAATGAAATTATCGATCATATTCCAAACATCATTACATTTCCGCAAGACACCGCATAATGTTAATGGCTCCAGACTGTTGATAATTTTGTAAAAGTCATCATGGTTGGATGTTACGGCGAGCTGGGCTGTGCTTTTTGACGGTCCCGTTTATGCTGCCTAATGTTATCTCGTTTTTCACCCAAGGAGCCTGCAATCGTTGAAAGACCCGTTGAGACTAAGAGCAAAATTAGCGTTGTCGTCTGCCATCCTTTTGCACGAGTCTGAACTTCAAAAGCTTGTATCCCCGTGAGTATTCAGCAGACTTAGAAGATTCTGGTGTCTAAGATTAATTTAAAATCATAGAGACAGAGTTATCTTATTGCGGAGTGCGTTCAGTATATCTGTATTTTCTAATCTTTAATCAAACGTCGAAAAACGTCTAACAGTTATGGAGGACATTCTTTCGTATGCATTCTACCAGATGAGTTTACACATTTGGTAGGCTATCGAATACAAACTACGTGGCTAATATTCAAAACTAAAATATTAATCTATCAGTCAAATTCTAACCTAGATGAGAAATTTTTTTTGGTAAAATGACAAATCGTCAAAACCCAGCAATTACTTTAGGGGCAGAAACTTTCGCGGGCAGAAAGTTTCGTGAGAAGAAAAAATCGTGAAATTAAGGGCATAAACTTTCGCGAATGACGTTTTTTCCGATAAATTTTGCAACAAAAACTTTCGCAATCGAGAAAAAAAGATCGCGACTGAAAAAAAGTGACAGGAAAAACACAATTTTCTATTCATTTTCAGTACTACTTATAGTCACGGTGACAATTTACAAGGTTTTATAGCTCAAGAGACTAAAGATCTTGAAGAAACGAAAAAATTGGAAAGAAAAAACTTTCGCGAGTCGAGAATTTTCTGTAATTTCGCGAGCACAAACTTTCGCGAATTGTAACTTTTAGATTATGCCATGGCAGAAACTTTCGCGAAAAATGCCAAAAAACGCGAAAATCGCGAAACTTTCTGCCCGCGAAAGTTTCTGCCCCTAAAGTACAAGAATGTCTGAAAGGGGAGTGTATAGGAATCGATGATTTATGTGGTATTGAAGTTTAAATTCAATGCAGTTGTCAGTTTCCAAAATTTGATTTTAATATAAATAGCAAGTAAATCATGGAGCAGAATTGAATGTGGAATTCCCGCTCCCAAACATGCCCCATACCAGCATTTTCCTAATTTCTAGGTCTGCATGATGAGTGATTTTACCAAACAAAATTTTCTCATCTAAGTTAGCATTTGACTGAAAGATTAACATTTTAGGGTGTGTTTGATTGGTATCAATTCCGAAAACGGTAGACTTGGAAGACTCGGAATTTGTGTTTGATTGACTTTCCGATTCCGAAAACGGCAGGGTTGGCAGGTTTTGCAGGCCTGCTGAACCTTCTGCTCCAAAGGGCAGAAGGTTTGGCAGACTTTGGAGAGATTCTCGATTTCATTTGCAGAGCTCTGAAAAAGAGGCGACTTTGCTTGCGTTGCTACGGTAATCGGTAACTTTACTCCTTGTTGCCAAGTACCAGACTCGTCTTCGTATTTTCAACTGGAAAACTCGTCTTCGCCAGGATAAATCTGAAACCTGCTGTTTTGAAGAATTTTGTGTTTGATTAGGAACTGTGCTTCCATTTCTGCAAGGTCTACCGTTTTCAGAATTTGGTTGGTTTGGAATTACCAATCGAAGACACCCTTAGGCTGCGTTCACACGATGCCGGCACATTTTGAAAACGGTGAAAAATGTTACGGATAGGCCTCCCGTTCACACGAAAACGGCACATTTTTTGCCGGCAGATTTTGAAAACGGTAGATTTTGAAAACGGAACTCTAACCAACACATTTTGGAAACAGCATCGTGTAAACACTTGAACATGATGAAAACAAAACATTTTTAGACACTTTTGGAAGGAGACTGGTCCATTCTTAGGGTGTAGGTACATTTCTTTGGCATCAAAGTCTTGCAACGAGTTTTACAGTCAAATTTCCTACAGTTTTCAAATTGTTCCGGCATCGTGTGAACGCTAGCTCAAATTTTGCAGCCGTCACATTTTTCATCGTTTTCAAATTGTGCCGGCATCGTGTGAACGCAGTCTTAGTTATGAATACCTTCCACATACTTTTTAACCCATAGCCCGTTAAATGCGTAAAGTTTCTTGACTCACCCAGTATGTATTCAGCTCTGCTTTATTTCATTCAGGAACTACCTTACCTGATAGTTTGGATGATGCTGGACTGAAGAACGGTGCAGGTTATGTCAATTATCTGTGCATGGGTAAAGTGATTGAGGCTGATGTGATCAAAAAGAGCACTAAATCAGAAGTAGGTTTGGTAGACGTATCTTTTTGAGTTGCTTTTGAATCTAATTCTCCATTCACACTGCAAGTTAAACCAGCTTAAACAAAGCCAGGTTTTCGAATAAGGCCTTCTGATTGGTGAATCCAAAAATCCAGGCATTTGATTGGTTGAAATTTAAAGGCAGTCTGTCCCGTTCGAAGAATGAAAATAAACTTGATAAAGATCTCTATTGTACACTCGAGAGGGAGGTGCTAATTCGCCTTCTCCAAAGAAATCAAGGTCATAGAGACTCCATAATGCATGAATTTAGCTCCAGCGTAAATAAGGTAAATAAAGCCGTTGCTAAGGTCAGAACGATAGGGGACGGACTGCCTTTAAACTGGTTTAGATAAAGCTGGTTTAACTGTGTCAGTGTGGATGCAGTATAAGTCAAGGAAGAGAGGAATGAAAGTTTCAAATTGAGATTTTGAACAAATTTTGGTAGGGGGCGGGGGGGGGGGTACTTCAAGAAAAGAATTTTTTTATATAATCTCATAAAAATACAACAACCACACGACCACACAACTACATAACTACGAAAGATTACAAAAAACGATGCCACAAGGAGAACGGAAATACATATCAACCCTGTGGCCATTTAACATATAATTATAAATCTAAATTTGAAGAAATTAACTAATATAAACCTAAGTTTACATTTACAAGGGAAAGATGTGTCCATGTATTGGGTTTTGCAAAGAAATTTTTACAAAAGGAACTTTCGCAGGTTGAAATCAATGCAAAATTTCTTGAATACCCTCTCCTAAATTTACCAGAATGGGAAGTTTCGTGGAAATAGACTTTTCGCAATTAGGTTTCTCATCAAATTTTATAATGTATCAAATTTTCCTCGACTCTTCAATGACCTATTCAGACTGCCCATGAAAAACCTAGGTTTTTTATGCGGATTTCTACTGTATTTTTTATGAATTGTTGTTTATATACTACCATGTTGCAGCTTAGACTGACGACGTGATTTCTTGTATTCGTTCAACATTTATTAACTGATGTGTTAATTTCTCTCATGAAAAGGACTCACGACCAAACGAATTCTAAACAGGGACTAAAATCTTACGAAAAATCAGAAGAAACTTAGAACATCTTCCATCCTGAGAACGTCGAAAAAAAATTTGAATGTCCCTTCGAAGGTGACTTCGAGCGTCGCTTCGCTTCGAGAAGTCGAACTTTGAACTAAAAACCAATCAAACGCAACAAATAGGCACGTGGGTTGACCATATCAAGAAAGTAGCGATCTGATTGGTCGCGCCGTGAACGCGGCGGACTTGGCCTAATTAGTCCCTGTATTGAAGCGTAAGGACATAAGACCCTCAACTGAAGCGATAACAACAACAACAACGAGCGTAAGTTAGATGGACATATGTAATGTAGTCTATAGTTGCAGCTCTTGATTTCTCTTTTTCAGCCGCATATCATTGAATTGGCAAATGTCACCGTGCCTGGCCTAACTAGTGGTAATTTGGAAGATGTTTTAGTACAGGGCGGATATTTGAAGAGAACGGAGATTAATGCAAAGCAATTGCCAAATGGAAATGTAGCAGTGAAGGAGCCTAACGCCAGAAATAGCATAATGAAGCAAATGACGATGACGATACCGAGGCAAATACAAGATGCCCCAAAAGCTGCTGATAACGTCAGTCGAGTAGCAAATGACAGTTCCAAGCCAGATTTGAACACGAATACCACGGAAAACCACGCACTGTCAAAGGGGGATCTGCTCAAAAAAGAGTGCCTTTTGAGCGTTGCAGAAATGGAGAATTTAGCAAAATGCCACAGTCTGTTCCCATTTTCTCCATTAGACATCCTGAGAGTTGAAGTGCTAGCGGTATGTTCTTGTTTGGATTTGTTTTATTTGTTTCATGTACTATCATACATTGAGATCTTATTTGTGAACAGATTCAGACGAAAATTCCATCAACTCTCGAGACATTATAGCCGGTCTCAAATTAGATGTCACGTTGAAGTGCTTGCGAATTACAACAATAGGAGGTCTTTGCATATGTAATTTTGCGTTATCGCAAATCTCATCTGACATCTTAGAATACGTTCACACGATGCTGGCACATTTTGAACACGGTGAAAAATATGACTGCAGCCAAATTTTAGCTAGCGTTGACACGATGCCGGAACAATCTGAAAACAGTAGAGTAGGAAATTTGACGGTAAGAAACTCGTTGCAAGACTTTGGTGCCAAAGAAATGTACCCACACCCTAAGAATTGATCAGTGTGGTTTCACAAGTGTCGAAATATGTTCTGATTTCATCATTTCCTGATGTTCACACGATGCCGTTTCCAAAATGTGCCTGTTAGAGCTCCGTTTTCAAAATCCTCCTTTTTCAAAATCTGCCGGCAAAAAATGTGCCGTTTTCGTGTAAACGGGAGACCTATCCGCCACAGTTTTACCGTTTTCACAATGTGTGGGCATCATTTGAATGTAAGCTTATTTGAGACAGACTTTACGTCAATTTCTCACTCTCTGATAAGTGACAAAGTTGCAATTTTCACACGTCGAGATATTAGACATTTCTGGCTGATTTCATTCCTTGCAGATACATTACATTCAATTCGAATGAGCGGTTCTTTCTCGATAGCAGAAATCCATCATAGTCTCCTTCCAACTGCAGAGACTTTTGCCAAGGATGGAGTTGCTGAACTTTATCCACACAGTCCAGGGTTCGGTGTATTACTGTTTCAAAATTTCAAAAGAGCGTAAAGGGTTTGAAAACAAAGGATTTTGAGGAATTCTTTAGAATTTTGTTGGAAACAAAGGAGTTTTTGTGCGAGATTGTTAGGGGCTGATTTTACCCTCCTATCCCTTCGAATACAATGTGCCTTAAATTCAATAAAATGATAATCATCACACACTGATCCAGATCTGAGAAATTTATGGAACAGATGAAAAGGACGAAGTTTCGAAAACTTCCAGCATGTCACAATCAAAGGGGGACGCAAGGGGTCAACACAAGAAAAATTTTCCAAATCGAGCAACTGATGCTGTTGGCAATGAATTTTTTAAGTTTAGTGAATCACATATCTTAGTATTTTCGGTGTATTTTATAGTTTTGATTTGACTTTAAAATTTCATTTTTCTACTCATTAATGGTCCGTTCTTTAGAAATTTTTTTTTTATATGAAGGATAATCATCTAGTTGCATCTCACTTGTAACTTATATCTGAAAAACCATATGAAGCATGAATGACCGAAGATATATGATATTTAGTAGTTTCATCAGTTTATTATTAATTAGTTTAGTATATTAGTAGTGCGATATTTAGTAGTAGAATCTTGTCGAAAAGCAGCAGGTCAGTTGTAGCAACAAAAAGTTTATTGAATGCCATTTGTGATGAAAACATCTGTCTTCGCAGGTTGAGTCGCCGAATTTATTCTACTTGAAGACACATGATTCGGATCAGTTGCTGGTGGAAGTGAAGGAATTACTATCAACTTGCATAATGGAGGTTTGTTACTTTTGACTTACTTTTGTTCTATGATCATTTTGCTAATAGGTGCATGAGGTAAGATTCAATTCACCTAGCTTAGTCTCTACGTCGAAATTTCCAATCCACCTCAATTCAATTTAATGACGGTCTACTAATTACGAGTCATGGCGTTATGCACCAAAGAACTGAATTAACGTTTTGAGCTGCGGCAATCTTCTATCACCCAAATCAGAGCATTCATAGATAGCTTGCTCTGATAAGTGGATTCATTAGCAATACCCGAGCTATGACGGTTGTCAGAGAAATGGTATTTCGTGGTGGTTAAATTATCAAAGAAACTTCAGCTTGCTGCTGCCTGCAGTCGGCTTGCCCGTTTTCATCATTTGCTGGAATATTGTTGAATAAAGTATGGCAAGAGAAAAATATTGTATATGGTTTAGTGATTTAGCTATAAGAGTGAGTAAAATCGTTGTGAAATATAAACCATTACTAACTTTATCATTTATGTCGTGCAGGAGAATGCTGAACCGACAGTTGGAAATACTGTATGCCTAAAAGAAGAGTCGGGCAACAAGCGAGTAAGGATTATAGATCTGGCTGCTAATTTCGTGTACAGCAAAAAGGTACTTAGTTTATTTTTATTTCTCTCACATTATTGAAGCTCTGGTAGGGGGTCACTGCGGTCTTGCTTCCCCTCAACAGTAGCACGCTTCCTTAAAGAATCGGACTGGATTCCACCTCCCAGCTTATTCATCCAAAGATTCGCATGCCCTTGCAGCCAAGTTCTCGTATTTTTAGTCTTGCTTCCCAGCTCCAAAGATCCCTTATCTCGACCTCTGGCCTCTTTATTACAAAAATGTGACAAGAATTTATGTTTCCTTGCAGCAGCAAGATTTTGACAGACGTGTTTCAGTGATCAAGATGGTTCTCTCACAGTGGGAGGGAGGGGAGAGGATGGGGGGACATCAGAACTTCTACTTGAGATGGAAAGTCATCTCTTACTTTCAAACTGGGAGACTACGGCCTCATCTTAATGTTTGTTGGCTTCTACCACTATTAAAGAAGTGCTATGACCTATCTCTTCCATACATTGCACGGGGGCAGATTATTGGAAGCGTCTTGTGGAAAGTTTGCTGCATCTCGACCCACTCCCTGTGAAAGCTTAGCGATGTAGAAATGGATGCATACTTCATCGTAGAATCTGTTTTGAAAATGGTTTTAAGTTGTTTTACTTAGACTGCGTTCACACGATGCCGGCACATTTTGAAAACGGTGAAAAATGTGACGGATAGGCCTCCCGTTCACACGAAAATGGCACATTTTTTCTCGAGCATTTTTTGCCGGCAGATTTCGAAAACGGTAGGTTTCGAAAAAAAAAATGGAACCCTACGCGGTATAAATTTGAAACAGCATCGTGTGAACACTCGGCAGTGATGTAAACAGCACATTTTTCGACGCTTTTTGATCGAGACTGGTCGATTCTCAGGGTGTAGGTATTTTTCTTTAGCATCAATGTCCTGCAACGAGTTTTTACTGTCAATTTTCCTACCGTTTTCAAATTGTGCCGGTATCGTGTGAACGCTAGCTCAAATTTTGCAGCCGTCACTTTTTTCACCGTTTTCAAAATGTGCCGGCATGATGTGAACGCAGTCTTAGTGTACACTAAACAGACTACATTGATATCATGTTCCAGAATATAGAGCTCATCCACTTGCGAGTCTTAGCAGTTATGTGAAGTCTCTGTTGTTTTTTAGTCAATGAAGCGAAATATCATTGTTTGTTTCTATCCTCGTAGGTGCTTGTTGCAAACATAGACTCCGGACAGAAAATTTGGGTCAATGCTAACCAGCTGTATGAACTCAGCCCAGAACTAAAGAGGCTTTCAGAAGTGGCAACGTGTGCAGCATTGGCTGGCATTGAACCGAAGAATCGCGTTACGAGTATTACATCGATCCTCGGCAGTCTTGTAAACAAGGTAAGATCACCGTCCAAGAAGTTTTATCATTTAGTTAAAAACCCTCCGTCGAAAACAATTTTCAGACCGTTCTTCGGTTTTATACTCAGTATTTAAAAGTCAGTTTCATTTCCAAAGAGGAAATCTTGTCAACATTTTGAAATAACGTTAAATGTAAAAGAATGGATATTCAGCTGATTTTCTTTATTTCCATGTCAGGTCAAGTGACCGTACACTTAGGACATGATCTCTTTCTTCCTTTATACAATTATCTGCATCTCGCTTTGCATGGTACGAAGTTATATTATCATATTAAAACAGGACTGTTTCAACCAACGTACCATCTCTTGGTTGGCCGCTGTTGTTGCCATTTTAACCCTTTCACACCCGGCAAAAATTAAGCATAATTGGAAAACCTAATGTAGAACGTCATTTTCCAGGGGGTATCATAATCAGTGATTTGAGTAAGCAATAGATAGATGCAATGTGGATAACCTTTCAAATAACTCAAATTCTAAAAGCTTTACCCTCTGAAAAATTCGCAGTTCTCAATGAATACTGTTGGGCCATATGGCCCTTCCAGGGGTGAAAGGGTTAAAGTGGCTGGGTCACGTAATGTAAACAAACTTCTTTCGAAACGACGATTTTGTAGTATTCTTTATAGGTCATATCACAGAGATTTTCCACTACTTTTCTGACAATGAAGGCGCTATTTTGAAAATGGACCCTTGTATTTCGTAGGGAAACAAACGAAACATTTATTATTATTATTATTATTATCAATTTCTTTTTCGTTGGGTAAAATAACAGATAGCTAAAAATATTTAGCTAATTAATTCCAACGCTAAAAATGTATGTTACAAGTGTAGATAAAATATTTAAAAGATTAAACTATTTACAATCCATCAAAGTATACAATAAAAACAAATCTCTAAAAAAATTATAAAAAGCCCAAGTTCGGAATAAAAGTGCGATACTGCTTGCAAGGACAATTTTCTCCCTTCCAATGTTTTATATTTGCTTTAAACTGAGCAAGGGATTCAGAGTTTCGTATTGTTTGTGGTAATATTTGCCATAGTTGTGGACCTTTAAATCTGACGCTTTCTGTGCCTTTTCCGACCGATCTCACCCTAGGTTGAACGAATTCGTTATTGTTCCGCATATCTGTTACGATTGCAGAGATATTCGTAGATTTTTTGAAGCAACTTTATTGTGGATTCACCCCATCCACCAGAATCTGCGCAGAACACAATAGCCACGTGTGGGCAGCAATGTAGATTATAGAGATAACAGATTTCTTTACGGTTTCTTGACCCAGCTTCTTTAATGTCCAACCAATAGATGGCTCTTTCAAAGCATTCTGGTTAGAACAGGCCCTTTGATTCTCATAGGAGAGTTTTGTACATATAATTGGAGAAGACTCAACTGGCAAATTCTTTGTTGAACTATTTAAAGATGTCAGGTCAGAAAGCATCAACATTGCAGCTGTACACAATAGACTGGCAAAAATTGTTACTTCTGGTCGATTTGCTGTTCCGACGAAGAAACAATCTGCACAGAATCCGAATTCAGGTGAGTGGGTTTTAAGCTTTATTTAGGTAGCTTTGTACCCATATTTTAGTTTGGAAACCACAATATAAGCACACTTTCACTGTAAAATTTGGTTCTCATCATATTTGCTTCCCTCCTAAGGTAGCCTCCCGAGATTTCTCACTGAGGAGCCCGAGATGGGGAGTGGGTAACTTCAGTCTTGGGATGACGGAGTCGTCCCACCCAACTTTTAGGGAAAGGTCCATCCTTAGAGATTCTATGTCGATTTTATACCCACTTTTAAAGATTGGAAAACCTGCCTGTTGAACTTTCCGGAAATCAATTTATTTCTCTTTAAACACACCATTATTGAGAAAAAAGTTACTCTCGGAGGCCTAATACAAGGGGTGGTCTTAATAAATGGGGGGGGGTCAGAAATTCGCAATAAACGGGTTTTTACGTTATCTACTGGAGACAAGTGCATTTTATATGCTTAGAACTCTTCAAGTCTTCAAGAAACAAATGTAAATAAACAGAATTAGAACATAAAAAGAACAAATTCTCTAATCTCGAATAAGTTTACGAGTACACTGCAATGACTTCTTTTCTAAAAGAAAACATTTGAATTAGTTTACGAGTACACTGCAATGGTTTATCTTTCGAACAAAATTTCGTATAAAAGTCATATTGTATTAGGCACCCGAGAGTATCATCAATCAAGTTTCAAAAGTAAAAAGAAACAAGTCCAACGTTAAAAAGGAACTCTACAAGGCTTCGGTCATAATTAGAGAGCTACCCATTTCTAAGGGAACATTTGCATTTTGAGGCCCATATTTAGGGATATTCGAAGTCTAGAACCCAACCTTATGATTAATGTTCCCCGTCAATCAATGGAAGTTACCACCCTAGGTAGAAGAGGCTGTTGAATGGTAACGAAAATTATGAGAATAAATTATTTTTTTGAAACTTACAAGCGTGAAGAAGCTACCTGAATACAATTTGTCATATGACACATTGGATGTCATCAGATGATTGGCTCAAAACATGAGTGTCCAGAAGCATGGTTTTGAGACTATTCTACCAATAGTGCGCTAACTTACCCTTTGCCAAGTACCCTAAAAATTTTACGAGCGAGTTTGAAGGTTTTACACCCAAACTTTGTTCGAATTACCCAAAACCATTTCTGATTTTGATATTCGACAGCAGCATTTGATGTAGGCATTTCTCTACCGTTGATGAAAACTTCGTTGCAGTAAAAGCAGCTTCGCCAAGGGAATTGAGGATACCTACATATATATCCTAATGTATTAATGTCGTCGATTCTCAATTAACTGGAAAAACATAAGTGAAAGGTGGCTTTTCTCCTTCTTTTGTTCTATTCTTAGACCAGATCGCTATATTTTCATTTCATTTTTAACTTTTCATTTTCATTTTTCAGTTTAACTTTTTTTATCCATGGTAATCCACTCAGTTAAACTGCTTTACAGGGAGCCATGCTAAAACAAAAACTTAGTAATATCTAAAATATACAACCCTATTTACAATAATCTAAGACCAAAAAAGGAAAGGAAAATGATGTGAGTCATTGTTTGGTTTTATAATTCCTTCGAAAGGAGCAGAATGATGAGGACGCTTTGACAACACTATCTAGGTCACTCCAGACCCTAGCCGTCTGGAAGCAAACGATTTCTGACCTGTTGATGTTTTCAATAGTGGTAATCTAAGATCAGTTTTAGAGTTCCTCATTCATATCTTCATTCATTCACTCCCAGTTTGATTTTTTAGGGGGACGCTTTTTCTCAAACAGCAATGCCAAAAGGCAGTTCATTAGCGAGTACAGAGTTGCCGTCAGTCGAAATTTATTTCTCTTTCAGGTGTGAGAAAGGCTTCCATCTCAAGTACAGGAACCATGTCTCCAGCGCATAGCACTTCAGACGTCTCGCAAAAGAAAGAAACAGCCAGTGGTATGATCTCACCTAACAGTAAAATCCAGAAGCAAAATTCTAGTGACGGTAATCAAGGACATCAGGCAAACGGTAGGCCGTTCGGTAAAGCGGCGAGACAGAGATTAAATTCCAGCTCCTCTAATCAAGGAGAAAGGTCTAACACTGGAGGACGGACCATTAGCATCAGCTCAGATTCTTCTGTCAGTGATGATACATCTGGTGCAAAACATAGACCAACGGCAGGGCCAAGTACGCGTGAGAATTTTGGAGGGACAAGCGTTGTTTTTAATGGATCAGGACAGTCTGGGAAATATAATGGCCAGTCTGGGAATTTTCCTGGCGAAGCACCATCTCCACAGGATATGCCGATCTGGCATGACCAGTCAGCGACGCAGTTTAGGACTGTACCGGTGAGGTCTCAATCGCAAAATGGCAGCAGCCAATCCAGAAGTAGTGCTTTCGAAAAACTGAGATTTAGGCCACACACTCCCCCACTACCAGGAGCTTCGGCTCAGCAAGACAATACTGTAGATATTGCAGGCAGGGAGTTACTAGCTTCGATTTTAGCAAATGCGGAAGACCACAATTTGGGTGATGTTATTCCATTTAGGCCAGACGGTTCGTTATGCAAGGAATCAATTGACTTTCAAATAAAACGATGGGAATCTGCCAAGACAAGGCTACATAGCTACATCGATTCTTTAAACGAGGCTCTAGGAACTCAACAAGGGTATACGCCGATGAAAAGCAGGAAGAAACGACTCGAGCTTCACGTGAGGTGAGGAAGAATTGATTTATCGATTTATCGATTCATTTACTCATCGATGTATCTATGTTATTCAATTCTTAAACTACAGGGTGTCCCAATAAAATTATGCCCCGTTCATGTGGCTACTTTGGAGGAGCTGTAGATTCAATCATCTCAGTTTTTGCATAGTTACATAGGTCAGGCTTCAACTTAGAGTTTGAGAACTTATTTGAGTTAATCTGACGAGTGGTTGTTGATTTATTGCAGAGAAAAGGCGAAACCAGTGGCTGCTTCAAAAATAGCACTTCTGTTGTTCTCAAGCAATGTCAAAATAAAGTAAGTTTCAAAGAAAGTGTTCTAGCGTCGTATCAAAATTTTTACTAAATCTTTCAAAGGGCTAGCAGTGTTGTCTTTTCATAAGAGAGCACTTTCCACCCTTAAAAATGTGGTGAACATTTTAATATGATGCCAGAAACCTTTCTTTGAAAACCAACATTATTTTGACATTGCTGGAGAACACTAGAAATGCTCATTTTGAAGGAACCATTAATTTTGTCTTTTCTCTGCCATAGATCAGCAACCATATTCAGATTTACTCACATAAGGTCTGAATCCCGAAGTTGAACCTTGACCTAAGCAGATGTGTGAAAACCAAGATATTGAATTTACAGCTCCTCCACAGTAGCTACACAAACGGGGCACAATTTTTAAGGGACACCCTGTACTTCTGTATGTCTAAGAAGGTTCAATGTTGTAATGAACTTACTGTGTAATCTAAATAAAACTGCATTAGCGAGATTTCTGCAAGTTGCTTTTAAATCACATTGCGTTAAAAAAGCTTTTTCCTCTCTGCGTGTAGTTTGATGTATTAGTAACTTTGTAGTTGTTGTGTGGTCAGTTGGACTGCTAATACATTTCAGCTGATTTCAGCACGATTTCAGACACCGGCGCCAAGGCAATACAATGTATCTTTTTTTAATTTGAATTCAACTGTACAAAGTTCACAATAACGAATTAACTAAGGCCCTACAAAGGAGCTACAATTAGGTGTTGTTCGGTATATTTTCTCGAGAGCTGAATTTTTGAGGTGTTGTCGTACTGATTTCATTTTGAGGCAAAAGTAGGACATCCAAATTCGCCTTGTTCCGCTAAATTCGAACCAAACTTAGTCAGAAATAAAAGTTACTGGAACTTCATCCCGCCACCATAATCAATGTTGTTTTGACACTTAAACTAAAATTTTGTCTATTTTCTTTAAATGTTTCATTGTTTTAGTTATTGATAACCATTGTTCTGTACGATTATGCTTGAAACTTTGCCTTAATCTGTCATTTGCAACTGAAATTTTGACATTTTTTATCATTAACGGGGGATCACACCCCACACCCCCGAGCATAAGTCTGCTTCGTCCCTAAATCATAGTTGAGACTCTCAACAGTTTTGTCTGGGACTGTAGGCAAACTACTCGATTGCAGTTATAAAATTGAACATTATTGAATTAAAAATTTTCAACTGTCTTCCTTCAATTCGTATAGGAAAATGGCATCAGAAACTCAACTGAAACAAGTCACTGAAGAGCTGGAGAATCTCGAGCGAACCAAGCTGTCTACCAGGCCTAGGTATTAAGTAACTAGTTAGCGGATTTCATGGAGAAACTCGAGGGCTCTCGTTCCGGACCCCGGACACTGTTTGAAGACCGATCCTGTTGTTGCTTAATTCGTAATAGACCGCGCGGCATGATAATTTGCCGCTGCAATTGGATTATTTATTGTTTACGTATTTGAAAGAAGCCTGACGCAGCTACATTTATCACTCATACTGGTTGGATGCAACAGAATTTTACTCATGTTGCTTTTTAGTCGTTGAAATTTGCTAATCCGAGGAGGTACACAGGAATTTTAGAGCTATACCATCTCATTTTATTAGAACTATTCAACACAGACAGGTTGATTCGTTGTGATAACATCAGTAGCGAGCGACTCTCCAAGTGTATCCATTCTAACACGAACATAGCTTTTTAGATGAAAATTCATCCAATTTCGAGACGAAGCTCACCTCTATGGAGCGGCATAAACCATGAGTGGTGGGACACTAGCAAATTAGATTCGGTTAATTTAGCTTCTTTACCTACCTTGAAATGCCATAAGATTCTCTTCCTTGACATTGGCAGCCTTTCTCAGCCAAACTTCCTCGCCTTGAACCGAAGAGCTCCATCTCATTTGCTTTCAAAATGTTTGGGCCTAAACGTAAAACGACCTTTGTCGTATCCTGCGCATTGCTGTACCTACGCAGCGGTCTGAAATCGAAAGTTCGATTTCGCGACTTTGCGAAGCACAATAATGCGCAGGAGAGATGGCATGTTTTATTTCAGTTAGGCCTAAACAAGAAACGCAAAGAACGTTCAGGAGCTCTGCTGCAGTTCAAGGCAAGAACCATGGCTCAGAAAGGCTGCCAATGTCAAGGAAGAGAATCTTATGGCATTTCAAGGTAGGTAAAGAAGCTAAATTAACCTAATCTAATTTACTAGTGTCCCTCCACTCATGCATAAACCATACGAGTGTTTGCAATCTAAGACTTCGTTCACACGATACCGGCACATTTTGAAAACGGTATTATGTATGTATGTATGTACGTATGTATGTATGTATGTATCATTTGCCACATAAAAAAATATATACAAGCTATTATAATAGATATAAAAAATAGATACAACACAATACTTTAAGGTTAAAAACGTAAAAGGAAAAACACCCCTAATGACAGTGGCAGGAATAGCATTAAAGGGTCAAGCTGACCTTATTTCCATAATGGTCCCCTTAGAGGTGCTGGTATAACAGAAAAAGATGAACAAAAAGAAAATATGAAAGTACTGTAGTTGTTATCAGTGCAAAACACGGTTTGTGCGACAGAAACATGGTTGGGAGAGATGAGGAAGGGTCTTAGTAGAATTTTCAAAAATTTTCTTTGATACATTTCGGTGAAAAATGTGACGGTAGCAAAATTTGAGCTAGCGTTCACACGACACCGACACAATTTGAAAGCCGTAAGAAATATGGCGGTAAAAAACTCGTTGCAAGACTTTGATGCCAAAGAAATTTACCTACACGCTAAGAATCGATCAGTCTCATTCCAAAACTGTCGAAAAATGTGCCATTTTCAAGGTTTTCGAGTGTTCACACGGTGCTGTTTTAAAAAATGTGCCGGTTAGAGTTCCGTTTCAAAATCTACCGTACGGGAGGCCTTTCCGTCACATTTTTCACCGTTTTCAAAAAGTGCCGGCATCGTGCGAACCCAATCTAATTTTTCATCCAGTTTGAATCTAGAGAACTGAGCAATACTTTTGATGTTTTTTTGCCCTTTTGTGGGTATAAGATGATTTCTGAACATTTAGTTTAAAAGATTTCCTGAGAAGGAAAGAAATTTCAAGTCAAGAACTTGAACCTTCTCGTTAAGCTTGATGTGAGTAATGTTTACATCCGTTTGCCTGTTTTTACCTAGTGCTAATCTCGCAAAACTTGGTAATAGACAGGTAACGTTAACTTAGATAAGGGGGGGGGGGAGAGAAAAAGAGAATAGTTTCAGTAAGATAACTGCAATGAGGTACAGTAGCTATGGATTACCCGGGGGGGGGGGGGTACATAATATGATGAGGGTAAGGATATGTGCCGCTCATATGGGTGGGTTTTTTGGGCTCAAAATTCTCTAAACAAGGGTCCTTTTTCGCCAGATTCTCCTTAGACATGGGTGGGTTTGACTGAAGTTCGAACAGTAGTGAATAATGGATAGTTTTCCGCCAAAATTCATCATGAAAGTGGGTACGAAGCCACGTATTGGTAATTAGAAGAGGGTACCGTTCTGAAAATCAGGCAGCAGATCCCCGTCCATCCACAATGCATGTGGATTACTGGCTTCTTTAGTTGTTGTGCATCAATGTAAACTTACGAATTTTAGTGCTAACAGATGTAATTGCTTATATTGTTATGTTAAAGTTCAGCCTTTATGGTTTTCCTGTTATCGTTGCGTAGTCCTACAAAACTTATTGGCATAGAACAATTAATTTTGTAGTTGGGAAAACGTATTTAACCTGATCCATACTGGTATTGTTATCTTTCAATTACCTTGAACCTTGCAAACTTGTTGAACAGTTTTTTCCAGTATGAAAATTTACATGATCGAAATTACCCACAACAACACTTACAAACTACTCTACTACACTACAAGGACAATGCTATGAGGAGTAGAAGACCATGACTACCCAATAGCTATAACTACCCAATGGCTATAAATCCATTTTAAATCTGGTCGGACGAAATTTTGTTGGAAATTTTTAATGCAGACCAGCGGATGATTTGCGTCGTAGACATTTTGAATTTGCTTGGACGAAATTTTTAAAGCAATTTCCAACACAAATATGCTGGATAGAGTCTTCATTTTGTCATGACTAAAGAGAAACACTGCCTTGCAAACAAATCTTACTAGTGCTTCGGTGACAAGCATGCATTGGGTCAATCTTGTTTTTCCACGACTGGACGGAAATCCTTTCTGTTTTCACAAGCCTGTAGGTAAATCATCTTGCTACAATAATGATCCCTCGACGACAACAATCTCTGTTCGCAAGGAGCCGAAAACAAAGTTTCTGGCAAAGAGTTCACTCTTAAGACTCGCTGCGTACGATGCGATTTCCACGATAGGGCGATGGATTTTGTCCACAGGACCAGCTGTGCAGATGCCAATGAAACCGCAAGCAAGCTTATTTCGCTCCTAGCCACTCTGCCTGGCCTTTTTGGGCGAAGAAAGAAACGATTCGTTTTTGGCACGTGCATGCATGGGCTACCGGGACGGGAAGAGGGAGACCTCAGTGACCATAGGATTAGCGTTTTTGTTTGATCTCACCGCCCACCAGTTAGTATATACAGATGTACAAACATCATTCGTATGAACGTTTCAATAAGAATCTTTTGCAAGTAGGAATTGTTTATTAACTTTCAAAAAACATTGGCCCATAGACTGCTTCTTGAAAGCAAATCTTAGACAAACGTACAAATATCATTCGTATGAACTTTTCAGCAAACTGTTTTGCTTGTAGGAAATTGTTTTTTAACTCATCGGAAAACAAAATTGCCGTGGAGGCTCTCCGCTTTATCACAGCAAAACGGGAAGACATTGATTGGCAAGCAAATCTCAGGTAAACATACAAATAGGTTGGTTTAGCCAATAGGAATGCATCTCTACTGAGAACGTAATAAAAAGCTGTGCTCTGCACAGTGAACCTCGATGCGAAGAGGAGGTGAGGTAGAATCGTTTATGAACCGTTAAAGTTCATTGCTCTTAGCTTAGCAAGCAAATATCAGAGAAACGTACAAATATGTTTCCCATGAACGTTTCAACAAACATGTTTACTCGTGAAAACGTTGGCGGTAAGGAACGTAATGGTCGTTGTTCCTACCTACAGCCGTTTTGTTTCTACTTATTTCCCATTTCCCAGTTTTCCTCGTACCCTCCCAAGTGTTCCTCAAATTTGAGTGACTCTTTCCTTTGCGCAAGAACAATAGCTTTCACGGGCATAGGGACACAGGGAGAAATAGAACAGCTACAGGAACAACTGCTGCGTTTTTTATTCACATGAAATATTACAATAACATCTTACTTTCTGCTGTACTTTTCTAATTACTATGCAACACTTTGCGGGGTGAGTGGCCGAGTGGCTTATACGGTCTTCGTCAGGTGACTGAAGTTAAGCTTGGTTGAGTGAGGTCAAACTCCGGATGGGTGACCTCGGAGGCCTGACCTCACAACTCACCTCGTCGTCCTTCGGAAGGGATGTTAAACTAGGGGTCCCATGCCTGGATGCGGCATGCACAGTGGGCCTAAATTAGCTTTCAGTAGCTAGAAATCCTGACAAGCCCACTTAAAACATATTGAAAGCAAACAAACCTTCTCAAATGTTTGCTTGTTTCACTGAAACCGGCTCTGTCGAAGGCAAATAACACCACAATGATTCTAAATGCTATTGAAATCAACCTGTCGAAGTGGTCCATTTCTGTTCAGCTGTTTTAATGAAACACTTGCTACCAAGGATACAAAATGATCATTCAGAAAGTGACCTGGGTCCTAGTTACAATAGCAACTCAACTTGAATTGCTGTATATCGTCTATACAAAACAAGCAATGTACTTAATGAACAATTAGGATATCTTATGTATACGTGGCTAGTTGTATTCTCAATATGAATTCAAATCCTTGATGATAGCCACCAACGAAACTCCTCATGGACTGCCAACAATTTCACTTCAAACGCTGACAGTTGCAAAGTATTAATCTTCTAAACAGCTGCTGTTGAACGAAGTCGATGGATTTTTTCACAAGTATTCCAGTGTAAGTAAGATAATTAGCTTTTTTGAGTTGTTCTCGTGCTCACGTCTCTATGTCATATGGAAAAGCTAAGTAGCTAAATATCTTACTTAAGAAACTGATAAGATATTTAGCTTTTTTGAGTTTTGAAGAAACTGGCCAGGCTTATAAGAAACTAGTACTAAGATGACCAAAATTTTAAGAAACTCCAGTACCATGTCTGAGAAATATTAAGAAACTTTTAAAGTTTAGAAACTCTCTTCTTCGAGTGATACAAACGTATGAAAAACAACAAGTGTTCTTCTCAACGAGACATATTTCCAGCTTTACACCAAGGTAATTCAAAACAAAGGCTGTCATTAACAAGGCTGAAAAACTTTATGTTGGTTCAACTACAACAGTGTGGATCCCTCGTTTCGATTTACGCCAACTTTGACTTTCACATAGTCTGCAGTTTCAGTGTGCCCCAAAGGAACCTGGGTGCCTCTTCAATGATTTGGTTAACACTGATTATTTACAGCAGTGCGGTAAAATCTTTGACGAACGAAATTTTATTCCGGCTAGGCTTTTCCAGGGTATCCAAGAATCTTCAAGAACATGCTGCAGAACCATCGAGAAGGGGTTAGCCAGGGTAGTTACCAGGAGGCCCGAGGCCTTTGCGAGCTCGGAAAGATGTATATTATGCATTTTTTCTTTGTTTTCAGTTTTCCTCGAGGAACGTTTCTAGACCTGCAGGCCCACTGGCATTCGGAACTTAGTCTTTACAAATGAGATGAAAAGATTTTCCATCAAAAATTGTGTTCTAAACAGTGCATAGGAGGGCGTATCCATGTGTATTGTTTACCAGTAGCAAGAATTTGTTGGCACTTCGATGCTGGAGGGCCCCTTCTGCTCCCGACCCTGGGGCCCAGTCCAGCTCTCGAGGTCCGTGACATGCTGTAACCTATTCTGCCTCTCTGATTTTAATTTTTCAATATCTTTCTCCTAGATATGCCTGGTTCATTGCGCTGGAAATCAAAGCGGAGCTCTTGCGCTTACCATGCAAGAGTTATGCTAATTTCAGCATAATCAAACATGACACTGCTCTGCAAGGATCCGTCATTACTACCTTGCTGTTCTTGACAGACAGTGAGTGCAGATCCATGTGTCTTATGGAACGCAGATGCAAATCATTCAACAAAGAGACTGGTGGTGATATGAAGTGTGAACTTAGTGATAAGACAACTGAAGACAGGAAAGACAATGTTACTACTGTAGCAAGACCTGGTTGGACATTCAAATCAACAGACTATAATTCCCATTTGGTAAGTAGAATAGAATCATGACTTCTATTCTCGGCTACGAAATCAAGTATCAAAATTTCAAATCGCTACATGATTTTCCATGCGAAAGTTACTAATTCATTAGGTAAAAACTGATTGCTGCAAATTGGCCGGATGAATCCTGTTTGTCTGCTGAAATTAAATTCTATTTCTGAAACTGACGACTTTATTGAATTGAAATTCGATGGCAAGTAAGTCATAGACCAAGGGTGTGTTTGATTGACTCCCAAATTCCGAAAACGGCAGGTTTGGAAGGCAGAAGGTTTGGCCACAGGGGCCCCAGGAAGTTGTATAACCCTCCCCCCCAATGATAAAGAGGCCTTCCTCTGAACCTCCTTTGAGATTGCAAAACTATGACGTAATGCTTTAACAAGCCTCCTTTGCGATTGCGAAGCTATGACGTAATGCTTAAAGAGAGAGATCGAAAGCGAGCTCTTTAAGCATTACGTCATAGCTTCGCAATCGCAAAGGAGGCTTGTTAAAGCATTACGTCATAGTTTTGCAATCTCAAAGGAGGTTCAGAGGAAGGCCTCTTTATCATTGGGGGGGAGGGTTATACAACTTCGTGGGGCCCCTGTGGTTTGGCGGACTCTGGAGCTATTCTCGATCTCATTTGCAAAACTTTGAAAATGAGATGAATTTGCTCGCGTTGTTACGGTGGTAGTCGGTAACTTCACTCGTTGCAAGCACCAGACTCGTCTTCGGATGTGTCAACTGGAAACCTCGTTTTCGCCAGGATGTATGAAGTCTACCTCTACCGTTTTTTGCAGTGTTTGGTAGGTTTTGAATTACCAATCAAACACATCCCAAACTGGAATGTGGAATTCTCGTTCCCATACAAAACTCTTGCCAGGATTTGCCTCATTCATAGGTCTAAAGGATGAGTGATTTTACCAAACAAAATTTTCACATCTAAGTTAGCCTGATAATTCAACTTATCAGTTTTGATTATCGGCCACGTACTTTTTATTCCAGAGCCAACGAAACGTGTAAACCATCACGTGTAAACTTTTTTGAGTCACCTGGTGATTCTTTCACGCCCGTTGGTTTTTCAACGAATTTTACTGCAAAGTCTTGAAAGAAAATTGAAGGAATTCTTATAAATGATCTCAAAAATCTAGTTGGAGCCCTGAATCTTTGTTTTGAAAAGTTCACCCTTATTTTCCAACCTCCATTCTATGTTTGGCTTGATTTGTGTCAACAGCTTGGACAAGTGTGTGAAGCGAAGGATCCGTGCCCCAATGGTGTTATGTGCAGAGACACGTGTGAGTGTCCTGGATTCCAATGCCACCAATGCCAAGCTGGAAGAAAAGGTCTCCGATGTGACGAAGGTCAGCTTCTACTAATTCATTTTCTTTTTTTTCAATTAGGGGCGGAACCAGCCACCAAAAAGTAGAATGGACAGGCGAGCGAAGCATCCGAAAACTTGTGATCTGGTGGCTTACCCCCAGAATATTCTTTCTAACCACGCTCTCTAGAACGTCGGAAAAGGCCCGTTTAGAAGATAGCATGGAGTTCATGTTCATCAGTGATTTAACATCGTGGGAAAATATTTCAGAGATAGTTGTGGACTTGCCCAAGTCTCTTCTGCGTCAACCTTGTATATATATGGAATGTTGTCGTTTCGTTTCTTACTCCCCGCAGTAACGACCCCGCTGAAACATTGCCCCGACAAAGCTGAAGGATGACCCGCCGAGAAAACTCGTTGGCCCGCTAAGTTTTGAGTTTGAGAACCTTCGCCGCCTTGTTTTTGTTGTTTCACCGTCAGAACCATGCAAGTTCCATCATAAATGATAGCCTAAAATTTCATTTGCCCGTCATGATATTTCTTATCCCCGCTGAAAAAAGTATGTTTTCGTAATTTACCCGCTGTATTTTCAAGGTCCGGCAGGCTCGTTACTGGGGGATGTTTTCAACAGAAACTTTATCACTGTCATTCCAGGATATAAAGATATGGATGGTTTTCTTTCAGATATCGATGAATGTGTAACAGGTACTCATAATTGCGGTGTAAATGGTGTTTGCATCAATATCATCGGATCATTTAAATGCGACTGTTTATCTGGTTACGCTTGGGATGGGTCAAGTTGTTCAGGTAAGCCAAAATCTTGTATGACTGAGCAATAATGGCTATGGGCTTCTGAATTTTTTTCGAATTTGTCAACTCGACATCCACTACGAAACAGGTTTCTTAGTTTCTATACCAGTAGTTATCCGTAAATTGGTTGTACGTAGCATTTTGTAATCGTATATTTTATTTTAGTTTAGTTCTGTTTTTTATTGAATGATGTTGAGGGTAGTCCGGATATTATGCTCCCCGAGGTATCGTCTTTTTAATGTAGTAAAGTGTAAAGGGTAGTAAGACCGGTAAGTGTCTTCTCCGGATTATATAGCCATCTGGTCATCCTGTCACTCACTGATGAATGTCTTTTGAGCCATTTTATGGCAGGTATTTGTCCTCAGCTTCGAAGAGACTCAGCTTAGGCCCAGCCGATCAACACGCCTAACTTCAAACTTTAATGAACTACACATGCAATAAAGTGGCTCAATATTCATTCAGAAACCTAAATAATCCAGAGCGAACACTTACCAAACTGAATAAGCATCATGCAACTCTTGAAAGGAGCAAATGAATAAAGAATAACCCAAGTCTGCAGGGATATGCGGCCGAGACGCAAACCATACGCTTATCACCGAAGTGGCGGGAATGCCCGTAATTTCTCAATGTTGCCAAGGCCGTCAGAATAAGGTGCGCTGTCCTCAGTCCTCTTTTCAAATTGCAATAGTAAATTTTATAGTGCCCCTTGTCTTAAATCCCTTACAGGTATTTTTCTAACTTTGGATCCTAAACATGAGTGGTTTTACCAAACAATTCCCATCCAAGTTCGCCTTTTGATCGATATTTAGTTTTGAAAGTCGGTGACATACTTTTTATTCCACAACCCACCAAACGTGTGAGCTTTTTTGACTCAGCCGATATTCCGTGTAATGTGTCGTGTTGTGTCAGGTCAGGTCATGTCTGATCAGGTAGGTCAGCTCAGATCAGATTAGATCAGGTCAGATCAGGTCATTCCAAGCTGTACCTTACATGGAATATTTTCTTACAGATATTGATGAATGCGTTTCTGGTTCTCACAACTGTGGTCCAAATTCAATGTGCAGAAACAATGGTGGCTCTTTTAGTTGTGCCTGTAATCATGGATACTATTTTGATGGATCATCTTGTTCAGGTAAGACACTGTTATGAAGTCATCGGGTGGCACCCATCCCAAATAACCTCTTTGACAGTACTGAGGAGAACAGGGGTCCCGGGGGGGACTACTATATATGCTGCTACAGAATGTTCCATTTCTTGGGGTGCATTTCTTCCAGCAGAAAATAAATTTTGAGGTATCATTTTTGGTAAAATCACATGCAGTCATAAATTTTGGGGTGTCACTTTAGAAAAATAACTCTTTGGGGTATTGATTTTGATCAAATTTCGCTTATTTAAGGATAAGATTTTGGATAGTTGTCGCAATTTTAGGGTATACATTTTCAGTGGCTTGTAAATTGTGGGGTATCGTTTTCACGAAAATTGATGAATTTTAAATGTTAGGGTTTTGATTTCAGACGTCAAATGGCACACCCCCGTCACCCGGCTATTGAAGTTACCCCCCCCCCCCGGGGATAGGGTTCGAATCTTTGCAAAAATATGAAATGAAATGCTCGGAGAATTCCGCCCGTTCGGAGAATTCCGCTGTCTGGAGGGCAGCCTTTCCACAATCGCTTATTCGAGTGTCACGCGCAACATTCTATTCAATTCAGAGCGACATTTTCCCACGTAAACTATTGTCCGGTCGGAAGGACTGACTGAGTGGAAATCCGCCTTACCAGATGAGTCAGAGATACATTTCTTTGACGCACCTGGTACTCCAAATTTTTTGTAGTGTATATTTTTTTTTGTTATACTAGATTCATTGTTGTATTTAATTTTTGTAATATGTCGTTCGTAGTGGGAACTCGATGACCTTGTGTCCTTTCTCGCTGCGAACGACATAATTCTTTCTTTTTGCGTATTCTAGTTCAACTGTTGTTGTTGTTGTTGTTGTACCGGGTGAGTCAATAAAAACGCCCGGCGTTTGAAAAATCCTGCTCCCTGAATATCAAAGCAATGATGTTGAAACCTGTCTTGTTTTATCCTCGATATATCAAATTAGGTTCAGTAATTTACCCGGCTTTAATCAGTCATTCTTTCCCGTCGAAATAGGAGATTTTCTGCAGAAAGCCCCTTTCGAAAACCTGCAAAAATGAGCGAAAACAGCAAGCAAAATTTCCCTTTGTTCTCCTTCCTAGCAATGATGACTCCTGGATGTGCTCATGTATTTTGTCCTCATGGGAGAATGGAATCCCCCTGAATAAGTTATTCACACTAGGGGGAAGACTTTTTAACCATCCAAAACGAAAGTACGTGCTAAAGCGTGCTGAAAGTCATCGCTGTGAGGTAAACACATTGGGGACCTTTGCTTGCAATTTTAGCACGTTTTTTAAGGTTTCTCAAAGGGACTCATTTTGGAAAATTGCCAACAGAATCTGAACGGAGTGACCGATTTTAGTCAGAAAAATTTCTAAACATAATTGAATATGTTAGCTATTTAATCAGATATTGCAAAATATCGTTTCTTATATACTCAGGGAGCAGTAGCCTTTCAAACGCCGGACGTTTTTTCTGACTCACCCGGTATATTTTTAATATTTTAGGATGATATAAAAAAAATGAATTGTGGAACTTATTGCCCTTTTCCTTCAATTGAGTTGATCAAAGGGAACCTCATATAATTTGCCATTATCTCAGAGAGAGCATTTTTTATATCATCATTATTTTTAGAATCATTAATTAAATTCCCTGCTAGTTTTGAAGTTGTGACGTTATCAAATTGGCAAATCGTAACCCATAAAAGCTACAGACCTTTGCTTGCTATCATCTTGTAGACCTTCGAAAACTGATTGTTCCTTGTATCGATCATCTTGATTTTCTTCAACCAGCTTAGAATTTCAGCATAATTATTTTTTAATATTTAATCACACGTCGAACAATTTTTCTGAGACACCCTGTATATCCATATAAAACATTAAAACGAAGGCTACATTTTACTACACTTTCAAATAAGTGTGCAACACTACGGAACGATGTCATACAGCAAAAACCCGCGTATAAGAACCTAGTGATTAAGAACCTACAGGCTGAAATTCTGAAATTAGACCCTCAATATATAAGAACCCGTTCAGCCTGAAATTTGAAATAGGTTCTTATTCGTAGAGATCATCAAATCAGATCAAAACTCCAGTTGCTTTGTCATTGAGCCTAAAAAGACTGATACTGCAATATGTAAGTATGGCAAAGAACTCTAAAACTCGAAAGCTTTTTATTGTATTCTGTAAAATTTCTGATTCTTCTATGAACTGATGTTGTGAGCAAGGCCTCATCCTTTCAGATGCCTCTGAACTGACAGTAAATAATGGGCTTGAAGTTTCAATCTGAACAAATGAAATACCTGAAAACCCTGAATGGAGTAAGAACCAATTTAAGAACCTGAACACCCTAATTTCCCACTAAATACTCAATATGTAAGAACCTAATCAGGCTGACTTGCAAAATAGGTTCTTATTCGCGGGGTTTTACTGCAGGAGCAAAAATAAATGACAACACCACGGCCATTACATAAAGACCTGGAACTAGATTAACAACTACAATACAGTTTGCTGATTACACGTTTTTCTCTTTTATAAGAAACTCTTGGATAAGCCCCTAGTACTAAAATTTTTTCAATTTCCACATGAAAACTTAAACTTTTTAGTACTCTAAGTTTCTTAATTTGTTTCTCATCTTTTGGATGTATGTAATTTTCTGCCACTGCCACGTATTTGTTTCTTAACAAACAGAGCAAATATCTAGCAAGATAGAGAGTTCTTTGGGCTCAGAACGTAAAATTTCATAGATATCACTCAAAAATAAAAGCTCACAGCAATTTTCCCATGACTTTCTTGGATTTGGCTCACGAATGTTTCTTAGCACTACTCTAATATTATAGAAGAGTTTCTTAGACTGCGTTCACACGATGCCGGCAAATTTTGAAAACTGTGAAAAATTCAACGGATAGGCCTCCACTTTTTGCCGGCAGATTTTGAAAACGGTAGATTTTGAAAACGGAACTCTAACCGACACATTTTGGAAACGGCATCGTGTAAACACCTGAAAATGATGAAAACAGAACATTTTTAAACACTTTTGGAACGAGACTGATCGACTCTTACGGTGTCGGTAAGCTTCTTTGGCATCAAAGTGTTGCAACGAGTTTTTGCCGTCTAAGTTCCTACCGTTTTCAAATTGTTCCTGTATCGTGTGAACGCTAGCTCAAATTTTGCAGCCGTCACTTTTTCCACGGTTTTCAAAATGTGCCGGCATCGTGTGAACGCAGTCTTAAAGTTATGGCTGTCATAGCACTAGTTTCTTATAAGCCAGTTTCTTATAAAAGAAAGAACGTGTATAGCTACTGTACATTACTCATTAAACTCTTTCGATTAATATTTAGTTTGCATTACTGTGAAAAATAGATCTATTGCCTTTATGGCCAAAAACAGTTTTGCCTTACTACTTTACTTTACTCTTAGAGTTTTTCGTTGTACTTTAAATTCTTCATCTTTTAGCAATAAAAAACCTTGCTTTAAGCAAAACTGCAAGCCAATCAAGCACATACAAATGGTTTATGAGAAACGTTTACCATGTTGCTAGTCTTGCAAATAATGGTGACAAGGATGGTGACGCCTACAACAAAAAGTGTGCAATAACAAAACATCATGAAAATCCGTGGTGGAGAGTTGATTTGGGTGGAAGAGCACGAGTTTTTCGAGCTAAAGTCCTAAGTGGAACACACTGGAAGGAAACCGTTATCAACCCATTTGAAATCCACGTTGGCGATGACAGCAGGAATGGGGGTATTAATAACAGCCCTTGTGTAACATCAGCAACGTTACCCTCTGGTCAAATGAAAGAATTTGTATGCCCAACTGAAATGAAAGGAAGATATGTTAGTGTTCATCTTAAAAGAAGCGAATATTTGCAGTTGTGTGAAGTTGAAGTCTATGGAGTGTTACTTACGGTGTAGTAAATAGCAGCTGTGGATACATGTTTTTTATAAGAAACTTGGATAGTACTAATACTTTCCTAGCTCAACATTAAATTTTGTCCATTTTAGTAGTAAAAGTTTCTTAATTAGTTTCTTATTTTTTGAATGCAGAATTATCAATTTGGTCGCCAACACTGCAGCAGATATGTTTCTTGACATTTAAAACATGATGTAGAAATAAACAAGTTCTGTTATGTTGAAAACACAATTATTTAGTTAATATTGCTCAAGAATATTGGTTCAACGATACATTACTATGATATCCATGGTTTTAACTTTTAAAAGTTTCTTAACATTTCTCAGACATAGTACTGGAGTTTCTTAAAATTTTGGTCATCTTAGTACTAGTTTCATATAGCCAAGCCAGTTTCTTAAAAAAACGTGTAAGTAGGAGCCGTGGATATATCGAACACAAATTCAAGGACTGTATAAAAGAGCAGATTTAACTATTTACATTCAAAGCTTCAGATATAACTTAAATTCTCATATTGGGTGAGGAAAAACTATCCCTATTTGGAAAGTCTGCTCGTTAGATAAGACCTTCGATAAAAGGATGAAAGTATTGGCAAATATATCTTTCAATAGTGGATATGTTAAATAATGTTTATGAAGTCGGCCACTCCGGTCTAAAATTGGGAGGGATTTTCTGGAAAAAGCCTCTTCGTGAAACCTTCAAAAACCGGCCTAAAGTGACGATCAACTGTTCCTGATATGTTTGCTTCACAGCGATGACTTCAACAAGCACTGGCAGGTGTCATAATACTCAAGGGAGGACGAAGACACATGCTAAAGCATGTAAAAGCCATTGCTGCAAGGCAGAAAATTTGATCGTGACTTCCATCTGTCTTGAAGATTTCTTGAAGGGGCTTTCTTGAGAGAATTTTAGAACAAAGTTGCCGATTTCAGTCAGATAAATGTAAAAAGTCCATTTGAATATGTCCATTATTAAGTGAAAAATCTGCCAAAGGGAGCAGTATTCTTTCAAACGGAGAAAGTTTTTTATTCACCCAGTTGTAAAAGTTTCTTGCAACGACTTCTTTCAAAAGAACGAGTCTTGTCTTTCAGTGTCTGATTTTTGATTTGTAACTGTAAGTGCTTTTTATATGTGCCATGTAAGACATGGTGCAGAAAATCTAATGAAATTTCCTCGCCGTAGTTACAAGTTTCTGTACCTCAATGTTTAGAAAATTGGTGATAGTTTCGGAACGATAAGTCGAATTTAAGCACAGCGATATTTCAAAATTGTTCAAGATCTTGATTCTTGGCAGGTCTAGAAAGCATTCAATAAATATTGATGCTGCCTCGCAAGAACCCGTATACCGGTCATAGATAGACCAATTTGACAAAATTTTTCCCTAAAAAGGGCACTTTTTCCCCGTTTGAAAAAGGCAGGGGTCTAGACCCCCAGGACGCCCATCGCAGTTGCTTACGCCATCAATTTCTCGACGACGTGACGGCGAGAGGTCTGAGGTCGAGAGGTCTGGAAACGAGAGATTTTGGCGCGAAAAGTAAGCGTCAGCAAACACATTTCTCTTTGAAGACAATTTGGGCCTATGTATGGCATCCATTGAAATGGCATCAGGCTTTCTACTTCTCATATCTATCCTACATTCCTGAAGAAGAACAGAAAAAGGGCTGTATTTCAACGAAATGGAGTTTTCAGGTCCACCAAAACCATCAAGAGACGCAGTTCCGACATTGGTCAATCTCTCAGAAAGGTTAGAAAGTGCAAATGTTGACAGTTTGCCTGCACTGGCTGATGAAGTGGCCCAAGGTCAAAAACATCAACTCGCTGAACTTCAGAGTCGCTTGAATTATTTGGAACAAATCAAGGTCAGATGAATTTGCAGATCAATTTCCTTAGAGGGGTTTAGGACCAGTTAGAAATATTTGATAGTTTGTTGAAACATTCGTATGTCAGTCAACTGAGCCTCCAAGAATCCAAGTTCTAAAATGTGATTAGGATATACTTACAAGTTTATCTCAGATTGCCAAAAAGTAAGAAACTTTAGTACTGGGAAAGTATTTTTACGTAAGAAACTATCAATTGTACTAAGGAGATTCTTAGCACCATTGTTACTTTATTTTCACTTGTTTTGTATCACATTATTCGGAAAGTAGGTACACGGGGGGGGGGGGGTTCTCGGCTAAATTTCGGTTAGTAGGGGGGTGCCGCCCACAGTTTCAAAATGTAACCGTTGGCTAGACCAATTTTTGTGAAAATGATACCCTTGGCTAGACTAATTTTTCCTTCAGAAGTGCTCTGAATTGGCATTTTCTAGGCAAAACTAAAAAGTTGGGTTTTTTTTTACCAAAATTACCGAATTTTAACATCTCTTTGACCAAAATTCCCAAAAAGCATACCCTTGCCTAGACTTAACTTGACTAAAATTGCCAAAAAGTACACCCTTGGCTAGACTAGGAGTCCGAAAAAGTATACCCTCGCGGGCGGCACATCCCCAGGTACCTTTACTATGGAAGAACCCCCCCCCCCGTGGGTAGGTACTTCAGTAACGTCTACATTATTGGCAAGGCTTCAAACATTTCACTTTGAAATATTTGAGAGAACGATGGTTTTGGAGTTCACAAGAGGCTCATAAACTCGGAGCACTCGAAATTTGACAATTTTACGAAACTTGTTTGAATCATAATCTTCTCACTGAAGTGTCGTGCTCTTCTACAAAATTGGGGAATCTTTTAGTTAAGATTAAAATCCTCTTTAACTGATAGCTACATTTTGCAATATTTGTCAGAAAATTTTGGAGATCGACCCTGAGCTGAGCTGATATAAAATGAAACCAACCGTTGGTATCAGCTTGTTTTATATTGAACAGAAAAATGATTTTATTGCATCCTCAAGAGGTATCTATTTTCATTTCCATGCTTGTTTGGGCTGAAATCTGGAATTCATCTTCATGTGGAAATGTAGATAGAGTTTGGAAAAGGTAAGTTTCGCAGCTATTTTCTAATTGATGAAATTATGCATCATATGATTTTCTTCTTTTTCAAGACCATTGCAGGTCATATAGCGTACCAAATGAAATCACAGAAAATATAAATGTTAGAGAAGACCTCTTGATATATGTACCTTGATGCAAAATGCATGTATTTGTATTGGGAAGATGAGTTTATTGGATCTTTATTTGAAAATCATGGCAAGAAACCGAACTCTTAGATGACCAAACATTAACCCTATTTCACATGGGGGGGGGGCGTTTTTCGCCCCCCCAACCAAACTTTTCTACACTGTGCCGAAACGACACAAGATATGATGACCAAACTTTGTGACTTTTACTCAAATTTAATTGGCAATCAAAATTTAAATCTCTCATTGTTCTAGATTTGATCACGTGACCACAATAACACCATATTTGGAGCGTAGTTGACAAAAAACGGCTTTGAACATCCATAAGTTCTTTGTTTGTCGTCCGAATTACTTGAAACATGTATCATTCGATTGCTCTTGATGAGAGCTTTCACTTGATATGTAATATTTGCTAATTTGCTGACACCAGCAAAATTTAATATCTATGACGTCATTTATATTTATGACGTCATTTTTCGAATAAATTAATGTATTAATTAAAATTTTTGTTGCGATTTAGCTTAATCTTGTTTGTTTCATGCATATTAAGTCGATCTATGTCAGAAATAGCAAGAAAACTACAGAAAACTGCAGTGACAATAAGTAGAAAGGAATAAAGAGCTAATTAAGCGCTAATTGGTCCATAAATAGATACTTCAGATTGCTTCAAAGTACATATTTTAATTGTACAATGTATTTCCTATCATCTAAGACTATTCTCATTAAAATCGGTTGAGTATTCAATGAAATAGAATTTTTCTTGTGAAGCAGCTATAAATTGGCCAGTTTTCCTTTGTTTTTTGGTTGCCTAGCAACAAATCACATGATTAATTAATTACCATTGTTATATTTGGAAAGCTTATTGTCCAAAGAACAATGGAGGAAAGTTTCATTGTTACATCTTTTGTAGTTTCAGAGAAAAAGAGAGGGGGCGAAAAACGCCCCCCCCCCATGCCAAAATATCGAAAAAATACCCCATGTGAAATAGGGTTAAGGAACTTGTTAACAAACTTTGGTGCTCATATTTTGAAAAAATTATTGGAACCCTTCTCGAAAAAACAACTTGAAAAACTATTCATTCTGTTAAGAGAAATCCTTGGAATATTTTTACTTTATTTTCACTTGTTTCTGATATCATATCATTCGAAGGAAGGGGTTCTTGAGTAATGTCTAATCATTGAAAGCCTTCAAAAATCTTTGCTTTGAAATGTTCATGGTTGTACAGGTACTGCAGTGAACAGGAAGATTTTGTGGAACTCATAAGAAATTTGCAAGAAAGTCTGTTTGCTGAAAATCTAATAATGTAAGAAACTTTCAGCATGGACCCAAATGTCCAGTTTTTCATGAAAAATTTGAATAGCATAGGTTTCATATTTCCAAATTTCAATTTTAGCCTAATGTGTTATTTTCAAGGGGCCCTCCTTTTCATTTGGACACTTTTGGATGATATTTGCAGCAATTTTCCAAGCCTACATGCACGCAGGCTACAATTTCCCCCACTCATTTGGCGTCCATAACCTTGATGAGAAATGGCTGGTTTTGGGAAAGTATGGAAATGTAGATAAGGAAATATTTTCATTTTATATACCTTGTTGGCCAATGTAATGTAAGGCTACTTCTGATGAAGCGAAAGTGAAGCGCTAATGAAGGTTATATGTTTTTGAGAAATCTTTATTACTTTTGAATAGTTATCGGGAAGGCTGATGATTTCTTGTTGACCAAAATTCATTTTTCACTTTTCAGCAAATGAAAGAATCAAATTGGTAAAGGATGACATACGTGGTGTTGAAAGAAGAATTTTTCTAACAGACGATGAGATCGATGAAAAGCGAAAAATTGTCAACGAAATGCGAAATGGTATGGCTCTTCTTAATTCCTAATCAGTGGCGTCGTGGCTGATGGGGGCCAGGGGGCCATGGCCCCCCTACGAAAATTTTGTCGGAAATTTCGGCAATTTTCCGCTCTTGTCGGAAAAATTGAAATATGATTAATTGATTCTTACATTTTATGTGGCTCATCTATAGCAAGTGAAATACAACTGAAAGCCCAACTTTTCGGCCAAGAACCAAAGGTTTAGTCATGAAAACTTCCCCCGGTTTTTCTTCCTCCGCTTCTGCCTCGCTCTAGCCTCACTCCCAACACGAATCTCGTCCAAAAAGGATGCTCTGTACTTTGATGGATTCTTCACAAATATGGCACTTCGAAACGATGACAATTCAAAGATATTTAGCCGTTGCAGCCCGTTACATCCCAATTAAACATTGTCGGAAAAATGTCTCTTTTTCGGAAAATTCTGACCTTTGGCTCCCCAATAACTATGCTCCCACGACGCCACTGTTCCTGATCTAATATACAGTCATTTTGGGCTTATTAGAGAGGGGACCTAATAGAGAGGGGACTTGATAGAGCTTTTACGGTGAATGTTTCTGATACTTCTGCCTGACACCAATGACCTGAACATGTATTAGGACCTAATATGCTCATAGGGAAACTTAAAGAATTCTCAACCTTTGTTCGTTTATTTTATTGCAGAGATTGGTAGCTATTTCAGTGATATCAAGTCTTTGAATTTGAATTTGATTGGATTGAAGAGCAAGTTAGAGCAAGACAGAAAGTAAGAAAAACATTTTCAAAATCTCACTCCCATTTAAACAGGAATGATACATACTAAATTACCATAAACCGTTCCCATTACTGCTTGAGAAGCACACTGTGCCTTAACCTAACAGAGAGTTGCAAATTTTCTGTTTTTGGCTCCATAGCTTACTCCTACAGTCACGGGAACGGTGTATACTAAATTAGCATACACCGTTTCCAATCCTTCTTGAGAAGTATATTTTCCGTGGACCTAAACAAGGTTGAAAATCGTGCATACAAAATTATCGTACACCGTTCCCGTTGCTGCATGAGAAACATGTTTGTCCTTGACTTAAACAGTTGCACATTCTCCCACGCACTTTTCCTGAATGCTTACAATAGAGGTTTCTGCTAAGCCAATGGAAGACTATAAGAATTTGTCCAATCTATTGAAAAGATTTTACTGTCATGCTGTTTTCTTGGAACATGAGCCATTACATCGTTACAAGATTGTTATGAAGCCAATAAGAAGTCATCAAACTCTATCAAAATGACTGCCATTCAAGATTTTGAGTTAGCTTTTTGTAGCCTCTGCACGCAGGCATCCTTTTCTCTCAATCATAGTTTGTTCCAGAAGTCACAATCAAAGATGACCAATTTCAAGAAAAGAGTTGAAAGCTTTTACGAAGACAGCGAGTTTAACAAAGAAATACACGAACTGAATGATGAAATTGAAATGATCTTGTCCAAAAGTAAGTTTCCGGCACAAAGTATTCTTGCATTGCTGTTTTATCATATTTTAGACTTCTGTAGTTTTTCTCAGTAGCTCCTCATTGTATTCCTTCTTTCGAATTTCGCTGGATGCATATCAAACTCAATCTGCAATCTTTTACAAAATACATTGAGACCAACATATGAAATCCCAAAATTGTAGTACTTTTTTGTCTCTACTGCAGAAAACACATTTTCTCTGGCCCTTGTAACATCTTCATCTTCTCCCCCATTCGGTCAATATTGTTATCAAACAAACGATCAAAACGCATGTTGGACAAAGGACACCCTTTGAAATTCTTCTTCTGTTAAATAACGAAGAAATTTTGTTAAATCTTAAAATTGTGAATGTACAATTGGTTTTTGCATCTTTCATTATTCTGGTAGAAAGTGGTTTACTTTACAAATCTTGAAGGTTATCAGTGCCTTGTTACAGAGTAACTGCTGTCTCTCCTCAGTTCAGAAGTTTGGCACAAAAGAAGATTGTCAAAGAATTCTAAATGGTGAAGTGCTTGCTGAAGTTGAGAAAAGTCTTGAAAATGTATTATTGCAAGAAAAAGAGATGCAATCTGAGTTAGAAGCAATGAATAAAGTGGTAAGTAAATCTAACCTTCCCTCTGCTCTGATTAGCAAATGGATTGAACGAATATACATTTCAACTATTCTACAAAAGTTCCAGAATCGAGCGATATCTTTACACATTCTATTACTAGCGGTTCGATTGACTGGCGTTAGAACTCCTATCACTCACCCTGGTACACTTCCATCAAATCTACCCAGAAAATGGGCTTGTTAGCAGTTTGCTAGGAAACGCTCCTTATTCGACCTCGATTCCAAGCACCAAAGCAAGATTGCAGATGTTGTTGCTTTGTGACACAATTACGCTGTTGTCATTCGAATAATTGGGATATTTTCAAGAAATAAGTTATGTTGGCTGCACTTTGAAGACAGGAGACATCTCATCCCAAATAAAAGTTTACTACTTAAAAGTTTTTCGGCTTCTTCTTCATTTGTTCAGTTCAGTTATCAGATGATGTTTGCATTTTCAGATGAAAGAAGAACAAGATAAACAAAGAAAGATAAAGCAAGAGACGGACACTTTGCAAGTTAGTATGTTGCTATTTTTGAGCTAAGGTTTAATTTTGGTAGACCTAATTTCTTCCGCCTAATTTGGCCAGTTTACAGCTGGAAATTAGTTCCTGAAGGAATTATGTCAAAATTTGATGTTGTGGACAAGACAAAAAACAAGTTTCTCTTTTGGTAGATATTTGGTGGATAGCAATGTAGATTAGAACTTCCCTTGTTTTTGTACCACGTTCCAGCTTCTTCATTGGTTTTTGAGTCTCATGGTATGAAGTTTGAAATTATGCTGATATTAAATAGCTATTCATAAGAAAAATTTACAGTACAGGACTTGTGCACATTAACGTCCAAGAATATTTTAATCATTTTAATAACTCTCTGCATCGTGACGACAATTCTTGAGTAGTATCAAACTCTCCAATGAAGTTTTTGCAAGAAGTCTTGAGAATTTTGCAAGAATACTAGACAAGAGAACAGTGTTAATGATGATCAGGCCTGTACTGTCAATTATCCTCAACGCGTTTCTAGTGAATTAAACTCAAGAATGGAAGTCGATTGTTTTATACCAAGTTTCTCTGAGTTTCTAAATTCTGGTAGAACTGATATTGTGGGGGTGAGTTCCCCATGAAAAGAATTAGAGACAATATTCATTTTCATCATATTCAGTTCTTATGAAATCGGAATGAATGAAACATTTGATGGTGCTTCTCTCGTATCTCCATAGAAACGAAACAACGCACAACTAACGAGAATAAAGCGTCAGTTGCAAGAGGGAAACTCAAGAACACGAAATTTAGCTGAAGAGATTACAAATCTTGAAAGCAGAATTCATCAACTGAGATCTTGATTTGCTTGCTGATTGGCTGACACCAACAAAGGATTTCGTAGCAGCATAAGGACACTGAATGAACTTTATGTGGTCAAGATGGCCTCTCCAGTCCTAATACCTGTGCCGACCTGTGCCGACCACCTGTGCCTGCTCAATTGTTGCAGTCGCTCAAGATGTTGGAATTATAATTGACACAGAAACCATCCCTGAAAGATAGCAACGAGAAACAAAATTGACCTGTCATGTATTTATTTTCTAACGATTTATGAGGTTATGATAACCTCATAAATCGTTAGAAACGAAGTACATGACAATAAATGTTCATTAACTGAGTTAATAAAATTGATTTATCAAGTCCCTGGCTATGTGAATATGGAATGAACATGCATCTACGTTCCTCGCATCATAGAGACGCCAAAGTTCCTAGAAATCGAGAAAACAGGAATAGACCTATTCGGCTAAGGTTTGTTTTATCCATTTCAAGTCATGTGACCATACTCTTAGGAAGTTTTAGTGCCACTTTTTGCGGCATAAGTTTGCATGGCACGAGATATGTTAGAGAAACCAAACAAAAGATGTTTTATCAAGGGATTGATCGCATTGACTTGAAATGGGTGTAAGCCGATTTTTTCTATGTTACTTTCGTTATAATCCAATAAAATGTTACAACCCCTATGACTGTCTACAATTTAGCAAAGGTTTCAAATCTTTAAAAGCTAAGTTTAATAATAAGATGGCAGAATTTTAAGAAACTGTGGTCCTATGCCCGGGGGGGGTACTTGACCAGATTTTGGACGGGGACGTGCCATCGAGGTTTCAAAAACATACCCGTTCCTTATACCAATTTTTCCAAAATTCATACCCGACTTTATACCGATTTTTCAAAAATATATACCCGACTTTATACCAATTTTCCGAAAATGCGTACCCGACCCTATACCAATTGCGAAATTGCGAAAATTGATACCATTCCTTATACCCAAATCGTGAAATTCGATACCGTTCCTTATACCAAAATCGTGAAAATCGATACCCTTCCCGATGGCACGTCCCCGTACCCAAAATATGTATAGTACCCCCCCCTCGGGGTCCTATGTCTGAACAGTGGTAAGAAACTTATGAAACTTAGAATAAAGGACTGTGGCAAATATGTCGTTGAAGCCTTTATATTGAGAAATACTTTAAGATTGTGGAAATACTGACTAGATGTTTTTCTTCTGAACGTATATAGTGGAGCAATGTTTATTCCCATCCGATCAGGGGCGGCGTGGCAAAAATTAAGGGCCCGGGAAAAGCTTGTCGAAAAGGGGCCCATGATAGCCTCAAGTCCCTTTCTGAAAATTAGAATCCTGTCCAGAGCGTCAGAAAATTTTTTATTTCCTGCGGACGAAAACTTTTTGCTATAAAATTTCCTGTCAGTTCTCCATCACAACAACTGAATCGATCAAAATGAAAAACGATCAGACATTGGATCAAAAGCCTGGATGAAAATTTTTAGAGGAATTTTTTCAGTTATACCGGGTGAGCCAGAAAAAGTTCCCACTTTTGAAAATTCATAGAACGAAGATTACTTCATCGATTTGAATCATTAAAATTCTAGTTAAAAGCCGAAAGATCGAAGTATCTTTGCGATTTTTCTTGCTGCCTTATCAGCACTAGAAGTATAGGTAAATTCAAGTTTATAAGAATTTCATGTTTGCAAAATGACTGAAAAGGGGCCTAAAACATCGATCAAATCATAAAGGACTCATCGCACAGAACAACAAAGAAAATGCCATTTCCCAAGGATGAGAGCTATCCTTGGTTGAAAGAAATCACTTCATATTTTTTCAACCTGTCAAAAATTCGGGGGGAAAAGCTCATTGTTGCACCCCCTTTGTAAATTTAGTTACTTTCAACAGTATTTAATTAGTTTAATGTATTCTTGTTTTGTTTTGTTACCCTTCTTAAACTTTGCTGTTTGTAGGTTTTTACCTTTATATACATGTATGTTTAAGAAGATTGAAACAAAAATTATTGCCATAGGATTGAAAAAATCTTCAGTATTTGCTTGAAAATAAATGTCTTATAACTCTCGAGAAAGGTGACAAGGCCATTTCTTATTGTTCTGTGTGAGGAGAGTCCTTTTGATTTTATAATGTTTTAGGCCCTATTTTAACCATTTTTCAACCATAAAACTTTTGCAAAGTTGATTTTTGTCTTATTTCTAGTCCTGGTAAGAAGGCGAGAAAATTCACAAAAATGCTTCAGTCTTTAAAAGCTTTTAACTGGAATTTGAATCATTCAAATCCCTAGCTATGAATTTTCATGATGCTATGAATTTTCTTGATGCTCTGAATGTTCAAAAGTGGGAACATTTTTCTGGCTCACCCAGTCTATTTTGACAAAACAGAGAAATGTCCCATCCTCTCACTTGGCAACTCCGCTGGTCAAAGCTTCTGTTGACGGAAAAGAGCGTAAATCTGCAATAAAAGTGACGCTTTCCATTCATTTAGAGTGAGAAGTCATGCAGGCACGGGACCCCTTGGTCATTTTATCATAGCAACAGCACCAGCTTTACAGTAAAACGACAAAGTAATTTTCGTTGCTGGGGGCCCCTTCGGGGCCTTTAGAGGTCGGGGGCCCTTAGTTTTTTACCTAAAGGTAACTTTATTCAGTTACGCCACTGCTATCAGTACGCAATCTTCAAAACTTTCCAGGGTAATCACCACAAAGGTAAAAATATGTAAGTTACAGGTAATGAATTTCCTGTGACTTTGTCGAAATCCAAAATTTCCTGCGGTCATTGTCCGAGCGTCCGAAGGCATTCTGACGCTCTGATCCTGTCCCCCTTTCACAATTTATGGTTCCACAAGAATCCACGCAGCCAGTGGCGGCGCCACGGGATCCCAAACGTTGTCTAAAATTATCAAAGAAAAATGGCATAAAATTAGTTGAGCATACCTTTAGATTGAAAAATTACGTCGAAATCCCCTCCCCCCCCCCTAGTTCTTTCGGATTTTTCAGCGGTGGCAGCGCCACTGGACGCAACAAACTGAAAAAACAGGTTAACCAAAAAGAACTAACTAGCACACTTTAGAATATTCGCAAACAGTAGTAATTTATGAATGTAAATGGTTAAATGCATCATAAAGCCATGATGATGGATTCATCTTAAGGTAACTCTGCTTTCCGCTCCAGTGAGCTGCGAGTTGCCGTTTTGCAAAACCACCGTACTCAGAAAACAGTTAATTTCTCCAATACTATTCGGTCGATCGAAAATCGGTAAAAAGGGTATCGTTCTACATAGTCTTGGCAATCGAAAGATATGCAAATCGCAATGGTTCCGTTAGGGCTGGCTTTGTAAATTATTGTTCAAAACTTTTTGTTGATTTCAGAAAATTGGATTTATCTCCAAAACTACTCGAAAAGTTTTCGGTTTTCTTTCGCTATATCTTTAGCTAGATTGTTGATCTACAACTTTGCCAAGTCTGATTGAAAAAGCTAGGCTAGATTTGTCGCAATCGAATTTTATATTTCTGTTTACTTTTCGACAGCGAAGGGTAGAAAGCTTGGTCAACTGATTAGGACATGAGTGAACCCTTTTGTAAAAAGTTTAGTTTCAGATCTCTGTTCATTGTAGACTCTTAAAGAAATTGACATTTTGTGAATGATCATGAAAGTCTCAAAGGACATGAAACGGAAGGCTGTAAGAAATGGTAGCATTCAAGAAATGATACTTTCACAAGCGCTCCAATGATGTCTATTGAGACTTGAATATAGCATTCTCAACAGATCACGTTCATTCTTTTGCCAATGGAAACATTTTCAGAGAGTTATATAAGGCTGCATTCACCTTGCACGATCTTTTGAAAGCACTTAAACGCTCGTGCAGAAATCCGCCATACTAATCCCTTGCAGTGTTCAGATTGCAAAATATCAGTATGCGGATTTCTGCACGAGCGTTTACGAGCTTACAAGGGATTGTGCAATATGGATGCTGCCACAGGCTGAGTGTTTGAAAGCATGATTCGTAACATGCTAATCTGTTGACCAAGGTTTCTACCCTTCGCTGTCGAAAGGTAAACAGAAATATAAAATTCGATTGCGACAAATCTAGCCTAGCTTTTTCAATCAGACTTGGCAAAGTTGTAGATCAACAATCTAGCTAAGGATATATCGAAAGAAAACCAAAAATTTTTCGAGTAGTTTTGGAGAGAAATCCACTTTTCTCAAATCAACATAAAGTTTTGAAAAATAATTTACAAAGCCAGCTTTAACTAAAACATTGTGATTTGCACATCTTTTGATTGCCAAGACTATGTAGAACAATGTCCTTTTTACCGATTTTCGATCGACCGAATAGTATTGGAGAAATCAACTGTTTTCTGAGGAGAGTGGTTTTGCAAAACGGCAACTCGCTGCTCACTGGAGCGGAAAGCAGAGTTACCTTAACTAGAAATTCCTATTATTGATTAAATAATTTTGGAGGCATTTTTCTAGCTGAAAAGACCTTCACAAAAGTAAATCTTTCAAGGAATGGCGTTCAAGGTTGTCTCAAGCAAGGGCGGCGCCACGGGGTGGACAGGGGTGGACATTTGCACCCCACTTTCCTCAGTTTGGTATTTATTCCTGAGCAAAAATGATATAAAAAAACTTTAGGTATACCTTCTGACAACGAATTTATGGCCATTCATCTCTTGTCCACCTCACTTTTTTCAGGGCAGGCGCCACCCCTGGTCACAGAGCTTCGTATGCTCCAAGTCGTTAAGAAGATTAATACTTGAATGGCTTGACAGAAACTTATACCGATTGCACCACAATTCTTCTTAACCTTCACACTACCAAGTTAATAGCTTAGTGAATGAGTTGTGAAATGTGCAATATGTTTTGGCACTGATGGTAAGTGACACGGCCAAGGCAAATCAACTAGCAGGGTATCAAAGTAAGGGGTGTTGGGGGCGAAGCTCCCAGGGACAGTTTCGATGACACGTCCTCTACTTTGGCCTAGAATGCTTCTCTCCGACCCCATGTTTTGCCGGTCCCGAAAAGAATTATTGACCATTTTTAGCAATGTTTGTCTGAATTAGCATATCCAGGAGAATTTTTGAGAAAACATCTTTTCATTGGTTTAGAGGGCTGAGAATTAGAGCCCCTGCGAGCGAAGCGAGCAGAAAATTTTTTCGATCACGCCCTTTAGATTAGCTGAAAATGCACTTCAGAGCACAGGTGGTGGGGAAAAATTAGTAAAAATAACAAGTACCTCCTTCTTTACTTTAGTGTTTGCCAAATTCGCCAACTTTGTCTAGATTAGCCAAACGACGACGATGTTTCCCCTTTACTTTGGCTTAAAACGACTCTCCGAGTCACCTCCTAGTATTTTTCGGAAGTATTCTTACCCTACTTTACCTTCACCGAACTTCTACTACATTCTCCTTGTTTTGAAAGAATCTCGAGACCCATCTTTTAACAGAAGTGGAGGGTGCATTTCCCCATCTTCACCCAAGACCACGCCACTGCTTCTGGATCTGCATGAACTAGATCACGGAAGGCAAGTGTTTTCGATTCGAGACACACACGCAATTTCACTCAACTTCAATTAAATACATGTCCCCATTGCACCATTATGAACAATCAAGCATCGCAAGCTTCAACTCTGCAGCTACCGGGACCTTCCATATCACTTCAGTTTCTGAATCAGTGAAGATCAGACAAAACTGAAGATTTAACAAATGGCTCAAAAAAGTCTCTGAACTGAGACCAAAGACTTCGCTAAAGCGAGACCTTCGAGAGGAGGTTTGGAAGTATGGAAGTTTGTGCAAAGCAATGATCTTTGCTTTGTGTGTCAAGTGAATTTCTGGGTCTTGCCCGGGCTCTTGCCCAATGGTCGTAAAATTCAAAGTTTTTCAATGGGCCCAGTCACTGGTGGGGCTATTTCTCCTCAGGTGTGGGACAGCGTGAGAGCCTAGTGGGGCAAATGCTTTGATAGTACACATGTTAAACTAGCCTTGTCTTACATTTTATGAGAAATGCGTGCACCTATAATTTTCTTCTAGCTTAGCTTTGGGGGCCCATATCTGAACGATTTTCAGGGGCCACCGGGACGATTTCCCGGTGTCCCGGTGGGCCACGCCGCCCCTGCATCCGATGTTAAATGTCAAGAAAAGGATCTCCAGAAGTTTTAGAGACCGAGTGACACTTCATACTCTTAAGAAATATTTTTTTTGCTGTGCAAATTTTCCAAGCTGTGAAGATTATATACTTTCAGAAACTCTTATCAATAAATTCATCGTACACAAAATAATGTTTTCATTCTTCAAACATATAAATGTCGACAGAATTTCATGTCTGAAAAACTCGAATTGAACGATAGAACATGAGAAACAATAGCGATCGCGATTGTCTTGATTGTCTGAGTCTGATTATTGTCTCAATGTTATCATGGAAGAGAGGCGTAACCAAAATGAGCAAAAAAGGAATTTTAAGCAGCTGCCGAAGCGGAACTATATCTGATTGTTAGTTGTGGCCGAGGAAGAAAATTGGTTTCAAGATCACAGTTGGATCAGAAGTTCACTGTTCCTTTACCCTTGAAAGTGGCTGATAACGGTATTTAAAGCCCAAAGAACAAGTTCATAAGAGAAAGGAAAATATCATGAATTAATCTTAATAGCAGTGAAGCAGGGATTGGCTGTTTATGATATGGCAGGTGGCGTAGAATTGGCCTAGCAAGAAGGCGAAACCGAAGCAGTGCTTGCAGTACAAGAGCGGTGCAAGGAAAAGTCCAGGAACAGTATCAGCAAAGGAAAAGATTTACATCCTACAGCTTACATGTACAGCAATTGCAGATGAATAGTTGCAAACATATATCATTTCGGTGAAATTACGAACAACAACATCATGCTAGGCAAAAACTCTTTAAATTTTATCCTGGTGTCACTAGGCCTATGCATGGCTTTGGCAATTTCGATGTCGTTAGGCCTATCGTTTCCTGGGAAACCGCATCAAAGATCAAGATCGAAATTTCATAGCACGCAAAATGGAGGGCCGAAAGCTTCGAAAAACTTTATACTCGATATTAGCATGCCTGGTGCTCATCCATATAAGGTAAAGGTTCTTATGTTGGTGATAAAAGTAGTCCTAGGATTTTTTGCAATACTTCCTGTTGCCTGTTGGGCAGGACACTGCGAAATGTAGCGGGTAAACATGATGGGCAAGAAACCAGGAAAAATAATCAAAGCCCACAATTCTAGCAGTTTATATCGCAAGAGTCAAATGTTTGCGTGTGTAGAAATACTGAATCATTAATCAGGTCACACAGGGATAATGAAAACTAGCTAAAAATTTCGGATTTGGGATTTCGTCTGCCAACCGGCTCTTTAATTTTTAATTTGTGATTATGCTGAACGTTGAACGTTTCAAACCGTATCCACACAATAAAATCAGCTGTCTCCTGCTTTATATCCTGTAAAGTACCTTTCTTATTGAAAGACAAACAAGGTTTAAAAAACAGTAGGTGCATTGAACTTTGTGGAATCAAATTTTGAATCAATATTAGTTAAGATTGTTTACCAAACAGATAAAATATGAAAATCTATTGAAGAGGAATGATAGTTTAGTCACCAAGGGAAAGGAATTTCTTTCTCAGAAAGCTCAACTTGAATTAATGTGTTATGGGGTGACTGAAGATATAAGGTGAAGGTGAAGTCATGAGTTCCTAGCACCAAGTGCTGGATTTATGGATTTATAGGGAAGACTTAGACTGCGTTCACACGATGCCGGCACATTTTGAAAATGGTGAAAAACATGATGGTAGCAAAATTTGAGCTAGCGTTCACACGATGCCGGAACAATCTGAAAACGGTATGAAATTTGACAGTAAGAAGCTCTTTGCAAGACTTTGATGCCATAGAAAGGTACCTACACCCTAAGTGCCGATCAGTCTTGTTCCAAAAGCGCCAAAAACTGTTCTATTTTCATCATTTTCAAGTGTTTACACGATGCTGTTTCCAAAATGTTCCGATTAGAGTTCAATTTTCAAAATCTACCGATTTCAAAATGTGACGGCAAAAATGTGACGTTTTCAAGGTGAACGGGAGGCCTATCCGTCACATTTTTCACCGTTTTCAAAATGTGCCGGCATCGTGTGAACGCAGTCTTAATCAAGTCTGCATCCCAAGTCTGGGGTTGATAAAATCATTGTTAAAATTATCAACCTTACCAACTTCCGAACACTAATTGTGAGTTCTTTCCAATTTTTGATGCATCCAACTTTCGTAAATTGGTAAATGAATCTTTGTAAGTTATACCAAATATTGTCACCATTTTGTATTGTGAACAAGTATGCGAAGGCACGATAAGGAGGCTAGCAATGTGAGTGAAAAAATATCAACCCATTTGGCAGCCTTGTTCGGTCAACATGAAGTGACATCATAGAAAATGATATCATTTTGCATTTCTTAGCAGACTGAAATATGTAGTTTCACAGATGAAAAGAGAAAAAAATTGAAAAAAATACTACACACCATTCAACAGTGTAATCTCTTGAATAATTAGAAATTATACCAACCCCGGACTTGTCCTTTAATATACAAGTACTAATTTGTTAGGTAGCATACAATGCTAAAGAATGTACACAACTACGAATACGGAAAACTTAACATAATTTCAATACAACTGCTACCATAAAAGTATCGCAATACTAAAGAGAAAACACTTTTACAACAACAACAACTTTGCATGATTGTAGGTTAAGTAACCAAGAGAGAGAGAGCCCCCCAAGTCAAAGGAACTAATATGTTATGATGCTCTAGCTCTAGTGGGGGCTCTACATTGGATAAAGCCCTGTCTGCCTGACTGTTCTGGCTGCACAGTCAGAGGATTACATTATGACTGTGCCAAGACTTGTTACTTTTACAAAAGTTTTAATTTCTTTGATTAATATATCATTTTAGATGCATTCATTTTGAAAGATTTCGAAAAGCACAGAGGAACATAATTCAAAATCATTTACTTTCTTCAAGGAGAGGATTGGAGAGTTTGAAAACTTCAGTTTAATAAATTTCTCTTCTGTTTGAAGAATTCCCAAGAAATTGTAGAAACTAAATTTTGTAGAAGTAGCCTGGCATTAAAGATATGTTAGCCTTGAGCTGGATCAGGTTGGAGGCTTTGTTAAGTGTCTCCAAAAATTGATAGAGTTCAATATTTATTGCAGTAACACAAGGTGCTTCCAAACATTTGGTTTTGATAGATCAGAATTCATTTAGTAATTATTGCCAATCCCAAGATTTTTCTGTAGAATGTAAAAAGATGTTAGTTCATAAATTTTAATTTGCAAGATCATTTTATTGCCATTACAGGCTGAACAATACCTTTGTACACCAAGTAAGAGACTGCCATCAAGAACACTTTATATTGGTATGTATTTTTGAGTTATTTTCATACTATGAGTTCACATATCAGTTAAAGATCCACTTCTTTCTGCTCTCATGAGCATTACCCATCCAGAAATTTATTAATGATACTTAAGTCATTTGTTCTTTGGAAGTTTTGCCTGTTGAAAGATATGCCATCCACAGTCCTTTGCTTTTACAGCTTTGGAGAAATTTCAGTTTTCAGATACTTTATAAGGTTATAAGTTGGGAGCTGTATTTTACAATGTGCATGCCAAATTTGCTGTCAAAACTGGTTATATTTTTTGCCATAATGCTAAATTTTGATAGCCTACACCTGGCAACCACACTCATCTATTCATCATTGATGAAAGCAAACGCCAAAGATATGTTGCAGCATCTGCAAGCACATGAAATGGTTCAAGATTCCTTCACTCAGACAGAAGAGCTGAAAATACAGAGTTGCCTTATTTTGTCCTTTTTATGTTCATACTGTGCATACGTCAAAACATTGTACATAATTGTTCACTACCAAATGAAAAATCAATGAAAATTTCATTTGATTTCATCAAAAATTCAAGCTATCAACTAATACATATACATTGTATTTGCGGCAGCTAAAAATGTGTATATATAAGATTTAAGATACAAAGCTTTTTCGTACTTTTTACTGAATAAATGATAAGTTTGTAGCTCAGGACACCTAGGAAGAATGTGCTTTTGGGCTAGGTGCCCTTTGTCTCTGTCAAACTAACATTTAACAATATTAATGAATATGAAAAGGATTTTTTCGAATATTAACACTAAAATGAAACTAAACACTGTTTTTGAATCGTAATACTGAAAAGGTTATTTAAATAGGGGAATTTGTTTCCAAAACATTTAGTGCCTCAATGAGAGGATTGTTTCAGGGTGGATAAATACCCTCCTTTGATGCAGTTTTGCAACGATTAATCAACAAAAAATGTAATGAAATATACAATTTTACACAATGAAGTTTGACAATTCTTTTACCAGTCCCACTTAATTTTGACTTTCAAAATAACTGGGCAATAGGTGGGAGAAAAGTTGAAAAAGATTTAGTGAATTTTTGGAGCTGAGAAGAGAAATACTACAATTAGGTACTTTTCCTCAAAAAAGGAAGGCAAAAGTTAACAGATTGTGCTCCATCATGTCATTATATTTGTTTTGTGAAAGTGCAATTTTCTTTTCAGTTGAATATGAACCACATGCTACTGAATCAACAGCCCATCATATTCTTTTGATTGGATGTAGATATCCATTCTCAAGGAAAAGCATTTGGTGAGTCATCATAGCAATTCTCATATTTAGCCATGAGATATTTTGAGCTTGCTTCTTTTTTAGTATTATCCAGTTTTATAGCAGTTTTGTTACAAAGTTATAAATGGAGAGGAAAAGTTCAATCAAAGAGTAGGGAGTATGTCAAAGATACCAGATTCTGCTCTTTGATGATAATTCTGCCTTAGGGGGTACTCTAGTGTATTTAAGATAGGGGTGCCCAGGTTACTTTTTTGAGTCTAGATTTTGTGCTAGGAATGATTTCTTGAGTTGATGCTGTGTACCGTAGCCTGAGCACCCATATCCTAAATATATCAGAATACTTCCTAGGATATTCTGTAAGACAAGAGAATATACTAAAGCTTAAACTCTTAGCCCATATCAGAAGAAAGAGACTTCTCTACAGCTCTCCTGACTTGATATACTATCTACTGTAAGTGCTAGCTAGAGACCATAGCAGTCCAAAAACCAACTTACAGCTTTATGAAATTTATTTCTTTGATTGGCTATGTTGATCAAAAATTATGGATAACAAAACAAGGTTTTTGAAAATAGACCAAATAGACCTTTCAGCTATTCAGCAAAAGAGCCTGGATTGAGCGTTATTTTTGTACATTTTTATACGCGAGGTTCGATCAAGTGGCGTTTGAGCTTCTATCACTATTGTGCACATTCGAAAATTCTACAAAATGTAGCAAAGTGTCATTCAATTGAGATTGTTTTTCAGAGTAGCTGAAAGGTCTATTGGACATTTGATCACTTCCCCTTTTCAACTGAAGAACAATGTGAATTGCATTTTAATCTTTAAACAATTTGAACTGGATGTCTACTCCAGATTCAAGCACACAATGAAGTGCATTTTTATACTGCAGTGATTTGTTAATTTTTTTTTAATCATCAAGGGTTCTTTATATAAAGGAATTATCTTGCAAAGTATTTTATCAAATTTTGTTTGATATTTCAGGCAATGTGGTGGATATACATGCGATGGAGAAGAGAAAATAATATATGCATGGGCTAAGAATGCAAAAGCGCTCAAGATGCCCAAAGGTTGGTCTTACCATTTGCAATGTTTGGCATCCAGTCTATCCTATATACAGTTAAGCCCAAAATTATTCATACCCCATACTAAAATCATAGTATTTTGCATCGTCTGAGGACCAAATTTATTGTAGCAGAAGTTTCGTAAGAGTACATATAGGCTGAATGAAGCACAACAAGAGACATTTGAAGGAATAAAATATGTAACTTGTGAACTGGGCTTCAAATATATCGATTCAAAGTACCTGTATTTGGCAAAGGCATGAATAATTTTGGGCTTAACTGTACAATGTTTGGCACATTGTGGAGGCTCATTCAAAATGTTATCATATGATAAGAAGAGAGCATATAGCAGCATTTGCTAGCGCTGAAATCTGGAAAGGAGTTTTTGAAGATGCCTTGGAAGTGATAGAATCCTTGGCAGCTATTGTTTTTTAGTCTCAATACTGTTGACAAGTGAAGAATATATGGTATGACAAATCACAGTCTTTTGAAGTTTGAGGTGTGGTTATATACCGGGTGACCCAAAAAAAAACTTCACGGGCTAGATCGCCTATATCTCCTTGACAGCAAACGTCATGAAGACAAACAAGGTGTCAGTATGTAGCTGAAAGGTTCCACTATCTTTTGAGATGTTGGTTGGTCAGTTTAAGATGTGCGTACTGTCTGAAAAGACAGTTTCAAAATATGGAAATTCATTCATTTCTTGGACCATTCCCTTGCTTTCTTGTCCATTTTTTGGAAAGTATGACAAAACCTGAATTCAAACTTAGCTTTGGAGCATGAAATTTGATTGACGAACTCAGGTGACTGTTTGCAAACAAAAAATTTCCCCAGACGACTTCTAATGCATCGCTATGTCGAGTTTTCAAAGAATGTTTACTAGAAATGATGATTATTATTTCACTCAAAATGAGAAATCCTGGATTCAAAATTTTCACTGAATCTGGTTTTTCGGATGGTAATCATTGCTCAAAATGACCATGCAGCATCTCAAAAGGTAACTAAGCCTTTCCACTAAACAATGATGGAAAGCATTTGGCAATAGCTTTTGATTTCAGGGAGCTAGTTATGATCTAGCTTGTGAAGTTTTTTTTGGGTCACCCGGTATATATATGTAAATCTTTGATTCGCAGATGTTGGTTTTGCTGTTGGTGGCAAAACAGGGATCAATTACATAGTTATGCAAGTCCACTATGCTAGAGCTATGAAAGGTAAGGGAAACACACACAAATATATATATATATATAAGTTTTTTAATTATTTGTATCACTGTAAATCTGGTGAATTAGTTTTTTAACAATATCTTCCTGAAATCAATTTAAGACCTACCTAAGTCAGAGCTCTTTTCCAAATAAATGGTTTTGCGGTACAGGATTTGAAAAGGTGCTCAAAATCGCAAACACACCATTAGATGCTGTAATCTGTGGAAAGAACACTGTAACTAGCAACCAAAGTAACCCACAATTAGGGAGAAAATTGTTGAATCCTATAAGAGAAACACAACAAATTAACCTGAAACCCAGCAAGAGAGAAATAAATTAATATGCGCAATAAAGAGTAATGTTCAATATCCAAAAGCAGGCTTTGTCACAGACTCTTCAGTTTTGTTCAAGGGAAGAACACATAACAATTCAAATCAACCAATTTAATACCAGAAGAGTAAAAGAATACCCAAAGCAATTTGACACCTAGCCTAGTGCTCATTAGAGTTATTTCTAAAATTTGGTGGAAAGTACAGTAAGACCCCGCAAACAAGAACATAGCAAAATAAGAACCTGCAGACTGATTTTGTGGAAAAAGACACTCAAAGATAAGAACCAAAAACAGACTGATTTACTTCAATGTTCTTATGAGATGGTACACTTAATGAAGAAATGCCATTATAAACAAACTCCCACTATTGATAACTGAACACCTCTAACAGTTTTCAGGGATGTGCAAATTGTTTTATCAAGCCGTATGATGTAAACTGATTTGTCAACAACAAAAATACCATACTCTCTAATATTTAAATGCAGTCATTATTCCCTCAAGTGTATTTAACACAAATATACTGTATACTGTAGTTACTGTATATATTCATTATAGTCATAAGTGTCCTTGTGATAAGAACCACACCCTGAAAATTTCATAAGTACCTCATTTATAAGAACCTAGCCAGTCTGTTTTTTAGAAAAGTATGTTCTTGTTTACGGGGTTTTACTGTAGTAATGTATCTTTAATTTTCTTCATGTTTTTAGCTGGTTGTAGATATCTTATATATTATTTGATAGCTTGAATTTTTAATGAAATGAAACAATAACACGCAAGGCTCTTGTTGCCATTTCTATTAGATAGAGTTTGCAACATTCACACCAGATTTTGTAGAGGGAACTGGAGAAAGGCAGCAGAGCAGAAACTGCGTAAAATGTTGTCATCAAGCAATCTGAGATAAGGAATTGTTTAGACTGATAAGGTTTTTGAAATGATCAATCAAGAGTTTAAAGCCCAAGGAATAAAATATCAAGTGTTGCATGATTTTTGGGTCTGTCGGAGGGAGCTTGGGGGTTCAAAAGTTACAATTTTTCACGCATGCGTGCGCACAGTTTCTGCTTAGCCAAGAAATGCAATTTTATGATCTCATGATAGTTTACTCCTCAATATAAAAACAATGATAAGAGCTTTCATCTCACACAGCCAATGAAAGAGACCACTCTGGAATCAAGGTACATGTTACCACTGTTAGGTATGTTTGCTAGCTATTTTGAGCATTAGTGTCTAATTTTACAAAAGACTGATGTGAATTGCTTTCTTGGACCAAATGGCCTGAAAAGCACTAATAGTTATCTGCAGGAAATCCTCATCATTGTCCCGTGTAAAAACACATTTCAGTCTCCTCTAATTCTCCTTGCCGTGCCAGTGTTTCGTTTTCACGCTTCATTAGAATTGGTGTTACATAGCATGCCAAAACTCTCTTGTTCAACAGGGCGGAATAATCTTCTGATTGGCTCCCTTCAGAAACCTTCAGAAATATTGAATTTCTTGAAACCTTCAGAAATATTGAATTTCTTGAAAGATGAATCAAAAATCCAAGTGACAGATTTGTAGATTGGCTTTAACTTCTAAGATTTCAACTTTCAACTTTGGTTGCAGAGTGTACCACATTAATCCCCCGATGGGAATTAGCCCAACACCCCTCAGCCGCAGCTAAAGCACAAGAAGATATTACTATTAAAAGCTCCTTGTTATATCTCTCAGGCAAAAGCATCCAGCAGCAATATTCATGTTAGGTGCTGATCGAACGAAAATCCCTCCAAGGTCCACAGGTAAGTTTTACTGCAAAATAGCTATATGATATCATTTATCTGGTTTCTTGTGTTTCCTTGTAAAAATGCCAAGTAAAGGTCCATTTTTGGTGCTAAAATTCAAGTTATAAGGTAAAATGCTGAGTTAAATCCCTGGTTTTGAGGCAACCATTAATTTTGACTTTCTTGCTCCATAAATCAGCATCTACTTCTCAGATTTACTCAAACTCGGCACAAAACTCTAAGTTGAAGTCTCTTCCCCTCATAAATCATAAAAACAGGGAACTTGGAGTCATGGCTCCTTCACAGCAGTCACTCAAAAGAAGCACATGTTTTTGTGACACCCTGTAGACTAACGACATGAGTCCTTGTATTTGTACAATGTTTTTCATCTGATTTATTTGAAGCCATAACCATGATTCAGCTTACTTTGGAAAACTGAGACTCATTTGTTAAAGCGAACACATCCTGGTTGCCATCTTCATTTGTCCTAGTTACCAACCACCCAGAGTCACCTCAGTTACAAATTTACAGATATGTGCACACGTCGAAAACCAGAAAAAGTTCGACATGAGACAGATTCTGTTGCCTTAAGCAATCAGAATGCAGTTTTATCGAGTCTCATGCTCGGATTGGCTAATTCATTAACTTTGTTAGGTTTGGCTGAATAAAATCTGAACAACATCGACTCCTGGAGTGGTGAACAAATTACCTGAGCTGCGAAGGTTCTGTAAAAGGAAACGATTATGTAAGACTAAAAGAGCCCCATTCATTGGTAAAAGAAACATTCACCTTCTTATGGTTTGTTATACCATTTTCAAGGCTAGAAACTCAAAGTTTGATGTCTGTAGAAAATCAATGTTTAATGGGCTATCTGAAAATCGATGCAGTTTTAGTGCAGTCTTTCTGCATGCGTGGTCGAGCGGCAAATCACTGATTTTTTTGTACACCTTCCTTGAAATCACAAAAAATCACATACAAAAATCACAAAATGACAAATAAATCACATGCAAAAAGCACAAAAAACACAAATTACTTAGAAATTACTGAAAAATCACTAAAAAATCACAAAAAATCACTACAATCACAAAGAAATCACAGACAAAAATCATGTGATTTTAAAATCACAAAAGTCACTTACGCTAATTTGAGAAGTGACTTGCGCCTCATGGGTGGTTATGATTGTAATTTGAGCGACCTGCAGCTTTATCGACTGTGATGTTGACAATGATTGCATTAAGTCTAAGATCCTTTTGTATTTCTGTTTATGTTAGCAATTTTTCTTTCGTTTCCAGGATTTCATGCTAATATGGCTTGCAGATATAGAAGGCCATATGACATAGTTCCATTTGCTTTTCGTACACATGCTCATAGTACTGGTAAGTGCTCGTTGAAAACACTCTTTGTGCAACTGATTCATCATTTTGGAAAGACGAGAATTCTAGTTTTGATCGAACAACAAAGATCAATTCTAAGGTTTTCGCACTTATTCTTGCCGCAGAAGTTGTTTTCCTTAAAAATGTCAAAGTATTGTGATGTCAATAGACTATAGTGCTAAAAATTGCTACAGGGAGCTTTTTACGAAGATGCGCTTCATTCTTTGATGCAGGGCATCTTCTATGGCTATCTATGGCGTCCATCCAAGACTCTTAGTAAGATGCAATATATCAATTGGCACAAAAGCACACTGTTGCCATCGTTATTGTTGTCAGCTATCTGAAAGTGCTGCGTTATCATGAATTTGAGAGCTAGTACCATACCATGAAGGAGTCACCTTCAGACACTTTCAATCTGTTGTATGTTGTGACAATTTTCTCTCGTTATTGCAGCAAGAGTAATTTCTGGTTACAGAGTTCGTCACGGGAAATGGAAATTGATTGGAATTGGAAATCCGCAACTGCCGCAGGTACGAATCTTGCCTAAGAGGCGAGGCCCATTGTCAACCACAATCTTTCCTCCATTTTTCCCCCAGTGAAAAGCAAGACAAACATTTCCCAACCTGGTTCCCATGGCCAACATTGTTTTGACTCTCTAGGTACTAAGAACAAATTTGAACAGAACCTAGACCAGAAATTACTTTTTTTATATATCCTGATGAAGTTTTACAACACAAGTTACTATCTACTCTACAAATTAGTACCATACAACAGCAAAAATCTACAGAGACATGAGACCTCGAGCAGCAAAGTAGGATGGCTACCCCATTACCATCAATATTTAACAATAAATGACGAGAGGATCTACCAAGACAACACATAAAAGAAAACGAACAGATAATTACTTTTAAATTAAACACTATATGCCAATTTGATACAAGGTGAATACGAAGGAGGTTTGTGGTAAAGATTGCAGAGAGCAAATTCTAAATATCGAAGAAACTACTTTCATGTCATATGAACGTTGACTTTGGCGCAGTAAGGGGTCATGGTTAAGGTCTTGTCAGGTTGAGCGAGTTGTACACCATAATCAACTTGTTCTTTGTGACCAGAAAAGTATCGGTTGATTTAGTGCATACTTTGCTGGGACTTCATATCATTTTTGGACTTTACATCAATAATTTTCCTGTCACAAAATGCAAGAACATATCTATTACCATTGTTTTCCATTATTGCAGGTATTTTATCCGATCGCAAAGAAGAATCAATTACGGATACATGACGGTGATATAATGGTATTTGATAATTTCTAATTTTTACTATAATTTGTTACAATAGCTTATCTTAGACTCATTTTATAAGTCACGCTGCGCCACGTTAAACTGAGTGCATATTGACCAATTTTTTTTATTCAGCTTTGCACAGCTCTAATATAAAGCCAAACTGACGATTGGTTCGATTGAGTCAAACCATATGCCAAAGGCATCTCGATTGGATCGACCCAATGCGACTTACGAAACCAAGTTTCAGTCATACCGGGCTGCAGCATTTTGGCATATGCGCACAATATCAAAAGCCACAGTAATATTTCCTGCTATCATTTTGTTTGCCGTAGATGTGCAACCCAATCACGTTTACCATGATCATGAATCACTAAGGCTCGGTGCGCCACGGCACGGTACGGCAAAAACTTTCCATTTAAAACAGAGGCGCTACCTTAGTCGAACTCAGATTTCTATAGTAAGCATGGCGTGGCACGACTGATAAAACGGGCGTTGTCCCCGATATGCCCAGGAGGATTTCACAGGTTTTTTAAATGGAAGATAATTGATGAATTGGTATGATTTAAAAGTCAGTGATGGCTGAAAGGTTGAAGTATATTTTGTGATCTTTTGTCATTTTTTCTGACCACTGGAGACTGTTGAAATTTGATTTATATATGAAAATTCATTTACTTCATAATGCGTGAAAAAGTTGTCTTCTTACGTAAAAGTCACATAGGGTAAATACTCTTGAGAGGGAAAGCGGCTTTTTTGAGTGAGGAGGTGCTTTATGATATTGATGGAAGATTTTTTACGTTTGGGCCTTATTTCATGCATATTTTGTCGATCGATTTTAACCCATATCATTGATGCTTAGAAAACAAGAAAAAGTCACGAAGATTTCTAGATCCTATTGGTTATGCACCAAACTTGAACTCAATCCAGCTTAATGATTGTAAAAGACATTTTATTGGAAATAGAATTTACCTTTCCATGTTTTTCAATTACCTTTAACGTAGGTACTGCTTAATTTGTACAATTTTTCAATATTTAAGAGCATTCAGGCTTAATTAATGCGCGGCTTAATTTTGGCGTTCTTAATTACGTACTCAGTTTATTTTCGTTTAGTAAAGTTTTCTCCGTGCAACGAATTGTGGAGTTCTTTTTGGTGCATTTTATATTGATTTTGACTGAAAATATATCGATTTTATATTAATGTGAAAATAGCTAGAAAGACATTCAAGAAACCTGCACAATTGCCTAAAGTCGCAACCACATGTGTATGCCTTTTAGACACGGCCTAGCACGAGTTTTCCCTTTTATTTGGGAGTATGAAAGTATAATCCCTGGACGATTTGATCCTCCCAAAAGGATGAAATGTGCTAAGGTGTGAAAATGCAAAACGTTGTTTTTATGTTTTTGTCAGGCTGGACGATGCACTTACGATACCCCTCACAGGAATCGATGGACACATATGGGGTAAGCATAGCACAGTGTTGTTTTCTTTTCTTTCTTTTTATTTTATGCGTTTCAACTTTCTTCAAAAGAGAAAAGTATGTGGGAACCATTTTCGAAATGTGCCGACATCGTATGAGGTTGGTCTGAGATTTGTGTCCAAGGGGTTACTTGATAATTTTGTCTATATCTAACCGATACATGCGTTCTTGCGAGGGGCAAATCACTGCTTAAATCACGTACGCTCTCGAAAATAATCACATTTTAATCACAAATTAATCATACTAATCACACAAAAATCACATTGATCACGAAAAATCTACAGTGACATTAATCACAAACTGTGAATGTTTAGCTAAGTTTATTTGCTTACATTTATAAGAAAATTAAAGAAATAGAAGGTCCATTTCTCCCATTCTCTAAATTTAGGTGTATGCATTTTCAGATATCCGACATATGCTCAAAAACATGAACACCACAAAATCGCTTGATTCTGAGGACCCTACGATGGAGCAAAACTGGAGCATTATACCTAGGACACTAGGAAAACCACGTCATATTTTATCATTTGGTTTATGCATCTTGTTCTAGCTTGCCAAGTTCGTGTGATTTTCAGAGTTTAGGAACTTGGCTGAGGGCATTTCGGAACATGTGATTAATTTTAGAATAATCACAAATTTATCACTTAAAATCATTAAAAAGTCAAATTAATCACACTAGAAATCAAATTAATCACAAAATAATCAGTAGTGATTGTTAATCTCGTACACCATTTCCAGGAGTGATTTGCCCCTCGTTCTTGACGGATATTGCTTGGTATTTCAGATCCACATCAAAAGATGAGATGTGCAATTTCTACATAATGTATTACAAAGTCTACAATAAAGGATCAAATCACCGAAAGTCTTCACGATTTTATGCTTCAGAATGCTCTGATATAGAACCAGGCTTGCCGAAGCTCAAATACCCTGCTAATTCAGATAAACTGCCTGCCAGTATGAAAATAAAGAATGGTATTGGACATCATCACCATCATCATGCCATGGGGGATGCAAGAGAAGAGGAAAAGAGGGATGATGACGACAATGATGGAGAAGAGGTTTTTCATTTTGTTTCTTGATTATTTAATTTGTTTTATACAATTTATCTTCTAAATTCAAAATAGCGAAATTAGAGCTAAGTTAAGGCCTACTTTACGAAATTTACAGTGTCTGAAATAAATTTATCAAACATGTTAGATCATGTATCACAAATTAAAAACATAAGAGGCCCCCAGTAGAGGCTAGGACAGCGAGCAATGAGAAGACCACGTCAGAAGTAAATAGATGGATTTCTACGAACAATACTGGGAGAACTAACACACGGAAATCTCATCAGAACAGCAATGAACAGACGAGACTGGGATGTTCTGTGGTGGCCACTGTCCAAGTGGAGACGGAACTACAGTAGTAATGGTATCCCTCAGTCATCAGTGAAAGGATAACTTTGATGTTAACATTTTTTTGTTAAATAACTCTCCTGTTAAACCCAGAAATTAGGAAAATGCTGGAAAGGGGTTTGTGTGGGAACGAGAAGTCCAAGTTAGATTCTGTTCCGTAATTTACTTGCTATTGAAGCTTAAATTTAATGCATTTATCATTTGCAGAAAAAGAATTCGAATCTCATTGGTAAGTAAATCATGGATTAGAATCGAACATGGAATTCTTGTTCCCATATACACCCCTGAACAGTATTTTCCAACAATCCCGGACTTGTCCTTTAAGAGACAGTTGGTTTTACCAAACAAAATTTTCACATCTAAGTTAGCCTTTGACTGATAGATTAACATCAGCAGCCCACTAAACGTTGTAATTGCTTTTACTCATTCGATAGTTTTGTCTTCTATTTGTAGGTCGATCCGGCAAAGTCAGACAGAGATGGAGTTGAGTCCCCGGATGCCCAAGAAAGCATCGATGATTCCGATGACTTTAGCCGAAATAGAGATGAAGATCCTTGGACAAATAGTGACCTGGATGATAGACTGCTTGGGAGTGTTGACGACGGAGGAGGAGACCTAGATGAACTTTCAGCTTCTGAAGGAGATAATAGCCTCTCTTCAGACAAGGTATTTTCACATTTATTATTTACTTGTTTGTTGTTGTTTCATGGTGAAATATTTTATTGTCATTCATAATCAGTGTGACATACGTCATAATATTTTTGAAATTCAAATTATTGATCGCTCGGCACAGCATTATTGTCGACAAATGTTTCCTGTAAGAAATGGAGCCGTATCTAAATATTTTCGCCTGCCACTTGTAAACTTTGCTGCAATCCACTGTTCGACTTACAAGGCTTGCCTTGCCTCCAGGGAAACACATAGCTTGCGATACAAATCAAATGTTTTTCTCTTACAATACCTGGCTCTCTTGGATTTAGCTGCAAGATTCATTGTTGTTGTATTCTCACTTCCTTTTACTCCTGTGGTATTTGAATTAGGCTCATATTTGGAGAGTGAGAGGGAATCGCGGTTTTCAATAGCGGTTTGAGATTGCAGATCAAGGTGAGTCGAACGGGATGGCTTAACATCTTGTTGCTTGAAGGAGCAGAAATCAAATGACTTCGATCTTACATATTGAGCTGCATCGCCCAGTGTCCTGTGGGTGCATTAATACTGATGTTCTAGGCCAGAATAAATAATTTGAATAAAGAATTGGCTAGGTAGTCAAAACATCGAGAAGTTTTGAAGATGTATCATTCTCTATTTCAGGTACATGAGGAGAAAAGCCCTAAACAAGAATCCGACCACCCTAAACATGCAGCAAACAAGGTCCATGATGCTATGGATTTAGATTTGAATAACCTTTTAAAAGCAAACCATAAAGAGACAAAGAGTCAAGATGCCAAATCAAACAGCGTTGCAATTCCAGTTGTAGATGGTGATTGGCCGTATAAAAGAAAAGATTTACAGAATCTTGGTCAAGTGTCCGCTTTGGGAATGGATAGCAAGCACCTTATTGTGTTTCATCGAGCCGACAGAGTCTGGGGAGAAGAGTATGTGCAAATTCCTTTTAGCTTTGAGGTTTTAGGCTTCCTTCCTGGCCAATCATGGTTTCTTTTGATAGAGACCCCAAAGAAATGAAGAGTACACGAAGACATGGACATGTCCGGTGTCACAAAAGAATTCATATTGATTAAAGCACAGGGAAACCAGGATTGATTGGTGATAAAAAGAGCAAGAATAAATAACTGTTTGTGTATCTGCTGCAGGGGGCTGACTATCTGCAGCGGGAACTGCTTTCCAAACCCACAGTCTTTACTCTTCTTTGCAGTTTGGAACAGTCCCTGCAGCAGTCAGTCCCCCACAGGGATTCACAAAAAGTTATTTATTCTTTTTTATTTGTTACCAATCGATCCCAGTTTCCCTAGGCTACAGTTTCACCACTAGGCGCGACGAAATCTGCCTACTTATTTGGGTTACCCGGTAGTATATAGAGTGTTTCAAATTTTGCACAAAACTTTTCACATTAAGTCTCTCGAATTGGTTTGCATGACAGAGCAGAAACTGCGTAAAATGACGTAATCAAGCATCTGAGATAAGGAAGTGTTTGGATAGATAAGCTTTTTGAAATGATAAATCAAGAGCTTGAAAGAGTTTGAAATGAAGAGTTTGAAATCTTTTTGAAAGAGTTTGAAATCTTTTTGAAATCTTTTTGAGTTTGAAAGAGTTTGAAATGAAGAGTTTGAAAAGAGTTTGAAATCAAGAGTTTGAAATGAAATCAATGATAAATCACCACAAAATGTCTTTTCTGATCGTCGTCTTTATCCTGCGGTAAATCAAGAGTTTAAGGCCTAAGGAACAAAATATCAAGTGTTGCCGAATTTTGGGATCTGTTGCAGGGAGCTGGCGGGACTCAAAATTACGAGTTTTCGCGCATGCGTGCGCAGTTTCTGCTTTGTCGGTTTGCATAGAAATTGAACTTATAAGGCCTTGTGTCACGTTGAAATGCCCGAGAATAGAACAAGTGAAGGGTTTTGCGAAAGCAATTTTTATCTTGTTGCAAATCTCACGTTGCACATAAGTTGAGACAGAATTTTGTTTGTCATAAAGCAGCTTCTTAGAACGAAAACATGGCACCTGAGTTTTTGCAGAACATGTTTTGACTAACGTTTTAGTAATGTAGTTCTTTACAAAAGGGCAAATCCAGATTATCTTTTCTTGCTTTTAGCACATTCGATGTATACGAGCATCTAACTGCAAAATACAGGAGTAAGATTACGAAGCCGACAGTTTTACATTTGGATCCAGTCTCTGGTGCTGTGGTCAAAACCTGGGGTTCAAACAGGTAAGGTATTTCACTACCGGGTGAGCCAGAAAAAAGTTCCCACTTTTGAAAATTCATAACACCAAGACTACTTCACGGATTTGAATCATTCAAATTCTAGTTTAAAGTCGAAAGATCGAAGTATTTTTGTAATTTTTGTTCCTGTCCTACCAGCACTAGAAGTATTGGTAAATTCAACTTTATAAAAATTTCATGGTTGCAAAATGACGGAAAAAGGGCCTAAAACATTGACCAAATCTTTACGACTCTATTCAAATCGAACAATAGACATGGGCGTTTCACCTCCCTCAAGAGTTATAAGACATTGATTTTCAAGCAAATAAGAAAGATTTTCAATCCCAAGGCAATTAATGCCTAGAGGATATCTCTCACCCATGAGAAGTTGCATTTCCTTCATTATTCTGTGCGAGAAGTCATTTATGCATTGATCAATGTTTTAGGCCATTTTTCAGTCATTTTGCAACCATGAAATTTTTGTAAAGTTGAATTAACCTACATTTGTAGTGCTGGTAGGACAGCGAGAAAAATCACAAAAATACTTTGATCTTTCGGCCTTTAACTAGAATTTGAATGACTCAAATCTGCGAATTAGTCTTGGTGTTATGAATCTTCAAAAGTGGGAACTTTTTTCTGGCTCACCCGGTATTTATAAACGTCTTTGTAAATTACATTAGATGTCAGGTGCAGCTATCACAGTAGATAGACAACTGAAGAGTTCTGGATGACCGATTTCTATGAGACAGATCTGTTCAAAATTGAAGATCAAATGGCCGAAGACAGGGAAAATTGATGGAGCGCTGCTGGCAGAATTATTTAGCAAAATTGTTAAAACATGGACTACCAGAGAGGAGAGGTTCACATATATCCAAAGACGTGCCATTAGAAGACATGCCAAAGGCATGTACCTAGGAGGACACTGAGGTCTAGTAGTGCATTGCTGCTAGAACTTCGTCGCTGCAGATGCAAGACTCTAGGCACTCGGTCTTTTAGACACGCAGGACCTACTTTATGGAATGACTTACCGTTGAAAATCAGGAGTGCAAAGGACATGAACTGTTTTAAATCATTGATGAAAACACACTTTTTAGATTAGCTTATAATTTATAACTTGTAATTATTCCTACTTTTGTACAGTCCCTAGAATATTGTATATACTATAGTTGAGGACTTAAATAAATAACTGTAACTGTAAAGGCTTCAACTTGATCGTATTCCTGGTAAAGAAATTTCATTTCAAAACTCATAGTTCACAGATAATCGAGGTGACGAAAAATCATAATAAGGTTGCCACGCAGAAGGAGTTCAACATAGACTGCGGTCAGACGATAACGGCACATTTTGAAAACTGTGAAAAATGTGACGGATAGGCCGCCTGTTCACACGGAAACAGCACGTTTTGGACGGCAGAGTTTGAAAATTGTAGATTTTGAAGACGGAATTCTGACCGGCATATTTTGAAAACGGGATCGCATAACACTCGGAAATGATGAAAACAGAACATTTTTTTGACGTTTTTGGAACGAGACTGATTGATTCTTAGGGTGTAGGTATATTTCTTTGGCATCAAATCATTGGAGAAACTGTAACGAGTTTATAACCGTCAAATTTCCTACCGTTTTCAAATCATTCCGGTATCGTGTGAACGCTCGTTCAAATTTTGCTACCGTCACATTTTCACCGTTTTCAAAATGTGCTGGTATCGTCTTAACGTATCCTTAGGTTAATTTAAGTATCTTTCATGGTCATAGAATGGAATCTGAAGTCGGTGATAAAGGAAACGAGTAATTGCTGTGATGCTTAGATATGTCCATTTTGAACGCGTTCACCATTTCTGACGATATATCATCTCGGTTTCCTTATTGGTCTTTCTTGTGCAAATTGCATACATCGGGGAATATGAAAGAAGACGGCAAATAGCTAGGCAGATAGACAGAAGAAATCTCTAGAATATTCATTCTTTATTACATTTTCCTTGCTAACTATGCGTTCACTTGAATCAATCAATTGCATAAATACTATCATGGATTGTACAATTGTTTATTCTCTTTCAGATTCTACCTTCCCCATGGACTGACGGTAGACAAACATGGTAATATTTGGGTAACAGATGTAGGCGCACATCAGGTGAATAGTGATGTGAATTGGCAATACTTGCGAATTTTCATCGATTCAAACTGGTCTTGTGCTTTAAGGGAGAAACTGCGCTACAACGTAGTAAAAAGCCGCTTAAAAGAACGCAAATTTATAGTCACCAAGCTCTTAAAAACCAATGTTCTTACTTTCCATGCCCTGAGAAAATACTCTTTTTGGTAAAGCAACTAAGTGATATACAATGAACTAGAAGTAACAATAGTGCCATGCATTGCAGTCGTTACACAGGTTTCGTTCCCTGGTTCCGTCGTTTACAACCATTGAATGGTGATGCGTGACTAATTGATACATATATCTATATTAATAAATATATATATATATATATATATTGAGTTTTACGCAATGAACAACAGGAAAACAGGGATGTGAGACAATACGCATAGCTCATTTGTTGATAATAGAGCGAATTCCGGCGATATCCAGCTACTTTTGCCGTCTCTTGAGCAATCCCTTTTGTTGAATTGAACTGGAACTTCTATTGCCCAGTGAAGATTTCGAGATTAAACCAAATTAGTAGCGCAGCCTTACTAATGTATATGCTGATGTTAAAGTTGCTTGGTTGGAGGGAAAGTCATTGACCAACCAGTTTACGAGATTTGACAGTTTTACAATTTTTGCACAGAGTTTACGATTTTGGTACATTTTAGCCTGGTTTAATTACTTTTGTAGGGTTTCTCGTAGATAGTAAAATGTATATGGGTCTCATGGCCTCTTTTATCACTTGGTATCAGGGCATCAGGCTGGGCTTGAAACGTTGTGAAATTATCATACTCTGTTCCAGCTATGTTAAATTTACTTTGATTGCTTATATTTATGAATCATTATACAATATGCCTATATGCAATACGCCTAAGATGCAATATGCCTATATACAATTTGCCTAAGATCGTTCGTGTATCAATAACGTAAAATTGGCTTCATTTGTCAAAACTAAACTTGCCTTGAGCACACAGTTGTCAGTATGTTTAAGCTGCTGTTATATTCTTTTGCAGGTCTTCAAGTTTTCTCATCCAGACTTTTTGAAACCTGAGTTAACCCTGGGTATTGCACTTACGCCAGGAACAGATGACGATCATTTCTGCAAGCCAGCTGATATTGCAGTTATGTCAAATGGCAATTTCTTTGTTGCTGATGGGTGAGTTGTTGTAATTTACAATGTAGATTTCCTGCTGCCTTTAACAATGTCGGATTGTGATTGTCTCTTCCCAGAAAGAACCTGCCTCTCCAGACAATTTTCAAAGTTCTTATGTTGTAGGACATCTTGAGAGAGTGAGCTTAATCGCAGACTGTTTTAGAAGCACATAGCAAATCGTTCCCCTAGCTTTTTTGCGTGAGCTTTAGGAAACTCTAAATTAAAAATTATATTTGTGTACAAGGCCCTTTTTACGCGAAAGCGGGGCAGCTCTGTGGCATGGCCAGCCCGGGCAGCTCTGTGAATTGCATTAGTTGGCACGTGGCAAGTTGGCTCTTGGATTGCCTCACTACGTAAGGACCCTCAAGTTACGCTCATCTTATTGAGTTGAATTGTTGTTGTTGTTATTGTTGCGCTGAGTATGGCCAACCAAGAGACGACACGTGCAAGGAATGCTGGATGAAACAGACCCTTTAAACGGTGTTCAGTATAGTAACTAGGAGCCACCTAGGAGCCACCGCTGCTCCATGGATTCATGTCCGTTTAAGGTACCTGAATAAGACTAAGGGTTGCTCTATCGTTGATTTACTTTGCATCGCTTCGCAGGTACTGTAACCACAGAATTATGAAATTCACATCAAAAGGAAAGCTGATTCGAAAATGGGGAAAAGCTAATCAAGGTAAATTAACACCGCCGTCTAAATTATGAGAGGACAGATGTTTGCTAGGCTTCTTGTAATTCGGAAAATTTTTGAAGGTCCACTTTAGTGCCGTGGACAGCATAATACGTGTGGAGCACTGCATCTGCTTGGAGCGTGAAATAGTGTCTCACATTTCTCCTAGCTACTTGCACCATAAATGAATCCAAGAAACGTTGTGTACTAGCACTTGAAGTAAAGTGACCAGGGGCAAATTTTGCTTCATTTTTTGACCAGAGAAATCAACAGTGTAGAATTTGTGGGGGCACTTTAGTGGTGTGTGATATATAGATATATTGATTAATTGAAAGGGTTCACCAACACACTTTGTCTGATTTTTGTTCGATTTGCATTTCTGCGTTCGGCCAGTCTTCAGCAACAATCGTTGTAGAAAAATGATAGAAAATAGCAAATATAAGCCTGTCTCACAGTATACCGTAAATGCTCTATGAACCTCCCTCTAATAAGGCCCTCCCCTCTGAGCCAAAATTTTGAATAAGCCCCCAACATATTTAAAATTCTAGAAGTTGCCAAAGATTTTCAATTTATTTAGCTTAAAGAAGTTTTTATGTCAATTTTGATATGGTTTGAGATAAAGCTGTGTCACATGTGTGCATTTGACTGGTAAATTGTATGTCGATGCCGCAAAATACGGGGTAAAGTTGTTATATATATCCTTCCATCTAACTTTTTGAATAAGCCCCGTCTCTAATAAACCCCCTCTTGAGTGTCAAAAATTTAGTAATAAAGCGTAATAGAGCTTTTACGGTTTCTCATTTAAAATACCCTAGAACTGCAACAAAGGCATTGTTTTGTTTGAGCAGTTCTGCGTTTTCGGAAATCTTAAGGGACATTTAATTTGAGACAGACCCTAGTGAAAATGAACGGAAATAATTTCAATTGTTTATCATGAAGACTTTATTTACTTTGATTTCAGGACATAGTAAACATGGCCAGGGTGAATTCGATATCCCACACAGCCTTGCTCTTGACGAAAAAAACAAATTGTTATATGTAGCCGACCGCGAGAACGGAAGAATTCAATGTTTTGACACGCATGGAAATTTCCGGAAAATAATATATCATAAGGAATTTGGAGGAAGGCTGTTTGCTGTTAGCTTCAGTCCATCAAATGGTGAGTAAACATGGATGTGGGAGTATTTTTTACGAATTTATGTTATAACAAATTTATCTTTTACGTTTTATGCACGAAGATTTCTTGATGGGGTACTAAACCAACTAAACCATTTCGCTGCAAGATGGTATGGGTACGAAAACTTTTTCTGTGTTCAATATGGGGTGTGAAATTTTCTCTAATTGTGCGAAATTGTCTCCGCCCTGATGCCCAGGATTAAAAATGACTACTCCCTAATGTTAAGATTAAAAATAGGCGTTTTATGAAATATTCTATTCCAACTTTTGCATTGAAATGTCCACTTTTATTCATTGATATTTTCTTTTAGGCCTGCTTTATGCAGTCAGTGGGCCTTCATCGTCTCTGAGTGCCCCAAAACCATCTGGTTTCACTGTTGATCCAAAATCAAAAGCAATTGTCAATAAATGGAGTCCATTTTCAAGGGTATGATTACCTATTTTAACTTCATGCTCATCTTTAACTTGTTCATTCAACTCCATGCTCTAATTTCGTTCCATAGCGTTACTATTTGCTAAGGGTTTCAGGGGGAAGGGCAATATATTGTTTTCTGAGACCAAGAAAGTCTGAAAAAGTGTGTGTGAGAACTAGGTGCATCAAGGAAAGCATCCACTTTTTAACAGATCATCATACATTGGCCAAATTTTGCAGATTGATTATCAAGTTTTGGCCACAGTCATAAATATCTCTACTTCATGAGACTATTACAAGCGCCGTTTATAAACTTTCCCAGTTTAGAAACAGATCGCATTGATTGAACAAAGTCCATCATATTTCTATGGTTTAGTTTGAAATGCAAAGAAAATATCAATATTTTGACTTAGATTTAAATCACCACTTTTGCCCGTTTGTCTCTGTTTTTTGTTTATCCTTTTTCATTCATTCCTTCATTCATCTTGTCTTTCTTCGTGGAGATCTGAAAAATACTCTCGGCCCATTGGTACCATCATACGTTAGTTTTTGTGAGAGGTGTATTTCTGTCTGACACAAATTGTAGAAAATTATCAGGCTGCATTAAAGGGCCTTCTTTTGGGCTAATTTTTACTTCTTGCTTTGTTGATACTTTCCATTTTTCCCTTGAATCTTTCAGAGTTGAAAGTCTTTGTTGTATACGTCAGGACATCTGAATCTACTGACGTCTACTGATATTTGCTAAGAAATTTTATAATGTTTTCCTTTTCAGGGCTTTGATAAACCTCACGACGTGCAGTCAACTCATGATAATTCTGCTGTGTACGTTAGTGAAATTGGACCAAACAGAATATGGAAATTCAAAATGCCTCACAAAGCACAATCTTCCAAAGATAGTAAGTTCAGTATGGAGTTCTTTGTCATTATATGCTCTCTTAACGGTAGTTTCTCGTCTCACATAGAAAACCTCTCTTCCATGAAGCGAAAATTGAGTGATCAACCTAGACTGATGCCTTTTCGTCCCTTGTTTCCCTGCGTTCCTTGGTCAAGAGGGACTAATAACATTACTCTGAAATAGTGGGCCCACTTTAGGCCCGCGTAGGGTGGTTCCGTATTCACCAATCAAATCGCTAGAATTCAGTTTTTAACCAATCAGGGGCCGCTATTCAGAATGATGTTGTTGTTGCTCTTAAAGAACGGTTGAAGAAGCCTGGAGTTCTCGCAGCTTCGATGGATCTATTTTGCTTCTACAGAGGAAGATTACTGCCTGTTGCGCTTTGTAGGTCAACACAACATCATTCTTTGTACTAAAAGTTTCTTTTTTAATGTTCGAGCTCTTTAAACCAGATTTTGAAGCGATTTTGTTGAGTGTACGAGAACTCCCACCTGTTTAGGCCATTTTGACAAAGTGGGCCCATTATATAAGCGTAATATTATGAGTCCCTATTGACCAAGTGATATCAGCAAATCAAAGAACGCAGGGAAACAAGGGACGAAAAGGCATAAGTCTATGATCAACCATTAAAGGTTTATTGTCAGAGCCAGGCTCATTGGGGTACTACGATACAAGTATTTTTTATAAGAACCTGCTTATAAGAAACTCAACTCTCAGATCGACAAAAATTAAGAAACTCCAGTTCTGGGAAAACATAACTAAAGAAACTATTCATTTTTAACAAACGAAATCCTTAACATATTTCACTTTATTTCACTTGTTTCCTGTATCATATTACTCGGAATGTACTTGAGTGATGTCTAAACATCGGAAAGTTATCAGAAGCATTGTTTTGAAAAGTTCGGGAGGGTGCAGCAAGTGAACATGAAGATTGTTATGGAACCTTTAAGAAACTCGTAAGAAACTCTGATTACTCAAAGTCTGATAATTTAAAGAAACTTTCAGTACTGGCCCAAATTCTCAGTTTCGTATAGAAAAAAGGGGGAAGGTTATTTGATGGTATGTGCCAGTCGACCAAATGTGGGAGCATGAAGTCGTTTTAGGCCATTTTCACTCTGTGAATGTGATTCAAATCGCTTGGATGGCAATATTTCCACATTTTTCGATAGATTTCGTACAAATTTCCTTGCAGGACACAACTTTGTCTGAAGAAACTAAAGGACAGGGTATTGTTTAAGAAAAGTTTTCTTCGGGACAGGGTATCATTTTCAGGAATGTGACTCCGGGACAGGGTAGCTTTTCAGATTTTCCTGCGGCATCTCCCCGTATGTTCGTAGGCCAAGTACCCCCCCCCCCCCCCCCGGTATTCTGTCATTTTACCCATGTACTCCAACAAATGTTTCTTGTAGAATCAAATGAGAACGGAAAGGATCGTGATGAACGAACCACACCAGCACAGAAAGATCCCAAATCTTCGCCTACAGAAGAGGACGATGAGGAGGAGCAACTCAAACAAACCGCGTACACATTAAAGAAGCCCCTTGATGAACCAAGTGTTGTACCTGCTATTGTTGTTGTTGTTGTGCTGGCCACCCCAATAGCTTTGATATGTGCCGCTGCAACTATCCAGCATTTGCGGTTTAAGCATCAAAGGAATAAAGCTCTGCGTAAACGCAGCGAAGAAGCTTTGGCACCGAAGTCGAAAAATGGCTGCTTTTCATGCTGTAGAACGAAGAAATATTATTATGATAATAAAAGAGGATTTGATAAACTCATTGGGGAGGAGGATAGCGAGGAAAGTGAGGAGGATTATTTCGTTAGGAAAGGGGCTATATAATATACTATTCAGCATTCAGGTTGTCCCAAAAAGAACGTAACCCAGCGAAGAGAGCGGTCATTTTTAATCCCGTGTACAGGGTTGGAGGATTTTTGGCAGGGGAATGAAACTTTTTTCATTATTTTGTGGGGGTACAAAACTATCAAGAGCAATTTTTATGGGGCACAAAACGATTTTGCTTCAAAAAATTTGGATAAAGTCGTTGATCAAAGATTTGAAAGAAAAGTAAACAGACACCTAGGAATGATGAATCAATTTCGTGGTATGACAGTCGCCCGGGACGACTTGGTGTGTGTCTATCTGTCTATGTTTTATGCACGAAGACTTCTGGTTGGGTTACTAACCCATTTTGCTGAAAGTTGATGGGGTGCGAAAACTTTTTCTATGTTCAAGATGGGTTATGACATTTTCTCTAATTTTGCTAAATCATCCTCCACCTTGGTACCCAGGATTAAAAGTGACCGCTCGCTAACAAGGACAGATTTTCTAACCAATAGCATCAGTTGCCTTTGAATGACACCGCAATCCTAAGCGATTAGCGATTGCAGAGGAAGGAGATTCTCTCAACTAGTTCAAAATAAGCAATGCTGCAAAAATCTGAATGAAAACAGCAGGGCAAACTCGTAACTTTGAAGCCCCCTATCTCCCTGCAACAGATTCCGAAAATGGGCAACACTTGATATTTCCTTCCTTGGGCCTTAAACTCTTGATTCATCATTTCAAAAAGCCTACCTATCCAAACATTTCCTTATCTCAAATTGCTCGGTGACGTCATTTTACGCAGTTTCTGCTCTGTCTTGCAAATCGTAGTTCAAATAGACGAGATCAAAAGCAACTGATGCTATTTTGTTGCAAAATCTGTCCTTGCTAACCCAAGTATAAGTGAAAAACTTTAAAAGAATAATAAGATTCAGACAAATATCAAGCACATCATCTGAGCAAATCCAAAGTACAGTCTATGGTCTTTCCAGTAATAAGTCATGAGCTCCTTTCAATAAACTATGTGAATGTAATCAAGAATTTCGAAAATATAGTAAATCAATTAGCGTTTTGCTATCGCTTGAATCTGCACAGCATTGGAAAGAAGATATATCATGCTTTCATATGCCATGCGTTAAATAAGTTGAAACACTTATTTTTTGAACAATTTCGAAAAAGCTTGGCTGCGTTTCTTTTTAGACTCAGTGTACATTTGCTAGAGATATCGTAGAATAAGGATCAAGCTTCTTGAAAAGTTAACGCTTCATATTCCATGTAGAATCATAGTAGAATGGTGGGGGTAACGGACGTTCTTTGACATTGAGGATGAGGGGGCGACAACAAAAGTTCGGGTGTTGATGGGCGTCAGTTGATATCGTTGATCTTTCGATATTTTTTGTTTGTACTGAAAAATGATCATACATTTTTACAGACGATTACGGACAAGATGGCGTTGAGGAGATTTGACCAAGATGCGTTGTGTTTATCATCGAATTTCCATAGAACCGTTGATTCCATTATGCAACACAAAACACAATACCTCTTGATGAAATGCTCCCCCCCCCCCCGACGCCATCGTTACTGTAATCTATTCCATTTCGACGCCAGTGGATATCATTTCCCAGATTGATTGCAACTACCAAATACACTTCATTCCCTATCAGCTCAGACGAAAAGTGACACTATGACGAATGCAGTAAGTCTAACTTTACTCCTTCAATGTCTAGCGACGTAGAACCACTGATCTTGTGCGTATATGCTTAGATTAAAAAGGGTGAGTAGGATCTTAGAAAAATATGATCACGCAATTTAGTGCTGTAGCGTCGAAGCTTACGCTTTATTTATTACCTTTTCTACCAAAATTTAGCATTTGTTTGTTGATATATTTGGTCCCTGTGAATCATGTATTTTTTGTAAAAATATTTTTTACGTTAGTTGCGTCTTGGAATTCTTTTAACGATTCGTAGTTGCAGTTGCTTACTTATAACAATATGGCTTGAAAATACACCCATTTTCTGTGAATAATGAAAGCTGTATTCGAACCTAAATTTTGTAGCTTACTCGTGATTTGGTACCAGTCATTTCACTCTGAAGTCGGCAATAAACCAAAATTATTTTCCCATTCCTTTTGCCCAGGAGCAGTCTCAAAGGCATCGGTCAGCGAGATAAGGGACATCTATGAAAAGCCAAGTCTTCTGATTGGGACTTTAGGCATAGTCTGTCGAAACATGATTTGGTCTGTTGAAACGTGATTTGCAGAAAAAAAGTAAGGTATTTCGAGATTTTAAGGGAGCGGCATGCTCCATGGAAAATTGCATATTGATAGGATACTCTCTCCTTGATTGAAATGGGAATAGGTTTACAAAATACTAGGATGAGCCAAGAAGTATCGTCATTTGCCTGCTGGACGATTATAAAAAACAATCCCATTTGAAGAACCGTAGCTCCCTGGATATCAAGGCGGTAATATTAGTAAATATAATTTTTAATGGTGGGCATATTTCAAATCCATTTTAAAGTTTGCTTGACTGAAATCGGCCACTCCATTCTGAAATGATGGTCTTGATAAAATTCTCATAATTTTCTGCTTTTTTTAGCATGTGTTTTGCTTTTTGGGAGGATATCATACTTCAACGCCTAAGTTGGCATTCCAAATATAAAATAATTTTTGTTATTTCGAAATTTTAGCATTGTTTCTAGTAGCACATTTCGGCAGACACCGATACTTTTTTGATTCATTCGAAACTGTGTTTATAAATGAATTCATCTTAATTTTATATTGTGTTAGTTGTCACCAGTGAAATCGTCAGCTGTAAAATTGATTGGGATTTGATCATGATAGATATTCGAAAACAATTTCATTGAAGGAATTTTTCAGTATCATCTGCCACATGTTTCTGGGAATTTTGTAATGATAGCTCAAGCCAACCTCGTCCCCGGGGCCTTTTGTCATATTCCCAATATGACAAAAGGCCCTGGGGACGAGGTTGAGCCCAAGCAAGGTTTGCGTGCGTTGGACTCCCTTTACATATTGCACTGATACAGTCGTGGATTCCTATGACAGACCCGGGGGTAACTCAGGTATAATAACGATAGAAGTGCTCAGACTAGGGTATTAAACATAAACCCCAAAATAATTTTTTTGCATGAAAACTGACCCAAAATACTTTACTTACCCTACATTTTCTTACTTGCTTTTCTGCCCAAAATTAAGCAAGATCTATGGAAAAGTGTCATAATAGGCGTAGAAGACAGGGGACTTGGGGGCTGCAGCCCTCGCAACTTTGGAAAATTTTGCAAAATCTGCCATAATCGGGCAGAACATCAGCCAAAAGTTGGGTAAAATTTTGTAAACTATGGATCTTTTATCGGGCAGTCCCCCTAAATTTTATTTCCCCCTACGCTTAAGGTTATACCTAAAAGATTCAGCGTAATTTTTTTGGATACTTAATGTTTCATTCTAATAACGTTGCTTGATTTTAGTTTTGTTTGTAAATCATATTTTTCTCTACCCTGGGTAACAGGGCCTCAAAATTTAAATGAAAGGTGGCTCTGGAACCCAGGGTAATTTTTCTCGTATTTGAGACCCAAAGAAATGATCCATAGTGGACACTGCGCGGTCTACCACAAGCTTCCGTACGTGTCTGTGTTTTGCAATTTTTTCAAGATCACTTATTTCGATGCATTTTGTATTTTTGTCACTATCTTTGATTACTAGGTTAACTGACTTCCCCGAAAAGGAATCTTTGCCCAAACTTTCGACCATTACCTGAGCACTCAAAATCTGATAATTTTAAGAAACTTCCAGTAACTGGCCCAAATTCTTAGTTTCTTAGGTAAAAATACAGCGTTTATGCCAAAAACTTCTTCATGTTCTGGGCCATCTTAAAACTTTTTTTAGATCAAGCAAGGCGAAGCAAGGGCACTTTTTTAATTATGTCTGACACTTGTTACAAAAGTGAAGCTGGAGAAATCTTGGGAGGCACATCCCCATGTTGCCCCCTTAAAGTTGGACATCGAAAATCGAAACAAGGATCATGGGCGGAAGGAGACTACTGTGTTAGCCTAAAAATGCTTAATGCGTAGAATGAATTCAACTTGGCAGACATGGCAGCGCCTGTAGGCCACAGTCGTGCGCGCTTGCATATTGGTAGAAATATTTGGCCAAAGACAATGAAGAAGAAAGAGACAACCACAGAATCGTAAGCATGAATGAATCTATTTCTTTATGAAGCAATTTAAGCATTTTTTAGGCTAACACTGTAGTCTCCTTCCGCCCATGCAAGGACTTGGACAGTTTAAATTTTCGCGCATTTTCTGCGCGTACAATTTTTTCTTGTGAAAGTCACATGACTGAAATCGAGGCCAAGTGACAGGACCCAAAATGGAGATTGAAGCTGCAAGAAAAGCGTTCCTGTTCCTGTTGGCGCTATTTGCTATTTCAAAGACAAATGCCACTGCAAAACCTAAGAGAGATGTAAGTATTTGTATCTGAATTAGTTGGTGAGAATGTTTAAATGATTTAACGAGAACAGGCCCTTGCTTGGAGGAAGGGTTTTTGGGATGGAAATCTTGGCCTAATGGGCATCAGCGGCCTAAATTGTCAGGCAGTCAGGGTGATATCGAAAAATCAACACCCAGTATTGAAAGAAAAGAAACAAGTGTGCACGGCATATTTGAAAAGTCCCGGGCTTCTATTGTTTTTATTGTTTCCTACCATTGCGTGCACAACAAGTGCAAGTGCACAAAAACTTTCCACAGGATCGACGACGATAGTCGTCTCTGATTACAGAAAAAAGATGTTTTTCAGATCTCAACATCGATATCTAAAAGTTATTGGAGTTCCATAGCCATTGAGAAATTTTGCTCTCATTTCATGAAAAAGAAAACATTTACCAACTTTTACCATTAAGCCGGTTTTCCACTGGGCGGATTTTTCCTCAAGCATAGGAATGGCTGTTGTATTTGCATTGTTTATTTCTAACAATAATCATGTTTAGTCACTCCGCTGCGCCTGCAGTCATACTTGAAAGTTGGATTGACTTCAACTTTTCCACCGCATCCGATATGGCGCCAACCAATCAAATTGCTTGAAAGCTCTGACATATGGTATCATTATTCCACGAGAGGGGAAAGCCAAGGTGAAAAACAGTTCTGAAAATACTCAAAAAAGTTCTTGGTCAAAAAGCCTCATGTCATTGACCAGCAGATTAAATCATCCCTTTTCTTTTCTTGCTTGGCGTAGCTGACAAACCAAAAACCACTCCTTGTACTTTTTATTCGCTTAGGTCTTCCAGGAGTCCCAGCTTTAAAAGTTGAAGCTTATTCAGCAGGAGCAGCCGTTGATGTTTGCCCATTTTCAAAGAATGTCTAGGCTTATCGTTATGTGCGTTTAGGTGCCTTTTTCCTCCAGTGGAAATTGAAAATCTTTTCCATAGGCATGCATTGTTTCAGAAACAACAGCCGCTCCGCTGCGCGTGGAAAAATCCTCCTACTGTAAAACGGGCTTTACTGAGACATGTCACTTTTGAAAAAAGTGACACCGAAACAATAACGTATCTTTAGATTCAGCACAGATGGTAGCACAGATGAAATAAAAGTGTGCAATTAATTAATCCCCCATGCAGTTCAAGCTTTCAATCTGGTTGGGAGCAACAGTTGAGAATTTTGTTGCCATGTTTGGGAGCAAAATTGCTGCAAATGACTCCCTATTCATCAGCACATACCTGGTACAAAAAAAAGTTAAGAGCCCTCAGGCTTCAACCCTGCTAAGTTAATCCTATTTTTAGCCAAAGAATCCTTGTTAAATGCTCAATAGCCCTTGTTTAAGATTCTTGCAGGCCATTTTTTCTCTCCAAAATTCCTAGGGAGCCCGTTTATGGAATGACCTTCCCTTCAATCTTAAAAACATAACCCATGTAAAAGCATATACAAAGGATGTTAAACAAAATATAATAAACAAATACTGACTTAACTTAGATTACGATAGCCAACATACCACTCCATTATAACCCACTCTATTCAGCCTATATATATTTTATCATCTCTGTTATATAGATTTTGAAATAGTTACATTTTACTAGCACTATTTCCATCAGAATCTTAGTTTTATTTTGTCATTTTAGTTAACGGCTCAGGCTTGATAAGCTACAGTATGTTTCTCCTGGGTCGTATAGAGTACACTTTTTATCAACAGCTTTGTATCATAAAATTGAATTGAATCATTTGATGCAGAATATATTGCAGATCACATAAAAATATACTCAATTGATTTTAATAAAAGAACAAATGATTTATTCCAGAGTTTAGGTAAACTTACTATCCTTGCAAAAGACTTTGTGAACCCAATCAAGCAATGTTGTACCAGGAGGTATATGAAAACTCAAGAATGTTTTGTGGATTACAACTTACAGGTTACAGCAACCTTAACAAAAACTTAGCAAAACAGTTAACAAAAACTGAAGGGTTGCAGTAACCTTAATGCAGACAAGCCTGTATTTCCTCCTTGAATTGACTGTGTGTAAATTTTAATCTGAATTTTAGATAAAGATTCATGAGTACTCATGCCCTAAAACACAATGTGGCAAAGATTATGTGATCCTTCATGTAAAAGCTAAATCCTTGTCATCAAATGACACAATACACTACCTCTGGAGCACAATTAATCTCCCAACAATAGTCATTGCTCACACAACGGACATCACTGCACATCCTGTCATTAACTGGAAGAATGGATCCAATTTTGAGATTCAGTTTGTGCCACCAGTTCCTAGTATATCAGCGTTTGTCATCTCAAATGTAACTGAGTTCAAAGACAGCAAGGATAACCAAGATGTAACTGCCAATGCTCAAATTAGAGATGTTTTGCCAAAGTTTTCATGGAGTTTTAAAAACTGCCATAACTTGACGGGGGATGGTGCTGATGCTTTGTTTACAGGGACCTGGAAGTTTCATAATGATACAAGTACGATGGACTTTGCGGTGAGTTCATCTTTTAATTTGATGCAAATTAAAAATGATTAATGGGTAGCCTCTCTGAGCCTCAAACTTGGCTAGAAGAATAAAAAGCAATTGAATGGTCGCTTACCTTATTAAGGAAAATTAGTTGTATACATACAGTACACATATTAAACATATTCTTTACAAGGACTGCTTCTAAGAAACTAAACTCTAGGACTAGTAACATATTTTACTTTATTTCACTTGCTTCCTGTCTCATGTTACTTGAAAAGTACTTGAGTAATGTCCAAACTTCAAAAAGGCCTAGAGCAACATTTTTCTAAAACTGTTCACAAGGGTGGAGGTACTGAACACGTAGATTGTTATGGAACCTTTAAGAAACTGGTAAGAAACTTTCACTGCAAAGAAAATTTTTTAGAAAACTTTTGATACTGGTCAAAGTCTTTAGTTTGTGAGAAAGAAAATATTCATTAAATTTATTTTAGTACTATTCTTCCTTGTTTCAATATGAGCCTGAGCAAAATAGCACTGATTGAAAACATCTCACAAAGTCATTTATTCTTGTGTCTATGACTTAATGCTTGACAAAAGCGAAAAAGAAGTACCTACACCCAGGAAGAAAGTTTGACCTTGTCCCCAACTGTTTTCATGCAATCCTTCCATCTAGGTAGGTAGGTATTTATATTCAACGTGGCTAGACTGCGAAAGTCTGAGAGACTTATCTCCAGCAGGGGCCATGGATGTTTAACCATCAGTCCGCCACAGCTACCTGCCGCAGCTACCAGATTTCCCTCACATGGCTCTGGTCGACCCAGACTAGAGTTACGGACAGCAACCAAACTGTCCAGTGTGGGATTTGAACCTACGCCTGTTCTGACCTTTGATTTACGAGTCAGAGGCCTTAACCACTCGGCCACGCGCTCCCTAAATATATCATACTAAGCTCCTTAAACTCTGCTTTGAGCTTCAAGTACCATTTTTCAACACCACTCTATCAAATTTTACTCAAATCCTAACTTTGGTGTTGTTTAGGAGCCTCATTTCGAAAGGCACTGAAAAATCAGTACCATTAGCTTGAAAAAAGCACTATGATGTCATGAGTGCCAGTATGAGCGGTTTCAACTAGGTGAAAATTTCAATTTGGTCAGATTACTGGATTCAGCAAAATCAATCCAAGTTTTTTGTCAAATGACAAAACATTTTGATTGCTTAAATTGACTCATTTGGTATTCAGCAAACGATGTTGTCCATAGACATAATTTTCTTGCAAGTTCTTTATTGCCAGCCTTCATTTCTTTTTCAGTTGAAGACATTTAGTACTGATGATTATGATAAGGATTGGCCACATGAACATGTCAATGAGAATTCAACCCGTTTTACAGTCACACTGAGTAACCTCCCTACAACAGACAAAAAGTCTCGCTATGCTGTTCATGTTGGGTTTGTGACAAAACCAGGTAAGGACTTTTTTATTATTCAATATAAAAGTTTACAATGACGAATTACTTAAGACACTAACTACGAACAACACTATACCTCGCTATAAGGACGATACCAGGGGGAGCAAAACATCATGACTACCCCCTGGAAAGTAACACATAATACATCAGACCTAGGAATGTGACACATAATAAGTAACACATAATACATCAGACAGAGTGTGTGCAGAGGAAGTAAAACCTAGCCTGTGCCAAGATGAGGTGAAATGCCATTACCCAAATCAATAAATGAAGTAGAAACTGGAATTGAGGTAGATAGTCTAATGTAAATGGTTAGTAGATCCTCCAGGGTTGAATCACTTGAAAGGGACTTTTACTACCTTCCATAATTCCACCTTCTTTAGATTTGCAAAAAGTAGTTTTAATTGCTTGTAATTTTAGGGAAGAATCTTTCGCAGGAAGAAACGTTCGGTTTTTGTCGCGTTTTTGACCGAAATTCACGAAATTTTATTCCACAAAATTTCCTAAAATGTGAAATGCACGCTTGTTTGTACCTTCAAATTTCCCAAAACTAAAACATGGAACGTTTATGTAGAGGGGTGTCGCCCTGATTGAGGGTATTTTACGTTGGTAGAATATTCCTGTTGAACGAAAAAATTTTCAGAACGAAACTTACCATGAACACCTTCGTAAACTCTTCACTGTTGTTGATATAGAATATATTTGTCATTGGTGATGCTGTCTTTAAGAGCGAGCTACTCAAGGACAGAGTGGTCGAGAGGGCCTAAATTTCCAACGTCGCCCTGGTTGAGGGTATCCAAATTTTCACATGGTTTCAGGTAAATTTAAGATAACCTGATGCGAAAATTAGCAGGATATCAACGATTAAAGAGTTTATGTTGTTTATCAAATGTTTTCTGGTTGTGCTTGCTGTGTTTCGTTATCCTAAACACTGACCTTTGTTGCCGCTTTCGTTCAAAGACTTTTCAAGCAAGCTGACATCAAGTTTTCCTCCTTCGGTGAACGGAACGATGCTTAAATCAATTTATGATTAGAAAAATAGTTTTTACAGTCCACTGATAGAACAAACCTGTTTTTGCCCCATAATATGTCCTTTTACAGCAAATAGTAGTCGCCTGTCATGCGTTGACAATGCAAATTTCGTTCAAGGACCGGAAGATACCACAGTACCCTCAACCAGGGCGACTTTAGGCCAATCAGACGGGGTGCAAAAAGTAGCCCGTCGTGGCGGAAGCGGATGCCATATCTCTGAATTTACGTTAAGTACTTATTCTGGACAAGTGGAGCTTGGCAAGAGGCCATTTGTTTGCTGTGAAAGTTTTAACAACGTCAAGAAACCAAGCAAAAAGAAAATTGTGCAACAAAATGTGAAAGGAAAAATGGCGGATGCTTAAAGTTACATCTTAGGTGAGCTTCTTTGTGCACTTCTCCCTCTGTTTGTGGACGGAGTTTTAAGAAACACAAACAAAGAAATGTTAAGCAAATGGAGTCACCAAAATATTTTTACAAACTTTTTGGTTTTAACTAGGCCCAAACGCCTGTTATTCAGCAACAAACGCAAGAGAGTTAAAATCGGTCAAAACGCGTTTGCCCTCAACCAGGGCGATACCCCTCTATGTAATCAGCTATCAATTTTTCTCTTCTTGTCATTAATATGACGTTGCTTCATAACAACCCTTTTGATAGACATCATCATCATCATCATCATCATCATCATCATCATCATCATCATCATCATCATCATCATCATCATCATCATCATCATCATCATCATCATCATCATCATCATCATCATCATCATCCTCATTCATTTATTTTACGTACACACTATTTCCTAAGGCTTATGAACATGTCCGCTTTGGTTTCCAACTCCAAGTAACCAGAGTCAAGGAACGTTTCGGACATTGCAAAATTTAATAAGATTCAACCAAATTCGCAAAAGTTTATTCCTTTTAAAATTACCCATTTTTACCAATCCGCGAAAGTTTACAAAACAAGTCGCGATTTTTCCAACTCGTGAAGTTTTCTTACCGCAAAAGTTTCTTCCCTTGAAAGAGAAACAATAACTGCCATATAGCTGCTATGTAATATACAAAAAATATACAATGGTAATGCTTTGGGAGATAAAAGCCTCACTGAAATCTGATTTCTCTTTTACAGGTTTAGGTGCACCTAGCTTTGAAACCAGTAAATCCATAGATGATGAGCACACACCTGGAATTTTCAAATTATGGAAGTTAAAAGTACCATTGGGTAAGAACGGGCAATCATTTGCTTCTTGGAAACCAGTGGCCTACAGGAAGGCTAAACGAGAGCATGCTTCACAAACATTTGCCCATAATTTCCCAAAGAAAGACAAGGGAAATTTGGGATTAGGTTACGTTGGAAGATCACTCATAAATTCAATATTACCCCGTGACAAACTGGAGACATTTACTGTGACTGAGTCATTTGGTCAAAAGGATGATGGATTTTATCAAGGAACCAAAGATACTGGCATCAGATACATAAGTTGGTAAGTTAGGCCTAGTTTAAACGTCGTATTTTTGCCGTGTCGAATTTTGATAGATGCTGCAAAAAATTTCCAAATGTTAATTAGATTCACCATGAAAGCGATGTGTAGTTCACCAGACCACCCATTTTGAATAGTTAAAATGGCAGGAGTTCACCTGCTCTGTCGTTTTAAAGGCAGAAACACGACTTGGTTTAAATTTCGTGTTTCTTCCGTGTTTGATTAATTGAATCTAGGCCATGGTTCGCTAGCCTGCGTGCAGACTCTACTGATCCCTTTTCAGACAGGTTCTCCTCCTGTAGAGTCTGCGCATCAGCGACCAAATCCTTGTTGTTAGTTCATGAGAAACATGGAACCTCTCCTGATTGGCTGACGCATATCCCCTTTCTTTCTGAGCGTCTCTGTCTTTGTTCGAGTCTGCAGGTATTTAATTAGCTTTTCCATGGACAAAGCTGGCCAATGAAACCTTATTGTGTGTGGGCGTTATGCCTTCCCACTCTATAGGTCGCTCTATTGTATCCAATTCAGTGACTTGGCTCCTCAAGAGAGGGAATCGCGCGTGGCTCAGAACAAGGATTTGTTCGCCGATGCGCAGACTCTACTGGAGGAGAACCTCTCTGAAAAGAAATCAGTAGAGTCTGCACGCAGGCTATGGTTCGCAGGCTCTAGTTGTGATCAGTCACTATGCTTGCGCATTTTGAAAACAGTGGCAATGTTAACCATTTTGTTTTTCAATTCGACAAAAGCAAGGCAGATTCTGCCGCTTTTCATACAGTTCGATTCGATTCGGCTAAAATACGTTGTTTAAATAAGCCCTCTCCCTGGCAAGCCCCCCCCCCCATATGTATCGCGTACCAGAGGTTACCAAAGATGTTTCGTTTAATTACCTAAATAAAGTTGCACGTTTATTTTGATGTTGTTTGGGATGAAGCTGTGTTGAATTTTTCTTCTCTTCATGATAAATTAGAGTTCTAAATTAATCTAAATACATTAATACTGTACCGCTCTTGGTGTAAGAAGACACAAGGTCATCTGGCCTACACCAAGAACGGCACTTGCAATTTTACAAATACAACTTCAAAAATAGAGAAAAACAGCGATACAAGTAACAATGCGAAGGAAAACAAAAAGAGAAATATCACACAAATAGTTAAAGAAAAGAAAGGAACTGGCATTTTCACACTAAACCCAAGCCATGCTATGAGTCAGACCCTTTTTGATCGTAGGCTTCTATCAGTTTTGTAGCATCACATCGAATATCAAATTTTTGAGTCCACAAACTTTAGGGGTGAAAGAACTGCCATCATTTTGGTCCGTGTCATTTGACTTTGTGAAGAAGCCTCCCCTCTCTTTTAAAGCCCCAATGGAATCTTCGAAATTGAACAGGCCTCCCCCGGGGGGAATTAGTAGAGCTTTTGCAGTACTTTATATTGAAATTTTCAACAAAATTACACTGTATGCCTTCTATTTTGATTTTCAATTGCTCATTAGTGAAGCTTTTTCTTCATTTTCAGGACTGGACTTGTTGGTTACGGAGTTGCTCCTGAGCCTGAGATCTCATTAAAGGTATACTTGATTTTGTCAATCGGCTTGGGCCTACCAGTCGCCATCTCCGTCTTTGGATCATTGATACTCATCGTAAAGAAATCCGTTTCTGGAAAGAAAGCTGCTTATGAACAGATTAATTAAGATATAGGAACTAATTTTATAAGGCACAGAAGGAACAAGGATGAAAGTTATATAAAGTTTGCCAGTAGCCAGCGTTCGACCTCGACTGAGACTGCGTTCACACGATGCCGGCACATTTTGAAAACGGCGAAAAATGTAGCGGCAGCAAAATTTGATCTAGTGTACACACGATACCGGCACAATTTGAAAACGATGGAAGGCTCGACGGTAAGAAAGTCAGTGCAATCTCTCCAAGAGCTTGATGCCAAAGAAATTTACTAACACCTGTAGAACAGGTTAGCCTCATTTTGAAGGCGTTGTAAAGTCTTTTGTTTTCCTTTTTTTCGAATGTTCAAACGACACGGTTTCTAATTGTACCGGTTAGGGTTCCGTTTTCAAAAGCTACCGTTTTCAAAATATGCCGGCAAAAAATGTGCCGTTTTCGTGTGAACGGGAGGCCTATCCGTCACATTTTTCTCCGTTTTCAATATGTGATAGCATCGTGTGAACGCAGTCTGAAACGCGACGGTTTCTCTTCATTTGATTTTAAATTCCACTAAATATAAATTTCATAAAAACATTAAACAACACTAAACATAAACTACAGGCTACAAATTACAAATACAAGTATAGAGATTAAACATAGCTACAGAAAAAATAGGAAATTTGTATGAAGAGGAATTCTTGAGGAGGAGCCCCCTCAGTAGCAAAGCTAATCAAGGAGGAAAAGTCGTTGGAGAGACCTGAGTAGAAATCAGACCAGAGTTTCTCTTCACATAGGTTTCTCCAAAGAAATCAATCAAGTCACACGCTGGCTATTGATAGGTGCAGAAGATGTTTGTATTTACAGGCCCAGTTCCACTGCTCTGTTTTCTTCAAAAACGTCGAGGGATTTGTTGAAGTGCTTCTAATAGTGAAATATCAAAAAGTGTACGGGGAAATTTTGGATAAAGAAAACAGATGCAACAAAGAGAAAACATGGAAGGATGGAACCTGTCCAGGGCGCACTTGACATTATTCTACGAATAAAATGGGTTAACTGAACGTTGCACATGACTTTCCTTTTAAGGCTAGCACTATTTTGTATGCTTTTGCTTTTTCTTGACATTGTTCATATTTGATGACTATATTTTATTACCAGTTAGAATAACATAAAGTACTCCCGAAATTCTTGACTTGGCCAAGTGTCGCTTTCTTTCATCAGTTGATTGAGCTAAAAGGCACTGCGGGGGAATTTCTCCATTCCCTCGCAGCACCTTTTACCTTCCGCGTCTATATGGCTCAATCGGCTCATGATTGGAGGTGAGACTGGGACAAGTCCACTGAAACTCGTACACAGGAAATGTTGTTTGATACGAGGGTCTCAAACATTGCGATGTGTTCCGATTGACAGAGAATTCAAACACATACAAAAGTATGTTGACATCAACGGATACTACTTATGGGATGTCCCAAAATGGACCAAAATTTGAACGTCCCACTATCTTTGAATTTAATTTCTTCAATCATGAAAAGGATGAAATTAGCGATAAATATGGGTTGGTAGGGTGGATGAAGGCTACTTGAGATACTTTCAAAAACGTGACTGTTAGCAGAAATTTCTGCAATATAATTGGCTCTTTTCCTGCTAAGATGAAAATGGAAATTTGCAATTGTAGCCTATATGCTTTTTACATTATTTTGACACATATTGCATATTCTATGTAGGCTGTAACTAAAATCGGAAATGAGAAAATGTGAAACCGAACGCTCGCTTCTTTCTGCATCATGCTTTGGGAGAACTTTAGAATATTTGATTCTGTATATCGAATGAATTTGTAAAGATATGTGAATATTTAATTTTCTTGAGAGAAGTGTACTTAGAACAACGCATTTTCATTACACGGCATTGTCTTTTTTGACTGTTCTCGTTTGAAATAGCCTCAAAGAACGAACTCATCATACTAAACCAATAGCAACAAAAACACTGTTAGCTGTAGAAAGAAGGCTGTTAACACCTATGCAGCACAACAACCAAATCAGCCTGGAATAGAAAAAAAACTGTTGAAGCCTACAAGAGAAAGGCGAAATAACATTACTATCTGAGAGGAAAGCAACAAGTCAGTAACTCACCAGTAACTGCAATAAAGAACAACGTTGAATGACCAAGAACGTGTTTCGTCGCACACTCGTCAGTTTAGTTTCTTGGCGGTTGTTAATTGGCGGTTGTTGATTGAGTTTAGCCAATGAATAGCACGTATTTTCAAATGTCTTTTGTTTGTCTGGTAATAAAGCTGCCTTCTTGTATATTTAATGTGTTCTTTTCAAAGACCGAACTGACGAGTGTGCGACGAAACGCGTTTTTGGTTGTTCAACGTTGTTCTTCATTGCAGTCACTAGTGAGTTACAAACTTAGTTCTCTCCTTTCAGATCATAAGATCAATTCGTTTTTTCTCTTGCAGGTTTCAACAGTTTTCTCTCTAGATGCAAGTTGATCTAGTTGTTGTTCTTTTACAGGAGTTGTCTTCTTTTTACGGATCACGGTATTTTTGTCGCCTCAATTTGTTTAGAATGACGAGTCTGTTATTCAAAGCTACCGTAAAAGCTCTATTAAGCCCCTGGGGGGCTTATTTAATTTCGGACCTTGCAGAGGGGGGCGCAATATAGAGGGGGCTTATTAGAGAGGGGGGCTTATTCACAAGTCAAGTGACAAGGATATATTTGGTAGCTTTTCAGTTCTTTTATCCCATATTTTGCAGAATCGACATACAATTTTTCTACTCAAATACATAAATTCAACACAGTTTCTATCCTAGACTTGCTCTAAGTCTGCTCCTTCCGTCCGTCGAACCGTTCCATTTACGGTAGTTCACGGCTCCGCCATTCCACCATTCTTGACGGAACGTTGGAATGGCGGATCTAGGAACAACCGAAAAACGGTTCCACAGACTGACGGAATAGACTTGGAAGGTTTTGTCGCTCAGTAAATGGAAATATTTGGTAAATTCTAGACCTTTGCATAAGTGGAGGGCTTAATAGAGAGGGGGCGGGAGGGGGGCTTATTTTAAATTTTGACTCCGTGGGGAGGGGCTTATGAGAGAGGGGGGCTTAATAGAGAGAGGGGGCTTAATAGAGCTTTTACGGTATTTTAGGATTTTGTACCACATTTGTTTATTTGTTGTTTTTGCAAGTTTCAAAGTGTTCTTCACTATATTTTCATTCTATTTCCAGCAGGCGTATTTTATGTCTTGAACCTGCTAGCCATTACGCCATTGAGGCTGCATTATCACAGTAAATTGTCTAGCTCAGATGAGATTTTCTTAGGAGAGAAAAGTTTTGTGGCAACATTTGGTTGAAAAGTAAGTAAAATCTAAGGACAAATTTGACAAGGAATGACAGTTTAGATTATGATATAATTTGATATTTTGGGTAGTACTATTTCAAATGGCTCAGCAAATTTGGCTTCGTTGTTAGCAGTTAAAGTAATGCAACGCTAGGGGATAGGCAAAGATAGTGCCATATAGAATAATTCAGCACTACCTCCGAAGAGCCAAGGGTCACTGCTACGATGTATTTTCTGGAATGGTTTTTGAGAAAAGATGCGAAAAAGAGCAAGTGACAGGCAAAAGATAAGAATAAAAGATAACGGATATCATCCAGGAAGAGTAAATGTTTGAACTCGTACATGCCGCCGCCACAACCGTTCAGAAGAGGAAAGTACAGCAGAAGGCAGTTCCCCAAGTTGGGAAGGGAGTGTTTGTTTATTCTTTGCTTCACTCTCAGCTTCCTCTACATACATAAGGGCACAACCAGTTTCTGCTTTGGCTGTTGGGAATAAAACCTTTTTAGTTAGAGTTGAAGAGCAACACTTTTTAGTTGTGGATATGCTCATAAAAACCATGTATATATGTATGTATATGTATGTACATAACACAACACATCAAATGCTGTAATGTAGGCTAGAAGCTAGTCTGTTAACCAGAGCCAATTTCAAAATGGGTCTGCAAGCTAGAAGCCTGTTACAGATCGCCACCATGGTCTGGGCTTGGCGAAATTGCTTTTTGTGAGGCTTTTGCGAATGAAGGAGACTGGAAACAAGCACAAGTAACTGTTACTCTACAAGGGCAGGGCAAGCAATGACAAAACAAAACATCGCGAAAGAAAAAAACGTGAAGAAAACAGGAAAGCTCAGTCCATCTCCTTCCAATTCCCCCCAATTCCCAGCCCCCTTTTTGTACTTCCCGTTCCAAAGGGTTGCCATGTTTTGAGATTTGTACAAACCAAGGAGACTGGAAACGAACACAAATGTTCGAAAGGGCTGGGCAAGCAAGACAAAACAAGACTGAGGTGAGTGTGTTTGTTTTTTGCGTTACAATATTACCACCTGTTGGCGAAAAGACTGAAAGTAGACTAAACTTTGGCTACAGAAAGAGAGGGAAGATGTCTACTAAATTCTTACACATACTTATCTTAGCGGCTAGTCTGTGTCTGACAGCAAATTCAAGGAAGGGTAAGTATAAAAACTGTTTACAAAGTGTTGGATGGCCTTTTTTAGGGACGGACATTATAAACGGCCTAACTTCCCACTGTAAGGCCTAACACGAAGCATTCGCCTTGGTACTGCTCGAAGCACTTGCTGTCTGTGCAAAATCACACACAAGAATGACCCATTATCACGGCTAAAAGCAGCTAGAGAATGAAGAGATTTATGATTGCCCTCTGCTCTCCTCAAACCCTGTTAGATGCGATATTGTCCGTAAGCTAAAATGCCCCGACGCAGAGAGATCATTTGGGACAGAACGCCAAAGACCAACGGAATGGTGCACTGCACCGTCTTCCCCAAGCTCACATCTTACCCACTAGCAGTGGCGTGCTGGCCGGGGGTGAAGGTGAAGTTGCGTTTTTCAGCGCCAAGCGCTGGGATCGCAGAAATAGAGCAGACCTAATCGAGTCCGCGACCCCTTGTCATGACGCTCAAGTGATGGGGCTCTACCGGGACTCTAACCCACTCCGCCTGACTGTTCTGGCTGCAATGTCAGAGGATTACACCACGGCGCCACAACACCTTCTGCCCCCCCTGCGAGTGAAATATTAGGGGCGCCAAAACGACAATCTCAAATCATGGGCGCCGAAGGCGCCCTTTTTGTAGTGCTAATCAAATAGTTTCTAAGTTTTCTCCAAGGATTCTTCTTCAAACATGAAACGTTTTTCAGGAACACACAAATAGAAACGTGGAGATGCCTGAAAGTATCAAACTTGGGGAAGAGAACAAGAATATAGGCAGATGGGCGACTTTTGTCGGATTATGAGTGACTTCTACCCTGGGAACCAGAGCCTCGAAGTTTAGGTGAAAGAAAAAGTGACTTCCTGCCACCCTCAAAAACTTTGAAACTGGAATGAAACGGGGGATAAACTTTTTTTCAGTCATAGAAAAAGGAGAGAGAAAAGGAAACAATTTTGTTGATTGGAGGACAAGCGATAAATGTTAACTCCATGCTTGAAAGCAAAATTATAGCTCTTTCCAGCTTCGTAAATTGTGCCAAGTTTTCTTATCATTTATAAACAATGCCAGAAACAGCTTCCACGACAAAAAGCTCACAAGTTCTGACCATGAGTTAGAATTTAACTCAAAAACTTCTTGGTGATGCTAAACTATATTATAAAATTGTTACAAAATACATTTTAGCACTGGAAAACATGGTAATGGTTTGGAGACGTTTTGAGACAGAGTAGAGGGTGCGTCCTCAAAAATTTTCCTGGGGGCTTCGCCCCCAGATCCCTTCATTCTACTTTTCCCTTGCCATTTTGCTCCAAATTTATCAGCATCTTACAACGTGACTTTTAACTTAATGTATCTTTACTGCAGTAAAGACCGTTGAAGGCGACTAAATCCACGAAAAACATGCGGTAGGAGAGCTATGCAGAATGCATAAAAGTGGGAATTTGAGCATGTTTTGAGCAATAACTAATGAGGGGGCGCCATCTTCACATTTTGCCCCCCTTGCTGAATGAGCCCCAGCACGCCACTGCCCACTAGGCCTGGATCACAGACATTTTTCAAACTACCTTGATCGTTTGTGAAATACCTGTCATTGATTGGAACACAGCATACATTTTTTTATCTGTTAGAAATTCCAGGCAATGAACTTGGAACTGAAATAAGTCAGCTTAGGCATCCATCAATCATTTTGGGAGGATTATTCTGCTCACACAACACTGTTGTGGTTTACCTATGGACTGTTTCAATTTGTTAGGAACATGGATCAATAGATCAAGATATATGAAAATGATGTGCTCTTCTGGAGTCCATGGTGGAATCCATGCAGCCTACGCCAGATATCTCCGGCATAGAATCGCGATAATCTATTGTTCTGTCATTGTTTTGGCAAAAATCTCCGGCGTGGACTTTGCATGCTTTCCACCAGGGTCTGGAGTTCATTGTCCATGCCACAAGAAATATAGCAAGAGATTTTGCAAAATGATGAAGAACAATACAAGGATAGTGTATCTTGATACGCTGATGCACAAGAGATGCATAATGGCTTTATGATCATATATAATTTCATTGCAGTTTTAAGAACCAAAATAAAGCAGAGCTTAAACTTTCCAAGAGCTCAGACTGGAAGCAAGGTGGTTTCCGCCACCATATAAATATGGTGGACAGGACCTTGCATTTTGGTGTATGCCGGTGTACGCAAAGCTTCAAATCTTGAAATGACGCATATGGCGGGCGGCTCTGCTTCCATTCCACTATGGCCAAGAGCTATTTTTCTGATGTGATGATGCAGTTATACTCCATCAGCTTTTTATTTTGTAAATTGTTCACTGTATGTTATTACACAAAAATAAACTGTGTGTCATTATTACGCTGCACAACAAAGAAATAGCCTTGATAACGTGCGTCTTAATTTTACCATGACTTGCAATGACAAAGTTTACTATGACACATAGGCTGTGGAAGCTTTGTCACTGGACCCCTACTTATAATTTGATAGAATAATTCCTTGATACATAAGTGTGGCTTGATCTGTACAACTTTTTTACAATTTAAGAGCATTCAGGCTTGACTAAACAGGCAGCTTAATTTTGGCGTTCTTAATCATGCATGTGGTTTATTTTCATATACATAAGTCATTTGGTCATTTAGAAAAATGAACAAGCTCAACAAATATTATATATATATATATATACTGTATTTGTGAAGTCAAAGGTTGTCTGATTTGGCAATACCATCTACTGTAACTTCTTTGATGCTGGAAAATAGTTTGGAGCTTTGAATGCAATACTTTTGTCATGGGGCATGCTGTATGTACATAACAGGCCCAGATTGGAAGGTTTCCAGAATGCATGGGGATCTCTCCTTCATCAAAATCAATTGGTGGGCTGTATTTATGTCATGTCAAAATAGACCTATTGTCTTCTTTTGTTGTTTCATGAAAATTTTGTGGTTGGAACTGCAGCAGAAATTTAAATTGCACAGCAGAGAAATTGGCTGTGCAAGGCAAACTTTCAAATCTAGCATACAGTCTGTTTGAGAGAATACAAGGCACCTTTGCGAATTGTTAATATTTTTTATCTCAGTGAAGTACAGAGTAACTCATGAAGTTGGTGGTGGCTCAAAGATCAAAGCAGTTGAAGGGACAAATCTTCAATATGACTGTATGGCTATTGCAGATGCAAATCCAAGTCCACCATTTCCCAGTGTTGCCCAAACATCTGGAGAAACAAAGAACACTAGTAGAATTACTGTAATGCATAGGAGGGATGGTAAGTATACTGTAGACTGTTTACACAAGTTTCATTTGTTAATTCCCTCCTTGATTAGCTTTTTTGCTACTGAAGGAATCACTCCCTAAGAATTCCTCTTGTACGAATTCCCCTGTCTTGTACAGGGGCGTCATGGCCGGGGGGCAGGGGGACCATGGCCCACCCTTGAATTCAGATTGTCGGATTTCTCGGAAATTTTAAGGTTTCGTCGGAAAATCACTGACTTTGGACTTGCGCTAAGTACATTTGATCAGTTTAGATTGTTTGCATCGCTTTCACTTCTTCCCACAACATTTGCTCTTTTTGTTGCTATTTCATCAGCGTTTATACACTGTGTACCAGAGCCTCAAAAAAATTACGAAGATCTTGTACGATAAAAGCTCATTGCCGTGGGAAACATTGCTGATGTAAACAGGGAGGTCTAAATGCATATGTGAAGATAGCACTAGAAAAGTTAAATTGATAAAATACTACGGTACCTTAGCGTTTGAAACATGGGGAGTTTTTCACGACTGATAGTTATTACTCATTTCCATCAAAAACAGAAACCATGGGTTACGCATTTTGCATAGGATGCTTTCGCTTCAGCCTCAAATTCACTCCTTTTTCACTGAAAAAGTCTCTTGTCAAGCTTATGGAAAAGAATGTTTATCGAAATGAAGATATCATAGCGTTATCAGAGTTATCAAGCTGTCTGGCTTATATTTCATTCAGCTGCAGTAAAAACCAATCTATTTCTAAGTAATTTTTAAGTTGTGTTTTGCTCTAATAGATTCTAATAGTTCTAATATTTCCCAGGAAAGCCTTCCGTTAGTCAAGTTCTACCGCTCCTTTCAATTTCGACTTCTTTACAAAAAAGGGCACTTTCCAACGATCTGAAAGGTGTGGTCGCAAAAATTTTTCCGGGGGGCGAGCCCCTGGACTCCTACCCTTGCTCGCTTTGCTTGCATTTGGTATCAGCACCCCAAATATGACTTTCGTCCGGACTGGCCTGACCACTAGGCTTCATCCCAGGAAGATTGGTCCTTTTCATGTCTGGACCCAATTGGAACATATCACCAATAAATCCTACATTTTTCCGTTATTCATTGCGAGCGTCTTGTAAAAGGAAAAGGGGCGAAAATGAAAAATATAATTTTTCGGAAATTTCGGGGCCTTGGCCCCCCCTGATAGACAGGTGCCACGACGCCCCTGGTCTCGTATCTTGTAATTACATTGTCCTTTGTTTTTTCTGATTATTTTTATGTTACTGTATTTGAGTATTTGTACATGGTAGTGGAATTCAAATCAAGGAAATTGAATTGAATTGAATGGTTGTGACTTACAATATTGCACTTCTGAGAATGATCTTATGTTGCACTTCTGAGAATGATTAGGGGTTGCAGACTTGATAAGGTCTCCTCTGCCTCTGCAATTCCAACACTTGGGACTAAAACTGCAACTTAACCTTACCTGCACTGATGCTTAGTAAGGGGTTTCCAGGATTAGGAAGCAGGACCTTGGACCAAGGGAGCATGTTAGGAAATGTAGAAAATAGGGAGTGTGAAGCAAAGAAATCCTTGGCGGCCAAGCTGAATTAGCTTGGACAGCCAGGTTGATTTTGTGGAGGGCTTGCTGTTCTTTGAATGAAGGCCAAAGGGAAACTCACCCCTCCCCCCAAAAAGAATTTTTACTACACATTGCCTTATACAGTTTTAGATGAAATTGATAGCATTAATTCCTTCCTTACTGCAGGTTTGAAAGCAATTACCACAGTGAAGTATCATCCAGTACAAGTATCTGATGCAGCAGATTCCTATATCTGTGGTCCTGCAGGCACCCTCAGTGGAACACATTTTGAATTGATTGTTATGCCAAGTAAGTTTCACATTCCCTTCTTTTTAGAATTGTATCTACTGTGCATTTACTGCCATGTTTAATATTGCAGTAGTAGATGCACAGTAGATGCAAGTCATGGGGGGGGGGGGTTCTTTCATAGTAAAGGTACCTGGGGATGTGCCACCCACAAGGGTATACTTTTTGGGACCTCTAGTCTAGCCAAGGGTTTCCCTTTTTGCAATTTTAGTTGAGATTAGTCTAGGCAAGGGTATGCTTTTTGGCAATGTTGGTCAAACAACTGTAAAAGTTCGGTAATTTATGTAAAAAAACCAAATTTAAAAAAACATTTCTGTCCTGAGAATGCGAAAATGTGGCAAGTTTTGTCTAGAAAACACCCTTTCAGGGCACTTTTAATGCAGAAATTAGTCTAGCAAAGGGTATCATTTTCACAAAAATTTGTCTAACCAACAGTTCCATTTTGAAACTGTGGGCGGCACACCCCTACCCGAAATTTAGCTGAGAACCCCCCCACCGTGATGCAAATACAGGCTCTTTAATGGTAACCATTTAAGAGCCTGTATTCCAGGTTTGTAGCTTTTATCTGATTCATACAAAATGTGAAATGGGTGCAAGTGAGACACAATCTGATCTCTTTACACACAAGTTAGACTTTCATACAGTAGCCCTTGAACATATTAACATTGCTTTTTCCAGTCAAAGAATTTTTGTTTATGAAAATTTACAGTCTTTCGTATGGCTCAAGAATTCTTATCCTAATACAGGGTGTCTCAAAAAAATTGTTCGAAGTTTGATTAAATGTTGAAAAATGAGGACAACATGGACAGGCTCATGGAAAAATAACCCTGTTCCTAAGATTATGAAATAATTTTAGAGACTAAAATCGTGCAAATCGGTTGAAAATTCACTGAGCAACGAGCTCTCGAAGATCAAAAATATGCGATAGCAGAAACCAGAGACCCCCCAGATTACTTTTATTGCAAAAAGTTCGAAGACGGAGGAAAGAGAAGCTTATCTAACGTCATACCTCTCGTTAATATCAGAGCAAACCAAATACGACTTCCAAAGTAAATTATTTCTTGCGATCATTCTCAAAATTCCTTAGCAGTCCTGGCCGTAATTAATTTTAGTGGCGCGCGGTAAATCACGCGCATTGCATATCAAGGCGCGTGATTTTAAGTGCTTTATTTCAATCCGTGACCAAAGAGTTCTGGAGGTTGGGGACAAAAAAAGAGTATTCAAGCACTTAGTATTACAAAACAACACTGGAAATGAGTTGACATAACGAGGATCGATGCTGTAGTTTGAACGGTTAACATCGACAGAAACAATCGCATTCTCCTTTGTGTTCAGACGCTTGTACTTAGGCCGTTTGATGATGAATGCTTTTCCATGTAGTTACTCCGTATCACTGCGGTAGTCCTGGGATGAAGGGGAACTGAGTATCTTCGTTTCTTCCACATCAAATCATCTCCACATGGCATTTATACATTGAATTTACGATCAACGGGGTCCATAGATTCGGAACACATGCATCCCGACGTCATGTTTTGTCTCCATGTAATCTCTGTGACCTTGTCCGAATTATAATATTATGTCATTGCCACGGACAGGAAATTCTTGGATTGAAAGCAGCTATGATGAATCGAGCACCAATACTTTATTTCATTTGGATAAATTAATTTATTGATTTCCTTTCTGTAAAAGGATATCAGTTTTCAAGAATATCCAATACTCATATACAATATCCAACACTCAACGATAAAAGAGGCGGTGCGTGATTTTGAGGCAACAAGACTTTAGGCGCGTGACAAATCACGCTTCTCGAGGGCAAGAGGTGCGTGATGAGGCGCGCGTGCGCGATCGCGTGCCACAAACGGCCAGGTCTGCTTAGCATTGCATAGGTCCAAAAACAGTGGTTCAAAACAAAATCGGCGAGAGACTGAATCTGTTTCCTCAAAGCATCCATATGCTTGACAGTTAGGTTATCGAATACCTGTTTGAATCCCACTTGGTTCGCCCTGAAATAATTGAGAAATAACAGAAACGACGGCCTATGGGACTTTTATCAAAATTGCCATTTCGAGGCCTCTGGTTTCAGCTTTCGCGCAAACTTGAACTTCAAAAGCTTGTAACCCCATGAATTTTTATCGGATTTGCAAGATTCTTGTGTCAAAAATTAATTTAGAATCTCAGGAAAAGGGTTACTTGACCAAGTGTCCATTCAGCTTATCGTTATTTCTTAGTATTTAATCAAACGTCGAACAATTTTTTTGAGACACCCTGTATAAGGAATTCTTGCTATGTTAATGTGCACAAGGTCTGTCCTGTAAGTGCTAAGGATTATTACTTTCATTCTGAAGAGATCCAACATACTGTAGTACATGCCAGTTGTACTGTTTTGTGGCAAAGCTGCAGAATTGGAACTGATCCTTTTTTAGAAAAAAGTCTGCCGGAAGTGGATCTCACAAGTCAGTCTAGCACAACATTTGGTTCAAAAGCAACATTCAAATGCAATGCCAGTGCTGAAGATGCTGGTGTCAAGATCACGTTGGCATTGAAGTGGACCCATATCAAAGAAAAGGGACAGCCAGGCATAGACATAAGCAAAGAAGCAAAAACCACTCCATCTCAAAAATTTGGTAGAATTTATAACATCAGCAGTGTGCTTGAAAGAACTGTCCAAGATGATTCAGCTGGAATTTATGTTTGTGATGTTGCTGCAAATTTAAAAGATGTCTCTTTCGATGCATCAAAAAACACAACCTTGGCGGGTAAGTAGTACTTTTTGCCTGTCTTTGCTACAGTACCAACAAGGTATGCAGCAGGGCTCCATAGAGCTTAGGGTGCATGAGAAGAAGTTCAGGCATTCAAAAAATTATTAGTGATATCTATGGTACAGAGAAACAACAACTTTTCTAATCACCTGAATTTTTATGTGGTACACCAATTAATATAGTTCGTCACACCCTTTTTGACAGTGTGTGGTGGGTGATTGAACCTGATGGGTGATTGAACAACCAAATCTGCTGTTTTTCATTATTTAGCTGACAATGCAAGTCCAAAAATTCAGCTAAAAAGCTGAGGTGGAGGTGTAAATTAAAGTTTAAAGAACAATATAAGAATTTTTACAAAAAGTGTTAAAGTTTACATGTCAGTTTGACTCAAACAAGGTCTCAGAAAGTGTTAAAGTTCGTTTTTTACTGAGAATTATAACTTATGATTTAAAGAGAATTAAAAAGATGTGAACAATTAAAATAACAAGAGTTGGGTTTCCTTTGATTTTGTCTCCAAATGTGATGACCTTTCCAACCCTTCTTTCCTGCAAAATGCTATTTTTTCAGTTTAAAGATTTTTTTGGGTGAATTGAGAATTCTATGTAGAGTTTGATAGGAATTTTTGCCGACAATATATTTCTTTTTGCTATAGTCCCGGTTCATTTCAAGAAAGGTATGCAACCAAAGCAAAAGTTGAAAGTCTACAAGGGAAAAGAAGCAAAAATGGTTTGTGCAGTGCAATCATCCCCTCCTGCGTCTGTTTCTTGGAAGAAAGGAAGCCAACTTATCACAGGTGTGGAAATTGTGACCATATTTCAAATCAGATGATAAAACGACGCTGGAAATAGCCGTTCTATCGTATTATCTGTTGCTGCTTGAATTTTGTTCATACCCGTAAAAGGGTCCATGATGATGTCTTATGGAGACACAACGCTATGAACCATTTCAAAAGTATAAAAATTCAAATACGACGCCAGAACCCTTTCATTCCAAATTTACTTTATTTTAATATCGCTACAGAACAAAAGAGTACTATTTTTACAACAGTCACTCCATTTGCCTTTCCTCGGTCATGAATCAGCAATCACATATCTCAGATTGACTCAGACACTGCGTTCACACGATGCCGGCACATTTTAAAAACGATGAAAAATATGACGGATAGGCCTCCCGTTTACACGAAAACGACACATTTTTGCCGGCACATTTTGAAAACGGTAGATTTTGAAAATTGAACTCTAATCGGAACATTTTGGAAACGGCATCGTGTAAACACTTGAAAATGATGAAAACAGAACACTTTTAGACGTTTTTGGAACAAGACTGATTGACACTTAGGGTGTAGTTACCTTTCTATGGCATCAAAGTCTTGCAAAGAGTTTTTTATTGCCAAATTTCCCACCGTTTCCAAATTGTTCCGGTATCGTGTGAACGCTAGCTCAAATTCTGCTACCGTCACATTTTTCACCGTTTTCAAAATGTGCTGGTATTGTATGAACGCAGTCTCAAACAAGGTCTCGAACTCTACGTTGCAGCCTAGAAAAATGGAATTGTGTAAACAACGAGACAATTGAAGCTATGGCTTCTCTATTGCAGCTGTACGAACTGGGCTCAGTTGTTCGGGACATCCTCTACCGGTTGCACAAAACGAAATTCAGACATTTGAAAATGGTGGTGTTTAGTGAGTGCGCCAAAATCAACTATTCACTTTTGAAATTCCAAGATATATCATACACTGGACCGATTGTTTCAAGGGGGTTAAAAGACAAACAGTAGTGAAACGAAATGATGAGGCCAACAGGCATAAAGTTTTGATCAATTTGTAAGTTCCCAAATCACCACAAAAAATATTCACTCTTTTTCCACTCATGTTGAATCGTAAGAAAATTTGATCAACAACTTTGTTACCGTTTTCAGTGCTTTTGAAATCGAAAATTTCAAGAATCTCGCTTGTGGTTCTATGAATAGAGGAGTAAAAATTGAAAAAGAAATACTAGAATCTGATTGAGGATCTTAGCAAAAGATTAACGCATAAACCTTCAAATTCAGTCAAGTATACAATTTATCGTGGCACGGCCTATCAAAAATGCACGGTTTCTTTTGGCGTACCCGATGTAGTACACGGAAACCACGATGTTTCAAACACAGAACTTTTATCTGGTGCTCCCGGTAAAATAATTCGTTACACCTTTTTTGACTTTTTTTTTCTTTGTAGCTGCAAGTGACAGCCGGTACAGCTTCTCGAACGATGGTAAAACCAAAAATGCCGTATTTGTGATTAAGGATACTCAATATAAAGACAGGGCTGTTTATTACTGTATTGTTTCTAACCCAATATCGTCAAAGACAGCCGAATTCACATTGCGAGTCAGGGGTAAGTTATAGAAAGTACCTTCTAGAAACCCCTTCAAAACAGGCCTGAAAATCATTGTCAACTTTTCCTGATATTTCTGCCTTACGGCAGCGTCATCCTGTTCCGAAGATAAATTGCATGGAATGATTCCGTTATGCTTCTACGGATGGCTCTTTTATATTTTATCCTCCCAAAGGGATCACGCACCCTCATAATTGCAGAATGGAATGGCCAATTTCACCCAGGTAAATCTGTGGTCTATTTTAATATGTCCCCTATTAAGTTCTATATTTCCCAATACCATTATCTTGATATTCAGAGTTTCAAACGGGGTTGTTTGGTTTCCTCACCAGACATCTCATTGATTCTGTCACATTTTTGCCCATCTCCTCCGCCTTGCACTGTAGTTTAACTTCATTGGTCAATTCGATTAAGATCAATGTAAATCAAGCTAAACGTCACTTGGCCTCTGATTGTTCATCATTATTGCCTGTCGTCCAATTTAACTTGGCGCAAATACGTATTATGATAAAAAAATCGAATTTTTATACAGGATAACCTATCAGTGCAAAAGTACACTGTTATCACTAGAGTCCTGTTCCTAAAGTCAAATGAAAAGTAAAATCTTACAGTAAAAATGATTAAAAATAGCGTTTTTGCCTATTTACAATGCTCTTCTAATGCTTTCCTAAATACAGTTCTATATTTCATGCTCCTAACTTCGGGGGTAGTGCATTAAATGCCTTATGCTCCGTTTTCTCAAAATACTTTTCAAATAGCACACAAATGCTACTGTTTAGAAAATCGAATACTATAGTACATGCTCTCTGTTTAATCAGGCTTGATACTGATGGAATTCGTATTTCCATATTTTTTGCAAGTGTTGATGCAATTACGTTCTTTCCTCTATTCTCGATCCTTCTGATCCTTTTTAGTCTAGAATCAGGTAATCCCAGTGACAAAGTACCGCAATATGTAAAAATTGGTAATACCATTATTCTGTACAATGCTTCAGCTGCATTCGATGTCAAACTATTTCTTATTTTTCTCATCATGTTCACTCTGCTTGCAGCCTTTTTTGCAGGTTTCATCAAAGTGTGTAGCAAGTGTGTAGCAAGTATTCTTAATCAGTTTCTACATATGACATTTCGTAATTGTATATACAGTTGATTTTATTTTAGGAGTATTTTTAAAGTCATGCTCTGCTTGGTATCGTCCTTGTAGTGAGATATACTAATTCGTAGGTAATGTCTTAGATACTTCGTCATTGTAAACTTTTTGTTTTGAATATTGAAATTTACCCTAATTCTTTTCAGATCCCCTTGGAGCACTGTGGCCATTCATTGGTATCGTCATTGAAGCTATAGTGTTAGCTGTGATCATTGTTGTCTATGAAAAATTCAAGGCTTCTAAAGGCAGTAAAAAATCCAAAGGTATGAATCTCCATCAGTTTTCTTCATTTCTCTTGTCCAAACCAAACATAGATATCAGATCTTTCAGAAGGATGGCGCAAATTGTTATTTTACTTTTGGTTCAGAAAGCGACAAAGTCGTGCTCGTTACTTCTTATCACTTTACTGCCAACTTTCATAAACTGCAGCTGGTACGAAAAAGGATTATGCATCATTTGTGTGGCTATTGCGGAGGAGCGATATGTTCTATTGTCTCATTCTTGATACAGTTGTGTTAGTCCAGGAAATAAGTGCCGGTTTTTGCCATAATTGTGCACTTTTGGATACCAGCATGAGACTTGGCACAGACATAGAACTTTGTCTACTTATCAAATTTTGATATAGAAGCAACTTCAAAAATGGCCCGTTGTCATGGCAACCAATTGACAATGCAGTTTTTAAAAGCCCCTTCGTTACGTGGATTTTAAAGCTGTAATTTTGAAAGTTAGGATAAGCTTCAATTTGCAGTTTGAGACCTTGGTTTAGACTTATGACGATGAGTCCGTTGTATCCCTGCGGTAAACCTTGCTCAACAGGGACTCATAATGAAACAGTGAAAAATCTGACCCAACTTTCTGCGTTCATCAAAGGAATTATGACGGAATCACGGCTTCGAATCCATTAGGAATGTTATCAATTCTTCAATCGAATCGAGAACTCTATCACATTTACTGTAACATTAATAACTCACAAATCTGGCAATCTGATCGGTACTCTAGGAAGCTCAGAGTTTGGGCCTAAATAGGGTCAGGTTTTTATAGTAATGTTATGAGTCTCTGTTGATCGAAGTGCCATCATCAAGCCAAAGAGCACATGGAAACAAGGGTTTCCAGGTCATAAGTCTACATTCGCACAGGAGAATGGTGATTTATGGCACAAGAAAGTCGTCATCCAAAAATGTAAAAGTTACGTAAATTTCGAAGGAAGAAATCAAGGGCTCTAGCAATGTATTTGCTTTTTGCCATTCGTTTGCCACAGTTGAAAATGGCTTACTGTGATTCTGATATCAGTAAATGATATATACAATGAATCCTGTTTTAAACCGTAGAAAAATATATTTGAGCACAGCGATAGAACCCTTTCTTGCAGTATACATTAACTTGATTTCGCATTTTTAGAGACCGAAGAAAGTGCTGTTTTCTTTATCAATCATTTTTTTACTTTAGTTTACCATGATGAATCAGCACCCCCCTGTCAGACTGGCAAAAAGAAGGTCTCCATTTCTAAGTTAAAGCATATCCGATACAACTGTATCAAGATTGGGCCAATAGAATATTCAGCTCCTCTGCACCAGCCACTTAAATTGTGCCCAATTGTTTGGTACACCTTTTAAAATTTCTTTCCATTGATTTAGACGTTCAGATGATCTGAATTTTTCTGAAACTTCAACTAAAGATACTATTGTGTTAACGTCAAGGAATTTTTCCCAAAGTTCCTTGTGTATTGAAGAATTTCAGCCGACTCGATTGGATGATTCACTGTGAGATGCAAAGGATCACGGTTTGAAATTCCCCGCCGACAACTTAATGAAATCATCTGTTTTTTCAGTCACCTCTAAAAGCCCTATCATTTTGAAGATAATCAAGATTTCAAAAATGCTAATGGTTGATTTGTAGTACAGAAGGCCCCTGCAAAAGATAAGGACAAATATGAAACTGCACCCTGCCATCACAGGGCATATTTTCTCCTTTTGTAAGATACTAGACAACCTGTAGTTTATTGCAATGTCAAAGCCAAATTCGAAAACCCTGCACAATCTTATACATAACTTCAAGGCAGTCTGTCCCCTCGATAATGTGCTTCATTCAAACAAAGCAAAGTCATTCAAGCATAATTTCATGGCCATAATAATAATAATAATAGTAAAATCACAAGTAGTCATTAATATTGGGGTGTCATTTTAGAAAAATAACTCTTTAGGGTACTGATTTTGATCGAATTTCACTTACTTGATTAAAATTTTGGATTGTTGTCACAATTTTAGGGTACATATTGACAATGGCCTGTAAATTTTGGGGTATCGTCTTCGGGAAAATTTATAAATTTTAGGATGTGATTTCAAATGTCAATTGGCACACCCCCGTCATCCGCCTTGTGAAGTTATGCCCCCCTCCACCGTACTCTACTCAAGGACCTTTTTTCTTCTCCGCTGTAACTGACGTTCATCTAAAGATCATAAAGAATATTGACGTTACTCTTAATGTTGATTCTAGAAAAAGGATCTATAGAAATGACTGACAAACATACCTCAAGTGACAAAACTACCAACGCTGACAGACATGACGAAACGTCAATCCCGATTGACATGACTGACGCACGCGACAGAAACGCTGAAAATACCGTAAAAGGAGTGGATGACGAAATAGATACCCTGCAAGAGAAACCGTGCGAGAGCGGACAAGCATTCACTAGTGAAGTGGTAATGGATGGGCAGATGCCAGGAGAAACAAGTAGTGCTCCTGGTGCACTGATAACTGATGCTAAGGCAACTGACGAAACAGCGGTCGTCGACATGGCATTGTCGCTAGACACGATGGCTGCCAGCCTGCAGAAAGCGGCTGAAACCCCCCTGCAAGCAATCTCTGCTGGTGCAATCTCTGCTAGTGAAAGAAGTTCCAAAGTAGATGTTACATCCTACAATGCGCAGTCAAAAGACAATGACAGAGAGACGAATTCAGCGATATTAGGCCCTACAGATAAACTTAACGGCAATTCTTGCGATTCTGAGGCTAAAGGACATTCGGAGAAATCACAGGCAGTTGATGATGAAACAAGAGTTGTTGACGTTGAAAATGAAATCACCCCCGAGATACCATCTGACACAGTGAGAACGATAGCTGAAGAAACAATAACTAGAGGTTTTGCTACACTTTCCGGGTCGAGGGTCGTCGGTGACGAAGATATCTCGGCGGAATCACGGAGTCCGAGATTACGAACTGAGGATGTAATCTATAAGGATGATGTCAGGACTGCTAATGTTGTTGATAGTGATGCCGATAAAGAATCAACAGAGGACACTGTTAAAGACACTGTTAGAGATGATATTACGGACATTACGACAACAAACACTACTGAAAATTTGGATAACGTAAACGCTAACTTACAGACAGATAGAAATGACACTGATAAAGAAGAGACTGAAGTCGATACAAAGCTGTAGATTTTGTGTTAAGGGGGGGGGGGGTGGAGATAAAAAAAAGAGTAGCTTGGAAGAAATTCTGGGTGACTTACTTACTTACTATCATTCAACTGCTGAGCAATTTGACATTCATTAGTCATCACCAGCATCATCATCATGATAACTCATTTATTCAAGTAGGCTAGACTTAAATGCATTTATGAATTTAAACTAATCAAGTCCTACTAAATTATTATTATTTCCAGACGAACACAACTTACTTTTTCCCGTTTGATTGCGATTTTATGACGTCATCATATTGCTAAATCATGAACCAGAAAAGCTTTCTTACAAGCACATAGAACTTCAAAGTTTTCGTGAATAATTCAGCTAGTTTGCCTGCATTGATTCAGAAGTTACGACGATCTAAGCGTAGCCAGATCAAAATTATCCGTGCAATTATTTCGCCATACTTTTTCAAACACTGGTATGACAAAAGGGTAGAACTGACGAAATTTTTGTAAGACATAAGAAAGAGACTTGAAGGAAGTACAGAGACCAGCAGCCTTTGTCATCGTTTAGTTTTGTTCTTTTGAATTTCGTACATTCGGTTATTCTCAAAGCTGTACAATGCAAGTCACTGACTTCGCAAGAACGGGCTGAGTGGCCGAGTGGCTTATACAGTCTTCTTCAGGCGATTAAAGTTAAGCTCGGTGGAGTGAGGTCAAACTTCGGATGGGTGACCTCGTAGGCCTGACCTCACAATTCACCTCGTCGTCCTTCGGAAGGGACGTTAAACAAGTGGTCCCATGCCTGGATGCGGCGTGCACAGTGGGCCTAAATTAGCTTTCAGTAGCTAGAAATCCTGACAAGCCCACTCAAAACAAATTGAATACAAACAAAAAAAGCGCAAAGTGTGCTGGTCTTTGTACTCCATTTTTGCGATGGTGCCAGGCAAGCAGAACCATTTTATAAGGGGATGACAGATTGTAATGTTTAAGACTTTTAGTAGTTGCATTAATCCAGTCAAGTTTATTCATGGAAATCGACGAGAAATACACCACTGTACGTCAAGGGCAAAATGTTATATTTGACTTGCTGAGTAATAAATCTTCAGATATGAGAAATCTGTAACCTGTAATTTTAAGAAATATCAACGTTTATATTAGACTACAGTAATGACTGTAAGGCGTAGAAATTGTAAATATTTTCTAGATATTTATATAAATTCTAGTTAGCTCTCTTTCTTCCATTATATGTAATAGTGTGTGAATATACTATGATAGTGTATGAATATGTGAATATGTGTAAATAAACCGGGTGGGTCAAAAATGCCTGGTGTGTGAAAGGCTGCTGCTCCCTGAATAATAAGCAACAATGTTTTATATCATCTCATTCAATAGCCAACATATTCAATTATTTTAACAGCTTTCCTGGCTGAAATCGGTCACCCGTTTAGACTTTACAAGGGATTTTTCTTGATAAAGTCCCTTCGAAACACCTTAAAAACATGCTAAAACTACGAGCAAGTTTCCCTAATATTTTTCCTTTACAGCAATGACTTAATAACGCTGTAGCACGAGCTGTCCTCTTGAGGAATGAAAAAGTCTTCCCCAAGTATGAATAACTTATTCAAGGGGATTTCATTCTCCCAAGAGGACAAAATACATGAATTCAAATGTCATTGTCATTAGTAAATGTCATTATTGCCAGGAGGGAAAACGAAGGACATTTCGCTCGTTGTTTTCCAACGTTTTTGCAGCTTTTCGAAAGGGGCTTTCTGCAGAGTTTCTCCCATATCGACGAGAAGGAATGGCCGATTAAACCGGGTAAATTACTGCACCCATTAGGATATATCAGGAATGGAACAAGAAGACATTTTTCAATATTATTGCTTTCATACTCAGGGAGCAGCATTTTTTAAAACGCTGGGTCTTTTCATTTACTCTCCCGGTATAGCTATGTAAACACTGAATTTTCATTATTATCATTACTATTTTAACAACCATCACATTTCATGTTCCTTTCGTCTTTCCTAACCAGTGCATAGAGAAAAGGAAACATCACCATTGTTACCAGCCGAGTAAGAAGTTATTTTCTTGTTTTTACTTTTAGTTTATTTCGCCCTTATATTTTTACCATTTCGATATTTATTCATGCAATCTACTCAATTTGATGAAATTTCATTATATTCTACACGATTTTGACGTTGCTTCTGAACCCACCTAGTACATAAAAGCTCTTTTAGCCCCCCTCTCTATTAAGCTCCCCTCTCTAATAGGCCCCTCCGCTCTGAGCCAAACTCATAGATAAGCCCCCTCTCTATGAAGCCCCCCCTACTTATATCAAATTCCAGAATTTATCAAAGATTTTCTATTTCTTTCTCTAAGAAAGTTTGCATGTTAACGTTGATATTGTTTGGCATAAGCCTGTGTCGAAGTTATGCTCTTGACTCGTGAATTTAAGAACAAATTTCAACATTGAATATTATATCAGCCAATATTGTCTTCTTGATATGTTGGTAGCGGTGGCCTTTAAAACGGAGCCTGTTTTCTTTTCTCACCCGGTATATTTAAGTGATACACGTTTTTTTTATAAGAAACTGGTTTATAAGAAACTAGTACTAAGATGGCCAAAATTTTAAGAAACTCTAGTACTATGTCTGCGAAGTACTAAGAAACTTTTCAAAGTTAAAAACATGAATTTATAGCAAATATATCGTTGAACCTTTATTATTGGGCAATATTATCTAACAATTTGTGTTTTCAACATAACAGAATACTGTTTATTCCTGTATGATATTCTAAACGTCAAGAAAAATATCTGCTGCAGTGTTAGCGACGACATCGATAATTCTACATTGAAAAATAAGAAACCAATTAAGAAACTTTTAGTACTAAAATGGACGAAATTTCATTTTAAATCAAGAAACTTTTAGTACTATGGCCTGATCCAAGTTTGTTATAAAAAAAACGTGTATTTCATGTCTTAATGGACAAGGCCATTGTTGGTATGATTAGGCTGTTTTAGCAGCAAGACGCGGACGTCTTTGAAAACGCAGCTACTTTTTCATGTTTTAGAGCATTCTAATTTTCCAGCCTTTTCCCTCCCGGAAAGCTACTCACAGACAAACAAATTCCCAAAGAACTGCTTGCATTCTCGCATTTCCATCATTTGTGAATGTGTTCATATAGCATTTTGCTTCCCTTCTCTACGTCCTATTTTGTCAGTGAGGCCTTCAAAAGTACAGTTTTCAGGTTGTCAGTTTCAGAATAGAACATACGATAAGTCTCTCGAGACTTGCAAAAGTTTTGAAGTTGATTTCTCTTTGTAATTCATAGCCTCGAACAAAAGAATTATGCCGTCGTCTTCTTGACTCGCGTCTTCTTGCTAAAACAGCCTATTAATGCTACAACGGCAACTTATCATCTACTGACGCGAATTCTTACCTTTGTTTCACATTTTGAGCTGTCAGTTCCAAAAATGTTTTGACAATTTAAGCCATATCTTGTCTCTGTGTTGCCATTTTCTTGCAGTGCACACGATTACGATGAAGAGGCTAAAATGGTTAAGAGGCAAGGACAGCCTCGTTTTCGTTTGCGGAATATGACGCAGTTTCGCTCAGATCGCTTACCATAAATGCTGTATTAAGCCCCCGGGGAGCTTAATTAATTTTGGACACTCAAGAGGGGGGGGGGGCTTATTTACAACGTCAATTTAGATGGATATGAATAATAGCTTTTCAGTTATTTTTCCATATTTTGCGGATTCAACATACAATTTTCCGAGTCAAATGCATAAATTCGGCAGTTTTTGTCCCAAACCACATCAAAATAAAGATGCAAACTTATTTTGCAAAGTAAATGGAAAATCTTTGGAAAGTTCTAGAGTTTGATATAAGTGGGGGGCTTATTAGAGGGGGGCTTTATGGGGGGCTAAATAGAGCTTTTAGGGTAACTGAATACGTAATTTCGCAAGGTGAAGGCGAAGAATAGTGGGGGAAAAGTATGAGACAGCATTTATAGCAGTTATCATCTTGTATTTTATCATCTATCATAACAACCCCAGACTTGTCCTTTAAGATTGGCAATATCAACCACCCAATTTGGCTCATTTTGTATGTGCTCTTATGGCCTTTGAAATGATCGGCTACTTTGAGAAATCGGGTTGGGTCACACGCGTGACGACAAATAATAATTGAAGCTCATCTGTTTCTTAAAACCATTTGAACAGTGTTTTTCTTTCAGATGAGAACTAAACCTTAAGAACAACAAGTTTCAAATTGAGATTTAGGTTTACTGACATAATCCAGCATTTGCAATGACCTAGCGAAATCATACTTTCTTCATTAAATGACTATTCGTATGAATACCCTTAGCAGAGATCTCGAAGAAATGACCTTGGATTCTATTTTATGTCACGTCTATGTATCGGATTAACATTTGATCATGCATTTTAATTTCTATCTTTTGTTCATTGTTATGATCATGACGTTGGTGTGGATATATTCCTTTTCGTGTAATGAAAATATCCCTTCCGTTCCAATGGGGTTCCCACCTCACCCCCGCAGACTTTTTGATGCTTTTCCACAGAGTTTTCACAGTGAAATGTTGTGCCTGTAATCTAGCAGTTGCTATTTTATAGATCTTTGTTGTTCTTCTGAACTGAGTTCATGCAGAAACGGAGATTTCATCTTATCGCACGAGAAGCTGCTTAAGACCTCCACACCGTTTCGCGCAGTTATTCGTCTTGCTAGGTATTATCGTGATATGAGGTCAGTGATAATTGCATGGAAACTTCGCTTGTTATGGGTCTCCATCAAAAGTTTCCATCCCTAAACGCACTTTATTCGAATTTCTCAGCTCTGCAATATTTGTTATTTCAAACTCTTGCAATCATTCGATTTTCAAACCCTGACGATGACCTTCAGCTTTGCTCCCTTTCGCACCGTCTCGAATCTTCTGTCCCTTTGTTAAGAGCACGCAGTAATGAGCAGTTACGCAGTGGATATTGCGACGGATAGACACGTTTACTATCGTCTCTTCTAATACATCTCATACAGCTTTATTCTCAACATCTCAATCCAATTCTGAAATCTTTTTGCGAGCTCACGCATATTTATAGTCCCTAGGAATACTACTAGAAATTTCTATCCTTGAAACATTTTAGAATGTCCCATCCATATGTGGTTTCAGAATGATTATAAAAGGAATAATAACTTTAAGGTTGTACTATAATTTCTGTTTACTACTAGTACCCTCGGGAATATTCTTAGTCATGTTTAGAATGCTCCAGAATGTTCTGTTACTTTCGTGATCATTGGTGACAGTGGACTACGTATCATCATACGTACTGAATTAGAGAAATGTTCATCCGTATGTCTTTCTCAGTAGTTGTCGGACTAATTCACATTGATTTTCATGTCGTACCTAAAATGCCAACTAACTTATTTCTAAAATTTTGTTGATAAAGCTTGGCACTGTTGGGATGCGCAACTGATAGCAAATAGCTAATCAAAAAATATTCAAAGGTTCGGAGATGAGACGCCTTCATAAAATAGCTTGGGCAATGTGTTTTATTTTCTCTTTTAAGCAAACACCCGTGATGAAACTTTCAGCATTAGTATCCCACATCGTTTGTTTGCTAAAAGTTGCAATTTTTCGGTTGCCATGTATTCTTCAAGCAGACCCTTCTTGCTCGTAGTTATGCCTCGCTTCCCTTAATTTATTTTACAAGTCAGGCTTCCTGTTCAAGTTTTTCGAGATATGGATTGGACTTGGAAACTTAGAGACTATTCCTCGCCATTCATTGCAACCAAACATTAAGCCTATTATCGAAATGCATCTCCAACACATAATCCAGAAAACCGAAATTCTGTTTTTGTCAAATTTGTCATGATCTTGAGAAAGATACATTTTGATTCAATAATATCATGCGGACTGTTAAGTTGATTACTCATACAAAACGGAAACACTTCCACACAAAAGTGATACAATTACAAAACCCTATATGCTTATCTTCATCAAATGAAGGAAACCAAAGAGCATGTGGAACATGCATTCATTACGATCTATGAAGTAACAGCTTCCGCATGCTTTTATGATTCAACGGTACAACTACATTGAAAGTCAATAATTTCGGACGAATGAATTTCGGACGAAGTGTTTTCGGGCAGGAAAGTGTGGGACGCTTTTCCCAGCATAAGGCTCAAATCTTCAAAAGGGTGGATGTAAAATTCTATTCCATTTTTCTTTGAATTAAAGTGCTTGGAAGGAACTTTGGGTAGACTGATTTCATATTCGTAGTTATCGCTATTAATAGACTGATGGACGTTCTAACTATAGATTTTGGCCAGATTGAGCAAAAATAAGAAATGTTGTTGTTGTTGTTGTTATTGTTTTTGTTGTCGTTGTTGCAATTTTTGCGATATCTGGGACTATGTCGTGAGGCTAAACTTTGGATAATTTGCTGTAAATCTGCCATGGCAATGTTTTGATATCTTGTTAAGTTTCAAAATGGCGGTATTTATCAATTTTGAGACTGTGACGTCATCAAATTTCTACATCCTTAGCCAGAAGAGCTACAGATTTCTGCTAGCCACAATATTGTAGACCTCCAGAAACTATGGTTTTCTTGCAGATTGTATCGATTTTCGTCAAGTAATTTAAGATTTACGATGATTTTAATATGTTCAAAATTTTCGATGAATTTTTACAAAAAAATTGCCACGGCAGATTTACTGCAAATTACCTAAAGTTCCTTTCAAGTCATTCAATTCATTAAAAGATTTGATACAATTTTACACACACCCTTTTAAAGATTTGAAAGATTTGAGTTCTATGCTGCTTTTCACAGAATTTCGGATGTTTTAGAGAAATTTTGGACGGCTTTGATTCTGCATAGTTTCAGCTTTTCCGCTTATGTCGTATAAAGAACTTCATACATTTATAGACCGACCGTGCTTCATTTAAGGAGGTTTTGGTCAGAAATTTCGAGAAAATTCTTTCGAAAAATCACTTTGAGAAGTCCAGAATTTGTTATCGGAAAACGTATGTGAAATTGTTAACCGTCTTTTGCCAACACAAAGGTTTCTGAAAACGACATGTGTCATACAGACAGAGCGCTGGCCGACCATCATTTTGTCGGAAGGAAATTCCAGCTGTGTACCAAAAATGATACCAAGTCTATTGGCACACATTGTCTACAAATGGCACACATTGTCTACCAGTGGCCCATATTGTCCCCACCAGCCGCTTCCTAGACTGATTTAATTTGCCAACACTTAGACATGTCGTAAATACGTTTGCTACGCTTAGGGGTATCGGAAATCGCGCTAAAAGGAAGGGTCAGCGGGAAAGCGTACAACTATCGTAAGATTCATTACTCGGAAAATGTTTACTTGAATGGAAATAAAAGACACGTGTAGCCCCATAAAGTTAAATTTGATCAAACATCCTGCCATTTTGAAACTGTATAACAAGTCATTGAATTACCTTGAACGAGATAATGTGGGTTCAACTACAGTCAATAACGTTAGATTTTATTTGATTTCATATATTGTTTTTTAAAAGCATTCCTCGATCTGAAATTTTATTTGTCAAAGAATTTTAGAATTTGCTAGACATATCTCATGATAGGATTGTGTATTTCAAATCTGCATTAAGGCTGTTATTAGAACCACATTTTGCTTGTTATGGCACATGTGGGCTGCAAAGGTCGTTCATAGTCACGTTTCCTTTTGTAAAACGTAAAAGAAATGATTCCCTGCTCTCTAAATCTAGGTGGGAGTCAATTTTATTAAGATATTTTTCGAAGCCTGCTGGATGACTCAAAAAAATTTGGACATTCGGCGGGCTAAGGAATAATGAGTAAATGGCCGATTTTCAAAACTGAAATATTAATCTGTCATTCAAAGGCAAAGTTAGAACTACAATTGGCTATCATAGGATCATAGCACCATTAGGCTCTTTTAGTAACAGGACGTGGACGTCTTTGAAAACGCAGTTACTTTTTCATGTTTCAGAGCATCCTAATTTCCAGCTTTTTCCCTCCAAGAAAGCTGCTAACAAACCGACAAATTCCCTAAGAACAATTTGTACTCTCGCATTTCCATCATTTGTGAATGTGCTCGTATTGGATTTTGCTTCCCTTCTCGACGTCCTTTTTTTGCAGGGTGGCCTTCAAAAGTATGCTTTTCATGTTGTAAGTTCAGAATAGAACGTACAATAAGTCTCTCGAGACTCGCAAAAGTTTTGAAGTTGATTTTACTTTGTAATTTACATCCTCGGACAAAAGAATAATGCTGGCGCGTCTTTTTGCCTCGCGTCTTCTTGCTAAAACAGCCTGTTCAAGGCTTGTACGCAGTGTCACTTCAGCTTGTAACTTTTGAAACAAGAACAGTGAAAAGTGCTTAACATCCCTGAGATATGAACATGCCTTACGTGTTATTGCATGTCGCAATAGCAAACTAGGGAAGAGTAGATTAATCTATTTCTTAAAAGTAGGCTTTGCTAAATACATAAGTTTTTACCCTGAAATATAAGCTGAAAGAATGAATTTATTATGCTTTCTTGTACGGTAACTTTTATCATCAGACATCTGGTCTATTAGGTTTGAGATCACATCCAATTTGTTGCTTGAAAAAGTATTCTCTGCAGTTCTGTGATGCAAATAGATATAAAACTTCAAAGTAACCGTAAATTGCTATAAAGTTACGTATAATACTGGAGCAAGAAATATTTGAATGCTAAGGAACGTGGTGATATAGAAGTAAGCTTTGATGATGATGTCTCTTTTGAAGCATCTTTTCCATGCAGAGCTTTTCATGTTGACACAGTGCAGGAACCAGGCTAGAATCTAGAATGACCATTTTTCTCCTCGTTTTCTGTCAAATCAAAGTCTAAATGTTCTCATTTGTTTTTCAGCAAGTCCGCAGGAGTCGAGTATACCGTTGGAACAAGAGGAAAAAGTGACAGCGTAAAGATGCGCAGTGGAGAAGGCGCTAACGCATAAAGGTAAGGTACGGTAAAAAATCTCATGGGACAATAATATTGTTTTCACGTGATCATGCTCGTGATCAGTCAGCCTGGGAGAAAAGAGTAATTCGCCAGTGAAATACTGTAGCATTGTACCGGGTGAGTAAAAAAAAAACCCCCCGGCGTTTGAAAGGCTACTGCTCCCTGAATATACAAGCAACGATATTTTGCAATATCTGAATAAATAGCTAACATGTCCCATCATTTTAGAAATTTTCCTGGCTAAAATCGGTCACTCTGTTCAGATTCTGTAGGCAATTTTCTAAAATGAATCTTTTTGAGAAACCTTAAAAAATGTGCTAAAATTACAAGCAAAATCCCTAATATGTTTACCTCACAGCGATGACTTTCAGCACACTTTAGCACGTGCTTTCGTTTTGACGGGTTGAAAAGTCTTCACCCTAGTGTGAATAACTTATTCAGGGATTCCATTTTCCCTGGTAAATTACTGAACCTAATTTGACAGAACGGGAATAAAACAAGACAGTTTTCAACATCATTGCTTTGATATTCGGGGATCAGGATTTTTTCAAACGCCGGGCATTTTTATTGACTCACCCGGTAGGGTACTAGCAGGCTTTATCAGTCAGCGGGATATATCAGACACTTTTAGCTCTCAAGCCCAGTAATAACAAATTATACATTTAAAAAATAAATGCCAACTTAGGTAAACCTTCCATGGCCATTTTGCACCATTATCATTGCTTTGTGTTCCTTTTCAAACACGGTATAACAAAGAAAAGACTGATGCAGATTGACTTTGGTGGATTAAGCCAAAGCTACTTCGTTGAACTTATTTTAACTGAGGCATGAAGCGATCGAAATAATAATGGTGCAGACAGCTAGAGTAATGGTGATGAAAGTTTCACCGAATTTTACGTTTGTCTTTAAATTTATGAGAAGTGTTACCGAGTTTTGGAACCTAAACTGTCTGATCTATCCTGCTGCCTGATAAGCCTGATAAATACCACCATTCCCTAGTCAATCATGCGAAAAACTTTAGCCAAGACATTCAAACGCCGGCTGCGCCAGAAAAAGGTAACACCATTTTCAAGTCCGGAGTTGGTATGATCGAGGGGCGTATCACTCTGTAAAAATCTCGTACACCTTTGGCAAAAATCCTTTCGTCGTGAGGGAAAATCCTTTAAAAATCCGTAAAAATCCGTAAAATCCTATTGTTTTAAAAACTCTCGTACGCCTTTTCGGAAGAGTGATACACCCCTCGGGTATGATTAGTGAATTGTGTGTAGTACTTTTTTCCAACTTATTTCTATCTCTGCAATCGTACAACATACGAGTGTTTCGTTTGCTTCACTACGAAGTACATTCCATCTTCAAAATAAAACCTTCACATGAGAAAAGTAGTGGAAGATCTCTCTCTGATATGGCCTATCAAAAGTGCTGCAAAATCGTCGCTTCCAAAGAAGTTTGTTTATATTACGTGACCTGGCCGCTCTGAAAAAGAAATTGATACTGTAATCATCAGTACTTTTTGCAGTATGCGTCAAAACCAAGCAGTCCTAAATAGTGCTAAATTTGCTATTCAAAAACCGATCACAATGTCAAGTACACCATTTCTTAAGAGCCATTTCAAGACTTTGCAAACACACAGAGAAATTTTCATAAGTAGCAATATATCCAACATCGAAGGATTCAATGTTGCCGATGTAAATCCGAAAGAACTTTGTCCTTTGCTCTTATTCGGTGATCAAAATTTGGGTACAGTGGCAAACAGAATCATATCAGAAGCAACCATCTCCTTCATCAAAGCCTCGGCAAGTTTAAATTAATGTCGAAATGTAGCAGCAGCACCCCCTTTTTTCCTTCTACTTAATTTTTGTTTTTTGTAAATGGAATTCATGGTGAGGACCCGGTGACCTCGTGCCTTTCCTCGCGATGGATGTCACAGTGAATGTAGTTGTAGTTTTGTGGTATCTGTAGTTTTTTTTAAATTGATAAGTAAAGAAAAAATGATTTTCAAAAATGCTACTTTTTTACTTGCTTGCTATGAATTCTAAATCTGTTTCTTCCAGGTTCCTAAACTTAATTCTGATCAGTTCCGTAAAAATGGAATGAATCAAACAAGCATTCCGATACAATCAGATGACATTAATAGCGAAGATAACACCATTTTTCGAAGGGTAAACTCCAGGTATGAGCTTCTTCGTTTCCAACTTATTTCTTTTACAGAAAATATTAGGGTTACGCTCATTTTGCATTTTCTTTTATACTTTTGTTTTATCGCTTATCGTATACAACCTTCTTGCCTTAGCAATTCAGAAAAGTTCAACGGCAGAATTATAACAAAATAGTGAAAGTTTCTTTGAAGCCATTAAAGGTCATTGAATTTTGCAACCACCTTTTTAAAGATTCTGAGCCTATGCATGGTTTGACATTAGTTGCTTAAAGACATTCGACTCCAGATTCTGGTTATTTCCAGAGTTGCTTTAAGTCTCATTCGTTAGGCTACACGACATGAGATCACTACCAAACGTTCAGCAACCCCTCTGAAGTTTTCGCAGTGAAATTTTCATAATAGAAACGATTCCATCAGAGATTATTAATTCAATTGTGACGTGAGGATTTGAAAGAAAATAGAATAAAGTAACTCCCTGGGGGGGGGGGGGGGTGGGCTCTCTACAATTAGGTCATATTGAGATGTGTATATCCCACCCTCCCTGAGAGCAAATAAGGTTATGAAGCATTTGGTTTCACTGCAAAACAACTGAGCAATTTTTATTTTAACCCAAAAATCCAAAAAATCGGAATTTCATAGTCAAAGCTAAGTCCCAATCCAAGAAAATCTGCAGTAACAGTGTACCATTTCCAGAGTTTTCTTGCCGAAACTTTGCCCAAATTAGTGCAAATCTCCGTATACTCAGAGAGTGAAGTACCAACCTCTTCCTCAGTCGCGATATCTGTTTTCAGTTGGCAAAATGGCCAGGGCTTCATGGATTAAATGATTTCATTGATCACGTTAGACACAGGAAATCTGAATCTGGAGTCAAATGTGCCGAAAACAAAATCGATAATAACAATAATAAATTTCTTATGGCGTTCTTTAGTTTAAATGATGTATAGGAATATTATACAATTTGAAACTGAAACGCACCAGCATGTTGTTTTATTGTTGTGAGTAAATACAGTAAGTTTTATTTAGCTGAGTTGAGTTCTCTTGAATCAGATCGATCTGGACTTACAACCAGACCAAAATCCGTCCGCTTTGCAAACTTACTCAATAGGCTGTTTTAGCTGCAAGACGCGGACGTCTTTGAAACGCATCTACTTTTTAATGTTTTTAGAGCATTCTAATTTTCCTGCTTTTTCCCTCCCAGAAAGCTGCTCACAGACAGACAAATTCCCTAAGAATGCTTTGCATTCTAGCATTTCCATCATTTGTGAATGTGCTCATATTGCATTTTGCTTCCCTTCTCGACGTCTTGTTTTTTGCAGTTTGGCCTTCAAAAGAATACTTTTCAGGTTGTCAGTTGCAGAATAGAACGTACAGTAAGTCTCTCGAGACGCGCAAAAGTTTTAAAGTTGATTTCTCTTTGTAATTTACATCTTCAAACAATAGAATTATGCTGGCGTCTTCTTGACTCGCGTCTTCTTGCTAAAACAGCCTAATGTGGAGAGAAGTTGGCGTCGGGGAATTCCTTCCCATTATCATTCGCTCGCTCTGAAAGAGTTCGATCAATTTTTAATTGGTCCATTCACGATGTCATGATGGAGCCCAAAGGATCATGAGTGGGAAGCAGAGTCCACGTTCCATTCTGGTCCCTTGGAACATGGAATTATCGATTTTCAGACAAACCCCTTGCAGGCATTTTCATAATTTTGTTGTCTTAAAGATGAGTGACGCTACCAATTAAAATTTTGTCATCTAAATACCCTTTTCACCCTGACACAGGTAATCCAGCTTTATCTAAACCAGGTTAAATTTTAGCCAATCGAATGAGTTCGATTTGTTGGACTGACCAATTAGAATGCAGCATTCGATAACCTAGGTTAATTTAAGCTGGTTTAACTTGCAAGTATGAATAGGATATAAGCTAGCCTTTGACTGATAGATAAACATTTGAGTTTTGAATATCAGTCACATATTTTCTACTCCACCGCCAGCCAAGCGCGTAAACTTTTTGGACTCACCCGGGACATGTAATTCATTACCTTAGCATGTGCATGGCAGCGCAGTTCGACATTACATACATTATTTAGCTACGCTTGAGGTCGTTTAGTTTAATTTCATTTCGTAGATTTATTTTGTAGTTGGCTTATTTTTATAGATGTTCGGTAATGACGCATGTGAAATGAAGATAGGTTTCAAATTAGTTATGAGTGAGATTCAGCTGTCATGTGTAATCAAGCTTTAAAGGCACACTGTCGTGGTTGTGATTTGCTAGTTGCGATGTTGAAATCAAAGACATAGCTCTGGCCTTTGAGTAATTACTAAGCCTTTATGCTCTTGGATCATACTTTGTTTTGAGAATAAAGGGAATCAGATCATTATCATCTTCGTGAATTTCAATGAATCCTTTCAAACTTAACCTTGCCTAATTCTTTTCTTGTTGATTGTCTTGTTTATCCAATCATTGCCACGACAGTGTGCCTTTAGCCATATTTGCTCATTGAAGTCAATGGTAGAGGCCGTATTTGCTGAACAATTCAGATTTTCCTGCAAAATTTTTCCGAAAAGAGCCAATCGCCATTCTGTAAGCTTGTCTCTTTAAAGCGCATTTATAAAATTCTGAATGTTGAACACTTGAATCAACTTCTTTTCGTGTGGGACGCTCCGACATATTTTTTGTAGATTAATATAAGTTGCCTTTTGTATAATTTGAGCAGTAACTTCATAATGAATAGTAGTATTTCTGGATTGAATGTATCGTATTGCAGCTAAGACGATAGGCTATTTGTGTGTGTCGAAAAATAATTCCTAAGCATACTGAATCGTTCTGTCTTTAGTTTTCTCCCAAGGAGAGGGACTGTTTTGCACGGATGCCTGTTAAGCTAGGAATATCAAGGAAACGGAAGTCTTTCTGTAATGGTAATAGCTGTGTTTACAAAGAACTGGTTGCTTCTCTTCCAAACGCTTTGTTGGGAAGACTAAGACCAGCGGTTTAAGTCCCTTTACTTTCGCTTATTGAATTGAATTGATGTTGCTGTTGTCACTTCAGTGAGCGTTAGTGGTTGTGGCGACATATCAGTTCAGGAGAGGGAAAATGAGAGAAGATGAGTTCAACATAGAATGTCATGTAAAATTAGCTTCATCTTTTTCAAAACTGGAGACTGAAACTGATTGAAACTTCGGCTCGGGGGGGGGGGGGGGCGGGGTACCTTAGTACTTTTGATGGTACGGGACGTGCCATGGTTAGGGGTACTTTTTTGAAACCATTACGGAATCATGGGTATCATTTTCACAATTTTTAGACATTTAACGGGGAAGGAAGAACACATATTCTTACACAAGTAACTCTTTAAAAGAAGCCAAACTCACATGACGTCAAAATCTTTAGCAACTTGAGTAGCGGAAAGAACTTTATGGTCTGTCAAGGAGAGCCCTTCTTTCATGTACTGTATTGCTTGCTATCATTTTGACAATGAGTAGAGTGATTGTCAGCATAAGTTGGCTGTGAAATGGCCCATAGGGCATGGGAAGATCCCCACCGATACGAAGGAGGAGACCTGAGGAAACTTTTACAGAAACTTAAGCCTCAAAGTGGGGGTCGTAGGGAGTCCCAAAAACCGTAAAACCACCAAAATATTTCAGAAAAACCGTAAAACCGCCTCTAAATTCAGATAAAACCGTCACAACTTTTTCCCACTTTATGCACATATCACCTCGGTTCTATGCTGCAGACGACTGTATCCTTATCATTCTCGTGACCCAAAAAGAGGAAACTAATCCCAAATGCCTTAAATCCGGTGGAAAAGGTTAAAACTTGTAGAATTGCCCCAAAATCATATCGTATTGGACGAGCGTAGCTTTTTTGTCTCTTATAATCGAGCGTTATAATCTCCAATTTTGTGATGATTTGCCTTCTCAAGTCATATTTATCGAAACAATCTGCAAACCGTTCAAAAAGAATGTAACGGCAAAACCTTCATCTTAAGGCCAAAAACCGAAAAACCGTTCGAGAAAACGCCAGAAACTGCAAACCGTCAGCCCCTACAACCCCGACCTCAAATATGAGAAATTTCAAACATCTCAGTGCTAGGTCAATTCTTGGTTGCTCATGAAAAATATGTATCCCTACTTGAATCGAGTCACATATTTAGCTAAATGGTCAGTTAGCATTGAGCAAGTACCAGTTTACACCCAAGCACACACCTAGTGTTAAAGTAAGCTCAATATATTTGCACTGCTTTTAACGCTAATGGCAGCTCACACTCGAACTTAACAACATCCATAAGGCTAAATAGATAGAGGGGTATACTTCTTTGTTACAAGATCAACACTAAAGATTTGACATAGAAACCCGATGCAAACAGCCAGTTATTTTATGCGACTGGTTCATCTGATCGTGCTCTATCAAAAGCCGAAAATTGCAAATAAGCTTTTGAGAGAGAATTGACATTTTGGGAGAGGAAAAACACAATCCCATTTTGCGCGGCGACTGCCTAGAGTGAGGGACACTTCACTCATCCGAAAAACGTACCAGATTATTTCAGAACAAAAGGATTTTACGGATTCTTGGCGGATTTTCGTGAAAACAAAAGGATTTTCGACAAATTTGTACGACATTCTTAGGAGTGAAATGTCCCCCGGCTTGGAGGGGGCACTCCCATACTTGACCTGATGGGATCTGCCGCTCAACAGTGTGTCTTTTTGTGGTAAAAATTATGCCATATGGTATCCCTTAAGTATGGTGATTGATCAGAAAAATTATGGTAAAGGGTATCATATACCAGGTGAGCCAGAAGAAAGTTCCCACTTTTGAATATTCATAGTACTTCACAGATTTGAATAGGATCGAAGTTTTTTGGTGATTTTTGGTGACTATCCCATCAGCACGAGAAGTATAGGTGAATTTAACTTTATAAAAATTTCGTGGTTGCAAAGTGACTGACAAAGAGCCAAAAACATTGATTAAATCCCGACCCCGAGGCCCCAGGGCAAATAGGCCCATCTGGTCCCCCCTCTCGGCGGCCTTGTGATTCAGTGAAAACCCACGTAATAGGAACTGCGGATTGAGAACGTCCATACTAATTTTTAGCTAATCAAGCACCTATAAGATACAGTATATAAAATGTATTGGAACCACATTCCACCCAGTCACAGAAGGTCATAAGTTCTTTCATGTGGGTATTTACTGTATAGCAGACCTCTAAAGATTGTGTTTACGTTGAACTTCTTCAAAAACCCATCATTATCGAAACAGCAAAGAGGATTACTTCTCGAAAGAAGAACTGCCAACGGCATGACTTTCTAGAGTCTCACCTCAGAAAATGTGCCCGTTTGATTGTAAGAAAATTCTCTAATAGGAATTTGTAGGCGTTGATTTGACGTTGCCGAGAGGATATCTGTATTACAATAATGTTTCTCAAGTAAACAACGTTTCAAAGTGAAAGAATTTTTGGCCGTAAGAAAATATAACTGTTTTTATTGAACGAGGATGTTCTTTGCGGCAGCCATCTTTGGCATGCTTTAGTTGTTGTTTTTGCTTGCAAGCAGCATGAGAAATTTTTTTCCTGAATTATCCAACGGATTAGTCCTTTCATTGTAAAAGCAAACGCATAGCTGGGGAAGAATATCTTTTTTAGCAGTTTTACAAGAATTAGCCTTGGGAACCTTGTCATGTCTACAGCACACGCCCATAGACCTTTAACCATTCATCAAAAGAAGTCTGGATCTACAGGATGTCCCAAACAAATTGTGCCCCATTTGTGTGACTGCTGTGGAGGAGCTATAGATTCAATTATCTCGATTTTTACACAGTTACATAGGTCAGGCTTCAGCTTAGAGTTTGAGACCTTGTTTGAGTCAACCTGACAAGTGGTTGCTGATTTATGGCAGAGAAAAGGCAAAATAAGTGGTTGCTTCAAAAAAGCACTTTTGTTCTCCTGCAATGTCAAAATCAATAAAGTTTCCAAAGAAAGGGTTCTGGTATCGTATTGAAATTTTCACCACATTTTCTATTAGATAGAAAGTGCTCTCTTATGAATAGACAACACTGCTAACCCCTTAAAAAATTTAGTAAAAAGTTTAATACCTATTATAGGGGTCACTTCCCCCAAGATTTTGCAATAAACAAAGAAGTGCCCTTTTTATTTTTAGAAAATGACATTTTTTTCTTAAGGGAAAAGTGCCCTCGAAGTCAGAAGTGCCGTGCCCCCAAGTTTGAGATGCTTCCTAAGTCGCTGCTAGAAGCCCTCCTTTGAAAACGTACTTGATTTTAACGTTGCTTGAGAACAACAGAAATGCTGTTTTTGAAGCAACCAGTTATTTTGCCTTTTTCCTCTACCATAAACCAGCAACTATTTGTCAGATCGATTCAAACAAGGTCTCAAAATCCAAGTTGAAGCCTGACCTATGCAAGTGTGCAAAAATCGAGATAATTGAATTTACAGCTCCTCCACAGTAGCCATACGAACAGGGCACAAGTCTTTTGGGACACCATGTAGTGATATTTTATGTACATTTTGCACGGGCTGTAGGAAACACTGAATTTAGAAGAAAGATTTACGTATTATAAATCAAGTTTTCCCTGTCCTAATTTATCATTTCGTGCGCGATAGGTCGACTTGATTTCCTTCTGTTTGTACTTCTCCTGCGAAGGTGCCATTTCCATCCCCGCGCGTGGCGGCAGATTGACATGACATCAAATGCCTCGGAGAAATTATGCCACTCCAAAGCCCGTGCATTTTGTAGAGATCTGACCATGAGCATGATCCACAGGGACCCCAGGAAGTTGTATAACCCCCCCCTCCAATGATAGAGAGGCCTTCCTCTGAGCCTCCTTTGCGATTGCAAAGCTATGACGTAATATCTCTCTCTCTCTTAAAGCATTATGTCATAGCTTCGCAATCGCAAAGGAGGCTCAGAGGAAGGCCTCTTTATCATTGGAGGGGGGGGGGAGGTTATACAACTTCCTGGGGTCCCTGTGCATGATCTGACGAATCTTCGAACTGGCACAATAACGGCATAACGTCACTCAATCAACCCGCTCGTATAAAAATGTTGCTAGATCCAGGCTCTTGCAAAAGCAGCTAACTAAGAGGTGTACCGGGTGAGCCAGAAAAAAGTTCCCCACTTTTGAACATTCATAACACCAAGACTACTTACTGCACGGCTTCGAATTATTCAAATTCTAGTTAAAAGTAAAAAGATAAAAGGATTTTTGTGATTTTTCTCGCTGTCCCACCAGCACTAGAAGTGTTGGTAAATTCAACTTTATTAAAATTTCATGGTTGCAAAATGACGGAAAAAAGGGCCTAAAACATTGATCAAATCTATCAAGAAAATTTCAGTTATTTTGCAACCAGGAAATTTTTGTAAAGTTGAATTTACCTATATTTGTAGTACTGGTAGGACAGCGAGAAAAATCACTAAAATACTCTGATCTTTCGGCTTTTAACTAGGATTTGAATGATTCGAATACGTGAAGCAGTCTTGGTGTTATGAATTTTCAAAAGTGGGAACTTTTTTCTGGCTCACCCGGTATTAGATTTTCTTTTTTTAGAAACATAGAATACACTGTGAAATTTCAATGCTACGCTAAACAGTTGTGTTTGCCATTGAAACTGATAGTCAACTGTGGTAAATTTACACACGTTTATTTCCTAATATCTTCATAGGGTTCTTTGAAAAATGAGAACATTTGTAATTTCACACAGAGACAATAACTCCACTGAATTAACTGGGATCTTAGAAAATTATTATGTGATTGGGAAGAAGGGAGCCTTAATTTACTTACCAGTTGTTGGTCGATTTTGTTAATAAATCTTGGCTTGATGTTTATCATTTAGGGTTTGAAGATGGGAGGACTTTGCCAGGTGTTTTAGTAGCCCCAGCTGCGGTCGGTACGGAATGTCATAACATGAGCGCTAGGACACCCAGTGTGTAGCTGTTAAAATTTATATTAGTAGCGAGCCACCTTAACTTATTGTTTTTTTTTTGTGTCTTGAACTTGTTTTTACTTCGTATACAACCACCTTTCAATGTTTCGTAATTTTGAAATTTTCAGTAGTGAGCCACCTAAAGGGAAGATCCACCTTAACTCTTAAAGCTCAGGTGCATCTTTGCTTAAGGTGGCTCACTACTGAAAATTTCAAAATTACGAAACATTGAAAGGTGGTTGTGTACGAAGTAAAAACAAGTTCAAGACACAAAAAAACAATAAGTTAAGGTGGCTCGCTACTAATATGAATTTTAACAGCTACACACTGGGTGTCCTAACGCTCATGGTCATAACAGTGGCCTTTTATTGTACTTTCTTCTATGCTGCCTGCACAGCTATACAGCTGGAGGAATGTGGGCCTAAGTATAAGCAAATGGTTTATCTATAAGCATCAAACCAAAACAAACCAGACTCGATACATGTTGTAGTTTTGCTCTTTGACTGAACTGATACCGATCAGTTGTAGTTCAATGAGATGGGACTTGCAAAAAAGTTGAGGATCTTGGAGTAAGGCTAAACACGTGTCCAAAAGAGTCTGGATCGAGCGTAACCTTTCTACATTTGTAGGGTGATGGGCGAAAGCTTTGCTTTTCTCTTGACGCTGCCAAGATGCGTCTGGCGCCTAGTAGAATGGGTATATAGGTAGACTGTAAATCGCACAATAGAATCTTTACCTTTTGTCTAAATTCATAAAACAACGGTTTCATCTAAATGAGAGCAGCGTGCATGATTTGTTTAAAGATCCCCTTCCCCTTCAAACAGTAAAAGGATGAAAGCACTTTCCTTTGCAAGGAATTTATCTTTCATGTGAAAGTCCAACAGAATTCCCTTAACTATTGATCGGTAACGCTGCAAATGCTGAGCAGCTGACCAAAGCAATTTTGGAGCGTGACAGTGGCGGAGAAGGCAAATCCACGCCAACAATGGGGACTAAAGTTGGTACGCTCAAAATAAGCGTCCCGACTGTGGATAAACATCATGTGGTCTAGCTTACTGCACGCAATGAGATACTGTAAAAGCGCTGGGGCTTATTTCATTTCAGACACTCCAGGGCTTGAGGGGCTGATTCACGAAATCAATCCTTCCCCAATCTGAAATGGTTTCCCAGTAATCAGAATTGTAAACTCCTTCTAACTGTCCACAACATGGATGGTGGTTACCCAAGATGCAAGCTGTAGTTCAGCTTTGCGACCTACATGATGGTAACCGTGGAAGGGGGGCACTTATGTTGTTCCATACGGGGACGTGCCGCTGAACAGGTTATCATTTTCAGGATTCCCACGACGTCATTTTTCTATAGCCAGCTCAATGACAGGGTTGTATGTTTCATGATTGACTCCATAGCGTGGTATCTCAAGTGTGATTTAAATCGTTTGGATAGTAACATTTCTTATAGATTTCAAAAAACTTCTCGGGCAGGGTAGCACACAATTTTCTGTGAAGAAATTTCAGGGAGAGGGTGTTGTTTTTTTTGCAAATTTTACTCCGGGACAGGGTATCTTGTTGGGAATTTGACTCCAGGACAGGGTGCTTTTTCAGATTTTTCAGCGCACCTCCCTGTATATACAAAGTAAGGAGTCTGGTATCATGGGGGCTTTAGTGGACATATCAAAACTCTGTATTTGACTGCATCGTTGACTCGATAGCTGACTAGTCTCGCTCCTAGTCTATTCCATGGTCAATCAGCGCTGAAAGGATATTACAACTTCTGCGGGGGCGTCTCCTTCGGAGCGTCTTCGTGTGGTTTACGCCCCCGCAGAAGTAATTACGTCCATTCAGCGCTGATTGACTATGGAACAGATTTGCTGATTCCTCAGAAAATTCAACTCCAGGATTGAATCCAACCCCTATTCGTGTTTGATCTTCCAACATGTTTGAAGAATCCTATGTCACATGCGTTATTTCTTTTTCCTTTAACGTAAATACGATTTATTCACGTCAGTTGGTTTAACTTAAATCCAGTTTGGGAAACAAACAGAGGCTTCTGCACGAATAGGCCTTAATCCGGGCGGCATAACCTGGAGAGATCTATTCAAGGAAGCCACGAGGATGACTGGAAAATGAATAAGCATCCTTCGCTGTTTGCAAACATGTGTCTGTCACGATCATTTCTAGAATCTTCTTTTCAATGTTTATTGGTTTGACGCAAGGTACTTATGCAAAATTGGAATCCATAGGCTTAAATGAAATATACTGCCCGGTCACGATTATTATTGATTCAGACAGTTAAGTGGGGGTCGTGGGGGCTGACGGTGTGCAGTTTCTAGCTGTTTTTGGAACGGTTTAACGGTTTTTAACCGTAAGAATGACCGTTTTACGGTTCCTGTCTTCTCAACGGTTTCCAGATTTTTTCACAAAATGTGATTCGAGAAGTCAAATCATCACAAAATTGACGATAAAAGCTACGAATAATTGTTCGATACAATATAGTTTTGTGAAGATTCTACTAATTTTCACATTTTCCAGAATTAGCTTTCCCCTTTTAGGTCATAACAGTGATAGTGAGGCAGGTGAGGCAGTCGTTTGCAGGACAAAACCGAGGCGGTACATCCAAATTGTGGCTAAATGTTAGGACGGTTTTAGCTGAATTTTGAGGTGATTTTTCGGTTTCTCTGAAAAATTTTGGCGGTTTTACGGTTTTCGGTGACTCCCTAAGACCCCCACAGTTATGAGCCGTTTTGACATGGAAGGATTAGGACCATGATCTACTCACTAATCGAGACGAGAAAGAACAAAAATTTGAGCCTTGATAAATGTGGTGTTTTATTATTGTAGATATCAGGGGTGAGATATCATTATCATCACTGTGGGATATGAGCCTGAGACCCTTGGTTGTGACTGAAAATTTTCATTGCCACCAAACTAGATTTTTTTCATTTGTACTTACCCTGGGTGCCAGACTCGAGTCTGGTACCCAGCCCAGGGTAATTTATTCTTTACTTGCAGCTGAAACGTGTTCGAAACGTTCAGAAACGCTAAGAATAAAACAAAGTCATTAGACTTTCCAACAAATCCAACATTCTTCCCCCAATCACTTCACGAAAGCCGTAGTTTTTGAACCAACACTGTCTCATACCACTCACACTTTCCTGCAGTATATTAGGGATGTGTTTCCCATCAAAGAATATATTTTTGGACTACCAACCGGGTACCAACCAATCAAACGAAACGAATAGCATGTAACCTGTTAACCAAATGGGTAACAGGCTAAATAGCATGGCACTCTTTGCAAAGTTTAGATGGAGAGCGTTCTTGTTCCCAGGCTTCTCTATGATGTCACGATCGAGTCACGATTTCTTAGGATGCACGAAGAAGTTCTGACAAGTTCTGTCATGTCAGAAGAGAGAAAGCGAAAGGAGGGATTCTTCTCAGTTGGGTCTGGTTTAGACTTATGACGATGAGTCCCTTGTATCCCTGCGGTAAACCCTGCTCAACAGGGACTCATAATGAAACAGTGAAAAATCTGACCCAACTTTCTGCGTTCATCAAGGGAATTATGATGGAATCACGGCTTCGAATATCAATCGCGTGGGAGTGTTTTCAATTCTTCAATCGAATCGAAAGTTCTGTTACATCAATTACATTTACACCGTAACAATAGTAATTCACAAATCTCGCAATCTGATTGGTACTTTAGGAATTGCGAAGTTTGGGCCTAAATAGGGCCAGATTTTTCAGAGTAATATTATGAGTCTCTGTTGACTGAAGCGCCATCATCAAGTCAAAAAGCACAGGGAAACAAGAGACTCATCGTCAAAAGTCTAGGTCTGCCCCCCAGGGTGTCCTTTACAAATCATGGGTGCTGCGCAAGTGGTTGTGGCACCTAGGTTACCCTTTACCCAACTATTAATTTGTCTCTTTCCCCGCATATGTAGGACTGTATAAACATCAAGGTACAACATACAACAATCTCGTACGCGTCTCCGCAAATAGAATAACGATCAAGACCTTAAAGTCAGCACAACGATAATTGCATTGCAATAAATAGATCAAGACCAACATACATAATCCTAGTTTTGTGAGAATCATCCCATTAGGTTTGTTAATTCGTTTACATTGATCCAAGAGTCGCTCGCTCCTTAATCCAAAGGCAATTCCGTTTGCCAACTAACAATCTGTTTGTTTCACCCCTTGTTTTCAGCTCAAACGCTGTAAAATCCCACCAGACCCAATGACGTAAAGAAAGCTATCATTGACGAAGATTTGATTTGAGAGGTCTGGGAACCAAATTTTCGCGCCAGTTTGGTTTCCGTTGGGCTTTGTTTACTGATATACAAGAAAATAAACCATTTGATGCCTCCTCTAACTGCATAACAGGAGAAGAGATAAAAACATGTAAACAAGCAAACCGGCCCAATCATTGGGCCTAATCGTTTGGAATCGGTCTAAGCTCTAGCACGTGGCACGGCGCCCGGAATCAAGGTGTGACCGAGGGGCAAATCACTGCTTAAAATCACGTACGCTCTCGAAAATAATCACATTTTAATCACAAGTTAATCATACTAATCACACAAAAATCACATTGATCACGAAAAATCAACAGTGACATTAATCACAAACTGTGAATGTTTAGCTAAGTTTATTTGCTTACATTTATAAGAAAATTAAAGAAATAGAAGGTCCATTTCTCCCATTCTCCAAATTTAGGTGTATGCATTTTCAGATATCCGACATATGCTCAAAAACATGAACACCACAAAATCGCTTGATTCTGAGGACCCTACGATGGAGCAAAACTGGAGCATTATACCTAGGACACTAGGAAAACCACGCATTGGGCCATCCATTGGGAACAGTTTCATTGTGAGTCGTAGTTGTGGCTATCTGTCCTTCAAAGAGCGAAACTACAATAAATTTAATAAATCTAAGTGAATTTGTCGAAGTATCAACGCAGATCTCCTTTCCTACCTTCCTTGGATTATTCTGTGGGGACTAGGTCGACTTTTGGGCCTGTTATTTTGGTGAAGACAGTGAAAAAATAGGGAGTAGACTTATGACCTGGAGTCCCTTGTTTACCTGTGCTCCTTTGACTTGATGATGACGCTGAAAAACCTGACCTAGACTGATTACACTGAGCCCTGAGTCCCAGTTATCGCTCAACAAAACGAGACTACTGCTTTCCAAACCGAGACTGCTCAACTAGTTGTAGCGGGGCATATCAGTTTGGCGGAGGAGCGAAACTACTGCTTGTAATCATTCTAAGCCTGACCATATTTAGGCCAAAAGTCGGAGCTTCCCAGAATACCAATCAGATTGCGAGCATCGTGAATTGCTACGGTTACGGCAAATGTGATAGAATTTTCGATTCGATTGAAGAACTGATGACATTCCCACGGGATTCAAGATTTGGAGCCATGCTTCCGTCATAATTCCACTGATGAATGCACAAAATGGAGTCAGTTTTGTCACTGTTTCATTATGAGTTCCTGTTGAGCAATGTTTACCACAGGCATCCAAGGGACTCATCGTCATAAGTCTGGGCAGGAGGAACATCACCCGGGGGGGGGGGGGTACTCATATATTTTTCTGTACGGGGACGTGCCGCTGAACAGGGTATCATTTTCAGGGTTCCGACTCCGGGACAGGGTATCATTTTTGTAAAAATCGGCTCCATAACAGGGTGCATATTTGTCATTTTTGACTCCGAAAGGTTGTTTTAGGCCATTTGCACTCTGCGAATGTGATTCAAATCGCTTGGATCGCAATATTTCTACATTTTTCGATAGATTTCGTACAAATTTTCTTGCAGGGCACAATTTTGTCTGAAGAAACCAAAGGGCAGGGTATTGTTTAAGAAAATTTTACTCCTTGACAGTGTATCATTTTCAGGAATTTGACTCCGGGACAAGGTAGCTTTTCAGATTTTCCAGCGGCACCTCCCCTTATGTTCGTAGACCAAGTACACCCCCCCCTTCCGGGGAACATCACAACGATTATAGACTTATAACAATTATTTTGATTATTTCTACAACCATGCGCTGTAACGAGTACAATTTCTGTGGATGGACAGTTTTCTTTTGTGGTGAGGTGAACAAACGAGCCTGTTTCCCGGGTACAGATAACAGAAGTTTTTAATACCACCAGTCCATTTAGACTGGATTCCTTTGCAGTAAGTACACTCCCCTTTCAGCCGCTTTTGGTTTTTTTCGTGGTTGAGGTAACCACACTGAGAACCACACTCATTTCCAGCAAAAAGCGTGTTTATCAAGGCACAGGGAAACCAGGATTGATTGGTAATGAATAAAAAGAATAAGTAAGAATGAATAATGGCAAACAGAGAATGATTAATTTCGTATAGGTCCTGTGCGCAAAAATTTTGCCGAGGACTATTTGCCATTATTTATTCTTATTTATTCTCTTGATTCATTGCCAATCAATCCTGGTTTCCCTGTGGCTTTGCAGATGCTTTTCCGTTACTCCTCCGCAACGTTACCCTGGGTACCAGGCTCTCCCAGGGTACCGCAACATAAGTAAAGTCTGTGCGCAGGCTAGTCAACTGGAAGCCTATTGAACTTTGTGAAATATCACAATTTCACAGTTGCTCATATCGCGTCCAATAATAATCCCCGCAGTCATTGTGTGAAAAGAAGGGTATCTTTGGTTTTTTTGAAGTTCCGACGACGCTGTTCAACTCAAGGGAATATCGCCGGTAGATACCGATAAAAGTTACCATATATCTTTTGCCAAGCAACTATCGAGAGCTATCTGACCATTCAACCTTCCAACTACAGCACAACAAATCTTCCTTGGCCAGGCTTCCTGTCGGTGGAGCCAAGATTTATCACCTGACTTTTATAAACACAAGTTTCCCTAGAGCTTCTTCCCGTTAGCCATAGAACAGACTCCATTCTTGTATTGTCTTCGCCACTCGTTAAGATAACAGTAAGCCATTCCAAGGCGTCTGTCATCTACGAAATCCTTTACACATCGATAAACCAATCAGAAGCAGGCTTTCCCACGACCGGCCTATTGTGATGAAAATGGCCAACATGGCAGCACGCGCCACTTAACCAGTTGACCAATCAGGTTCGTCCGCTCCCACGGTTCTTCGTGTGTTGAGATAGCTATTAACGAGCCTTGGAGAATTACCAGCATATTTTCCCACGGTGCTCTTAGCCAATAGGATTCGAGATCGGGGCTTTTGGCACGCGCCGTAGGTTGTCAGATATCATTTGGTTGCTTGAAGCGAGGGAGGAGAAAGCAGTAAGAACGGCAAACAGAGGAGAGGGGGTGAATGCGCAAGAGACCTAAACTGTGAATCGACAAGCAGGAAAAAAGCTGTATAGAGATCGTAACGAAGGAGGCAACTTAAACAGAACTGACGAAGAGAAACGTTACTTCTAACAGTTTAAAGAAAATCGTTTCAGAGACATTTTGAAGAACAAGAAAAGCAGAAGGATGAACTCACTTGTAGAGAAGCATCCATTGAAAGAGAAAAGAAAGGTATGAAAAATTTTACGTTGTTTCATAAAGTTTTGAGATTTGGTGGTTGGTTTCAGAGGGGGGTGCGTCATCAAGCTATGAAACAGCTCACGAATTGAAAATTGAGTGGGGAAGAAGGGGGAATACTGGCGAACTTTGCGTGACCTTTCTTTTAACACCTTTGTCATTAGCTCTGTTTCACTTCTTTTTGGTGCCCCATGGGGACCAGAGGTGACTGAAAAGCTTCGAGTGGCTGTGAGCCTATTCCCAATAAACAAAATCGGCAAAGCCAAAGCTTTGTTGACACCTACTTCATATCAAGTGTCAAGTGATCAATCTCTTGATAAAACTTTGCCATGCGTAGATAATGCACCAAGAGACGTCACATGTCTGCTTGAAATGGGCGAAACAAACCTTCTGCCGATTTTTTCTCTCTGGATTGAAATCATAGCATAATTGGAAATTGCAGCGTTTTAATACAAGAAAATCAAAAGATGACGTTTGAATCGAGAGAAACGATTTTCTTGGAGAAAATATTGAAGTGAAGATTGATCAACTTCTTGTCTCTTCTTGTCTCTGTCTAGTTCTTGGCATTGACTATGTTCTTGGTTACGTTCGAAATCATGCTTTCTTGCTTTCTTCTCAGCAGAATTTGCTGATGATTCACTCTTTCTAGAATAGAAAGTCTTCATTCATCCAGTCTCAGCAGGGAAGTAGGGTAGGAGTAGAGGCAGGACTCCCTAGGAATATCCTAGCTTGGTTGCACGACACTTGAAGCACTTCCCGAAACATAAAAGTGATTTTGTCCCTATAGTTGCAAATCTTGGGGTACGTGCGCCCCGAGTGCCCCCACACCGTACATCTCCGCCCCAAAAATTCAGTTTCCTTCATTGAACGGTCACTCGCTTCCGAAACTAATATGACACGAAAATGGAGAAAGCGCTCTTTACCAAACCAAATTTATTAAGAAGAGTAGTCAGGTAGTGGATAACAAAAACTTGACAACATTAATAAGATTAGTAACTTGAGGGCCATCACAACAATGAACAGCATTACACGACTGCTGAACAGCAAAATAAAGCTGAGCAAGCTAGCAAGGGAAACCCAAGCAACAACAAATGCTAATAGTGCCCAACCCTCATCACATGACATGACGTGCTTGTTTACGCGGGAAAAAGAGAGGTGTTGCCTGCTTGCATTTTGGCAGGAACTTGTGAGCCCCTCAAAGGCCTCAAAGGAAAGAGTGTTGCAATAAGAATGAGCGCGATGCTTTTTCGTAGGAAGAGCACAGGGGGCTCAAATTCCCCCAACAATTAAGAAAAGCGGTTCTACGTCACAAGAAGTAATAGGATGCTTTTGTTTTAAAACTGCACTTGGTAATGTTGTGCCAGCAGAAGTAATATGATCTTTTGAATTGACCAAAGCTAGAAAATGCATGTTGCACAATTCCTCCTTGGAGGTTTTATAGCCCTTTTCTGAAGCTGTATCACGACACCCATGTTTATGCAACAGTCTCTTCCTATCTTTTCGGGGTCTTTTTTAAGGCGTTGTTAAAACCTCTATCTTCATGTCTTTTCGTTCCGATTTCCGTCTTCCCCCCTCTCTCCCTCTTTCTGATCCTCTCCTCTAATATCAAAGGAGTTATGCTAATTGTTTTTTTTATGCCAAATTCATTGACCTTGTTGCCTTTCTGCTGCAGGCAAACAAGCCGTTGCTGGAAAGGAAGAGAAGAGCCAGGATTAATGACTGTCTAACAGAATTGAAACACTTGGTCTTGACATCACTAAATAAAGACGTAAGTAACGGTGATTTGATGAGGGAGAGAGTCGGGCTGACAAATCTCGAGCGAGGGGCAAGTCACTCCAAAAAGTCTCGTACACTTTGTAAACAATTCTAAGAAATCATCAAGAATCACAAAAATCTCAAAATCGTGGAAGCCTCAAAAATCTTAACAAAATCTTACGATTCCCAGATAAGCATGAATCTTTCAAAATCTCAAAAAAATCCAGATTTTGAGTATTGGAGAAACGGTACACATGGTCAAAAAAATCTTTCGACAATTCTGTGACAATTTCACAAATTGTTTGAATCCTCAAAAATCTTGCAAAATCTCGAAAATTTATGACAATATCCAAAATTTTGAAATTTCGAATCTAAAAATGTGACAAAGTCTAAGAATTTCCTTGAAAGTCCTTGAAAACCTCGAAAGTCCGGGAAAAATAGGAGATTTTAAAAATCCCTCGCGCGCTATTTTTGAAGTGATTTTCCCCCCGAGTCGGGGGAATTAGACGCTTTCGTGGTGCCCTCACCAGTCACACTGCAAGGAGCGAAATTCCTTGCATTTAGTCAAACAAGACTTGTTCATGTGCACTATGGTGTCGTAATTGCATGTACAAAAAGGGCCACATGGCGTAGATAGTAACCAAAGATTACCAAAACGATAATTGATCATAAAACGCAGATAAAATCTCTGATGATTTGTAAACATTGGATATTCACCATCAAGGAATGTTCGTTAAAAATTATCAGTTATTACAAATATTGATTTTATTACATTGAAGCTTTGGTTGTTTGTCACTCAGGAAATCTATTTTCATAGTGACACTAATTTGAATTGTTGTGGGTTTCCTTGCTACATGTGCCCAGAAATGCCAGACAAATACCAGGATACCTACCAGAAATGCGACTTTGTGATTCCAGAATTTTCACATCCTTATTTGTGGAACTTTGTGCATTTGCTTTGTTTGTCTAGGCCTGTTAAAGGCTGGCCTACTACAAAGGCTTTATTTCGCCCCCCTTGCTAAATGAGCCCCGCCTGACTCAGCCAAAGTTTCAAAACCGCCTGACTCAGCTAAAATTTCAAACAGTGCCAGACATCTGTTTCTGGTACATGAAGTGCCAGACTGTCATGGGTACAGCTCTTACATGGGAGTGGTAGAGGTTACCAAAGATTTTCCATATTTGCATATCAATTTTGATATTGTCAGGGATAAAAACTTCATTCCAAAATTTGACAAAACTGGCTAGGTAAAAATCTCGGAGAAGTCGCGGAAATGAAATAGTTTTGTTCGGAGATGGAGCATTGCAGGGACCGAGGCAGGGACGAACACGATGGGCATTTCACGCTGTCTTAAAGCATAAGAGATATGGCTGCCCAACACAAAGCCCATTGTTTGTCAACATTTTTGCCCGACTCAGGGCAAAATTTTGCACGAGTGGGGCTGATTTTGATTTTTTATAATTCCTCAAAAGTTGGGGGCTAGTGCCCCGCTCGCCCCCGCCTCGTAGGCTTATGTTGGAACAGTTAACAAGCCCTCCTAAAATCCCGTTTAGAATTAAAAACTCCGGAGATCTCTTTGAATTTTCGGTAATTCATGACCAAAAGTCGCCAAAAGAGATTTGCATGAATTGACCCTTTATTTAGCGGTAAAATATTTGAATGGAATTATTTGGATTTTAGATTTCAAGGTTCAGTAAAATGGAAAAAGCAGATGTACTTGACATGACTGTACAATACCTCAAAGCCTGCAAGGCCAGAAAAGCTAATGGTAAGGCTTGATCTTGTTTCGTCCAATTACTTCAAAGTGATAGTTCTTTCTTTGACGCCCTATAATCGTTTAATAGTGTTTCAATCCCTTCTCATCTTCTATTTCAGTTACTCTTTCCACATTGTATTCATGTCTTTTTTATGGCAGACAGCCTTGGGCCAGGGAGTCTGATTTGCTGGTAGACCTCAGCCGAGAAGCGAAAAGGCTAATTTTGACCCTTTTTGATTCATAGGGTTTCTGACTATTTTGGGAATATTCGAGAAGTTTGGACGATTTGTAACGACCGAGAATGACTTCCTCAGCTGGTAGACAGTCTTGGGCCAGAGAGCCAGAGAGCCAGAGACCTGACTGTTTACATATATACTTGACCTAGTCTATTTTGTGAAGTCCGTCCATCTGAACCAATTCCGTTGTTCCCTTTACATTAAATGCAAAAAGTAGACAACCTAAACATAATCCCTGTGGAACTCCACTACACAAATTACTTCTCCCATTACTGGGCAAAGATCCTGGTGTCTTTACCCTGTCCAGTAAGACAGAGCCGAAACTGCGCACGCATGCGCGAAAACTCGTAGTTTTGAGCCCCCTTAGCTCCCTGCAACAGATCCCAAAATTAGGCAACACTTGATATTTTCTTCCTAGGACCTAAAACTCTTGATCTATTATTTCAAAAAGCTTATCTGTTCTAACACTTCCTTATCTCAGATTGGCCTATGGCGTCATTTTACACAGGTTCTGCTCTGTCATCCAGTAAGATTTTGCCAAAATTCTTGTCTGAAGAGAAATTCATTGATTTAGATACACCCTTCATCTTCAAATGCAGCTTTGTTGAAAAGCTATGCAAACCCCATGCAGCAGAGGTTTGCAGTAAGATTTACTGTTTTTGGCCTGTATATTGTTCCTGATGTGTTTTCATGCTCTTTCTTCCAGAGGACAATGCAGTGAGCTTTCAAGCTGGTTTCAATGAATGTGCTAGCGAGATTATTCATTACATCATGAAGTTAGATGATGTCGATCGAACAACAAAAGCGAAACTTTTATCATATCTAGCTACAAGTTGTAAGCTGTCCGAAAGCAGTCAAGGTACCACTTATGCTGAGAGCCAATCACGCTTATGCACGCCAGTCACGTGCTCGATCAGTAGCCAATCACCGTGTCAATCTCCTAGTCAGATCATCCCAAGTCCAACGGCTTCAAGTCCTTTGGAAACACATAGCCCATCAGCATTCAGTCCATTGATACCCACTGTACCTAAAAGTCCTAATGAACACACTGTGTTTATGTTACAACCTGTTGCACAGTACATGAGGTCACCTCCGCAGGCCAAGTTGATCGTGCCAAAGTTACCACTACCACCACGCACGAAGGACGCAACAGTAGTTCAACCCAGCATCAAATCACAAGACGAACTGAGCAGTCAGCCAGCTGAAATAGTCAAGCGAGATGTTTGGAGACCTTGGTAGATAATAGATTGTATAATTGTATTGATTTTGTAGATATTAAATTATTTTCAGATGAGTTGACATAGATTTTATCAGATGTATATATCAATGTAAAAATAATGTATAATATTTGAGTAGACTGATTGCATAGTAGTAGTTATCACCATTTCAAAAAGTATTGTTGGTGTCGCAATAACTGGGACTATGTAGTAAGTATAGTATTTGAGATGACTTCCAAGACTTGCTATTCTAGTATTAGGCCTAATTTTCAATAACAATAGACTAAGAACGGTTTCCCTCCCAGGGGGGCACTTAGCACATATTCATATGGGGGGGTCAGTCTGAGAAAGTTTCTCGCAACCCAATATCAGTTAAGCTTCATTGCTACCCAAAAATATCACCTACTTTTATGCTTTGACACATGTAAGCATGCTGTAAGTGAACATAATATCCAGAAACAAATTTTGTAAAGGATCCAACGTAAGTGGACTCCCCGAGAAGCATTTCAATCACACGTTTGAGAAAAATCCTTTTAAGTCCTTTTCCTTTTGTTGTCAAGTAAAAATCCTTTTGTTGTCAAGAAAATCCATCTAAAATCCGTAAAAATCCTTTTGTTCGGATCAAATCTCGTACGCCCCTTCGAGCGAGCGAAATGCATCGCCACTTTCTGTAAATAGTAGCAAGATAATAGTAGAATTTTGATCTCTTTAGTCTAACATTGTGACATGACGAGAAGGAAAGTAATACATGTAAGTGTCTATCTGTTTGGTGTACTCTCCCGTTGCTCTGTCCTTCTCAGTGAAATGAATTTTGGCAACAGCCTTTGCTAAACGTTTTAGGGCAAACGTTTTGTCCCAAGCTCTTTTGTGAAACTTTTTATTGATGCAATTAGATAGCTCCATTCGTTTTATGGTTTTTCGAAGCCTTGTTCCACTGTCGAGCATACACTATTTTGTGCGCTATTTTGCATGATTGGCTGATGACGTCATTTCGTTTGCAAAAACAGCACTGGCCCAAATTCTTGCAAAAGGAATACGTGCACATGAGGAACTTGTTATCAATTCAGCTCAGGTGAAATTTTTCCTACAACTGAACTGTAACCTTTCAAAGATCAGATACTGCTTTTTTCATACAGTGTAATCATCCCCGAGGGGGGGGGGGAGGCACTTGACTTTCAATTGTGCGTACGGGCGTGTGCACTCCAAGAATTGATTTTTTCAGCCGGCTTTAGAATTTTTGCCTCGAAATGATCGCCGGCTTTGGAAAGAGCAACAAATCGTAGGAAAGCATTGAAATGAACACTTTAGACAACCGCCTTTAGAAAACTTCCCTTCTTTTGATACTGGCGTCAGAAAAAAGGGGCGAAAACGATTAAATGATACCCCACTCATACTTGGGAAGAAGAAGTGCACATCCCGTCAGCAAAGCATATCAAGTACGCCCCCCAGGGGGATATTATCCTAGTAACTTACAGAATATAATGTTAAAATCAGTGGTTAACATGAAAATATCAATGCTGCATAAAAACAGTTTTGTGCGTAGTGGATGGGTGGACAAGGAAGACAACAACCTCATGTAACCGCTGAACTCGATATACGTTTCGCGATATGGCCGAGGAGCCTGCGATAGGGTTATTTTTTCTGCCGGCAAAACTGCAGATTACAGATTACGATTAATTACGAAAGATTGCCCATTGGAATAAAGAAACCCGTGGAAGCCAGCAGCGTCCAGGCAGGAGACCCAACTGCACTGGGTTCTCCGGTCTTGAAGTCTTCCTTTTATTTGTGACTTTTGAATCTCCCGCCAGAACTATTCGCGCTGATTGCGATGATTCGTTTCTCTCCTGATTAGTGTGATTGGAATTCGAATTCAAATAAAACAAAAGAAAAGTAAGCAAACAAAAGAAAACACTGCGCCGTTGCTATGGTTGCGAACAATGCGAAGCCCATGATGAGTCAAAGATCAGCAACGGCTTCAAAAAACATGGCTGCCAAAGTAGAGATGTGGAGAATTAGGCTCATCTTCTTTGCAGCTTTATTCAGCAATGCAGGATATTGTAACGCCAATTTAGCATTCAGAAGGCCAATAGATGCTTACATTACATGCGGAAGCCCACCAGAGCAATATTACAAGACGTGGCAAGGTACAGTTTAAGAAATTGGAAAGACTTTTTGTGTTGATTTAGGCCCAGTCTGGCGAAGTTTTTGCTTCCCGATTTGCTTGCCACAAGCCATCATGAAAAGTAGTTAAGATATGAAAATATTCTCATTATAACTAAGGAAAGAGGCTGAAGATTGAGTGGTTTCACATCTACTGTAGCCAACGTCTGTAAGTTCAAAGACACCTCAGAAAATTATGTCGGACTATTTTTCAGGTTACTTCACGATACGAGTGTAGTGACTATGGTAAACAACAGGACAGAATTCCAGAGAGATGTCCAGAGAAGTCATTGTGCATTTTTGTGATATTGATTTTCGATACTTTATTAGAATAGTGCAATTTATCTGTTCTGATCTAGGATGAAAGAAGTAAAATAGAGACAAGATGGAGAAAAGGAGAAGTTTCTTCACCTTGTGGACAGGTGCACCCACACAGTGAATCACAGTGATTGGCATTTTGTTGCAATGAAAGTGCCATACTCTACAGACTCGTCTGCATACAGTCTGCCCCCCATGGGATGGATTGTAAATTATTGCTTGGATCTAGAGACTGATTATGCATGACTGATGGTTTTGCTGTAGAAATCATTTGTCCAATGGAAGCTGAAGTCGCTGAAGCTGAAGTTGCTGAATTTACCTGCTATACACATATTTCTTATAAGAAAATGCTTACAGGAAACTCGGCTCTCAGATCACCAAAAAATTAAGAAACTCCAGTACTGGGAAAATATAGCTTAAGAAACTGTTTATTTTTAGAAAGGAACCCTTTGCATATCTTTACTTTATTTTCACTCTTTTTCTTGTATCATATTGCTTGTAAGGTGCTTTAGTGTAGTCTAAGCATCAGAAAGGTTTCAAAAACCTCTTTTTGAAATGTTCTTGTAGGAACAGGTAGATGAAGATAAGAACCTATAATGAAACTCATAGGGAACTCTGAGTACTCAAAATCTGATAATTTTAAGAAAATTTCAGTAAAAAAATATGAGATAATTTGATTGAAGCTATACCCCTGACAGAGACTGCATAATGCTGCATACACAGATCATATTCTGTGTTGTTTCACGGAGGACAAAGAAGGAACAACAGAGTCATTGGTTTTAGACAATATGCACATCTTCCTCCTGCACATAGCAAACTTTCAAGTTTGTAAGCTGCAGATCTCCTAGTCCCCTGTCCATGAAACAATGTCTGTATAAATGCTTTTGACATTGACCTGTGGATCTTTTTTCTGTTTTTCAAGCAAAAAAGATGTCGGAGATACTGTAGTATGGAGAAATTGCAAAAATTGTGCTTCCATTTTTATCTCTCCTTCCTTCTAACTCTCAATGAAACATACCATAAATGCTCTCACTCCCTCTAGGTGACTTACGTCCAGTTGATAGAAAATCATTTATTTGCAATGCAAGCAGCCCTGTTGATGCTCATCCACCAAGTTATATGGTTGATGGGAATAATGTGACACACTGGCAGTCAAAAGCAGCTGTAGATAAAGTTAACATCACCATAGATATGAGATCTCCAAACCAAAAGGTATGATTTAAAGTGATATAGCATCTGACCTTTACTTTATGCACTTTATACGAGTAACCAAAGAAAAGACTGATAAAAACTAAAAACTAATGAATCTGAGTTCTGAAACAAAAGTCATATGTAAGAGTACTGAAACAAAAGGCATTAGATGATCTTTTTTCATATCCTGGAATTGTCAGTTATATTTTAACAACATGGAATGTCAATAAAATGAAGTTTACAATAATTTTCGTCGCTTGCCTGATCCTCCACTTTTCAGCAATGTGCTTTCCAATGAATTGTCTAATCGTTTTCATATTTATTCCTTACTGCTTCCATTGTGTCATTCAGTGTTACAGCAAGAATGCCTATCCCAACATGATAATTCTCCTTTGTCCAAAGTGAAAATACAAAAATGACCAATTTACAGGACAGACTTTCAGAGAAGGAAGAATCCAAAAATCCATTTGAAAATAGCCAAGCCCAAAATGTGTTTGTAAGGATCAGGAAAATAGGCAATATCTGCCATGAAAACAAAAGCTGAAATATGTTTGAAGAGACTTCCAGTATGGAGGCTGCTTTTTGCAGGGGCGGCAGAGCCCTGAAAAAGTGGGGTGGACAAGAGAAAAAATTGACGTTTGAAAAAATACTTTATGATCCACTATGCCCCAATCTTAAGGTCATAAAATTTGAAATAATGCTTAATGCACTTTGAAGGCGTTGTGGTTCAGTGGTGCTGTCCTCTGACTTTGCAGCCAGAACAGAGGTGGACAGGGTTCAATACCTGATTACGAGCCCCACCACTTGATCATCATGACAAGGGTTTGCAGACTGGTCTGCTCTATAATGATCCCAGCGCTTGGTGCAGAGACTGCAACTTCACCTTTATCTTTTCTCGTAGTTCCTCTTCATACGAACAATTGACATAAAGTTTGGTGCGTATCAGAGACCTGGACAAATACGATACTTAAAGTCAACAGATGGTGGCCTTACATATACTCCATGGCATCATTATGTATCGTTTCCATTTGAATGCACATCCAAATTTGGCTTGAGCTATGAGCCTAGGCCATTCTTGGTTAATTCAGTCCTTTGTGCAAATTATCCTAATTTTTTGCCAACTGCTGGGAATGAAACAGTAAGTATGAGTATTTACTAATTTGTTTCAGTTGTAATTTGCAAGCCTAGATGCATTATTTCAAATGAAGGAAGAGTCTATGAAACATTAGAGCAAAGGCTTGCTACCACTACCCATTCTAATTCTCTTTTCATAATAAAAATTGTCAAAACAAAGGCTGCTTAAATTTTCCAGAAATCTGAAAATCATGATAGCAAGCTTTTGCTCTACCCTTCTCCTTTTGGAATATGGTCCTCAGATAATAAATCATAAAGATTCTAAAGGCTAAAAGGAAGTCTTGAAACTTTTTGGAAAGTACCATATGAGGATTAATGAGAAGGTTTTATGAACAAGAATTCTTTTCCAAGAATTTTTAGGAACAAATTTTCTAAAAAGGCTCCTGCTAAGTGAATTTTTAGGGGTCACAGTGTACCTGCATGTCTATCATTGTCTGTTTAGCAAACTGAATTTCTTTGAAGTATTGATGTATACTTAGTAGTACATCTCTCTGTCTGTATCAGTATTATATCTCAAAATTTTGTCAAGTTTTTCAGATTGTGCTGGACAAGCCTGGCCAGCCTACATGAAAAACCCTCAAGAGGTTATATATTTATTTTTTCATAGTAGTGTTTAGTTACAGTTGCATTACATTTTCATTATAACAAAACAACATCTTTGTAATCTTTGTGGAATTTCTTTCAGGTTCATGTTGATCTGTATGGAGGAAGATCATCAACGAACACTCCCCAGTTTCAGGTGAGTTTTAGAACATTCAAAAGTGTCAATGATATATACAAAGACAGGACCATCAAGAAGTGAAAGGTTGGAGTGAAAGGTTTAGGGCACATAAATATCTTGGATCTTAAAAATTAATTATTGTAAATCTCTGCAATGCAGTTTTATGACAATGTCCCTGCCAGGAGCATTTTCAAGAAGCGTTGACTTTGATTGAACCGTCATATTGATATTTCTATTATACCAGCGATTCAGTCGTTGGTGTCAAAAGGTTGTTGAATTACTGTACTATTCACATTCAGTCTCTTTGGCCTATCGAGCCCTTTGTTCCTACGACTGAGTGACCCAGTGACTGCAGCGTCCCTTTTCCAGTTGTCTTAAAGGTGTATCAAAAATTTCTTGCACTCCCAAACTCTCTTGGGCCCATTCCCATAGATCATTCCAGGGCCGCAGCCAGGTCTTGACGGCACTGTACAAAGAATCTGATGTCTGAAATTGCATTTTGTGATTACTTCATTGCATAAAAAGTTGTCTATTTTCAGTTCCTTTTGAGCTCTTGTCTTAATTCCTCTCCTTATAGACATGGCTGAATGTTACAAATATCAAATTTGAATTCACTGGTCTTTATCAAAAGTTTGATATCTTTTCAGCAAAATGGGTAAGTATTGGAATCTTTGGAGCATTGTGTTTGTGAATTGACGTTTTGGTTGGGCTTGCATTAGAAGCAACGTTTATGAAAAATTTAACCATCTGGATAGCTTAAACATTTTGGGAAACCTGTTCAGGTGCTTTCAAAATTCTTTTTAAAAATAAAGTTGCAATATTGCAATTTTTTTATAAGATATCATTTCTGGGAAATCGCACATTGTTTTTCAATATTTCAATTGATACTTCTGATTTAAACTTAGTCAAATGGTCAACAGAGCGCAATTGCGATATTTACACAGTTTTTTTACAAAGCATTTGATACTTGAGGGACAGGTTTGAAAACTGTTAACCAAAGGGCATTGCAGCAGGAAAGTAAAGAAATTAGGTCTGTTTCAAAAGGGCAGGGCAGAAATGGCAGTTGCCTCCGCTCCTGTGCGTTCATATCAGTGTTGCAGCTACAAGATTTTAAAATGTTGAAGTTTTTTATTATTTTTATTAATATATTTTTGTATTTTGCATTTTGTATTTTTGTTTAATGTATTTTATTAATTTCATTTTTATTAATGTAGAAATCTACAAGAGTTTAAAATAATAATATTATTTTATGGCATAAATGAGCATATCCACTATAAGTGTGGCTCTTCAACTCTAAAAATTAAAAAAAACAAGTCTATTTTACAACGTTAAAGCGATTACATCAAACAATGAGAATATCACAAAGTCATGTTCATAAATCATTTTATCAACTTGGTGTATATGTTTATTTGCAGAACATAAAGCCGTTCTAGCATCTCAGACTTCGGGAGGCATAAGACTTCAAGGGCACTTTTTTCATAAAGCCAAAGGGGCATTCACTGAAATAGAAAGAAGAGCACTCTTTTGTTCACTGCATTATCTAGGGGTCATGTGCACCCAGTGCCCCTGGTTCCTACGTCTAATGGTGGTCATCAATTTTATGATACTCCCTTTTCAACAGAAATCCCTTTACTTTTCACTTGAATTATTATCTGTTTTTCCAAAGCATCATTACACAGTTCGTGAAATCTCAGTGACTGGATATTGTTTTTGCAATGGCCACGGAACGGGATGCACCATCAATAGTACCACTGGGATACGCCTTTGCCAATGCCAAAATAATGCATGTGGACCACTCTGTGACCAATGCTGTCCTGCTTACAATCAATATCGTTGGAAACAAGGAAGTGGAGCACCGTTTGAAGTTGACCCAAATGCTGCTTGCAGAGGTAAACGATTAAACAATCGATAATGGTGGCAAAATTTGCTTTTTTGTTACGGGCCACGTAACCGTAAACAAACCTGTTTTCTCTGTCATCTATATTGTTGTCCACACAGGCCCATTGCGGTGCTTGCACAGGTTTTGATGGATGGGGTGGATCCACAATAAAGTTACTCCTAGAAAATCCACCAATATCTCTGCAATCCTACAACGTATGAGTGTTTGGTTTGTTTCTCTACAAAATTCAAGAGTTCATCTTCAACATAACACCTTCATTTTAAGAAAGTAGTAGAAAATCTCTGTGATCTCCCTTGGTGCCAGGGCCTAAAAATTTAGATGAAAGGAAAACGGAAAACGCTGCAAAATTAAATCATCGTTTCGAAGGCAGTTTACGTTACGTGATGCAGCCAGCAGACCCTTTAAATGGACTCCATTCTCAAAAGTCTAACTGTAAACACAACGATAAGTTTGCATTGTTCTGAAAGGTAACATCACACAGTCTTTTCATATTTTTTCAAAGTCAAAGAGCTATTTCGAAGATAAGCCCTCAACTTCACAAAGGAACAAACCAAACATTCATGTCTTCTACGATTGCTCGGGTATAAGTGGATTTGTAACGGTCATTTTTTAGTGGTGAAGCCATCAAGCAAACTGCAGAAAACCGCTGCAGACAATGGACTAACGATGCACATGTGTGTAAAATGTTGGTCTTTGCAGATTTGTTTACAGTTTGGCGACGGAACCCCTTTAAGTTCATTTTTGCGTTGCGGAATCTTTAGATGGGGCATAGTTGATAGATGTGAGCATGAAATAAACACAAGAGGCAATGGCTCTTGTGTTGTTTTACCGAAAATGCGCACTGAAACTGGGAAAAAGTCGTTTGCGTACCAGGGAGCCCGCATTTTCAACCGACTCGAAAAAACAACCCGTGACGAAAAATCAATCTTGCTGTTCAAAGGGAAACTAAAACTATCGAAGTCTCTGTAGATGTCCAAGAAAACTTTTTTTTGACAATTATAAATTCTTTTCCTTAATTGTACATTAAAGTATCTTCATTTTATTTTACTTTTTAGCTTGATTTTAACCAAAACTATTGTCAATAGGTAGGATTACAGGTCCTTGAATGATAACAGATAGTTTTACATCTGAACAAGTCAACCTGTTAAAATATTAGTTATTATTATTATTATTAGAACAATTATGGGGGAAAAGGAACCTGAAAGCTGAAGCTTTGTCATGAATCTATTTATATATGCGCATCATACGCCGTTCTTTCTCGAGGTATTGTTCGATCTGAATGACAAGATTTTTCGGTGTTCTTTTTTTGTCTTCGCATTTTACAGATCCCCATATCAAACTCGCAAACCCCCTTTAAATACTTTAAAGAGGCGAAGAAGTGAGACAAACGGTCGAATTACTAAATCGTAAACCATGAAAGCTAGAGGCTTTTACCTTTTACCATTTTGTAGACCTTCGTACCATGTAGGCATGGCACCCGAAGAAGAAGAAGAAGACCTTCGAAAACTGAGTACACCACGTATTGATCATTTTGACAGTCCTCAATCAGTTTACAACTTATGGTGCTCTTAATCTTCGTCAAAGCTCCCGACACTGCCTCTCGAACATCCCTTCATAAAGCTAAAAACGCTGTAATTCAAATAATAATGATGATATCGAAAATGCTCTTTCTGGAATAATTACAAATGGCCTTGAAGTTCCCTCAGCGCAATTCAGTTGAAATAACTAGGCAATAACATTTACACATTCAGTCTGTAAGTTTTGCAAAGAGTCGAGCCCTATGCTAGCCACGGTAATTTCAAACGTATTTCTTTAGCAATGCTACCTCCCCTTGTTCTTTTTATTTAATTAACATTTTTTAATTATAGCTTGCAATTGCCACAACCATTCAAGTGTATGCACCTACAATCAAACAGTTGCTGACTCAAAATTGAGTTTAAATGCCAGTGGATTTTATTCAGGAGGAGGTGTCTGCCAAGATTGCAAGGTATGCTTTCTGTGTTCAAGTCACATGACTGTCCGTTTAAGAAAACTTTGAAGGCTGGAACATTATTTTGACATGATGAAAGTTTCTTCGTCTGAATCTAATCGATGTATAAAGAATGAAATAATTATCGTAAGATAAAACATGTTTTTATACTCGTGATTCTGCAGTATTTTCAAGTGTTTATACAAGGTTAAAAGCTTGCAGTTTCAAAGAGCAAAGAATCTAAAAATATGTGATTCAACTCAATGTCAAACATGCGTTTTGAACAATGGATAGCAAGAGAAACAATGCTGTTTTTTAATGTCTTCTTTGTTCTGTTTATGGAAATCCTTACTTACCATTGCACAGTTTAAAGAATGAAAGTGGAAGGACGAAGGAACAACTGTACAATGCTAGATTTCGACATGAGATATGAGCTTTTGCATATGTATGTCTTACGCATCTTTTTCTGATGGAGAATAATCAAAGCAAATGCAGTCTGCTCTTTTCAGCGCATTACCTATGCTGCTTTGTTGATGTTTTATCTTGCTTCTCAGCATAACACAACTGGCATAAACTGTGAAAGATGCATAACATACTTTTATCGACCAGCTGGAAAGAGTCGACTGAGTACAGATGTTTGCAAAGGTAAGCTTCCGAAACCCCAAGCCTTGAGTATTTGTTAGACGCTAGATGTTGCTCTGTTCAGACGATATCCCCCCTCAATAGAAACTAAACTGGACTAAACCCCCTCAATAGAAGGGACACATTTTCTATCTTTAAAAGGTAAGATTTTATTGAATGAGCATGGCGTGCATTTTGAGAAGATTTGTAAGTAGAAACAACACAACAGCAAATATATCTAAATTTTAAGAATATATTATGAATATTGAGCCCTCTTGGTATCAGTTTCTTGGAAGACTAACCCACAGTAGTTTAGAGCCGGCTGATCAGGGCTCCATATCTTCATTGGTGAAGACTGCAAAATGAAAACAAATATTTGTTGATCAATTAATATGTAAATTTCAGAATGCAACTGCAGCAATCTTGGTACAAGGAATGAAACGGGAGTGCCGTATCTGGACTGCATAAGAGATGAAACAGTCAATGTATCTGGCATGGTATGAACGTACTTTTGTTTTACTTTTTGTGTTTCACTATTGTATGGTTTCCCATATGGACAGGGCTTGGGACTAATTTCAAGCCCTGTCAACACCATGTCAGAATAGAATGGTATTCTGTCACGGTATGAACTGGAATCTGGCACGGTATGGACTTCTTTCTAAACAGGAAAGAACGTTTACTAATAGATAAACGTTCTTTCCCGTATCTTTGGGAACTGGAAAGAAGCCTACAAGGATAAGCAAGATTCAAAGTATGCTCTTTGGAATAACAGTAGCATCTCTATTTCAGTTCCTTTGATTCTGTGAAAAATGCTAAGAAAACGTTCAGGACAGATGGAAAGACCGACTTCTTCCGCTCTGCTCTGTGTATGCGATGTTTGTTTATTTTTGTAGGGTGCAGGTGACTGCTATTGTAAACAAAACGTTTACAGAAGACAGTGTGATACTTGTCGACCTGGCTTCTTCAACCTGACTGGTTCAAACCTGTTAGGTTGTCAAGGTAAACAAAAGCTTGATATTTATGTCCCAGTACAGACTTACAACATGATTTCTTGCATTTGTCCAATATATCTTATCTGATTCCGACCATCCAGTTCAATGAGCAATCGGAAGCGCATGTAATGGGCTTAGTTCAAGTGGTCGAGTAACAAAAGAAAATTTGAGAGAAACATTTAACGGAAAAGCTAGGTTTGACTGGAGATTGTGGATACTCTTGAAATTGTCTACGTTAGTTTTTCGAATGCGACAATTCTTCATATACGATGATATATACAAATCAATAGAGAAGTGAAGGGTTGAAATTCTTCCTTGAATTTCATTCGCCCACAGTTTGTTACATAGGAAATGTGGAGGAAAATGGCGAATGGCTCAGAAATCTACCAAAATTGCCTAAACGGCAATTTACGAAACCTTTTTATTTTGACTTTATTCCTGTGAAGTTTTGTCAATTCCCAAAAATTAAATGTTGACTGCTACACGCCTTAGCAAATCACTCTGCAAAAGTCCAACTACCAATTTAGGATTTTATTTTTGAAATACCTAGAAATTTTCAATTTTCATTTTACGTGTACTGCACATTTTACGTGTCATTTTACGTGTCTTTAGATTGCAGTTGCTTCTTGCCTGGAACTGTTAATGCCAGCAACGTCTGTAAAGCAGATCATGTAGGAAATTGTCCTTGCAAGAGGAACACAGAGGGGAGAGCATGTGCTGCTTGCAAAGATCAATTTTTCAATCTAACTGCAAACAACACAAACGGATGCCAAGGTTAGTTGTTTAAAGCTGACAGCAGAAGAAAATTTTGATTGCTAAAAGCACTCATATTTTAGATCTAGAAATCATAAAATACTCATGAGGGGTTTGTATCGGAACGAGAGTTCCATTTTCGATTCTGTCTGGTACATGAATTACTTGCTGCTTACATTTAAAGGGTCTGTTTCATCCAGCATGCCTTGCTCGTGCTGTCTCCTGGTTTGCCTTTGTTATCGCAACAACAGAGGCTAACCAAGAAATGACAGCTGCAAGGAATGCTTGATGAAACAGACCCTTTAAGTTCTATTTCTGAAGGAGAAGATTGCACTGAATGTATATTTCATTAGTAACTATTAATCATGGACCAGAATCGAATATGGAGTCCTAGTTTCCATGCAAACCCCTTCCAAGCATTTTCCTTATTTTGGAGTCTACAAGATGAGTGATTTTACCGAACAGACTTAGCCTTTAACTGATAGATAAACATTTTAGTTTTGAATAACGACGCATTTTTATTCTACATCCCCCAAGCGCTTCAACGTTTCTGTGAATCTCACGGATTCAAGGTTTATCCACAGTGTTGAGGATTACGCAGATCCATTTTGACCAATAAATGTTGATTTTCAGAAAGTTGGGGTCATAATGCTTGAAAAGGTAGCTCATTTTAAAGAGAACAATCAGAGGAATAGAATTCTCATGGCTCAACATCTTTTAGATTGCAGCTGCGATCCAGGTGGCCGAAGTTCTCCAATTTGCAACAAGGTTTCTGGCCAGTGCCTTTGCAGAAGTGCTAATATAACTGGAAGGCAGTGTGACTTGTAAGTATTTCATATCATGTTATGATGTGATATTCTCTAAATTCCATTCTGCAATCCCTTTGGTTGGTACCGAAGCCTACCGAAGAGAAATTTTGAATAAAGCAATCATATTGATAATGCTAATGCAAGGAATACTGCTATCATTAGGATCCTGATACTTAAAAGTAATGTGACCATGTAAGTACAGCCGCGTATCACTTTCAAAATATGCTAACAAGATGCTGATGAAGAGCTTCAAAGAGCGCATTATGATTGGTAGAATTTAACTGATCATGTGCAAACAAAATTTAAATTCTGAACGAGGCAGTCTGCTGCGGTCCTGCTCTGGACGGTCAACCGCAAGTTAGTCATCAGTCTCCCTATACTAGATCAGGCTATCTCATGAATTCTTCTGTCATACTGATCAAATGAAATATCACATGAATCCTATTATTAGCAAGCCCCCGTTACGGGGTGAGTGGCCGAGTGGCTTATACAGTCTTCGTCAGGTGACTGCAGTTAAGCTCGGTCGAGTGAGGTCAAACTCCAGATGGGTGACCCTGGTGGCCTGACCTCACATCTCACCTCGTGGTTCTTCGGAAGGGATGTTAAAATAGGTGTCCCATGCCTGGATGCGGCATGCACAGTGGGCCTAAATTAGCTTTCAGTAGCTAGAAATCCTGGCAAGCCCACTCAAAACAAATTGAAAACAAACAAACCCCGCGAAGTAGATTTGCCCCATGTCTTCCCCTCAGTCCATCGAGCCGTTATGGGGCAGGTCTACACGCAAAGCCGCTGTACTTACATGGACATATTAGGCATTTACACTTCAAAGTGAAAGATCTAAAAGTCTTACAGACCATTCCAATCCAAAGATAAAATATTTGCACTTGATATAATGATTCCCTGAGTAGGTTCTTATGCTTGTATATTGCTTCTAAATGGTGTACTTCTGAATGGTACATATCTTAATCTTTAAAGATAATTTTATATCCTCTAGGCCCACAGATGGTTATTTCTACCCCAACCTTCATTATCTAAACTTTGCAGTTGCAAGAATGGCTCCAGGGGTAAGTTAGTCTTGCAGTACACGTTTTTTTTTGTAAGAAACTAGATCAGGCCATAGTACTAAAGGTTTCTTTATTTAACTCGAAATTTTTCCATTTTTAGTTCTAAAAGTTTCTTGATTGGTTTCTTATTTTTTGAATGCAGAATTATCAATGTGACCGCTAGCACAGCGGCAGATATGTTTCTTGACATTTAAAACATCATATAGGAATAAACAGTGTTCTGTTATTTTGAAAACACATTCAAAATTAACTGAAACATTCAACTATATTTTTCTCTTGCAGAACTTCTTCAGAGGCTCAGTTACTATTCCTACATTCCCAAACGGATCAAGCATTTACTACGTGGTCATCAAGTACAGGAGCATTGTTTCTGCACTCAACAGCTTGTTTACAATTGCCATGCCTGCAGGCCCCTTAACCTTTACAGGCAATGTTGACTTGCTATCTTCCTGTAGAAGTACATGCTTTGCTCTTGTGGATCGAAATTTCACTTTGACGACCTCAACATGGAATGCCTTTGTTAATCTCAATCTCGGTGATACTGCAGATTCCCCAAAGGTTACTGTTGATAGTGTTGTTTTACTGCCAAGTGAATTCTACAATGCTGGTATCCTTGGTGATGAACGGAGTACATTTTTGAGCCGATGTGATGTCGTTAGAAATAATGTTTCAAGGAATGGAATGCTTGATCAAAGATGTTTGAAGGGTGTTTATTCGTTAACTATGGGACTTCGTGGCCAGCCAATTGGTAAGTTTGCTATGGAATTAACTTTGACGAGCAAAAGCTGCTTATACCAAATGCTCCAAAAATATCACTTGTTTGAAATTCATTGTACCTACAGCATTTGTCAGATTGGACTGAGCTGACTTGAAGGCCGATTTCGACTAAGAAGAATTTTCTGAACGGATCGAATTTCACACAGTAGAAGGTTTATCACGCGACACATTTTATTCAAATTCAAATTGATATCTTCTCTTGGTCACACATATTTAGATTGGTCACACATTTTTTATTCCACAGCCCTCCAAACGCCTAAACTTTTTTTGACTCACCCGGTATTCATATAGAAACAGTCATGACAAGATTTTCAAAGAGTAGACCAAAATAAAACGAGATGTTGTGTCACCAATGACACTTGAAGAGCCCTTGGAAAGAGGACAAACTTTGCTTCAGATATTAAATGCGCTGTAAAGTCACCATTCAATGACAATGTGACGATGAACAGTTTAACTTTTCTGTTTTTTGACCCTCAAGATGATATGATAAAAATATTTTAGCAGTTGAAATATAGCAGATTATGTGACGAATCCAACTAGTATAAATATTGACAAGTCCATATAGATGACTAATCTAGTAAACAGTAATTAAGACTGCGTCCACACGATGCCGGAACATTTTGAAAACGATGACAGAGCAGAAACTGCGAGCACATGTGCAAAAACTCATAACTTTGAGCTCCCTTAGCTCCTTACAACAGATCCCGAAATTAGGCAACACTTGATATTTCACTCCTAGGGCCTAAAACTCTTCATTTATCATTTCAAAAAGCTTATCTATTCAAACACTTCTTCCTTATCTTCCTTATCTTAAATTGGTTGATGATGTCATTTACTCAGTTTCCACTCTGTCAAAAACGATACGAAATCTGCCGGTAAAAGGACTCTGCAAGACTTGATGCCAAAGAGATACACCTACACCCTATGAATCGATCAGTCTCGTTCCAACAGCGTCGAGAAATGTTCTGTTTTCATCATTTTCGAGTGTTCACACGATTCTGTTTCAGAAATGTGCTGGTTGAGAGTATCGTTTTCAAAATCGTTTTCAAAGATTCTGGCAAAAAAATGTACCGTTTTCGTGTGAACGGGAGGCCATCCGTCACATTTTTCACCATTTTCAAAATGTGCCGGCATCGTGTAAACGCAGTCTAAGAAATGATCAAGACGCAAAAAGTTAGAAACTAATTATCAGAACGTTTCGACGCGTAAACTCGTGGCATCCTCAGACCTCAGCTAAAAAATCAAGATACACATTCTGTTTTTATAGCACTGGTGAATTAGCTTTTCCTGTTTTCGTCATTCATTTACTTACCAATTCACACGTTCTTCTTCCAGAGTGTGGATGTAATAGCACTGGCTCTCGTAATCTTATTTGTGAAAAGTACGATGGACAGTGCCCATGCAAGCCAGGAGTGACAGGAAAGAAGTGTGACAAGTGTCTTCCACGGTTTTACAACTTCACATCAAATGGGTGTACCCGTAAGTATTACTGCATCATATCACAGAAGTCACAAAAATCTTTGGGGAGGGGGTTATCGTTCCGCAGTCACATTAAATCACACCCTCTTTCCGCCTTTTATTAGGGCCTGGCCTTGATCGCTGCTTGTCGTGATATTTCGAAGATTCGGTAATTTAAATGCCTGGCGATCTTAGGGCGTGTTTTTCTATGAGATATGAGATACTTTGATAAAAGTAATGGAATTGTTGATTCTAACGTCATCATTACATCTTCTCGAAACAATGTCCTGTGCAGCTTATGTCCTCATATCCTACTCGGTATTCTTAGTGGAATAGAAATTTGTTAAAATTAGAGTGCTCTGTTTCCATTTTTGTGCTTCAAATTTTTAGTGCGTGGATTTGTGCGAATGATATAGCGAACTGCACTTGAAATTCCGGCATATCCTTGCGTGTGGTGCAGGTAAAAAAGAAATCTGCCGTTTCCTTTCAAAGCAGCTTTAGATTTATTCAAGCAAAGCAGCAATAAGATTATGAAAAACCATGCATAAAATTGACTGAAAGTACATATATAATGACAAATTCCATTATCATTTCGCCTCACTGCGATCTGTTGATATTTAGCATGCAGTTTGTTTTGTGACACGGAACCATTCTTGTTTTTCAGCATGCAACTGCTCAGGAGACAACAAAGTATGCAATCAAGTATCAGGCCAGTGCGTTTGCCCTGAAAATACAGTTGGAAGAACGTGCAGTCAATGTGCTTCATTGCACTGGGGATGGAACTCAACCACTGGATGCCTGGTAATGAAATTCTAATTTCCTTATTTATACATGCTTATTCTCATTAATTATATTTATTACCTTTACTCTCGCGTAGTGAAGTCAAAAAAAGTTTACGCGTTGGCGGGCTGTTGAATAAAAAGTATAAGGCCGATATTCTAGACTGAAAATGTTAATCTATCAGTCAAAGGCTACCGTAGACGAGAACATGTTAATCAATCAGTCAACGGCTACCGTAGACGAAAACATTTTGTTTGATAAAATCACTCTCATCATTTAGAGCCAGAAATTAGGAGAATGCTGGTAAGGTCGATGTCTGGGAACAGGGATTCCACATTCCTTTCTGGTTCATAATTTACTTGCTGTTGAAATTAAAATTCTATTTCTGAATCTGACAATGTAAATTTCAATACCACATAAATCATGGACCAGAATGGAACGTGGAATTCTCTTTTTCCTTACAAAACTCCTTACAGGCATTTTTCTAATTTTTGGGTCTTAAAGATGAGTGATTTTACCAAACGAAATTTTCTCATCTAAGTAAGCCCTTGAATGTTAGATAAATATTTAAGTTTTGAATATCGGTCACATACTTTTTATTCCATATTTCGCCAAATGTGTAAACTTTTTTCGACTCAGCCGGTAGTTTGTGCAGCAATTTGCAATCTTCTAATCCATTGTTTTATCCTTTATAGATAATTGAAAATGAAATAGAGTGATGTCAAATTTTCTTTTTCCGTTAAAGTGATGATTGTGCATTCAGCTTTTACAAGAAACCATTTCACGAGAAACTCTCTTAGATAGAACAAAATGCTGAAAAACGTGATGAATTTTGAATAAAATCATCTTCATTGGAACAGCCAAAAATATCAATCCTTGGTTGAAGTTATTTCTGCCAAGAGACTTTTATAGCCAAACAGTTTAATTTAGCTGTGAGATCTGGAAATAGCATGTTATATTTTATAACCTCGTTGCATGCATGAACATAGTGTAGCTAACGAAAATGAGGCCTTGTATTGGTGTTTTCTTTGTGTTTTTATAGATTCATGTAGCTGCAACGGCTACAGAGTTTAAGTCACTGATGCTACTATGTTCTTGGAAAATCCATGATAAGCCCAGGGCATCCCCAACGCCCATGTTTAGTTTGAATTACATGTGAATAGTGTTATCCTGTCAAATTGAGTACTGATAAGAAAATCTTTGTGTTTTGTTTGAATTTTATTATTGAGATGAAACCAAATTTCCAGGCTTGTGGATGCGATTCAACAGGATCTACGAACCTTCAATGTGATCTTGACCGTGGAAATTGCAGGTAATTTCAACAATAGTGCTAAAGTTGGGCTATGTTTACTTTTTTGGTTATTTTGTAGCTCTTTTGTTGTCTCAGTCAAGTGTACAATGTTCATCAAGGCAACAGACCGAAGATTTATCGTTTACACGGCAGTTTGTGAAATAATGTAGAATAGCCTTAAATAGCCGCCTCATCATAATAAACCCATGGACATACAATGTACTTGTAACCTGTACGTAAACACTGTCAACTCCTGTAAAAGAAATAATCAAAATATAAGATAAACCTGTAAATAGAGAGAAAACTTCTAAACCTTCTAAATCATACGATATTATCACACCAAATACGCGTTTCGTCGCACACTCTTCAGTTTCGTTCATGCGAAGAACAGATAAATGATATGACTGGGCTGTTTTATACCTCTATGTGTAAACCAGCTATGTCTAAACCCACTATAAATCAAGTGACTAATCTCTTGATAAAACATATTTTGAAATCAGTGACGTATTTCATTAAATGGCTTGTTGGCTTGAATTAGCTTTTTACTTCTATATAGCTATGTAAGTTGCCAACTTAAAACAAATTTATAATAAATAATAATAAGTAAAATCATGTTAATTCTTTCCAAGAGTATGGTGAAATGACTTGAAATGGGTAATACAAACGTTATGAGCTGAATTTGTCTATCAACGAATTTTTCTGTAGCTGCAAATATGGAGTCACTGGGCAAAGATGCTCTGAATGTTTGGATACATTCACTGGCTTCTCATCAGTTGGCTGCAGCACATGCAATTGCAGCACCAATGGAAGTATTAATGATATCTGTAATAAGACGACTGGCCAATGCCCTTGTAAGGTAAGGAAATATTTTTCTTATTGCTTACTTATCGATTAAGAATGATACCAAAATATGTAGATTCTTATCCATCTATCCAGGACAAATCATTTTTTCTATCCATTATAGATGTTAATCTTTCTATCCAGGATAGATATTTATTAACCTGTCTGGGTAAGACTCTTTATTTACCTGTCTGGAATACATTTTTCTTCATATATCCGGGATAGATTTGTCCATCTATGATCATCAGTGTATTATATTGTGAGTTATTTTAGATTAAAAGTTGGTTGACGGTGGTACCGTAAAATCTCTTTTTATCAAGCACTCTCTATAATAAGTCCCTTCCCTCTGAGCCAAAGTTTCAACTAAGCCCCCCTGTATCAAATTCCAGAAGTTACGAAAATTTTTTCAATTTATTTAGCCAAGGCAAGTTTGCATGTAAATTAAGATATGTGCTTGCATAAAACTGTGTCAAAATGTATGTATTTGACTTGTGAAATTGTATGTTGAATCCGCAAAGTATGGAGTACAATTCTGATGAAGCTATCATATGCATCCTTGTCATTTAACTTCTGAATAAGCCCCCCTCTCTCTAATGAGCCTCTCTCTGGAGTGGGGAGCTTTTACGGTAAGGAGAGGTTAACACCGAATAGGACAAAGAAAGGCCTATGCACGCGATTTTCCTCTAGTTAAGCTATATGCCTGTTCGTGTGGACTATCATCCATTCAAAGCTAATTGTAGGCCTGCATATACAGCTCTTGAGTTTGCTGTAGAGGTTTTACAAAACCAGGACGGTAATGCAAGTAAGAACATCATATAGTGTTCCAAAAAGCAAGTATCGATTCCATTTGCTACCTTTAATACATCATCCACAAGGCCAAAGTGAAGCGTCCTAGATTTCAGAGAAGCCTGAAAGACATCTTTTTCTTTCAAGACAATCATTTAAAAGACTTAGGCCCCATCCACACGTATCCGGATATTTTTGAAAACGCATCTTTGAAAACGCGTCCACACGAGGAGCGTTTTCGAAAATATCCCCGTCCACACGAAGACGCTACTCCATTCAAACTCCTCTGTTCGAACTTTAACAAAAGAAAACAAACAATCAAAATGCCCTTGCTTGATCCTCAAAGATCCGTACGCATGCTCTGATACGTCGTAAATTGATGCTGTGACGTCAGCGTTTTCGAAAAGCTCCGTTTTCACCCGTCCACACGACAACATGAAAACGGCGTTTTCAAAAAGATCCACTCTGGAGAGCGTTTTCGAAAAGCTTCGTTTTTGGTGACCGAAAACGCCGTCTCCGTGTGGACGCTAACCCAAAACGGATAAAAAAAGATGCGTTTTCAAAAATATCCGGATACGTGTGGACGGGGCCTTAGTTTCATTGATCTGCATTACAGAACGCCAGAAATAGGTTTCCAAGTTGTGAAATTGAAAAGAACAACTTCAGAAACTCTCAAGGGAGGCATATTCGAACGGAAAACAAGGAATCTTTTGACTCTAAACTTCTTAAACAAAAGCAACATTTCATTGCAGTTGCCGTTGCCGTTGCCGTCGTGGTTTCGTAAACTTCCTATTTATCTCTGTCAGCTAACTCTAATGTTGACAGAAAGAACTAAACTGTTAGTGATTCTCTTTATAGTCAAATTCAGTGGGAAGAACATGCAGCCAATGCAGCGCTACATCATTCTATTTAGCATCGGTACACCCTGCTGGCTGTCTTGATTGTATTTGTATGGGAATCACAATTAACTGCAGTAGTAGCAATGGCTACTTATATCAGGTTTGTGTACAATTCATATACTCTCGAGTGCCGAATAATCGTCCGCCCTCCCGCTTATTAATTTTTGAAAAATTTTATATCCGCCCCCCCCCGCTTTCATCCCATCCACCTTCATTAATTTTTGGAAAAATGAAATGATGGTAAACATAATTTCTGAATAAACGCAAAGAGTCCCAAGAAGTGCATTCGACAGAACCAGAAATAGAGCGTCTGGATCGTTTTGATATATGACGTAACGTAACATATGAAAATTCTCCTTTTCTTTGTTGTAGGAGTCGTTGATAGCACATAGATGGAGGATTGGGAATGAGACAAGTCTTCTGGTATTTGCACATTCCAACAGCACAATTGTAAGCTTTTTTTATTGTCTCTGGATTAAAAATTGTAATACCCTTGGGTGAACCAATTTAATTCAAATATCTAAGAGAAATTTGTATAAGAAGTAACTATCAAGAAATTACACAACAGCTTTTGAGTTCGTATCCACTTCCAAGTGTAGAAACTGTTTTCACAGCAAAATTTCCTTCCACTTCCAAGGTTCGTAATTTCAATACTTTTCCTCTGGTTGAGTTTGCTACAGCAGATGAACACTTCTATTATGCTTGGGAGAAATATTTAGGACGCTAAAAGAGCATGTACCTTAGGATGTGTTTGATTGGTACCAACTCTGAAAACAGTAGACTTGGTAGACTCAGAATTTGTGTTTGATTGACTCCCAAATTCCGAAAATGGCAGGTTTGGAAGGCTTGCTGAGCCTTCTGTTCCAATCGCAGAAGGTTTGGAATTCTTCGGAGCGATTCTCGTTTTCAATAGCAAAACTCTGAAAACGAGGCCAATTTGCTCGCGTTGCTAAGGTGTTGCTGAGTGCTAGACGGGTCTTCATGTTTTTCGACTGGAAAACTCGTTTTCACAAGGATGAACCTGAAGCCTGCTGTTTTGAAGAATTTCTGTGTTTGATTGGGAAGTGTGTTTCCTTCTTTGCAAACTCTGTCGTTTTCAGAATTTGGTAGGTTTAGAATTACACATCTTTAACTGGGTGTGCAAAGAATTACACACCCAGAACAAATACACCGGTAAATTTAGACTCTAGAAATTAAATGATGTTTACATAATTGTTCAACACCCTAGCAGTCGTTTGTCTGATTCTCTTTGTAAAATTCTCTTATGTCTTCCCTTAGGGAAATGGTGTTCAAAGTGTACCAGCAGTAGAAGCAACTATTGGAAGTCATGACGAACCATTGTTTTGGATGGCACCGAACCAATTTACCAAAAGAAGCTGGGTAAGTCAGAATCTAGTGACATTTACAATCTGCCTCAAAGTTCTTCTTGCACTAAAACTTTACAGCAAGCAGATGCAACTGTGTGTGGAACTTGTCTTCAGCCACCCGATGCTTTAGCAACCTAATTTGCGTATTGGAGCCTAATGGATTTATCTTTGTTTTTGAAGAAATTTGTCCAACTTTTTCTCAGTAACCGTATTCCCATGTGAGCTCAAACAACTTTTCTGCACGCTTCGCATTCTACGTGAATTGCAAGTACCCAAGGATACAGAAAGAATGAACACAAACAACTCTCCACCTTGGCCTAACTTCATACACAGCCAGTTAACTTTACACAGTTAGCATGTTTCGGTACGTTTAGAATTCGTCATTAGAACAACAGTTGATCCACGTTGATGGATTAGAAAGAACTGTTGCAATTATTCGATAATTCTTTGTTCTGATTAGAATATGATTTCTAGACTTTGGGCTTTGTATGATGACCCACACCACTACTCCTACTATATGACTGTTCTCGTGTCAGTTCTCGGAAAATTAAAAAGTAAATACTTTATTTTCAGTTCCATCATGAAGTGGTGGATTAGAAAACGAAATTCTACAGTAAAATTCTGTGACAAACTTTTAAAATGGATTAAATGTGAAATTTGTATTCTGTTATATTCGGATAGAAATTTTTGGTTCTTATGGTCTGTGCAGTTTTATCTCCTTTACTAGGACACTGACACGATTGATGACGGAAAGGAAGCAGAATTTCTTGAAAAATGACTTTTTTCTTCACTGATCCACTGTATGTCGTCAATTCCCAAAGTCTGTCTTAAGTTAATTATCACATGAAAGTTTCCACGAGCAAAAAAATTCAAGTGCTTTGTATGAATCATTTTACGTTTTTGCAAATCTCACGTATATCTTTGTCAGAAAAACTTTATTTAACTTATGTTTCTTCTTCAACAGGTCCATTCCTATGGTGGAACTCTTGACTTCACAGTCAGATACACTGCTGTTGGAGGATCTCCTCTCCTTGGTGCCCAGTACGTCATTATGAAGGTTGGCGACTAAATTTTTATCCAGCAGCTAAAATGTTATCATTTCAATAAAATCTAGGAGCACTCCAATACGACCTTGTTTATTTCTCTTGGACTTCTTCTTGGATCAATCAAGCCTACAAATTTTGAACTGTTGAAAGCTCCAGCATCATATGATTGCCAAGGAATAGAAATTGTAGATGTAGTAAAGAAACGTAATCTTGATGTGTTCTGACAAGAAAAATAATGTATTCTTCGCATTTGCAGGGAAAAGGTGTCACGATTTACCAGAATATCAGCAGAACATTAGGGAATATCATTAATGTACGGAGGATTCGAATGCACGAGGTAATGCTTTTGTTTAAAATAATTGACTAGACTTATGACGATGAATCCCTTGTATCCCTGCAGTAAACCTTGCTCAACAGGGACTCATAATGAAACAGTGAAAAACCTGGCCCTATTTTCTGCAATCATCAATGGAATCATGATGGAATCATGGCTTGGAATCTAAATCCAGTGGGAGTGTTCTATCACATTTACACCTTAACAATAGTAATTCACAAAAATCTCGCAATCTGATTGGTTTGGGCCTAAATAGGGCCAGGTTTTTCAGGGTAATACGTATTATGAGTTTCTGTTGACCGAAGCACCATCATCTAGTCAAAGAGCACAGGGAAACAAGAGACTCATCGTCTTAAGTCTGTTGAGTGACCTGGTATAAAGATGAGATCTTGTAAATCTATAGATAGCCAGCATGTTTTCTTTGTTCTGTTTGTATACGGTCCCATTTAGCTCAGACGATTGATCTTAAACTATCCTGTGAGATCACTGCGCGGTTTATTCTTTCAGGAAAATCCTGATACTGTCAAATTAAAGAGATTTTTTGCAGCTTTCATTTCGACTCAGTGATCCCATTTTTCAATAAAAAGTATTTCTTCTTACTGATGACGAATGTTATATTTATCCTTAGGATTCTTGGCGATATTCGAATGGCTCAATGGTCAGTCGATCTGCATTTCTGCTGGTTCTTGCAAAGCCATCAGCGCTCCTGATAAGTGCTTCTTCGTATGCCAGTAGTACTACGAGTTATACTGCAAGGTAAGGTTTTGCTTACACCCCGCAAATTTGGATTGTTGTCTTCTGAGTTTTGGAGGTTGTGAATTTGAAGGATTAATCAAAGTCTGGAGAAAATTCCATCTATGTAACACTTGGAAACTTTCTACAAAATAGGAGATTTCAATCAAACGTCTGAAACGAAAGAGGGCTTTTTAATGTTGTAGCTCCTCTGAGAGTCAGTCCACAGCAAAGTATGTCCCAGCTTGCAGCAGCGTTGGATATAGAGGGTGCCAAAAGAAGATTGGAAGGAAGGCAGAAATTTTGGATGATTGATCAGCGAAATTCGTTGGTTTTTCTCTACTAAATGAGTGCCTTAACTGTAAGTTTTCGCTATAGTGTGATGGAAACAGTTCAAATAAATGTATTCTTGTAACAACGGGAGGCGCATTTCTTCGCAAAATGTGGGCACCAGGCAGAGATTTTATCCTGAAGGGAGCAGTTGCCCCAACTTGCCCCCTAAATCCGCCACTGACCAACAGTATCAAAAGACTGTTTACCTGTTTTTACTTGATGATGTCTTTTGTAGGATTGGTGGCTTGGCAATAACAAATGTTCAGTCTGGTGTTACGTCATCTGGTAGAGCATTACAAGTCGAAGCTTGTCAGTGCGGAACTGGATATACTGGGTCGTCTTGTGAGGTATGCTAGGGGTATATTTTCTTACGTTGCTTTATGCGTCGTTCAAGGCAAGGTTGTTGAAAATGTGATTGAAACAGATGGATAGATATTATAGTCCCAGCAGGTGAATGAGAATTTTTTTAACCTTACTTATGTTGATGAAATAACTCATTCCATTCCACAGGAGATAGAGTCATAACCAGACAGACAATCATATGTATAGGGTATTTTCTTTGTCCCATTTATCAGCCTCGGTGTATCATGTTTATTCCCTTTTATCCAATCTTGAAATTGAGTTAACGACCGCTATCAATTCTATCTTTTCTGAACCATCGATTATATCACAAACTTAGCGTCAGTTTCCTCTTCAGTTTCCTTTACTTGTTACTTGTGTGGGATATTGAGGCGCTAGACACATGGACAGCTTGTATGGAAGGATAAAAGTCAATAGAAGTGTTAACTTACGCATTTGGTTGATTGGTAATGTTTATTCACAGGTGGCCGAGAATCATTCGGTAATACCTGCACGATTCAGTAATACTTGTGAATGTAATAAAAGTTAATGTTATTTTCTTTTTTTTATTCATATAAAAATTTTACAACATATCTTACATTCTACAAAACTTCCCTAATTACTTTACAACACTACAGGGACGACACCATGGGGAGCGAAAGACAATGACTACCCCATGGCCAATATATAAAGACGAGCAAGTTAATCTACCTACAACACAACAAAATACGAACGATTCTGTTCTGCATTAGGTGACAGGTTGCAATAATTTTAAAATGTCACGAGCGTAAGTCGTGGGTTGTTTGTAGTGGAAAGACCTGACACTTAATGTGAACAGGGGTGGAAAAAGTAGCGGACCACGGCACCAATGGTCCCAGAAATTTTGTAAGGTCTCCAGAAAGAATGAAAAGGGAAAGGAAAAGGAATAAATAGGGAAAGTGAAAAAATGGAAAGTCAATTTTTTGTCAAGACTGTAAAGGCTGTCTAAATTGATAGCCGTTAGCAAATAGATTTAGATTGTTACCAGACCTAGGAATTTCATGAAAAAGATCTTGCTCACAAGTCTTGAAGTGATTAGCTAGAAAATCAACAAAATTTGACCAACAAGCATCATTTACGATTGTGATAAGACTGCTAATCAGTCCTCAATTCTGTCGTATTTCTTTCATATCGTTACCTGTCAAGAGTGGGTACTTTTTGACGCGATTCTCCCAGAAATTTTTTTCGAGACTTGCTTGGTCCTAGAAATTAAAATATTTTTTCCATCCCTGAATGTGAAACAGAATTTACAAAGAAATATAACATTACATAAGAGGACTTAGTGGCTGCTTTGTACGTAACAAACATATGCATTTGTTATTTGCCACTTGACTTTGTGAAATTGCTCTTGAATCCTCTATCAGTTACACGTGTGCATTCGTTTGACCATACATTGTATTGTGTTGTTGCTGTTGCATCGGAAATACAGTTTGTAAAAAACAACTGCAACAACACAACACAATGTATGGCCTAACGAATACAGATGTGAAACTGTGTAGCTGATAGAGGATTCAAGAGCAATTTCACATAGTAAACTGACGTAGGTACAATTAAATTTTATTTTATTTACAAGTATTACTGAATCGTACGAGTATTACTGAACGATTCTCCGCCATATGTGGTTTATTCGCTTATTTGTTCGTTGATTTCTTGCAGCGTTGTGCTTCTGGATATAAAAGATCTGATGTATCAACTCACAGTTACTTTGGAACCTGTAGACCATGTGAATGTAATGGTCATTCAAGCCTTTGTGATCCTGACACAGGGAAATGCATTGTAAGGAATATTATGTTATGCCTGATTATTGAATGTAGACTGCATTGCTCTTGCATCGAACATCAGGACCATTTGGCAGGCCTCTACAGTGCGTGAGCGCATGAGCACCGCTCTTAGGCACAAAATACTTTCGCACATCAGTTTCTGGCATCTTTATTGTAGAGGCAATATTAAAACAAAGTACTTTTGTTTTAATACTTTCGCACATCAGTTGCTGGTGACTCTCCTTCGCAGAGGCAATTTAAAACGGGAAGACCGATTTGGCTTCGTGCTGAAGGCGCAATCCACTCTTCGGCACATGACCAATCGGTGTTCCCGTTTTAATATTACCTCTGTGAGAGATAGTGTTAATGTAGCCAGAGTGATTTGACTGCATAGGCTCATTTTTCCTAATAATTTGCCGGCAGGCGCAGAATATTTTTGACGACGCCTGCCATTTGGGGTGCTCTGTAATATTAGGTCCTTAGGTTTTTCAGACTTCTCTATGATGGAAAAGATTTTTTTATGACTGATAACAAATGATCTGTAGATGACGAGAAAATTGACCGTTTTGGTTGAAAATCAAAACTAAAGTTGGGTACTTAGTTTAGGAGAGAAGTGAAATTATCATATCACTTATTTTACTTCGCATAGGAATTCACTGAAATATGTTATATGTCTTTCTGCTGAAGACAGCTACACAGAGTTATTTGTTTGCCTTATTACCTAATTAAGCTGTGGCCATAGGCTAACAGATCTTAGAGGAAATATGCATAGTGGTAAAAAGGTTTGTCTATAAATAGAGCAAAGAAAACACTAAGATACAGCATCGTTTTTTGGCTATCCAGTGTTTTACGGTGCGTATGGAACTGCGATTTGAATAGGATGGTTTCAGATTGTTTTGTTCTTTCCAAATGCAAGCTTTCAACCTGGCACGAACTCTTTGATGCGACCGTGCACCTATCCTCGAAATGGTTTACAGAAACTTAAGTGTATCCATATTACTGATGAGCTGCTTGTAATGTTTTCCTTTCCCTTGCAGAATTGCCAACATAACACAACCGGTGATTTCTGCCAACTCTGCCGGCCAGGTTTTTATGGAAATGCTACGACAGGAACCAGTTCTGATTGTCAAAAATGTCCTTGTGAAGCTCCAAGAACTACTAGGTAATATATTGGCAAAGAAAACTTCAATCGAACTTTGCAGATTGTTTTTATATGGTTTCCAGTGGTAATAGTTTTGTTTCTGCGTGCTGCAAAGAGTACAGGTGTTAGCTGCCAGAGCTGTACTTGGAAGGAAAGCTCATGAAAGTAGCACAAGATGTTTAAAACAACTTCATTGGTTACCAATACATCTCAGAATTGAACACAAAGTTCTAACACTAGTTTTTAAGGCACTGAAAGGCACAGCTCCTCAATATCTGAAAGATATGCTGAAGCTAAGTAAAAGTTTGAGACTATTAAGATCAAACAATATGTACATGAAACTAGATATTCCCAGAGTAAAGAGAGAATCATTTGCAAACAGATCATTCAGTGTAATGGGACCACGACTGTGGAATGACATTCCTAATGATGTAAAACAATACATTAATGTTGAAACATTTAAGAAAAAGTTAAAGACCTTTCTTTGTAATAAGTTTTAAACGGACTTTTTAAGCTTTTAGGGACTTTTAGGAACTGTGAAGCGCACTTGAAGATGTTATATCAAAAATGCGCTATGTTAAGTGATTTATTTGTATTTGTATTTGTAACTTAGAAAATGATATTTAGTCATGTACTTGAACAGAACGTAAATCTTTCGAAAAACTTTCAGATTCAGAATTCTTTGTTGTGATCTGAGTTACACAGACAAATGTTTAGATTAACAGTATGTCGAATTTTTGTGCATTTTGAAATAGGAGAAACTGTTTAGATATCCAAGCATTGTGTTTTGCTCCCATTGATACTGTATACAGACTTTCATACTTTTTCCGTGTTATTTCTTATCATTGCAATGCTTGACCTAAAAGCTTCTTGCACTAAAGTAAAAATTATGAGGTATTACATAGGCTATATCTTTTAAGAATAGAACTCAATTTTGCAATGAAATCTGATTAGGTGATGGCTCTCGTCTTTCCCATTTAGCGCACTTTGTGCACGAGATTTCAGTGGAACTGTGCGTTGTTTAAATTGCTCCTCTGGCTATGAAGGAGCCACTTGTGACAGGTAATGTGATTATTATTTTTTATTTTCCCCATGCAATACTCTAGTCTCCACCACTGAATTGTATATACCTTTTCTAGGATGAACATTCTCTTCAAGGATCCATTATTTTTCCTCAAAACTTGCTTTGTGCCAGTCTTCTTCCCAGCCTCCTTGTTCAGCTTTTTTTTCAGCAAACTTAATTTTCTTTCCCCGGTGGATTATTGCAGTATTGTGGAGAATGTTTCCCCTACCATATCACCAACCAATCGCCCATTAAATGATTAACGAAGTGATTGATGTTTTGGGAACTAAGCAGCGGTATCAAATTAAGTCGTTAAACTGGATACCTATTCAAGTTATACCTGTGACAGAGGCAGATGGGGTTGTCCATTGATTGAATACAACCAACCTTTGTTCATACGTGGATGTTTATATGTGTGAAGTGGCTTGAGATTAGCAACGCGTTCAATTTATTTCCTGTCTAGCAGCATTACACCAAATTTTTAGGTATAGATTTAACTTTAAATTCAAGGCTAAACATTGCTGTAAGAACTGGGGTATAAAACTGTTTACCGGGTTCCAGTCCTTCTTCAACCTCCGAACATATGAGTGCTTCAAGTATTTGATTTGATTGTTTATTTGTCGACCTAGATGCTCCATTGGCTATTTTGGTCAACCAATGCAATCAGGAGGGAGCTGTCAGCTATGCCAATGTAGTAACAATTCAAATGTTTGTAACACAACAACAGGGATATGCCAGAATTGCCAGTATAATACCTCAGGAGATCAATGTGAAAGATGCAGAGATGGATGGTATGGAGACGCAATTTTGCGAACATGCCAAGGTATGCAGCTACAGTATCAGTTTCGTAAATACTCTTCCGATAAAGATATTTTTCTTTCTCATAACTTAAACTTTGTTGGCGTTAATTTGACGTATAGTGAGTGTGCATTGCGCATTCTGTTTTTAAATGAATTTAACTTTCATAAATCGCAATGAAATGAATTTATTTGATCCACCCAGGATGCAACTGTGATGTCACTGGATCCTTCTCAAATATTTGCAACCATACAAATGGCCAATGCAGTTGTAAGCCCAATGTCATTGGAATGAACTGTACTGCTTGTCAGGTAGTTATGGTGACTTTACATCGAATCCATATCTGTTACACAACCGAACCTTTACCCTTTGATTTTTGGAGAGCTGACTCGAGAGAACTTCATGCTGTAGGAGTTGTGGCGATGGTCATCACACACAGCCAAAGGTCTGGACGTCCCGTTCTAATTGACGTAACAAATATTCGAATAATTTTGACAGTTTTTTTCATCCAACAACTGTCTGAATGCTTTATACTGATAGCGAAGAGGGACTTGGCTCCATATGAAATTAGGCCAAGATGGCGAGGTTTTAGTGTTCTTTCTTTTTACATCCTTGGGTATTTGCATTTTTGCGCGGCACTCAAAGCGTGCAAAAAAGACTGTTTATGTACTCACAGGGAAAAATTACGGTTATTGAGAACAAGTTGAAAATTCCTACAAAAACAAAGGCAATTTTATTAATCAGTAATGATAAATTAGTTGTTTTGTCTACATGTTGAGATGGGTGACAGAAGTGGCCTACTTGTATTTGTGATTGTCAGTTTGATATGTTTCGAAGTTTAATGGAATAGTAATAGCCAGGCATGTTTAAGGCTTCCTTCAGCTATCCCGTTCTCTCCCCCAACTAAAATATCTAACTCTATGGAGCAGTGTAATCAGCAGGGCATGAAACCCCATCTGATCATACGACTAGGTGGTCGCAGGAAATTTTCAGTTCATGATGTTCTGCAGGAAGTTTTTCAAAGTATATCTTTTTTCGTGTATTGTGCACTGTTTTCTCATTTTTCGTAATGAAAATTACTTATAAAATCAAGCATGTTACCGAACATAGATTGTATCTTATGTACAGTTTCTATTAATATTGAATACAACAAGAATGAGATAAGTAGAGAACTTGATTTTCTCTGATGCCTCGTAGAACTCATAAACGTTTTAACAGTTGGTTTATCATGTAAGTATATTGAAGCTAACCAGTTGATTGTTAATTTCAGGCTAATAGTTATGGCTTCAATAACTTGACTGGATGCACATTGTGTAACTGCAATCAACTTGGATCACTGACACTTCAATGTAATGAATCTGGAATTTGTGAATGTCAGAACCACACGATGGGAGCAAAATGTAATGCTTGCGTGGCTGGTTTTTTCGGATTGCCTTTGCAGAGATGTTCAGGTATTCTGCTTATGACCAGCTTGTAAAGATAACATTTTCAATTCAAGTTCTCACTTTTACTTTTCAATAATTTTTCGGCAGATTTCTAGATTCTTATGATAACATTCTCTTGTTACTTCTGGTTCAGAGTTCTCATACACTTAACGTAGATAGATTTTCTTTGCTTTTTGCAATCGAGGTGTTTCACATTAGTTTATAACTCGTGTTGTTGCAGGCTTATCCAGTAGGGAAACTGCTTAGGTATATCAGCTCAAATAGTCTATCGCTACTCTAAATCTTTATGTCAATCGAAGCTTTTGTGTTACGGCAAATTCTGAAAATTAGTTGAAGGAGCCAAATGTTAGCTTGCGCGCAGACTCTCTCCCAAAGGGAAAGTAGTACTTTTCCTTTTGGGAGTGTGTCTGCGCGCAGGCTACCAAATGTTTGAAGAAGAACCAATCTTTTACGAAGTATACGACTAAGTGAAGGTGAAATCTCTCATTAGTTGAAATTTTAAATTACATCATAACAACAGTCTTGCTGTGACAAAGTCCCATCTTCCCATGCATGAATGATTATTTTCGAAGCTTCGAAATACTGTTAAGCGTAGGTTTAAGCCAAGGTTCTTCTACATATCTTTCTTGAATTCTTTTGCAGCATGCAACTGTAACGGAACAGGAAGTCATAATGAATCATGCTCAACGTCCTCTGGCAATTGCTTTTGTAAAACTGGTGTGCAAGGCAGACAGTGTGATAGTTGCATGAAGCAGCACACCAACTTCAACGACTCTGGTTGCACAGGTATGCAGAATTTTAAAAAAATTACTTTTAAAAATGTCATGACATGTTGAGGAGTGACAACGTGATTCCTTGTATTCGTTCAATTTTTTAAACTAATCTTTAATTTTTACTCACACGATTTGAAGCCAAAGCCGTAGTTCAATTTAGTGCAAGAAACTGAGGCTTTTGTAATCAGTCTAGAGATGTTGCTTTTGTTCAGAGTATATTGTATTCCATAGCCATCCTTTATGGATGCTGTGTGATGCGTTGAAAGCCTTTTGAAAGAAATTCTAATGGGCCAGTTGAAAATGATACTGCTTTTGATAGCTACAGTAGAACCCACACAAAAGAACCTAGCTTTTTCTTTGGCAGCCTGAACAGGTTCTTAATTACGTGGCAGTTATTCTAATTTCTAGCCTGCAAGGTTCTTTAAAAGGTTCTTACATATATACAGTAAATGCCTTGCACACATTAATTCTGTTTTTCAGCACAAGAATTCTGATGAGTTTTTGAAAATTCTGAAGAATTCTTGAGATCATATTTAGGTTAGGATTCTTGTTTAAAAATCTGAAAGTCTTTTGCCAACTGAAGAGTTCTGATCAAAATGTCCAGAAATGTTGAACTTTCTGAGGAATTCTGAAGACATGAAACCTATTATATAGGAACCTCTCCCAGTTTCAGCCTCTGGGGAGTTCTTATTTAGGGTGTTTAAAGATTGAATTTCAGCCGCAAGGTTCTTATAAGAACGGGTTCTTTTATGCGGGTCTCTACTGTAACTAGCTTGATGTATGTTAGTTTCTGCTGTATCTAGCTTATGTATGTTAGTTTTAGTAACGATAAGTTTACAATGTTTGTGGCTTACATGATTTTTTGTTTAGGTATAGGTATTAGGAAAGGTATTCGACTATCTGAAAATATCAAAGATGTTACAGGAGAAATATGAATTGAGTTTGAAGACATGCTCAAGATAGAAAAGGCTGGAAGAAGAGATTCATTTGGAATGTCACGGTGGATTAACAATAGTCGCTTCGTTTAATGATGATGGCTAGTGAAACCTGCATGTTAACTGATAAGAGAAAATCAAAGGATGTTAATTTAGATACAATAAATCCCCGCATATGAGAACCTACTTTCTTGAGAGCCAGGCTGAAATTGGTTCTTACTAAGACTAATTTCAGGGTATAGAGGTTCTTATTTGAAGGGTGCTCCATGTAGTCCCCTTGAGAGTCTCACAAAGATGTTCAGACCTATTATTTGTTTTGGAAGCGTTCTTATGGACCTAATAAGTAAATTGGGAGGAGAATAAAACGTTCAAAGCCCCATAGGGACCAAAATAACTTCAATAACAACAATCAAAGATCAACTTTCCAATCCCTGCAATAAGAACCCACTTTTCATCAAACTGAAACAGGTTCTTAATTGCAAGGTACATAATTCAGGAAAAACAGCCTCTAGGTTCTTATTCTGGTAAATTCTTATATGCGGGGATTTACTGTAGCACCACGTCTGTTATAGACTTGCCCCAAGTCGATTTTGCTTTTCCCTTTCCAAATTACTCTTTCCAATCATTTTTGGTTGACGAAATAGACTTGGGGCCAGTCTACGTTGTTATAACCTGATGTCTGAAAGGCCTTCACTAAAGTTAGACCACATCCCAAAGTTCTTCTTTTGCATCCGCTTTAGATAACCGGGATATTTTCATAAATTGCCTTCATTCGTTGTTTTCATGCATCTTTTACATATAGTTATTACTGAAATTCTGTTCTAGCTTGCCCTGGCTGCTCTCAGTTGCTGCAAAGGAAGATAAATGTGCAATTGGCAAACATACAGCAGACGTATGTCAACCTCCGAAATGTTCAGCTATTGGCAAACTTAACACCGTCACTTCTTGCTGCAGAACAAAGATATAATGCTACCCAGGTAACTCCGACATACGTAATGGTTTTTGGGTAACCGGCATGCATTGCAGCCCCATTTATAGAGGTGGCGTAAAGCCTGGTTTCCATATAATCGCAAGGATTCGGAGAGAGTCGCAATGAGTCGCAGTGCGTCGCAAGGTGTTGCAATGGTTTCCATACATTTGCATCAACTTTAACGCCAAATTTTGAGGGCAGAAGTGAGATTAATCCCTGAGACAATAGACTTGTTATTGCAAGGAGTTGCAAAAAGTGTGAGCAGTGGTCTCCATTAATCGCAACGGATCGCAAGGAGACGCAAGGAGTCGCAGTAGAAACTTTCTTCTGCGACTGCTTTCGACAGCCAAAATTATTGCAACCTGTCACCTAATGTAGAACAGAATCGTTCGTATTTTGTTGTGTTGTAGGTAGATTAACTTGCTCGTCTTTATATATTGGCCATGGGGTAGTCATTGTCTTTCGCTCCCCATGGTGTCGTCCCTGTAGTGTTGTAAGGTAATTAGGGAAGTTTTGTAGAATGTAAGATATGTTGTAAAACTTTTATATGAATAAAAAAAAGAGTCGCAAACAAATTTTTAGCTGATTTCCATATGATCGCAAGGCGTCGCAAGCAAACTTGATCACTATTAGTGCGACTCCTTGTGAATCCTGTCATGAAGCTAACTTTGTTTTGTCATACTTAGATCTCGAAGCAACAATTTGACAGCCGAATGGCAACTCTGCAAGCAGGAATAAATCGAATCAAGTCAGATTCTCTGTCAAGATCAGTCTATGGCTTGCAGAACAGTGTAAGGAATGATAACTGTTTTAAAAATATTCTTTGAAATATGTTTATGAAAGGTTTCCTAAAGTTAATTTCGAGAACAAATTTTAAGTGAAATGGGGAAATGTTTCCCAGTCTTGCACCGGAAATTTTCTTAAGGCGCTGTGCAAGGATAAGAGCTTACATTTACAAGAGTAAAAATGAAGAACCATCCCATTCAAACTGAAATTGCACACTCACCGTAAACGATGGACAGCCAAAAGAAACGATGCTGTGTCGGCTTATTTTCTGTGATGTGTTTAGAGCAAGCCTATTAACCTGTAGACATTCCCTTCAGCTACGTTGTTTCAATACTATTCTATTGAATTACTGTACATAAGACATTTGCAGATTTGGAGTCTGCTAGCTTTTAGAGTTCAGGGATACAATCAAGTATGTTTCGCTGCTAAGAATTTTTCTTGCTTTTTCACCATAGCATACTGTAAAAGCTCTATTACGCCCTCTTCTCTTTTAAGCCCCTCCCCTCTGAGCCAAAATTTTAAATAAGCCCTCCCTCTCTATTAAGTCCCCCCCACTTATATTAAATTCCAGAATTTAAATATTTTCCATGTATTTAGCTGAAGAATTTTGCATGTTAATTTTGATATGGTTTGGGAGTAAACCTGTGTCGAGTTTATTTATCTGACCCGTAAAATTGTATGCTGCTGCACTGCAAAATATGGGATGAAACAACAGAAAAGCTTTCAAATATCCTTTTCATTTGATTTTGTAATAGGCCCCCTCTCTAATAAGCCCCCCTCTCTAACAAGCCCCCCTCTCTATTAAGCCTCCCCTCTGGAGCTTCCAAGATTAAATAAGCCCCTCAAGGGCTTAGTAGAGCTTTTACGGTTTATTTGGGCGTGCATTCTGTGCTAAAAATGCTTAGTTGTAAGATCCAATATTGTTGCCTCACTGGACACTACAACGCATTCCCAAATTTCCCAACATATTTCCGTACACTCGCAGACAAACAAAATGGTAACCAAGAGTGACAGCATGATTACTACGTCATCAACTGGAGGACAAAGAATACAACAGATTCGCGCACAAGCCGAACAAGCTGCCTTGAATGTTCTTTGTAAGTGCACTTTTTGTCAACCTTGCTTCTTAAATGTTCGATTCTTGATTTAAGGTACTGTAACCGGTCAGGCAGTGATTCAGAAACCCTGTTTACCACATCCGTTCGTCAAAATATACCAAAAAAGTTATGCATCATTGGACACAGAATTAAACGCAGGATATCATAAAAACCTCAATTCATTGATTTGATGAAAGCATGCATGATTTATTTCAGATTCTGGGCAAAATCAACCACCCTTGCGTAAAATCTTTTGTGTACCCCCATCTTGTGACTAGGAGGCCTTCTCCTACCAATTCTTAGGCCATTTTCAAATTTTGCCGATATCTTATAAACGTAGTCTAGGAACTGTACAGATTTTGCTTCCTTTAATGACTTTCTCTCTCCTTTCTAGCTGCAAACTCATCAATTCAGTCAATCATTACAGTATTACAACAGCTAAAAGCAAACAGTGAGCGAATGTTGGCAGATGCACAAGGTCTAACCTTTAATTTTAATCATCAACAAGAACTTTCATTGGCTCAAAGCAATACTTCAGAAGCATATTCTATACTCCGCAGCGCACAAAATTCAAGGGCGATGGCTCTTTCACAACAAACTACAGTCAATGCTACTGTCGTAAATATAACAGTGTTACTTGAAACAGAAGCAAGTCAAAGAAGGAATATCACTACACTTCAAAATGAAGTTGTATTACAGCAAACACGATTGGAGCAGTTGCTGCAAAATATTACGGCAGTTCAGGTTAGTTCCTTTTCGCTTAAGATGAAGCTCGTAAACAAACCCTTCGAAATCGATGTATCTAAAATGAAATTCAAAGTTTTAATAACAGAGAACAGGAATGAAGCACAGATTCAATAGCATAATATCTAAAATGCATTGAGCAACCAAACTTTTTGCTGAATTACATTGATCTGACAAAAGAAAAGATACCTAAATGTAGACAACGAAGGTGACTGAAATGGGCCAAGCAAAGTGGCCACGAAGGATTTCAGACGGGCTTTAAAAGGACAAAGAATAGCAACATACAATGTATTTTTCTATCTTTAATCCATGCACTTGGGAAAAACCAAGCTTAGTAAGTTTCTTCCTTATTTTTACCTACGAGTTATAAAAAGCGAAAGTTTTTACCAGTAATCTACCTTAATTTTGTTTGTTCTATCATATTTGTATTGTTTATTGATTTGATTATTGAGTGCCATCCATGTTGAATACCCCGTGATTGAATACTGATACATTTTGAATACTTTGTCTTTTTTCACTATGGATGGTAATGGTACAGGGTAATTTTAGTATTTATTGTAGTTCTTCTATATACCAGGCTATTTCATCCAAAGGGTATGTTTCATCCAGCATGCCTTGCACGTGTCGTCTCATGGTTTGCCTTTGTTGTCGCCATTTTCATGGGACATAAAAATGGTGACAATAAAGGCCGACCAAGAGACGACACGTGCAAGGCATGCTGGATGAAACAGTCTCTTTAAAGATCAGAAAGTCTGTGCTATTGAAAGGTATTTCATGTCTTTTTTTCTATTAAACAGAACAGCATCAAAACAACTAATTCTTCTGTGGCAAACATCACTTCACAAGCAGATTCATTACAGACATATTCATCAAACATTAGCAGCATTTTAACGCAAACTGAAGCTGTACTAAAGGTAACTTTGACAAATTTTACGTTCTTCTCACTCATAGGCGCCAAGCAACCCAAAACGTGGGACAAATTTTTTTGTAGAAAGATTTATCGTATTGCAGCAGTGATTAAATGTTTGCTAAGGTTGGTGACTGTAAGCATCAAAAACGACTGATAATGCGATTGTCATACCTCTTTCTAGCCTGCATGCTTAATATCAATATTTGCAAACTTTTATTGTTTGATATGAAAGTAAGATCCAAGTTGAGGTTTGTCAGTTAATCTTAGTAAATCATGAATTGACATTATACTTTTATCAGAGGATATTGAATTTGACTTTGTATTCTCCAACTTTCCGTCGACTCGGCGAGATTGCAGTTTTGAAGCACTTTTGATGCTGTTAATTTTCAAAAGTGTAAACTTTTTTCTGGCTCACCCGGCATTTCTTATGTTGATCTTGTCCCGTTTAACTTCATAGACTGCAAACGAAACCATCAACAATGCTAGTGGCGTTGCAAACTCTCTTGTCATACTATCCAGCCTTGTATCCGATGTACAAGGGAATTTGACAGCTGCCCGCAGATCTGTTAGTCAAGCTGCCGGACATGCAGCAAATCTTACCACTCAAGCTAGCAACTTGACGAGGTAGGGGAACTGTTTATGATTTGTATAAGCACACCAATGTGTGTTTTGATAGTTGACCCTCGATGAATGCGCAGATTCCTACAAATTTCACAATACTGTAAAGCCTGTTTTGAAAGTCGTAAAATTTTGGTTTCTTTTCGCAAAAAACGAAGGGGCTCTGGTCGGTTATTTTGAGGGTATCTGTCCTTTTCAAATCGAGCGTGAAATAGTTGCAGTGTTGAAAGTAACTCAATTTTTGATCACATTAGATGATAATTTGACATTGCTACTGCTGGAAACATCTCTTCGTTTCTCTAAACTGTTGTAATAGACACAATAAGCCCGAAACTTTTGTACCAAAGTGGAGAATTCAATTAAATTTTCATATATGAGATAGATCTCTGCTATTTTGAACGATTTATGCGACTAGAATCAAAGAATGAAGTACAACAAAGACGGTCCCTTTCTTTAAACTTTTTGGAATCCAAGCGAATAACGGATTTGTTATATATGCGTAGGAACATGCCAGTTTGTGCAATAGAAGTCTTTTTGTAAAGAATGGTAACTATCGATTTTTTTTCATCTATAGTACTTTCCAACCGGCAAAGACGCATGCCTCGAATTCTGTTAATGCCGTGAAGAGGTATGAGGAGGTATCACGATTGATCAATCAATCGATGGTATTATCGGCGCAAGCAAACAGATCAATTCAAGAAGTTTTAACATATGTAAGCCTTCCATTTGATCTTCCTTTTTAAATGACTATTTTGCAGTAACATGCATTGAAAGGAGTTATGGCTGGTTGCAGAGTGGAAGCAAATGCTGTTAGTCTGTATTTGTTAAAGATGGTGTGGGTTCTTAAAAGTGATAAAAATGATCTAGTTCGCCCTCCATTCCAAAAAGTAGGGTCTCGCTCAATCAGAATTTTTTTTGTTATTCTCAGTTATATCAGTCGGCGAGGTTTTGACGAAGTGGTGAAGACACCCTCAGTTTTCCCGATTTTCCCTTAATAGTTGCTAGGTGAAGTAACCCGTTGTAGAAAGTTGAACATGTTATTTCAAAGAAGTTGTACAATTTAGCATTTTTGTCTTGACATTCACACAAGATATGGGCTTGTTCACGTAGTATGCTTTATTTGATAGCCCATCTATCCACAGTGCACCCCCAAACTTTCCACAGCAGGATTATTTTCTTGGTAGAGTTATTGCCGAGATCAATTCACCTAAAGACTTATTGTGTGCTTTAGAAAATCGATCAATATGAAATTGTAATTTCTTGTTTTTTTTACAGTTACAGAGATCAGGGAATCAAAATCTCACTGCCAAGTCTTTAACGTCATTGACACAAAGCAATCAAATGCAGGCCATATCAGTCAGCCAACAAAGTGCTTTACAAGGTAATCTAGTTTGATAAACGTTATTCTATCTTTTCTATCAGTTAGCTGGTTCCATGCTACCATTTCAAGACTGTGGAACATCTTCATGTCAGCTCTTTGTTGTTCTTTTCTATGATCTGTGGAATTATCCTATCTTCTTCTCTGCTTTCTACTATCTTCTTCTGTGGAATTATCCTATCTTCTGCTTCTGCTGGAATATTCAGTTTTGTTGCTTCTGCCCATTCTTGCAATTCCTATACGATATTGCATCTTATCACAGTCAGAAATATACTCCAATTGACTTTACGGTTCATTCACGAAACTGGTCGTTTTGACTAAGATCTTGCAAACTCCAGTTATGTACAACGCAACCACCACATCCGTTAGAGTAAATGTTTCGTATGCCTTGTAAATTCCGCCTCACATTAGATGTCTGACATTTGATTTACATTAGACATTCCATCAAAATAACTCATTACATGTAATGAGTTGTCCTTGTTGACTATTCCAACCCTGAACTTACATCTAATGTGGGACGGAATATAGTTTAGTTTAGTTTAGTATAGTATCCATTAGACATTAAATCATTCATTGTATTGTTGTATTTTAGTTTAACATTGCATGTGCTTTTATATTGGCCATGGGGTAGTCATTGTATTTCGCTCCCCATGGTATCGTCCCTGTAGTATTGTATAGTAATTAGAAACGTATAGTTTAATGTAAGATTTATTGTAAAATTTTATATGAATAAAAAAAAAAAACAGTCTGTTATCTCAAGTCATGAAAAAGTTTTAAGTTCATGATCCAATCAGCAATCATTCAATCAAACTTAGATTTAACAAGGTTTTTATGAACATTTTATGATTCACAGTGATCTAAAAGACAACTCAGAAGGGAACTACAAGCAAACTGTCCACTGGGACCCCGACCCCTCCGAAATAAGCAAAAGGAAATTATTAACGCTGTAGTCAATGATCCAAGCAGGGACGCCGGAGTGATTGTAAGGCAAGGGGAACACAAGGGCACTGCAGGCTGAGGACGAGTGAGGCGAGAGGGGTTTCTCTCCTGGAAACATTTTCGAGGCCATACCCTTTAGATTGGAATGAAATGCCGACAAGAATATTTTGACTGATATAAATGATGTTCTCTCTTTAGATATTTCGGTATGAATAATGCATTTTGCAATGATTATTCGATTTAAGGGTTAAATTCGTGATTTTCATAATGTCGTATTTAACGTTGTTAAAGAATCATATGGTTGCATTAAAAGGACATTATAGCCCCCGTGCCCTGCGTATAAAGGGGCAGTAGGGATGCTTTACCTCCTTCGCCCCCCTCTCCGGCGTTCCTGAATCCAAGTTTCCAAATTTTTTCATATGTTGATTGAACCAACTGCATATACCTATCCTATGGCACTTTTAACCTCTCTAATTCAAATCTTTGCCATTAAAAATCGTATCCTTTTTCATAGGTCTTCAAGGGAATTTATCACAAGCGAATCAAACATACCAGTCAATAAAAGCCATCGGCAACACCGTCTCTGCACGCTTCAATACTTTCTTGTCGATGCTGAACACATTGTCACTCAGTGGAGAGTATGGTAGAAGACCGCATAGCCTGGAAGCTGCAACAACAGCAACAAATCAGATCTCTGATGGTGTTGCTAGTAATAGTTCTTCTACTGTTGCTAAGTCCAAGGCTTTGGCGGGGAATCTTACACGAATGGCAGATCTGATTATGAATAGCAATAGAACTGCCGTTAATGCAGCTCAGATGTTGAATACAACGTGGGTGACAGGTAACAATTTCTTCTCATGTTTCTTGTGGTATTTGCATGGGTTTGCCTTTTTTTGTTGCATGGAATTGAACCCCTAAGGTCAATGATTACATGACATAAATTTTTGCAAGATTGGAGAAAATGACGAGAGTTTGACTATTTTCGCCTCTGAATGAATGTTTCCTTTTGAATATTAGATTTGCTGGAAGCACCTAGTTTTGGCCGTCGGTTGATTAATCCTCAGAAATCCCAAGTTTCTAAAATCTGAAGTCACCTTTAATTAACTACTCTGGTTACTTAGCGAGTATCAACTAAAGGCAAAATTAGGTGACTTACTAAGTATCAACTGTAAACAAATTGGAAATGTCACAAAAGAAGGTACATTTTCGTAAATTTGCTTCTCTGAGTGTACAACGAATGATGAAGAATTTCCATAATACACTTGAATTTGCAGACATTTCTTGTACACTTTCAGTCACAGTAGATACCCTCAAATAAGAGACATACATTTAAGGAACTCAGAAACTGAATTTTTGAAAAGACAATAAACAAAACTTATTATTTTTAAGCAATAGGCTTAAATTGAAATAGTGTTTCTTATTCGTGGATTGCCTACTGTACCTATCGAGCATTAGAGAAACTGCTAAAGAGGTCGCTATGTTTGTAATGTTTTTACAGAACTAACATGCGTAATTTTCGTTGCAGTAAACAATATCACAAGGAAGCTAAATAGCTCATCAAACTCCACAATGGATGATGTAAACCAAATAACTGGATATGTGCAACAATTCAATAATACATTGAAGCCAGCTATTGAAGGCCGTCTTGCAAGCATTCAGTCAAAACTTGCTGCATTGAAGCAGCGAATTGCCAAGGTGTGTCCCTCCATATTATTTCTAACAGATCGTTTTGTAGGAATAGCGATCTCTTTCAATTTTTCTTCGATATGTGCTCGGAACGGGTTGACCCGTAAAGTACTCTCTTTTGAAACTTGCTGAGAGTGGGCAGAACTAACACTTAAACGAGCCAAAGAAGTCCTAATAAAGGAATACTATTGTTTGGAAGAGACGAGCGAGGAGATACTGATAAGTTAAAGTTTGACTTAACCTTATGAATATAATTTCTGTTATAACTTATTCATGCAAATTTGTTCCTATTTCTCTGCGTTCACCATTCTAAACCATGTCACAAAATAGCTTAGACTGGCCATCAAGGAAAATCACTGGTGTGCAATTATCTAAACGTCTTCAACGGATTTTCCCATCTAGCAACTGTTAACCTGACATGTAATTTTAAACAGACTGAAGCACGGTATTTGTTAGTTCTTAAATGTGTGTAGCATTTGTGTTTAGTCATTTGTAGTTTAACATTTGTACGATATGTGCCATGGGGATTTTCAAAGTCTTTTGCAGCCAATTTTGTCGTCCTTCAACTCAACTACCGTAATGTACTTTGTAAGAAGAGTACTCCGTAAAAACCTGATAACAATTTCAAGACGTAATTGAGAGCTCTGTTTGTTGATTTTGATTCATTCATCTTCCTAGGTGCAAGCAGCTATCAAACTGAATGGCAGTAATTCTGTTTCATACAAACCAACAGCTGCAGCATTGTCCAGAACTACTTATAGTGAAATTCAGCTGGATTTCAGAACAACACAAAGCAATGCATTCTTGATGCTATTCGGTAATTCATCTGCCACATCGATGGTAAGAATTTATTGGTTGCAAGCTAAGATAGCTCTCAAAAGCATTTCTAACTATGCATGCGAACGTGTTTGTCGCATGCTGGTAAGATGTATAGGTAGACTGCTGCAGGAACATGTGTTTTGAAGCAATCTGTGCATTAGCTTCTGGAACATTGGCTGTGTTCATACATCGTTAGTTAAATAGTTTGTAACGTGTATTTTATAAAGTTTGTCTCAAAGTATGCTAAAGGAGTAGAAAATTTGTTTTTTTTTCGCAATTTCACCTCCCGTCCATACAAGGGCAGTTTTGCGAAAATATGAAGATTTAAGAACAGCATTTCTTGCTTCAGTAATAACCTAATGACCCCATTCCCTTCTGTACTGCTTTCTGTTGTCACTTTCTCAATGTTCTGCTGTCCAACTTGTGCAACTGATTGCATTCACATCATTTAATCACTTCATATACTTCTATATCTTAACAGATTTTCGAGAATGTAGAATCATAGATTTACATTTCACATATCATTTTCGCATCAAAGTTATGTAATACATGAGGGAGCTTATCATTATAATTTCTAATGTATTTGAAATAGTTGTATTTTCTTGTTTTTTCTTAGGCCGATAAGATGTCACTGAAGGTTGTTAATTCGAAAGTTGTATTTGAATACCGCGTCAATGGAGTACCACGCAGTCTTACAAACTGGGAAGTTGGTGTTTCAGATGGTCTTTGGCGAAGGGTGTATGCTACAAGGTATAAGTTTGATATGTATTTAAAGCTTCGGGACAAGTCTTATTTCAAAGTCTATCAGCAGATGATTAGAAGAATTGATATAACAAAATAGAACTGCAAAACAAAGAATTTCACGTTTCGCATCATCACACTTCATAGAATTGTTTCTGGTCTGTGTACAATAAAGCCCCCTTGACTTGGTTGCTTTAAGTCCACCAGTGCTATGCAAATGGATTGAACTCCGGCTTCTTCTGACAGGGAAGTATGTTACATTAAATCATTGTGTTTAGAAAATACTTTCAGGGTGCTTTATATTTTCCTGAGTTGTCATGGTCTCCTGCATTCCGTGGTATCGTCCGCGTAGTTTAGCTAGTAAAGTAGCTCGTACGTAGTGTCTTAAGTAGTTTCGTTTTGTAAAATTTTATATTGAATACAAAAAAATATTTTCCTGAGCAAAGTCAGTGGCGTGTGGACGTTGACTATATAATAAACGTTAGGCGCTCCCTGAATGTGGATGTGGAATCTTTAGCGCACAATAGTAGCGTAGTATTTTACTCCACTGTCTCATATCATGAAATCAATTTCTATCGATCTTCTCATTTCAGGCAAGGAGACTTCAGCCGCTTAACTGTGAACGTCTTATCAACCAATTACTCACGGACGTACAGCTCATATATAGGTAGTGATGCTGCATCAATGACGTATCCAACGAATTCTATGATATATCTTGGAGGATTGTCACCACTAGACATGGTACGTTGTTCGATTGTATTTGCTTTATGCCTGAAAGCTTGACTTTCGAAGAGCGATTTCGCTCAATCTTTGATACAGCATTTATCCTAAGTCTTCGATACCCCTGGCGAAATCAAAGAACGGCAGCCATCCGTACTGGGACTGGCCTTATGAAATAAGCTCTGTTTAGAGGGCTCGCCGTTCCAAGAAGGGAAGCATTGATTGCGTGTAAGAATTTATAACTATCGTCTCGCACTACTGTTCTCATTTGAATTAGAAATTTCTAGCCTTTTCGGGGAGAGCTTTGACAATCAGTTGCCAGATATTGCACAGAAAAGCTTGATTTTTCTCATACCGACAGAGAGAAAAACTAAAAGGGATTTTACTGGAATCTAACGATCTACAAATGCCCAGCTGTAAGTAAGGACGTCCCTTGCTTCCTCATAAACACTTTTTTTAGATCTCATTTGCTTTTAAGAACTTGAAGTTTTACATGGAAATAAAGCACTGTTCCGTTTATCACCAGTGATAGCCACATAGCATAGTGACGTAGCTTAAAATACAGTAACCCAACAGCAACCGAATACCATCCTTATTTAAGCTCTTCAAGGAGTCACACTGCCAAAACACTTATATATCTTACTTATTTTTTATCTTGTTTAAATTTTTTTTTCAATTTTATTAACACACTAACCATTGTACGTAATACCTATTCATAGGTCAATGTACAGTAATTGTAGATAGATAGATAGATAAAATTAGGAGAGATGCATGAACAAAAACTGGGTAGGCGACAGACTTTTCCTAATTTAAGACAAAAACGGATAAAGATTTTTTCCAACCTTTTTCTCACCGTTTCTCGTCATGCAGATTAACTCTACAGTCGATGGTTTCAATGGATGCATAGACAATGTCCGAGTAAACAAAATACAACTTTCTCTCTGGAATTATTCAGCAAACACATTCAAGCCAGGATTCTGTAATTCAAGTTCATTGTAAGTATACCGATCGCTGAAAGAGCATTCTTTCGTACCACATTACAATAGTTTCCCAGCATTCTTACGTACCACATTACAGTAGTTTCCCAGCATTCTTACGTACTACATTACAATATAGTTTCCCAGCATTCTTACGTACCACATTACAGTAGTTTCCCAGCATTCTTACGTACTACATTACAATAGTTTCCCAGCATTCTTACTTACCACATTACAATAGTTTCCCAGCCGCATGGTTGCCCTCCTTCGTTTTTGGCGCATGGTGTCACTGCTGAAAATACGATGCCATCTTGTTTTGGGTAAAGCAGCAGAAAGGGAGGGGGAATTAGCTGAACAGCACATACACACACATGTAGACTTTCGTCCCAAAACCAACAGTGCGTCTGCAATTTGTATAGCAGTTACTTCTGCAGACACTAACTTGATAATACTTCTCTCTTCATGCTTTTACTGTATTTGTACTAGAACAGGGTTATCAGTGATGTAAGATATTGAGTCGATTCTACCTGGATCCTTGCTTTCATCGACGAAATATTTTCATTTTAGATCAAGTCCTAGCTCCCTAGTGATGTCGGGAACATCATTTTCTGGCAGTGGCTTCATTCAACTTGCGATAGGAAATTTCAGTATACGAAATTATTCGCGTGTTCAGTTTGATTTCAGAACGTTTCACAGAAATGGAACATTATTTGCTGTCAAAGATATTAGCAATGTATGTGTGTCAATTTTTGTATCCTTTATAATGCCGAGTAATATGTTATATTGGGTGGCACAATGCATCGTGGCTCTTGTGCCGCTGTACAAATTTAAGCTTGTAATGGTGGAATGATTGTTGGACACGAAGCACAATAATGCACGTGAAAACCCGTCTCCTCCAAAGACAGCATGCAATTTATAACGTTCGCACCAATAACCTTTTGAATTTACCGAGCACAAAATCATTTTCATATGGGGAATGATTCATTATCTTCCAGGGGTGCGATGTTTTGAAACACTTTATCTGACTCAACAGAAAGTTCGACAACCAGTGCTAACTTTAAGAGATCAGTTTAAGGGTGGAAGGATGACATTTTCTGATGCAAAGTAGCTACATGGATAAAAGTTCATCAGAATTCCTTCTGAAACATCTTCGTACGATGATTGATTATAAACGCCTATTCTTGGCTTTATGAATTAATATTGGTGTAGTGACAGATGCTTTTAATCTTGTTTGAATTAGAGCTATTTTGTCCAAATCCAACTGCAAATAATGTCATAACACTAATATGTAATTGGTACCAATGATTTTAGAACTGTTTTTAGAGGAAATGCATCACTAGATTTGAAGCTATTGGTTTTTGAAATGGTTGGTTCTTTTATTTTGATTTTTTTCTTACTTTTTCTTATAGAGAATCGTGTATTCCGTTGCATTGGTTAATGGAATAGTGACATTTGACACACCACGTTCAAGTGACAGATCTAGGGCTAACCCCTCCTCAGGTGGTATTTATTCCGATGGTAATACATATAGATTGACATTGGAGAGATCATTAAACCATGTTCAAATCTCAGTGGTTTCAGTCGCAACAGGCACTGGTGCAGCACCTACGATTGTCAATTCCATTCAACCAGTCTTGGCGGAAGGAGCTGCGATGTACTTTGGTGGAGTTAATGATTCTGAGTAAGTATAAAACAAAACTGTTAAAAGCAAATGTTTCGATCATGAAGTCTTCATCAGTGTTTAGAATCACGGGACTGTCAAATATTTATAGGATAGAAGTTACAGAATGAAATTTGCATAAAATTGCGATGAAGATCCTTTGAGGTTTCACTAAAAAGACAATGCCCAGCAAAGTACTGAGACAACTTTACATTTTGTTATAAGCCAAAATTTCGAAGTAAAATAGGAGTTCATATCAAATGTTCCCTGGCCCTAATCTGAGCAATTTATTAGTAAAGTAAAAAAGTAGGGGTAGACCTTTCTCTGTCCACAATTTATTCAATCTTTCTCGAAAATCATCTCAAGGTTCCGTGGAAATTTGTTTTTAAAAATTGTCCTTGCTGTATCATCTTATTGTCACTACATCGTGAACAATTAATTATTGCATTCAAAGAAAGACTATATTCCAGCTTTAGTTGTAAACTTTTTGATCTTGTCTGCAAGAAATGAAAGCCTTTTAAAAGGATTGGATAAGAAACGTGTAGGGAATTTCTGTTTTGGCTGTTTTCTGACGAGCTGATTTATTGCGACTATTCAACAAAATTCGAAATAAATACCTCGTCTTGGAGATTAGCCTTTGCATTTTATCCTAAACAATTCTTATCTCCGTATGTTTTGGGATTGTTGCGATATAAAATGATTTCCAATAAGTATTTCCATTGATCTTCCATGCAGAGATCAGCCTGTTGCTGGATATGAATGTTTCCTTTTGACTTTAGCTAATTAAAAAATAACTTCTTCTCAATGTTAGTGATATTTGATGCACAAACCGTGGATTTGTTTACGTATTTCTTATCCAGCCCCTTTAAGCCGGGATTTTGAGCTATTTTAGATCCGAATTAGGCTCTGTTTATATGGACACAAATCAGCTACCCGAGGCTACTTCTTGGTGAGGCTTTTTTCAGCTTCTGTTTATATGGGAGAAAAATAGCCTCGGCTTGCTGGGGCTATCTTAATTTGGCACCAAATTTGACATTATGACAATTAAAATGATGGTTTGCGCTTGCGCAGTATCTGCAGTTTTGTGTCAGTGAAATGAGGCTATTCTTGCTTGTGTTTATAAGAGAAAAAAACAGCCAGCCTCACCAAGCCGATATATCAGCTCGCTCAAATGAGATATCGGCAGTCAAAAATAACCTCATCAGGGTGATACTATTTGCAATACTCATATAAACGCAAAATAAGAATTACATTAGTTTGTATTGGATGTCGATATCTCGGCTTGGAAAATAACCTCGGATAGCCGAGGCTATTTTCTCCATATAAACAGAGCCTTAATTTTCTTCTTTTATTTCACAGGACTGGACAATTGACTACTGCATACAGATTTGCTGGCTGTTTAATGAATGTTGTCCTAAGCAATAACAAAACTAGGAGAAATGAAATCATAAAGTTGAATGATGCTTCCGTGCTCCAATATTCTAAAGGTGTTACATTTAATGGCTGCCTCAGTCAGGTAAGCGTTTTGCCCCTTTTTAAGACTCAAGGACGTTTTCATTTGATTTTCCCACAGAAAACAGATGCCTTGTGCAGTATGCGATAAATTTTTTGAGCTTGGCTTGGTTTGAGTGATATTACAGATTTTGAACTAACTTTTATCTTGCATTCATATTGAAATGGCTCATGAAGCTTAAACCTACATTTTCGTCTAATTCATTTTACAGTGTTTTAGCACACAGCATTGCAGCTTCAAATACTTGAAATCCAAACTCGTGAGCCTTTACCCAACCCGTATAATCTTGCAAACACAGAATTTTGGCTCAACATCTATGTGCTCAAGAAAGAAAAGTTTAATATGTGTATGAGTACACGTATTTCCTTTAAGAAATTCTCCATAAGAAATTCAATTAAACTCCTAAGAAACTCATAAAATCTGAGTATATACTTAAAATCTGAGGATTTCAAGAAACTTTCAATGCTGGATCGCACTGATAGCTTCTCATAAAGAAATAATTCTCGTATATATTTACAGCTAATAAATTTCTTTACGAACTGTAGTAAATTTATCTTTTGTAGGTTCAAAATGGTATAAGATTCCTTGGTAGTGGTTACGCATCGGCTACGACGCCATCGCAGAGGTTGACACAGATGCGAATTGTATTCAGGTCGTCTGAACCAAGTGGAGTGCTCTTCTATAGTCAGTACAAGGTGACTATAATTCCTTCACTTGATCTGTTATTTTGCTCCAGAGACTTATGGAAAAATAGCATTTATAGCCACAAAGTTTGCTTAAGCATGTAGAATTAAAAAGTAAATTGTATTTTGAACACTAGTATGATAAACTCGCGACGTTTCGAGTTAAAGGGGCTCGGTCACGTTATGTAGACAAACTTGTTGCGAAACCACGATATTGCAATATTTTTAGATGGGCCATCTCACAGTAATTTTCCCCCAAAATGAAGAGGTTATTTTGAAGCCTGACACTTGAATTTCGTAATGAAATAATTGAAACACCCGTTTGTTGTACGATTGCAGAGATATTGATGGATTTTTAGAAGTAACTTTATTGTTGATCCACCCATCCAATAAAATCTGTGCAGAACACAGTGGCCACGTGTTTGTTTGTTTGTTTGTTTGTTTTCAATTTGTTTTGAGTGGGCTTGTCAGGATTTCTAGCTACTGAAAGCTAATTTAGGCCCACTGTGCATGCCACATCCAGGCATGGGACCCCTAGTTTAACGTCCCTTCCGAAGGACGACGAGGTGAGTTGTGAGGTCAGGCCTCCAAGGTCACCCATCCGGAGACTGACCACACTCGACCAAGCTTATTGACTTCAGTCACCTGATGAAGACTGTTTAAGCCACTCGGCCACTCACCACGTGTGGGCACCAATATAGATTTTAAAGATAAAGTGTTTATTTACGGTTTCATGACCCAGCTCCTTTGTGATCAATTTTATAACGGGCTTAGCTCGAAACCTGAATTTATCATTGTTCAAAGTACAATTTACTTGTTTATTTCAAATGTTTGAATGACTATATTATTTATCTTAAATGTTTAAATTACTTGAAATATTGTTCAACACACCTGCAAAAAATTGATGCATATAGAATTTGTTTTCACATCGAGCTGTATACGTTGAACTTTCAAAAAATATAACTTTATTTCCTAATGCAGGCAAATAGTAACAGATTTATTGAAAAATTGAATATAGTGCCTACAGGCTTGAACTCCTTAGAATTAGCCTTTGCAGCCAGGTTGGTATTATGGTCATCGGGTAGTCATTGCCTTTTGCTCCTTGTGGTACCGTCTCTTTAGTGCTGTATAGTTTGTATCAGGGCATGAAAACCCACCCGACCATGCGACCGCCCGGTCGCAGGAAATTTCTCATGCTTAAAGTCCTGCAGGAAATTTTTCAAAATATACCCCGTCGCGCGCAGCATCGTTTCTCATAAGTTCATAAAATTGAAAATAGTTTGAAGTTAAATAAAAGCAACTTATCTAGATTGTCTCTCATGTTGAATTTACCAGATCAAAAACATACTTTCTCCTAATGCTTTTCACAAATCATATTTGATTTCTTATATGGATAGGGTTCTGTGCTGTATCTTTGTCAATATTTTGTTTAAAAGCCGTGGATATGGGGGTTTAAAACCTTTCAACTGAATGTGTCCTAATCATTTACCCATCTACATCCCAGTGTTTTTGCTCTCAGAATTATGCTGCTGGAGAGGTGATGATAATTAGGGTTCAAGCCAGTTTCCTAATGCTGGCCTACTTGATCCTTAAGGAAAACCATTTTCATTTTTAATATGACTTTTCAATGTCATCGATTTTAATTAGGACAATCCTTTGTAGTATTGAATACTAGTTTTATCTGCATAGAACTGTAATGTCTTCTGAAAAGGAAAATAACAAGCTATGTTTCTACTCACATCTGACCTTTGGCCTTGATCACTGGCATTATGCAGTTATGCATGGAAATGGAAAGCACAACAAAAAGCCTGTTGTGGTTTTCTAAATTATGAACTGACTGATAAACATATTGACTTCACTATTCTGACTCTGGGTCGTCTTTCCATAATGATGACCTAACAGGTAACAGCCTTATCATTTACCAACAGGATGCCGCCACGCCAGAAGAGGGCCTAAATTTCACTTGCATCAATTTGCTTGGTTTCTCTTCTTTCTTGGTTTCATTAGCTGTGTTTCTTGTTGTGATCTTATCAATTGAATCCATCCTTAAAAATACAAGTATCCTCTTTCTTGAAATCAAAGTTTTTCTCGTCCTATCACGTAAAAGTTTTACACCAACCCAGACTGCAGAGTATGGCAAGTGCACACCCGAAATTTTTTTTTACCGAAATATCACTGCACACCCGAGAAAGGGCGTGGCACACTAGAATTTGGGTGTGGCTCTATTGTTTGAAGCTTTTATTTTGCCACAGTGACGATTGAATGAAGAACTTCAGACGACATGACCGAAAGTCTGAATTTCTGATGAATTTGTAGATTTACTACAGTTGTTGTATCTGTCACGGTAAGCTGTCTTGTTTTGATAATTGAGATCTGGGAATCATTGTAACAAGTCTATGAATGCCCGTTGCGTTCTGTGTGCAATCAAATTTAGGCCCAAACTGTTTCTGCCGGAATACGGGACTGAGAAGCCTTTGAATTGGTATATTTGGTATATTTTCACAAAAATTATTACCTTTTTTGTTAGAATTTCTTACAAATACAAATTCAACCTTTTATGAGCACACTTGAAGTGCACACTTAGATAAAATTGCACACTTGCACACTCAATATTTTGCTCTTGCACACCCGAGATCTCGTTGGAAACTGCCATACTCTGCAGTCCGGACACCAACCGTTCACAAAAACGAAGACTTCGAGTCCATGTCAATGTCACTTGCTTTGCTTGTGTGGGTGGTTGTTGTTGTTGTTTCGTTGTTGTTGCAGCGAAGGAACGAACGAGACCGAGGCTGGTGTTTTGACAGTATTTCTATAGTAACAAGCAACGTAAACAATATAATTATATTAAAATTTTTCAAGAACAACATAGCGATAATACGACATTCACGGTAGATTCGAAACGCAATGCCGGTGCTTAGTCATGTCTGAAAAGAAAAGCGCTTTCATCAGTAAAACTGCAAAAGTTCGGTGCAGAAATTGTAAAGAGCTGCTGCTGAAGCAAAATTATAAGACCCATTTAGTTCGTCAACATGAAGGAGAGGAAGATCCAAATGACCTTCGAGGATTTGAGCAGCAAGCAATCACCAGTTTATTTCGGAAAGGACAAAGCTCTGCAAGTTCTCCATTGAAAAGAAGTACCGAAGGTATCAATTCGGACAAGGAAGATAAAATTCTTCACAAAGTACAAGTGGCAGAGGAAGATGTTGTGGAAGTTGTGCCCCAGCAACCACATCAAAGTGCCATAATGACTCAGATAACAGTACCAAGAGAAGAATCTGCCACAACAGCCATCGAGGCCACTTTACTTGCAAGAAACAGCCCCCATCTCCATGCCAAGATCGACAAAATTTTACACAAAGTTGAGCATATGGAGGGTCAGTTAGAACGACTTGGTTCCAAAGGAAACCCTCCAGCCCATGATGTGATAAGCAATGGGACAAGCACTGGGACCGCAGCAAGCACTGTCAATGCTATCCAACAAAAAATCAAAGAGGCAAGGTCTGCCAAGCAGCTGGAAGCTATTGGACTGATCTATAACGCCGATAACAACCTGTTCTACTGCAACAAATGCGTAGACCCAAAAGCAGGACTTTCAGCAAGTGGAACGAATGCAGTGGGAATCTTTGCGTACAATTTTGGAAATGGAATCGAATTCACCAATGAGCAACAGCTTCCAGAAGAGTTTCGCAATGTTAAAAAGCATTTCAAGCTTCATTTGGAAAGCAAGTATCACAAAGAAAAGGTATCTAGTCTTGAGGAAAAGGAAAAACATAAAAAACTTACTTGGAGCAGAAATCAAAAGACTGGCATGTTAATTGGGAGGACTTGCTACCAGCTGTTTTTTAAAGGAAGGCCCTTCAGTGATTATGAAGATCTACTCCTCCTTCAGTCTCAAAATGGACTTGACATAGGGGATATAAACCACAGCCAGAAGTTCCCAGCTTCATTCCTTCCTTTCGTTGCAAAAGAAGTCCACAGCAGAATGAACAGATTTTTATCAACTCGATTGCCGCAAACTGGTCATCTCCCCCCTCTAAATATCACTGCTGATAAAGCGACGTATAAACATCGCACTCGTCAGTTTGTAGCCGCAACAACCGTTGTTCCAGATAGCGAGAGCTTAATTCAGGTCATCCTCCTTGGTTTACCACCTGTGAAAGGTCATCATGGTCCCGACATCGCTGCCAATTGGAAAGAAGTGCTTGACAGCCGAAAAATCAAAGCCAAACAGCTTGAAGGGGGCACCACGGATGGGCAATATTTTCATCTTGGTGTCCCTGCCTGTATGGAGAATCTGTATGAATTGCCAAGGGGAGCTATTCATTGGGGTTGGGACTGGATGCACAAATGTGGCCTTGTTGATAACCACTTGCTGTCAGAAGGTCAATTCAAGTGGACAATCAAGGTATTAGATGTTTGCCTGGAGGTATTCAAATTGTTTAACTGGGGCCAGAATTACGAAAAGATTATAGAAGAGTGCATACGCTTAAGGCAAGAGTACAGCATCCTCGCGAAAACCTGTGACACAAGGTTTGCGAATAGCAAGAGATATGTTTTTATAAACTTGCTAAAGGATCTCAAGCCGGTAATCAGTTGCCTCGAAGCTACTCAGATGGGAGCAATTGATGGAAATGCTAAAGACAGACAAAAAGGATCGGAAGCTGCTGCTTTATCTGCAAAGATCTCAAATGCAAAGTTCCTTTTTCGTTTGTCACGCTTAGCAGACCTATACAATCAGTATGGAGTGATCGTTAACATTGTTCAAACGGTCAACCTTCTTCCTCATGAACGACAAGAAATGTTTGATGCTGCTGTCCAGAAAATGCGCCAGATGGCAGCAGCTGTCGATTCACATGAATCATGCCCAGATGATGAAGAGCAAAGGAAAATCTGCTATTGGCCCTTCTATCACTCTGCCCTGCAGACCTTCGAGGAGAAGTCGGAAATCCACGGAGTTGCAGTGATAGATAACATCGAGGTGCAAGGAGCCATTGGTGCTAATCAAACGCGATCCACAACACAGCAGAGAAATAAAGCTGTTGATGAGGACGTAAAGGAGACTGTCGAAAAGCAGGTATCTGTCTTTGCGAAAAGACTGGCAGATGGGTTGGAAGAAGATGTTCTAGACCAAGAGGAGAGAAAAGTTGTTGCTAAATGCAAAACGATCACCGATCTGAAGAGCCTATTGATTGATGTCAAGGACAACGGTGCACTGAAAGTTACAGCAGCTCGCAGCCATCTGTTCGTGAAGGCTATAAGAGAGTTGCCAGTTAGATCTCTTGACAATGTACCCGATGAAATCCTCAAGGCACAATTTAGTCTTCTTTTACAGCGGCTGGAAACACTGCAACAACCATGCACTCTTGCTGAAAATATTGATGCAAAAAAATTGATATCTTTGTTGTTGAAAATGAAAGAAGCGAGATATGAAGGAATGGAGATGGTGATGCAAGCAGTTGTTGCTGCAAGCACAAAGTTTTCGGTGGAGTCTGTCCTCGAGTCAATTGTGAGCAGATATGAAGACCATTTTGACAAAACACGTAGCGTTGGAGAGGAGGTGGCATTAAATGAAATGGAGATATCAATAAATGGTCCAAGTATTGCTCATTGCAACTCTGTAGTGCGAGCTGCGATGAATTTGTACTGGATTGCAAAGAAAAAATCAAAATCATGGCATTTTGTTAGATCATCTGCGACTGTTGACCATGTGCAATTTTGCGTTTCAAAAGTGGTCGATCGAATCTCCAAGAAGCCATCAAAGTTTCCGTTCATGGACATCTGAGAGCCACAGACGCTATTTACAGTAGTACTTGACCCTATTCTATTTGTTGTAAAAATAATCGAGAGGTAGCAATGGGGATTAGAGACTGCTTAAAGTACCAGTTCAGTTTGCTGTTACTTGAATGGCAAGCTTATTGTCTTGCCTAAGTCCGAGCCCAACTTCCGTAATATTTGGGATTTCCTTGTTGGATCAAAGCCTAGGTACATTAAGAATCTTCTACAATATCATTGTTCAGAATCATATTGAGGTTAACAGGCTTATGCATTTTACCTAGGAGGAGATGCATTATAAATATATTGACAAATGAGCAAGTATATCATGATATCAATATCAATATCAAGTATAACATGCTATCATAACGATATCGTAAGACAATGGCAGTTCTTGTTCCTGTTTTACCCCTATGCTACAGAGAATGCAAAAGCTGGTAGAAAGCTTGTTTATAATTCTTTTTCATTTCCTCGATTATAATTCTCAGGTCTCTTCGTAAATGTGGAACTGCCACATACAACGCAATCTTCTCCACTTGTTATCAAGAGATGTGGCATTTTCAAATATGACTATGACAGAAGGTTTATATGATCCATCTTTATAGGCTGTCATTTATCGCCCACCAAACATAACTGCTACCCCAAAGCGACCTGCATTTGTAGTTATTTAAGTTCGTTAATGTCAACTTTAATTTTCTAATTGTAAGTATTCACGCCTGTTGGTAGGTTAGTATCGTAGCTGAGATCATACTTGAGATCAGATCAAATGTTGATACATAAAAGAACGATTTTCGGTTAACAAGCCGAAGCAAAATGTTTGTTGTAGTTATGAAGAAGTAAAATTGCTTTAGTCCTTTTTAAATATAGCTTACAGAGTTAAGTTAATGTTGCACAGAGAGTTGTTTATTTCCATAGATGTCTTACCTACATTTATATAAACCAGTATCATTATTGTTGGAAAGTGACTCCTTTTCATTTTTATCTTTCCAGTCTTGCAGGAAATTTAAGCATGATTTTTGTCCGGTCGCAGGAAGGAAATTTTTTTTTCATGCCCTGGTTTGTATAGTAATTAGAAAGTATGTTAGAATGTAGATGTAAACATGTATTGTAGGATTTTAAATGAATAAAAAAGAAAAAATTGTTTATGTGTATCATCAACAATTTTGGAGAAACGGCTGGATTCCAAGCCACAAGTTTGAGAACTGTTTAGCCTAAACACACGAAAGCTTACTGCAGGCTGAAGAAATTGTATGACTCGTAGCCTTTGTTCACTAAAGTCTTGTAAAACCGCGGTCCTGGGTTGTTAGAAATTAAGACACAAGAAAGCTGATGTTTTAGCGAAATTTCTACGTCTTTCAACTTCTGACGCTCGTATCTCTTAAAAAATCAGTTCTGGTGAAGACCAACCCTCCAATGAAATCTGAAATCTAAACTACAGTCTGCAGCCAAAAAATTTGGTTTGGTTGCTTGTCCTAAAACTAGTGTGGTTCAGAGTGCCATTTTAGGCTGTTGCATTCAAGATTTGTGTATGTTTTTGTACCGACAGGAGTTAAAGCATTTTATTTTTTGACAGGGAGCCAAATTCTATATTTCGCTTTATCATGGAAATATCTTTTTGGACTACAAGAATTCATCAAGAAATGCAAGAAGCGTTTTATACACAAGAACACAAACCTTGAACAGCGGACACTATCATACAATGCAAGTCGTATTCTCAGGAACAACACTGTAAGTCTTCCCTTAGTGATGGCAGTATTTATTAGACTGATAACCAAGGTTCCTTGTTGTCCGTGAAGTAAAATCTTGTACGACTTGGACTCATTGCAAAGCAGTAAAAAAGAAAACTCCGCTTAGGCCCTGGGTGAGTTTGAGTAACGGAACGCCAAGATGATAAATCCCCGTTGAACATAGCGATAAAAATCAAGTCAAATCAAGCACAGGGAAACAAGTAATACAAGTGACAGGTCTGCTTCTGCTTCTTGTATGACTCACGACGCCTCTGATCTGCATCCGTTATGCTGCTTTATTCAAAAATTCTTCAAGAATACTATGTTGTTTGTCTGAGACCCTTTCCTTTGCCACAATTATTATGAACACATCTTCTCTTTCAGAATGAGCTTGATAATAAACGGACTAACACAGAGTATTCAATTAGAAAGTGGTCTTGCACCAAGTGTTGAATTGAATGGGAGATTATACGTTGGTGGTGTACCTTCATCGTTAGCCAGTGAATTAGCTGAGTTTCCTGTAACTTCTAGCTTCAAAGGAGATTTCAGTCAAATCCAGATAAATGGAAAAGAGTAAGTATAGCTATTCTAGGTTCTGTTACGCGTAGGGTATTGCTGATACTGAGTGCTGGTCCCTGTAATCTCTGGTACTGATATCATTGATAGGCGAGGGGGGACTCAGCTCATGCACATACGGGGAGAGAGAAGTCCGAAATTTGTAGGTCCGAATATTGCCAAAAGTGATATTTTTGGGTCCAAACGAACTGAAATTATGACCATGATATTTTTTGGAGGGGGGGCATAATTCATAATCTTACTGATATTTCTGGGTTCTGCAGAGGCAATCCTGCCCTCTTTGTGCATTATTTCAGGACTTTGGCGTTCGTTTAACGGTGTCTAAGAATAACATTAGTTGATATGTTTGGGTTGCAGTGAAGCTGACAGGGGTGGAAAAAATGTTTTACATTCTGGGACCAAAACAAATCTTGAAAAAATTTCTGCCAGAATCACTTCAAAAAGTATTCACTCTTGACAGGCCACGATGAATTGGACAAAATTTGAAGTCTGATTATCAGTCTTTAATCGCATCGTAAATTACAGTGGTTGGGCAAATTTTGTTTGATTTATCGGCTGACCACTTTTAGTCTTGCAAACAATGCAAACAACATCTTTGTTCTGGTAACAGCCTATATCTAATTGATAATGCCTATCAATGGCGAGAACCTTTAGGATTTTACAAAAAATTGACTCTCGATTTTTCTTCACTTTTCTGTCTTTATTCTCTTTACTTTCTCCTTTTCATTCATTCTGGAAACCTGAAAAATTTCTGGGCCCATTGGTGCCTTGGTCCGCCATTTTTTCCACCCCTGGAAGTTGAACTGATATTCTTGGGTTGCCGAAAACTTTCTCGGACTGACCCCCCCGTATGCGTATGTGTTCAGTGCCATCTGGGTTTGATACCTGGCACTGGTAGTAATTACTGTGATACTAAGCACTTGCGCGGTGAAGTAGAATGCAGAAGATGGTCAATATCTTATTTGCACCCTGTTTCTAATCTATTTTTGATGGGAAGTAAGATTTTTAATTTTAATTGATAATGTATATATTTATGTTCCATTTGTCCCTGGTACTGCCCATAAGGATCTTTGGTACCGGATATTTTGGTGCCTGGTACTTCTCCTTTGGTATAGTGGTACATTTTACCTGTCACTGTTTTCAAAATGGGTTTTGCCAAGGGTGTAAGTAACTTTAAACTGAATGAGATAGCAAATGTTTCTCCTTACTAAAATATGTTACAAAAGTCTTGGCACAAAAGATTTGCGGAAAAGAGTCTTAGGTTTCTTACTAAAGTAGCATGAAATTGTCACGAAAAATTGCCCTCACGGCAGAAAAGCCTTTCACTGCAGCAATCATTATATTTGCTACTCTTTTGGCGACAGTTTAATTTGTGCCTCATTTTTCTGCGATTCAAAATAGAATTGCCAAGACTTTGAAATTTACCTTGCCTTTTTCGTTTTTGTAAATGAATTTAGAAATGTAGTAATTTTATGCAGGGTGGCCAAAAACAAGGGAACTGGGAGACATTTTACGTATAACGGAGTAATCAGCAGAAATCAGTGATTCAAACGTTGTTCGGTAGCTAAATAGCTTGGCTCTATCCCAACCAAATTGCAAAAACAAGAATTTAGTGAAACAAGGCCCAAAATGGCAGAGCTGAAACCCGACGAAAGTCATTTCAGCAGTTTTCAGAACTGACCATGTTCATTAAATCATTATTTTTGCTTGCTGATGACATCGATAAAACATCAAAAAATAGTAGAGATATAGCCAAGCCATTAGGCTACCAAGGAATGTTTAAATCATTATGCTCGGTCGATTACTCTATCACATATCGAAGATTTTTTCCGTTCACTTTTTGCGTCACCCAGTATTTTTCCAATTCATAAGAACTTGTTTCAAGTTTCACCTTTTTTCCTTGACAGTTATGTTAGAGAATTGTTGACGAACAGTAATTCGGTGTCATTAGCTGGCGTTCCAGTTTTACGAGTTTCAAGACCGACGCCATTACCAACAACCCCTGCACCTACGACGCCACCGCCTACATGTGCCGCCGCCAGTGGTGCGCCGCAATTTGTAAATACCCCAGGGTGGATTGGACTTGGAGTAAATTCTACGCTTGGTGTAAGACCACCTAATGAGCAAGTTGTTCTTGGGTATCTAAAGAAGAAGTAAGTACTGTGCAATAAAGTTTATTTCGATTAAAGCAGCTAGGTCACGACAAGTAAAGAAACTTATCTCAAAATAAGATTTTCCACTACTTATCTCAAAATGAACGTGTTATGTTGAAGATGGACTCTTGAATTTCGTAGAGAAATAAACGAAGCATTGATAAGTTGTACGTTTGCAGAGTTATTGGTGGATTTAGAAGTAACTTTATTTTGGTTTCACCTCATCCATCAAAACCTGTGCAGAACTCAATGGGCACGTGTGCCCAACAATATAGATTATAGAGATAAAGGGTTTGTTTACGGTTACGTGACCCAGTCCCTTTGAAAAAGGCTAATGTAGGAGGGCTGCCACATCTTTTTGAAGGGCCTGAATGGCCTTTACTGATTCTTTACTGAACAAGGCAGAAACTTAGTAAAATGCGTCATTGAGCAATCTGAGATACGGAACTGTTTGGATAGATAAGCTTTTTGAAATGATAAATCAAGAGATTTAGGCCCAAGCAACAAAATATCAAGTGTTGCTGAAATTTTTGGATCCGTTGCAGGGAGCTGGGGGGGGGGTCATAGTTACGAGTTTTCGGGCATGTGTGCGCAGTTTCTCTGCTCTGTCACTTTACTATAGTTCTACAATGATTTTTTTAGTATTTTAATATTTTAGTGTTTGTTTTTCAGCAAAAATTCAAGCATAGTTTTGAAAAGATGTAAACTCATTGCAGCTTGAAATCCAATGGAGGAAATTTGGTAGAGTTTTCTAAAGAAAACTAAATTCTGTGGGTCATGTGCCAATAGGGTTTGGTCTGCCCTGCTTCGGAAATGAACCGCAGGCGTTTTTTATTCCAGATTATGTACTGAGAAAAGAATAGCTCTTACGAATTCGTCCAAAATTTTGAATGCTATTTTTTGAAAGGATGACGATACTGTTGCTTAAACCATGCAACGGCTGTTAGTTGAAATCACATCAAGACAGTAAGAAAACCAATGTAATTTTTGTCTGTCTTTCCTTGCTACTCCGAGACATTACATAGCGGACCTGCGCAGCTGTTCAATTTTGAATGCATTTTCCCTTAATTCTTTCTTCTTTTCATTTTTATACCTTCATTCTAGCTACCTACTGACGATCGAATTCCGTTCGTTCAGTCCTTATGGAGTTATTTTCTTCGCTACAAATGCAAGTACAAATGGAAGACAATTCATTTCATTGGAATTAGTTAATGGCAAACTTGTGTATCAATTCAATTCAGGAGGTGGTTTGGTTCAAATGACGACGACCGGAGATTATGCTACTGGAACTTGGACAAAGGTAGTTCATTCTTATTCTGACCTTCAGATCCAGGTTAACAACCAGACTGTCAGGACTCTCGACAGTTTAGCTTCTCATCCACCGGATCAATAAAAATAAACGTAAAGTGTTGATTTTAATTTGCAAATTTGTTTCTGTTGCAATTCCTTACATAGGGAGAAGTTTAACTTATATATGAAAATTCCTTGTTTCTTTTTGTGATATCAATCTTTCCCTTCAAAAATTACACGATTTAAGTTAGAAGAGTCATGTTTATCATCATTCCTACAAAAGGCCTTCATTCAGCTTTATATTCGTGTCATGAACTTCTAAATCATGACAATCATGCTGTTTCTATGCCAATAATTGAGACCACGCTTGAACTATCTGACAAATCTCAGTAAATGGATGCAGGCTCAAGTGCCTGAACTTGAGGAAGACAACTACTCGATGCAAAAGATGCTAAGGACCTGCAAGAACAGAAATTTGTGGAAATCCATGATCACCTACGTCCTAAGAGAACATAGTACCTAGAGAGAGAGATGCACTTTGTAAGAGGGCAAAGGAACTTTGTAGCTTCGATTTGATGACGTGAAAACTTCAAAATTAGCAGAAATATAAAGAACGATGATTATACCAAAAATGCCTCTTCTGAGGCTGCGTTCACGCGACACTGACACAATTTGAAAACGGTGACAAATGTTACGGAAATTTCGTTGACACGAAACTACCACACTTTTGCCAGCAGATTTTGATAACGATAGATTTTGAAAACTTTTTTCATGAGTTATTTCAATGTTTAGCAAAGACTCGATTCGATGCCTTTGCTAATAAAATCTTGAGCTGCTTCTGTTGCTTGTTAGACTTGCCCTAAGTCTAAATTTCAGATAGACTTATTACAGATTACGAAAAATTAACTTGGGGCAAATCTATTTGCATGTTGGTCACAATATTGTTATTCAGTCTCTTCGTTACAGGTTTACCTGTTAAGAATGGCGCAGTTTGGAGCAATATTAGTACCAGACACAAAAGAATATAGAAATAACAGACATGGAAATGGTTTTGTGGAAATGCAACTGGAATTCCCATTCTACTTTGGAAAAATACCGGATGGTCTTACTACCTCAATGCTGCGGGTAAGAGTTTATCTTTCTGCTGCCCCCCTCCCCCCAGTTTTTTTCGAGAGATCTGAACATGGTAGAGTTTCATAAACACAGAATCTTTCACAGGGGATCCGTCATAAAATTTGAGATACGATTTAGATGAAATTTAGAAAAGAATTTGAATTTAGAGAAAAAGAAGACGTAACATGCAGCTCGTTACGTATGATCAAAGAGAATATTTCAAACTGCAAATGAATCCCTTGTTTTGAAAATTTCTACAGCTGTTCCTCCCTTTTCAAATTTTGCTTACCAGCTGGTATAATTGTGTCATGCCATTTTCTTATTTTTCGTAGAACCCAAGTGGAAAGAATTCCTTCCGTGGATGCATTAGAGCTTTTACAGTGCAAGAAGAAGTTCGAAGCTTTTCATTTAATTTGAAGTAAGTCAATTTCCTACATTGTTATTTGATAAAGCAAGCTCACAAGAAAGCTAGCTATAGACATTTCGACATTTAAAGCAGAAGACTGGGGAAAGCACTTTGTTCTGGTAAATGGCGGACACAAATCTCATAACTAGATTTGGAGTGGCTTGCAATGTCACAAGTCTGTCGTAAAATCTGAAGACATCTCCCGAGGGCGGTACTTGGTCTACGAACATACGAAGACGTGTCGCTAGGAAAATCTGAAAAAGCACCCTGTCCTGGAAGCGAATTCCTGAAAATTATAGCCTACCTCTGAGAATGATTTTCACGAGCAACACCTTGTGTTTGAATTTTTCGCTCAGTTGAAATTTGATAGAAATCTATCGGAAAATACGGAAATGTTGCCATCCAAACAATTTAAATCATACATGTAAAGTGCAAATGGCATACGATCTCGTTGCAGAGTCAATCATGACAAGCATGGACCCTGTCTTGGAGCTGACTATAGAGTAGGAATCCTGAAAATGATACTCTGTTCAGCGACACATCACAGTATGGAAAGCATACGAGTGCCCCTCCGCCCGGAAGATCCCGTGCAGAAAACATGACATTGTAGCTCTTGCTTAATTGCATTGTTTGCAAGGGTTTTCTACTTTATTAAAAAAGTTTCGTCTCATGTACTATACTTCAAACGCTGAATACTGAATAAAACATGCTATCATTTAATTTTCCAGCACACACAATGATTCAAGTGTGACAAAGAATGTGCGACAGTGTTATCAGTCAGTTGTGCCAATGGTTAGATTGCTTGGGACGGGATATATTCTTGTTGGTAAGTTTTCACAGTTTTTCATTGTTTGAAGTTGAATGCTAGTTTCGTGGAACTATTCTGCTATCACAGGTCACAGCTAATGTTTAGGTCAAGAGAAGAATACAGAAATTACTCACATTTCCAACCAACTAACCTAAATCTGAACTCTTGCGTTGAAACGTTCCTTTTGCTAAAAACATTTTATCTCATGCCATTTTTGGCCCCGTTCACACGAGAACGGAACGGAACGGAACGATGTGGAACTGTTCCAGAAAACAAAGGAATTTTTGCAGGTGTTCACACGAGAACGACTAGAAACGTTCCGTTCCGTTCCGAAAAGTGGACGGCTCTGAAAAGTGAGCCGTAAAATGGAACGAAACGGAACGAAACGATTTAGCCCTCGTGTGAACACTTTTTTGAAGCGTTCCGTTCCACTTTGCGGACTTTTTTCATGCAATTTATACATGAGGTAATTCTAAGACTCCAAACAATAGGATTGTTTACGCATGAAAATGGAAAAACTTAATGGCGAGCTTAGAAAATTTATATCTCTATGGAGGAAGATATTAAGGTTACGGTAAACGTTTGTGGCACGAAATTTGGTTTTCGCTCGCTTAAAGCCGAACTATTAACGGAATGTAGGTAAACTATACATCATTTGATGCACAAGGATTTGGGGATTCTAATCATACCAAAATTATTGGCAAATATCGTAAAATGATATTTTCCAGGCAAATTTATTGCTTCAAAGAGTGTTCCACCTTCAAAAGCTATTTTGTACCCTTGCGTTTGAGGTAACAGAATCTGACTTACATCAGCAGGAAGTGCAGATCCTAAGCTTTTAAAGTGTGTCTCGAATTTTTCAAATTCCTTCTCTCTTTGAAACTACATGCTGTCAAAAAATAGCAATTGATTTTTCTGCACTCCCACAGTTGTATTTGCCAATAAAAGACGGACCAGGACACATACAAAGAATTTGGGACACACTTTCCAAGCTCCAAGTCTGTCCTGGCCATCTGCAAATTTTCGAGCGATTCGATTGGCTCAAAGGGTACAAAATAGCTTTTTCGTACCTGTACCTCATGGATTTTTGAGTCCTGAGGAAAAAGGTTTTTACTGTTCTGCAGTCGTAAAGTACACATGGGGACCACATAAACCACACTAATCCGGATCAAGCCATTTAGGCTTAAAAATCAATTAGGGCCTTCAAATAATTACCCTATAAACATAATGATACAAGAACGCACAATGCTATTGCACACAAACCACAAGGACTTTGGGATTATCGGCTTAACAGGTCAAGCATTTAGGTATGGATTTTGAAGACCACAAACAAAAACTTTGATTAAAAAATTCTGGAAACCTTCGTTTACACGAAATTTCTTCCATTTTCAAAACTTCTGTTAGCTTCAAACAATGTATCATTGTGTGCCTTGAAAGTTCAGCTAACAGAATATGAAGAAATCGAAAAATTGACATTTTCACCCAGAAAACGTTTACCGTAACCTTAACACTTCAAATCGATCCATTGCCGTGTGAACACCCCTTAAAAAGTTCCGTTCCGTTCCGTTCCGTTCTCGTGTGAACAGGGCCTTTGACTCTATCTTTTTTCTGCTCTCAACCAAAATAAGTAGAAATTTTGCAGTATGTAATTACCAGCTAAGGGCAGATTTTGTAATACAATAGCATCAGTTGCTTTGGTTCACACCTCAATTCAAAGCGATCAGCGAATACAGACAAAAGAAGTTCTCTCAACCGGTAATTCAATACAAACAGGTGCGAAATTGCCCTGAAACCAGCACGGCAAACTCTCGCTTTGTGCGTGCGAAGGGACGTTTTCAAGAGAGTTATGTGCTTATAACGAAGGAAGAGGAAGGGTAAATCCTTAGTTCTGTCTTGTGGATTTTGTTTATTTGATTCAGGAGCTGAGGAGTAACTGTCTACATTTGAGAAACAAATGTGCAAGAACTGTAATGCCCTCTGCTCGGCTTCTGAATAACTTAAACAAAATCTGCTAGACAAAACTTTAGATTTACCCTTCTCGTTTCATCTTAAACACATGACTTCTCTTAAAAATCTCCCTTCGCCCGCACCAAGCGAGACTTTGCCCTACTGGTTTCAGGGCAACTTTGCGGCTATGTTTGCTTTGAATTACCGGTTGAGAGAATTTCTTTTATCTGTATTCGTTAATAGCTTTGAATTGAGGTGTGAGCCAAAGGAGCTGATGCTATTGTATTACAAAATCTGCATTTGTTGGACTGACATATATTTTAAGTTACTGGACTTAGCTATAATGGATTTTATTGCTCTTTATATCCGTAGAACGGAATGTACAAGCAACATCATCGTTTTCAATTGCCATGAGGTTCAGAACAACGCAAAGAACTGGCATCTTGTGGCATTTAATAACTGGTGGGGCATCGTTGATGCTGGAACAAATTTCTGGTCAGGTAAATCTTTCAATAATTTTTGACGAATAATCTTCTGCAGGCATGTTGTACAATGTTTTATAAATATGAATATAGACATACGGAATAAAGTAAATTGTATCTAGAACAGAATCTGATAAATGCAGGACGCTTCGAACCAAACCCACGTTGGCATGAACACATGCTATCAATCTTAGTGAGCTGTTTCGACCAGGGTTGGAAACAGTAATTTGCTATCTGGGAGCATAAATGAGCAAATGAAACTCAGCAAACTTTCTTCTTAATAACAACTTGATTTTTCGTTACTGACTGTCCTCCTTGTTTGCTGGGAATGCTTGAAGCAAATACTTTCATCACCACATGTAAAGCAAAAGAAAAACACGAAACTCTTTCACGATATTTTGCTTTCATAAATTTATGACGTTAGGGTCACAAGGTAGAGTAAAATGATTTCCAAGCAATCATTTGAATATATGGCATCAGCATATTGCTCAGTTAGTAGAACTGGTAGATGACATAGAGTAGACTGCTATCTTGCCACTTAAACAGAATTATAGAGCCCTTGAATCAAATTTCTCATTTCAATTTTTCTTTCAGTTTCCTTGTTTCACCTTTTCAATTTTTTTCTACGATTGAAAAATTTCTGGAACTGTTGATCCTGTGGTCCACTGTTTTTTCAACCTTTGCTTTCTATCATGGACCATGGAACTGGTGACAACAAAAAGCCAAAAAAGGAGATGACTTGCGCCATGCATACTGGTTGAAACAGACGTTTCAAAATTTTACAGTAAAGTCCCGCCTTTATGAAATTGCTTTATAAGAAACTGAGGCCTGATTTCGCTTACTAAAATACCTTTTTACAAGAAACTATCCAAGCTGATTTATGTTCAGTTTCTTATACAATGGTACATAGCAATATTATAAGGCGTGTATGTGAATATCTCCAAAGGTCTCGGTTCTCTAGAAACAAGAATGAAAGTTTCAAGCCCAAATTGTTTTAATTTCAAGTAACTTTCAGTACTGGCTTAAACCATTGGATCCTCGCACAACAGTGCATATTTCAAAAACATTTTTCTTGACAATTTTGACAGCTGTTTTGAGTATAAAAGTATTTCTTATACCATGGTATACATACCCTGTTTTGAAGATGTATATCTTGACATAAGAAACCAATCAGGCTGTCTTTGTGAAACAATTTTCTTAAAGGCGGGACTTTACTGTATGAAAAATAACTTTCTTCCTCCAAACATTCATCACTTCTTCGTTTTTATTTCCCAAGGTTGTACTTTCGTTATCTGTTGGAGCCACAACAAACCGATTGGTCTGGACAGACCCAAATTTACCAGTCAACAAAGCAGCTAATATGTCATTCGCCCTTTGCAACAATATGTTTCATACGATAACCGTAGCAAGAGCTTCTACTAACTACACAATCACTGTTGATAGTAATGTTGCAGTAAGTGGGAACGTTGGAACGACAACTATTACTGGCTCTCTTTACGTTGGAGGTAAGGAGGGTTTTTGAAGTAGACTAATTTCTCTTCAGTGGCGGACTTTTGGAGGGGACATGGGGTGCGGTCACCCCCAATATTGATTGCAACAAAGGTCTTTTGTTTCAAAAAAATAGAAGTAAACAATACTTTTGAACTGAAACAATTGCTTTGCCCCAGAAATTTGGCAAAGTGTCCGCCACTGTCTCTCTCTTTGTTCAAACCGATTGCAAAATCATAGCCTCTTCCAGGGAATTACAAGACTCTACCAGAAGAGATCAGATGAATGCTGAGACTTGCGCAGCAGAATTTCAAAATTGCAGAATTAACTAGCCTAGATAAATTCATCTATTCGTCGCGAAGATTGTCACAGAGTTTGGTATCTCCAAAGTTGTTGATGTTTTTTAAATGGTTCTGGTAGCTTCTTAGAAACGTTAGAGTGCTAGCCACACCGATGAAGTCTGGACAGCTATATTAGTCTTCAATTAGCCAACGTCAAAATGATCTGGAACTTCAACAATTCCTAATGCTTTGCATCTTGTTGACCTTGTGTTACAGTTATCTATACGTAGCCTGTTTTCAATCACGGAGGGTTTTGTTTATCATGATTATAAACAGTCATTCTTTAGCAAGACAGCTGCTCAGTGGCTTCAAAATGTACGAATCTTTCACTTCTCTTATGCATTTTACATAGCTTCTATTAATATGTAGCAATGAGATCCACTAAAGTAAGTGTTCACACAAAGGGTGGATGATTCAAGATTTCTGAAGTTTTCAGACCTCATCCGTGCAAGATGTGCTCATAAAACACATCAGCTGCGTGCTTCGAACATGTTCAATTTACTTTGTGTTTCTCCGTTTATTTCGATTTGACTGAATGCACTCAAAGGCATGGAATCTATACTACAGAAAGACAAATGGCTTCGTCTTTACAGAATCCCGAATCCTTTGTTTCATGAAATTTCCCCTTGCTGTTGTGAGATAAGCATTGACATGTAATTTTAATGACGAATCCGTTGCTAGATCATGCCAAATTTTTATGTATTTATTTATATATATTCCAGAAGTAACGCTTGTAGCAATGGTTTGCACTTCTTGAGCCGTCCTTTCACAGTATCACAGTATTTTTATTCCAATTTCATGGTCTCTTTTTACTTCATCAGGCTCACCTAGTGTTGCAAGGACTGGTCTCATTGGTTGCATTCAAAATGTTGTCGCCAATGGACAAACGAAGGATCTAGCCTCGGCCGCATCCTCTGTGGATGCGAGGTTTGTTTATACTGGTTGCACTGCAACTTAACAAAAGCTTAGTTGACTCTGGAGAACAGAATAGCTCAGATTAGATTTTTAGTAGATGTTTGTAGAGTTTTGTCATTTGTTTTTTAGATATGGGCTTTCAGTTATTTCAGGCAAGTTAAAAACGAGATATCAGTGAATATCAGTTGTCATAAGAGAGGGACATGCGTTTGCAAAACTACCAAAAATTTCGTTTAGAAAACCAATCATCAAATTTGCATTTTGTGGATTCAAGTCATGGACCAAGTTAATTTTCCGGTTACAGCTCGTTTTCCAGGTAGACATTGCTTAGCAGCAATTGAATTGCAGCTGTCTGAGAGCTATCTGGTTTTGGGGGCATACTCGTGTGTCTTTTGTACAGAACTAGGAATTTGATCCAGTATTGAAAGGTCCCTAAAATTATCAGATTTTGAGTACTCCGAGTTTCTTATGAGTTGCTAGTTCTACTGTAACAGAAAAGCTTCATGTTTACTTCCTGTGCTATCCTGAACTTTTCAAAATTAAGCTTTTTAGTGCCTTCCAATTCTTAGATATTACTCAAGTACTTTTTGAGTATTATGATACAGAAAACAAGAAGTGAACATTACTAAACACATACTGTGGATTTCTTTGAATAGGATGAAAAGTTGCTTAAATAAGTTTCTGTCAGTACCTGAGCTTCTTATATTTTAGTGATCTGAGAGTGTGGCTTCTTACGGGCAATCTTTTATAAGAAGAGACGTGCACTAATTTTCCCCTATATAAATTGCTGCTGTCTAGGTCAATGTGACGAGCAAATCGCAAGTGGAGAGAGGAGCTATCGATATGCCAAGCTAATAATAGCTAAGAGGATTTTTTGCAATTTCCACTTGAGCAGACTGAGTGGACTTGAGGTGGCCCTTATCGTTCAGAAAAAGGCACTTCTGTTGGTCAAGAATGCCTTGAAATAGAACTATAACAGCTGGCAACGAAATAAAGGAAACATGATAGATTTGAAGTCCATATGTCATGCAACCGCCTGCGATATGAGCAGATGTTAAGGTGATTAGACAAGGAACTGTAGTTACTGTAGACAGTTTTTCACTACAGGGCTCATTTTGTCAGATCAGATCGAAATGCCTGATTTCAAAAGCATGAATTCTTTAGTACTAGAAAAATACTCAAGATTCCTGCGAAGCGGCTGTGTCAATGTTCAAAGATTTCCTGTCCATGTTGTTGATGAAGATTGGAAGTATGATTATCTACTTCATCTCTCATCTCACCCGCCTGACGTCAGTTTTCCTTCACTGACATTTCTTTACTTCCCTTCTGTTGCAAGTTTGTTTCCATTCCTTTCATCCTTCCTTTTCCGAAGTCTCTTGTTTATTAGTGATGCTAACATATGTTTCTTTCAAAAGCCTGAACTTTCCTGCGAGGTTTCCTTGTGACTTCACATATTTTTCCGGCACTGGAGTTTTTGAACGTGGTTAGTGTTTAGCTATCCTGTAAAGCATTTATTTTTGTCCTTTTTGGCTTGATGTTCATAAATTCATAGCCCCCCAGTCAGTCATTATTTCTATTGATGTTCACTAAGTCATAGTCCTTTAGTCAGTAATGGACGATTATGCTAAAGATGGCGGCGAAGAAATTTTTACCAAGATGCACAGCGTTCGAATAGACGATTACGCTAAAGATGGCGGCAAGGAACTTTTTGCCAAGATGCATTGCGTTCTTTAATCGAATTCCTATAGAATCGTTAAGGATTCGTTATTAGAACGCAATGCATCTTGGTAAAAAGTTCCTCGCCGCCATCTTTAGCGCATTGGTCTATTAGCGGAGATTTCTGTCTTCTCGCTAAATTGTAGAAGTTGATCAGTTTATGTAACTTGATACCAGAAGTTGCTTACCTTTTTAAGTTTTCCAAAACTCTGTACGTGTATAATTACAGCTGAGCTTGTATTTTAGAATGATGTGAAGTAGTGTTAGTTTTGTACTATTTCTATACATTAGATATGAAACACCATAAAGTCGTCGCATATAGCTGTTTGAGGGACCTCCTGTAACTTTAAGAGTTTAGCTTGTGCGCAGACGTTACTACTACAGCGCAGGCGAAAGTAAAGTCTGAGCGAAGACAGTCATTGCGTTCCTTTGGCCATCGAAACAATCAAGATTTCATTCAAAGTCAGCCAGTTGGATCTAATTGCTTTCAAATGAAACAATGTTAAAATCTTAAACAATACAATCACGATTGTTTTGATCGCCAAAGGAACGCAAGGAGTATCTTGCTTTATTACCTGACTGAAGTTTCAAAAACGAGGCAATACAGAATCCCGCTATTCCTATTGGTTAGTCGCACATTTCCCGCGGGTTTCCCGTAGCCTTGTATAATACGATACAAGGACGCGTTTTTGTCACCACGGCAACTGCTTTAGGCCTAGGCCTGTGAGATTTGCAGTGAACTCAAATGACATGACTGTAACAAAATGTGTTTGATGAAATGCGAGTCAAGATTAGAAAATGTCAGGTAATACACCACTTCGAATAAGCAGCCTCGGTTGGGAAATTTGTCAAAATTCCTTCCTATTGTTCTTATGAAAATTTCAAGCCCAGATTCGGATTTAGAACCCAAACATTAGTCTAGTTACATGTTTTTAACCTGTTGGCATTCGTGATGTTGATTTTATGACAATGTAAAATTCAAAGATTTATAAGGGATTTGACCGTCAAAAATCGTTCGGGGTGAAACTTTACATCCCGAGTCATTTTCACGGTCAAATCCTTCGTAGATTTCTAAACTTTACGTCGCCATAAAGTGAACACCATGACTGCTAGCAACATGAAAACTCATGGTTAGACTAAAGTTTTGGTGTTAAATCCGAATTTGGCCTCCAAAATTTCATATGAAAGAATTTTGAATAATTTCCAAAACGAGGCTGTTAATTGAAGTGGTGTATAAAACTCATACGAACCGGTTTTGTCGTTGTGCAGGAAAATATAAAGCCCTTGCAAGCTCGGTCTGTACTTTTAAGACCTCGGGCTTTATATTTTCCTGTACAACACAAAACCAGTTAGTATGCGCATATTAAATCAGCCGATGAGAATCAGTTTGAATAGTGTCCTTTGACAATATGTGCTACTCTGTCGAAGTAAGATGACTTCATTCCCGAGCAATATCTAAGCTAAGCATTCTAAAGCTCAAGCTTCTGTGCTTTCAAGGCATATCAAGCACACACATGTGTTATGATCGCTGCATAGGCTGTGCGGAGAGGCTAGAAACATAACAGCTGCGAATGAAAAGCATCACAAGTCAAAAATCTGACTACGTCAAATACTAGAAGTCGAGTCACCCAAAGGTCACATTTGTGAAAGGTTTGTTCATAAATGGAGAACATCGCTTGATCTTTGTGGCCTTTAAATCAAACTAAAATGGTAGTTGTTAATGGCTTGGCAAACGTGTTAAGAAATCTCCCAACAGCAAAACATACATCATCAGATTTTGGGGTAACAGGACTTTTCAGTGCTATGAAAGCAATTGTGCCACCCGCGGTTTGTCTCGGGTTTTCAATGGAGATGATGTCAATAGCTGTGGAGAACAAAAGACAACTTTGTGCCTACATAAAAGCAAAACTGTGATTGTCAGATAGTTGATTTATCTCCAGTCAACAGTAGATTCTTGGGAAGGATGTCTAATCACAACAATATTGAATTTTCAAGCATATTTTTTGATGAATCTGCACACATCTCGAAATAGCATGAATTGTAGACCCTTTCCATCTTGAATGTAATCCGTAAATACTTTTTTGGTAAGGAGAAGTACCTTAGACTTAGGCCAATGGGATGTGGTGCGAGCAAAATGTCAGCGTTAAATTTTCAAAACAGAAGCATAAATTACTTTGTTTGGATTTCAATTGCAAACATTTCAACCAGATATCCATAATGTCTCCAAATTAGTTGCCATTCTGGATTCTGGACAACTTTCAAATTGGCCAAATTGTTGCTATACCGTGTTCAAGCCGTTCGGCTTCTTGTATTCAACATCAAATTGATGCAAAATTGCTATCTCAATTGAAATTACTCCATGTTGCAGGCATTCACAAATGAGACTCTTGAACCAAAAGGAGACCTTTTGGTGAGTCGCGGAATAGGATTTTCCTAAATCGTTCTAAAACTTCTCAATGTATCAGACCAACATTATCTTACACAAATTGTTCGAAGTCCAAGTATTCAAGGTGCTCATTTTTAACTTTTTCTTCCTATTGGCTATTCATTTGAGCCTGTTGCCTTCATAAATTTGATCGCTCTTTAAACGCCACATCAAAGAACGATGTTGTATTTTGGTACAGATTCATTCCCAATTTTCTGGCAGGGAAATAATCTTTACATTAGGCAATTCAGGAAAGATACTTTTAGTTTCGACTGCGTAGATCCCTGTGTCAAATTTACAAATCCAACTTACGTTCAAGATTATTCACTTTTGGTTTCAAAGCAAGCTTCCGTATTAAAATGAATCCATGGGGCAACAGAGAATTCGATGTAAATAAATAGAATAAAATCAATCATAGCGTACCTATAAAATTCATTTTGGGTGGTAAGACAAACACTGATCTCCCCTATTCGCTGTCATTCGAACCAGGTGACATTTAAAACATCAAGAAAGCCAGCGATAAATTATTTGTGGTTATAAAATGGTGTTATTCCTTTCTTTAAGTGGAAGGAAAAGGATATCGCGTGATCGTATGATCAGAAGTAGAGGAAAGGAAGTGCAAAATAAGGCTTAGGATGTAAGGGGAAAGAGGCTAAAATCCTAATGAATAGGCTGTCGAGTGCTCTTGGGAGTCCTCAAGGGCATGCGTAATATTACAGTTAGGCTATGTAAAGGATTTTAAAAGTATGTTCTGCTGATGCCATGCCCATCACACGAATAAGAAGAAATGACGACCCAGATTTCATCAGAGGCCCAACGCTACCTAGCATGAACTAAATTTCTTCTGGTGAAGGTCAGGGTTCTCTCTGTAAGGTGATAAATAAAAATGGTTCATCCATACGAATATACCTAGCTTAGCCTGGGTTTTATAATTTACAAGTCATTTCTATTTTGGCCTGCAGGGTGTAACGAGCGCACTGTTGTATTATTTGCAATCATAGGTCATACGCCAAATGCCTGTCACATGAGTCTTTCTTTACTTACTTGCAATTCGGCCTCGTGTCACCTACCCTCAGAGCCTAAAAAAAACCCAGAGTACGTGCCGCCATTAATCAAATCAAATTCAAGAGAGCGTTTTCACCTACCACGGTCCATTGCAGGCACGCTGCATGTTTAGCATGTCTGAAAATGGAATTTTGCCTGAGCGATTGACTTGCCTCAAGGCTATTTCACTTTCAGGTAGACTTATATGATGAAATTGACTTTGGGCAAGTCTACCTGAGCAGAAATATATTGTTCCTGCAATACAGTTAAACAAGCAGACCATGGGTAGTAAGAGACTGCTGTTTCAGCCTAAAAATTCTCAAATCGCTTCACAAGGAAATATATTCCTTCAAACTTACTTACTGTTATTGTCTCTTTCTTATTCATTGTCTTTGGCCAAATATTTCCACCAACATTCACACCAACGCCTGTGGCCTAAGCGCCGCCATATCACATTGATTCAACGCTTCCCAGAAACCCATTCCGAGGCACAGCGGAGAATCAATGCAATATGGCGGCGGCTAGCCCACAGTCGTTGATGTGCATGTTGTTGGAAATATTTGGCCAAAGACAATGAAGCAGAAGAGACAGTCACAGTATTGTAAGTTGAAATGAATATATTTTCTTAATGAAGCGATTTAAGCATTTTTAGGCTAGCACGTCAGCGTCCTATTTCCCACGAGCAGACTGTAACAAATAAATCAACGGGGAAGTCAAAATTTTCTATTTGTTTTAGTACTGCAGTGCTGATTTTTGTGTTCTGCTTAGGCCGTGGCCCTTTAAGATTGACTTGTTTACACGGGATCGGATCCTAATGGGATCGGATCCATTTGGATCCGATCCACTTTTTTGAGGGGCATTTACACGGGATTGGATACAGAACTGTTGGTGTTTACACGGATCGGGCCCATTTGGATTTTATGGACTCTTAGCAGTGCTTTAGTACACCTTTTCTCTTATTTTAATCAGATCCTTTGAATTTTTGCACTCTAATAGACTCTGTCTCATCTCTGATTGTCAACAAAGGATTTTCAGTTTAATCGTCTCACTTCCTATCCGTACCAGCTTGGATCCGATCCCACCAGTTTGCACGAGACCTTTTTGGGATCGATTCCAAACAGGATCACTTTCGAAAGTGATCCCGTTTGGGCACGGATAGCAGATCCAATTGGGTTTGGATCCGTCGAGTCCCGTGTAAACGCAAGGCCTTTCCGTTACAGTTTGGGTACGGATCCAATTGGATCCGCATCCGCTCTCGTGTAAACGGGGTCTAAATCGCGTTTGGCATCTTTGTTGGCAGTTCTGCTCCTGCGCAGCAAACTTATTTGTAAGAGCATTCGAGCCTTTACAGGCCAGGAAACCTTTCCATTCGGTCCTTTTCCCGCCTCGACGCTCTTCTCAAGATCGTAGTATTCCAACTCTCTCTTTCTCTTTGTATCTAACAAGCTGCTTCTTTGAACAACGCCTGCTAAGACTGAAAGAGAGGAGCGAACAAGAAACATTAACTTTAATAACATATTTTAAGATTCGAATATTTAAAATTCAATTATTCCAATGGGGACAAAAATGGCGGCTGATTTTATGTGGTGTTTGTTTAATCTTTCAGTTTTAAGTAATTCAAGTTAAATGTCTTTTTCTTTTGAGCGGCAGCAAAACTTTTTACTTTATTGAAATAGATGGTATGATTTCAGACCTTTCAATGATGTTTTTCCCCAGTAAATTCGAGGGCTGGGTTAGATAAGGGATCACATTTGAACGGGATCTATGAAATTTCAGACTGTCTGAATTTGGCCTAAACGGAAACCATCCATCCACACTGCAATAGTTGATCTACCGTAAAACTCTATTAAGCCCCTGGGGGCTTATTTAATTTCGGGCACTCCAGAGGGGTACTTATTGGAAAGGGGGCCTATTCACAAAATCAAATTAGTAGGAAAATTATGATAGCTTTTCAGTTCTTTTGATTTTACCCCATAAATTGTGGATTCAACATACGATTCAATTAAGAGGTCACACATTCTCTATCCCAAATACTATCAAAACAAATATGCAAGCTGTATAGCGAAATGTATGGAAATTCGTTGGTAATTTCTGGAATTGATATCAAGGGGTCTTAATTAAAAGGGGTCTTATATAAAATTTCGGCTTAGAGGGGAAGGGCTTATTCGAGAGGAGGGCTTAATGCAGTGAAGGTACGTTATGGTGAAGTTACGGTTTTTAGCGCCAAGCTCAGTGGGATCGCAGCAACAGAGCAGATCTAATCGAGTCCACGACCCCTTGTCATGACGCTTAAGTGGTGGGGTCCCGCCAGGTATCGAACACACTCATTCATTTCATTTTCAATTTTTTTTTAATTTTTCTACCTGACTGTTCTGATTGGAAAATCACATTACTACACCACTGCGCCACAACGCCCGCAATAGAGAAGGCGGCTTAATAGAGCTTCTAGGGTAATAGTTATTATACTAGCTGTTAACTTTGTTAAGGGAATTGCTGCTTCTGCTTTAGTGGCTGTGCTTTTTGAAAAGACCGAGAAGACACGTCAACAGCTGTTTGTATGCTGGAAATTCACGGCTTGCTTTTTGTAATGGGGTGAAATAAACGCAATAAAGTTATTCGAGTATCAGGGATGCCAGCACGTGTCCAGATGGTGGCTGGGGAGCGTTGTAGTTGACATGTGACCATGAGCGATTACGGGACACATTTTGTAGCAGTTTGAAATTTATGTCCGTAGCGAGTTAACTTAGTGTTTTTTGTGCTGTGAACTTATGTTTACTTGGTTTTCAGCCACCTTTCACTGTTTCGCAATTTTTCAAATTTTCAGTAGCAGGCCACCTTAAGTACAGATCCACCTTAATCGTAATGTGCACTTAGGATGGCTCACTATTGAAAATGTCAAATTACTGAACAGTGAAAGTAAATAAACAAAGTTCAAAACAAAAAAAATAAGTTAAGATGGCTCGCTTCCGATATAAATTTCAAGCTACTGCACAATGGGCGTCCTATCGTTCAAATCTTATATTATAGAATCAATTCTCATGCTGCTCTTGCTCTGAAACAAAAAAAACTACCCGCAGGCTGCACTGAGACGATGTACACAGAAATACTCGATGAAAGTTTCAAGGCATTGAAAATTTAACCGTTAACAAAACAGTGTCAGCATTTGCTATTAACAAATTAGCAGCTACTTGATGAACGAAACAGTGCAAAATTTATTGTTACATGGCTGGTGGAGAAATGCTTGCAAAAAAATCAACTCCCCTCCTTTAACGTTTTCCCAAATAATCTACTGCCCTGGCATTCTTACTTGGAAAGTATTTAACCCAAAGTATTTAACCCATATCACAGAAGTAAACACGGCGAGTAAATATCGTAACATTTGGTCGTTACAAACGAATCTGAGCTGCAAATTATCACAATTTTGTATAAATCTTTCTCAGCAATCCCTGTCCTGGATGACTGGATGATTGGAATTTTGTCATCAAGCTGAACAATTTAAAGTTGCAAAACAACACCTGGAGCTCGCAAAAGTTTCCTGCATGTACTGTAAAGCTCTATTTAGTCCTTGTTACCTCCTTCGTCTCTTTGTTAACCTCCTCCCCCTAACCTTCATTTGTTATCAGCAGTTACCAACAATTTTCCATCTACTTTGCAGAACAGATTTGATATCAACTTTGATTTGTTTGGACAAAACTGTGCTGAATTTGCGTACTGTGCTGGACTCGTAAAATTGTATGTTAACTCAGCAAAACCTTAGGAAAAAATAAACAGCTAGCATTAAATTTCATGTCACTTCATTCTAGATATAATCCCCCTTCCTGGGAATTTGTTCTTTTCCAAGCCTTTGAAATTAAACAGGCCTCACTGGGAGCTAAATGAGCTAAATAGAGCTTTTGCAGTACACGTATTTTTTTATAAGAAACTAAGAATTTGGGCCAGTACTGAAGTTTCTTAAAATTATCATGGGTGCCTCAATGGGCGTTTCTAATGCATTTGCTTTTGTTGCCACATGTGGCAATACCACAATGGGTTTAGATATTTCATTTTGTGCCTCAAAGGGCAAGTCACTGTTGTTATCTTCATTTGATCTTGCAAAATGCACAGTTGTTGGCAATTGCTCAACTGACAAAGTTGGGGCATCTGGAATAAATCCTCTTTGTAGTGCATTCAAGAACTGGGAGTCACCCATGTCAAGAATTTCATCTAATGTCTCAGACTGCCAATGTGTTGCTGACATTGCATGCTGGCTGTAGGCAAGTGATGTCAGTGCCATAAAAGCACACTGTCTTCCATGTGATTCTTCACTGAAACATGCATCCCCTTGGTGTTGGTTTCCTATTGCAACTAATATTGGCAATTCCAAAACTGAATTTTCAGAGTGGCTGTTACTTGATGTTACTGCTGGTCCAGGGTTCAATTCAACATCTCCTGCCAAGAACAAAAGAAAAAGCAAGGAAAAACTTGAAACACTATTGTAGGTATCATTCGACTTGTTACGACAACTCCTGGCAATTTTCCTTCTGAATTTTGAAGACTGGTTTTTTATCCATCTCCTGCCAGTGGCAAGCAATGCTTGCTGCCGTTTGTTAGTGAAAGCGCAAGCAACGCGTAGGCCCTCCTGCTGGATGTCATCTTCCTGCCACTTTTGAAACCTGTCCGCTGCAGAACAATAAATGGTCAATACAACGCAGAGGATAAAAAGAAATCCTCTCATCCTGGTTATGAAATGGGTGTAAAGAATGATTTGATACGTACCAGAGTGGATGAACATCTTCTTCTTCTTGGAACGAAAGTCGCCCAGCTTCTCTCGCAAAACTGTCATGAGTGTGCTGAAAAGCTTTGTTGTTGCTGTTGCTCTATCGCCACTGTTGTTCTGTCCAATCACAAGCATCAATGAGTCTGCAGATTGTCCTTTTGTTCTGTGGTTTGCAACCATGGTGATAGTCGGCTACCCGTGTTTTGCTCGTAAAACTCGTCTAAATGGCTGCTTCACTACGTTCAGCAGCAATAACTGTAGTTTCCATTTAGGCCAAATTTGATTTTCAGACAGTTTGAAGTTGTAGTGTGCCCGCAAAGAACTCTGGGTCATAGTGGCTCTTTCAACACTCTATCTTATAATGAGATGAGGGGGCGAATAACTCTAGAAGGAGGGTCAAACTGTAGTTGGATGAGTGGGCAAATAACTCTAAAAATAGCGTGCGAGATTTTGAAGCTTTAAAAATCTCTCAGATTTATCAAGATTTTTCTTAGATTTTCAAGTTTTTTAAGATTTGGTGCAGGTAGTCCGGAAATGGTGTTCATTTTCAATGTTGTTTTGTATCAAAGACACGTTCTGTTAGTGTTAGATTCTCACTGATTGGCTTTCTATTGTTATTGTTGTTGTAATTCATTTGTTGCTGTTTATGGTATGAATTAAAAATGAAATGAGGTATGAGCAGTACTGGTTAAGGAGGCTTATTTAGCCTTGCAATACGAGTGCGATTGGGTTTGAGGAGGTCCAGTCATATGGTATTGGTTACCCAGAAGAGACAAATTTGATATGGTGCAATTCCTGCCAATTGATCAATCAAGTTGAGCAGGTGACTAGACATTATAGAGATATATCAAGAAATTCAACAAAGACGATCCCATCCAGAAAGGTCAACCAAATAAAGAAAAAAAAACATTGTTTTGCCGGTCAGTCTTGGGTGTGAATGAATGATAGTAATTTATGCACAGTCTGGGTGTCTGGTACATCCATCAAACAGACAGACACATGACAAACGCGTCAAAGGGAAGGACCGTTGGAGAATACTTTAGTACGGAACAGATAAGACGAAATAGAGACGGGACAAAATAGAGGCAAAGCAAGGCACAGTCCAACAAAGGTAGAAGAGACACAAAGTATAGAAGGACAAAAACAGAGGAAAGTATTCATCTACCTGAAGCAAGTGAATGAAGTAACGCCAGTGACAAGACAAGTCAGACAGAAACAAAGCAACTTAGAGACAAGACAAGACCAGTCAAGACAGGACATATAAAAGACAGAAGATAGAAACAACTGCAAAGGAAAATGGAGCGATATTTGGCGCTGATATGTGGATTTTTTGGCACGCTGGTAGTTTGTCAGGGTAAGATATTTCAATATTAAATCCCTCGATTTCTTTCGTCAAATGTTCGTCTCTTGTTCCTGTCTCGTCACAATAGTAATTCGTGAGGCTGGCTATATAAAACAGGCTTTTTGTATATTCCCGTAAAATCTACAAACAGCAAATAGAGATTACAAAACGATACCACAGATGGTATGGAAGTTCATAGCAACCCTACGGTGCTTTTTTGGAGCAAGGGAACAAGATCGAAAAAGGACTGGGAGCGAAGGAACACGACTAGATAACATAATCCAGTCGGTTTTAAAGGGATCACACTTCAGTTACTTTTTAAGGGGGCAGCGATTGATTCTCGAAACCCGAATCTTTTTGCGGTTATTTTGAATTGAGTTGGCTTTTTTGGCCGACTTATTCCATTTGGAAGGTTTGGAAGAGAATTCCGTTCCCAACCTTTGGAGTAAACAAGCTAATGGATTTTCTACCATAATCTCCCGGAGGGGCGGGGGTACATGACTTGCGAGTGGACGAAGGTCTGCCGCCCGGTTCCAAGAAAGGTATCCTCTTCTAACTACCGAAACTTGCCGTCACATCCACTTTCATGATGAATTTTGGCGGAAAACCACCCATTTTTGACCATTTTTCGCCAATCTCTGGATAACCCATCGATGTTTAAGGAAAATTTGCCGAAAAATTGACCCTTGTTTAGGGCCCAAAAACCCACCCATATGGGTGACACATACCCGTACCCTCAACATGCTATGTACCCCCTCCCCCGGGCATAATCTATTTCATGATAATGTAGATACCATCATTCTTGCTTGACGTGGTATGCTCCTCAGCAGTCATTGGCCACATCATTGTACCAAATCAAGAACTTCCTATTCACATTGATCTAGCTTTATGAACAAACGCTAGTTATTTTCAGCTCCTTATCTCCTTTTGGAAACCAATTTCTATCAACGTGACTGAAATCACTTTTCAAGACCTTGTGTGGGCTCCGCCAAGCCTTGACCACTTAACCATACCACCTGGTCGATATGTTTGGACCAATGCCAAAAATCAGATTCGAGGTTGAAAATGGTTACATCTGATCTCTGAAGAAATTGGATGGGTTTTGATATACAGAATTAAAGATAATTTGTTCATCCTGTTCTTTTTTTATTATTTTTTGTCAACCTACCACTAGGTGGGTCCATTATAGGGTGTCCGATATCCGCCTAACCACGCCTGGTCAATTCCGATATCCGTTAACCGAGCAACCTTTTTTGCCATAACCCTTACCATGGTGATTCAGCAGCAATCCGTAACCGATAACCGCACTCAAGGTTAGGCCAAATCCGCATATTCGCAAAACTTTTAATGGATTCACAAAAAGAGATAAAGAGAGAGGCTAGGCGCAAGTCTAAGCTGACGCAGCTGCCCTAAGATTTATCAGTCATAAAAAGCGAGCCTTTCAAGGGTAGGGCATGAAAAGCGTTGCAAATTCCATCCGGCATTCAACAATCAAAGAGGAAACCGGGACTGAAGTAATTAATCTTGACTCGAGCGAGTTTTGAGCGAGCATCATGCGGGGTGCCGGGTTCGGTCGGCACTTGTATATGTCACAAATTCGTGAGTAACGACGAAGTCATGTTTTGTTAAAGTAATCACATATTCCAATGTCATTCATATTTTCTCATGTAAGTGCTGCTGATATTGTTTCTCACGTAGTGATAAAATTTCAAAGCCACGAAAACATGAGCACGCTGTTAGATTACATAATCCTATCAAAAATTGTTTACTGCTTGTACGTAATTGTTGCCGGGTCCTTTCCTGTTGATGACTGACTCAGTCATCAACAGGAAAGGACCCGGCAACAAGGTTCTTTGGCCTAGTAATCATTATTTGCATGTTGGGCCCTGCATAGGATTGTCAAGACCTAACGAAGTATTGTCACGTACACGTTTTTTAAAAAAAAACTAGGATCAGGCCATGGTACTAAAAGTTTCTTAATTTAACATGAAATTTTGTCCATTTTAGCACTATAAGTTTCTTAATTGGTTTCTTATTTTTTGAATGCATGAATTGTCAATGTGGTCGCTAACACTGCCGCAGATATGTTTCTTGATATTTAAAACATCATATAGGAATAAACAGTGTTCTGTTATGTTGAAAACACAAATGGTTAGATAATATTGCCCAATAATAAAGGTTCAACGATCTATTTGCTATAAAATTCATGCTTTTAACTTTGAAAAGTTTCTTAGTACTTATAATATAAAAAAATCTCAACTTAAATTTTGTAAGCAGACCCTAGGTCTTAAACGAAACTGTCCTTCTCTTGCCGTCTTAGGAGAACTGGGTTTGTCACCGATCACAATTACAAGCTTTATCAGGTTGATAAAATATTGGCACAGATTAACCCAAATGGATGAAGAATGCCTTGCTAACAAAGCTTTGAGAACAACAGAAAGCTCTTCAGGAGAATTGTCTTGCACGGGGGGGGGGGGGTTCTTCCATAGTAAAGGTACCTGGGGATGTGCCGCCCGCGAGGGTATACTTTTTCGGACTTCTAGTCTAGCCAAGGGTGTACTTTTTGGCAATTTTAGTCGAGTTAGGTCTAGGCAAGGGTATGCTTTTTGGGAATTTTGGTCAAAGAGATGTCAAAATTCGGTAATTTTTGTAAAAAAAACCCAACTTCTTAAAAATTTTGGTCTAGAAAATGCGAAAATTTGGCAAGTTTTGCCTAGAAAATACCAATTCAGAGCACTTCTGAAGGAAAAATTAGTCTAGCCAAGGGTATCATTTTCACAAAAATTGGTCTAGCCAACGGTTACATTTTCAAACTGTGGGCGGCACCCCCCTACCCGAAATTTAGCCGAGAACCCCCCCCCCCGTGTTGTCTTGCTGGTATTCTACAGTCAAAACAATTTTAAAGTTAATAGGTTTTACAGATCTATGGGAGCACCCGTCCCACTAGTACAAATAGAGTCCATGCACTTTGCAAGGAGAAACTCAATTTTTTCTTCCAACAACTTCGGAAAAATGAACTCCGCACTGCTGACGAGGACAGTATCCGTAAAGTCAAATACCTTTCAGCCTAAAAAGACTTCTATCCAAGTTCCGATGCAGTGACCACGACTTACATATTGAGAGGGGAAGACACAAAGGTCTGCCAGTCGAGGAAAGACCATGTACCATGTGCACAAACAATTCTATAGAAGATGAGGCTCATTTCCTCACGGAGTGCCCTGCATATCACGAACTTAGAATGCCCCTCCTAAACTGGCCAACATAAACTCACTCCCTACTAATTTGCAATTTATCCAACTCATGAGGATTAAGAGTGAGCCAGTGCCCAGGGGGGGCACTCAGCAGATACGCATACGGGGGGGGTCAGTCCAAGAAATTTTCAGGCAACCCAAAAATATCATTTCAACTTCACTGCGACCCAAAAATATCACCTCATTTTATACTTAGAAACCAGTAAATGAACATGAAATGTCTCGAAACAATGCAAATAGAAAAGAGCATTACCTCCAATGAACCCAGAAATATCAGTTCAACGATGTTTGGTATCAAAAAATATCATGAACATAGTTTAAGTTTTCTTTGGACCCAAAAATATCACTTTTCACAATATCCTGACCCAAAAATATCGGACTTACCTCCCCGTATGTGTATGTGCTGAGTGCCCCCCCTGGGAGCCAGTGTTATATGCGTTAGCCAAATTCCTGAAAAACGCATCTGAAATACGAAATGGAACAAGTGCCTGAAGGTTCTTTATGCCCCCCACCCAAAAAAAATTACCGTTTCTGTTCGTTTTTCTTTAATTCTTAGTAGTTAGTTGCCTAATTTTAATCATAATCAGTTAATCTTAGTCTTCTTAGTGATGTTATGTTCTGTTACACTCTTGTATTGCGGCCATACCTCATATAGAGGTAGTGCATTTGCATTTATTATTATTATTACTTCTCAGACATAGTACTAGAGTTTCTTAAAATTTTGCCCATCTTAGTACTAGTTTCTTATAAACCAGTTTCTTATAAAAAAACGTGTAGCTATGATTGGCCCTTAAAAACGATGGGATCCTTTTTGTGCATTCAGTCGCAATTTTCTTTTGAAGGGTTTATACAGTAGAAGGATCCATTGTTTCAAGGAGCTAATCAGCTGAGTGACAGCACACCTTTAGATTTTTCCATCAACTATTTGGCATCCGTGTGTCCCGCAGTTTCAAATACTGCCGTAATATTACATTTGCCCTCTGGCTAGAAAGTGTCAAAATGTCTCTGCACAATACTGTGCCTTCCCCGCAGTTTTGGAGCTACAAAATGTGCCTTTATGAAAAAGAGCTGTTTTCACCTTTGCCATGAACCGTGGTTGGGAGTTTGCTGACGAAACCCAATCCCACAAAATGAATCCTTTAGAGCAACGCTCAGATCCATTTGTATTTAAAAGTATTTGGATAGGAGTAAGGCAACACCAAGGTCGAACCAGTTAGCATATAGTTTAAGGGTACACGCGATTTTCGATAAATGATTTACTCAGTATCAAGTTCTACCTGACAGCCTATTTCGAAAGTGATTCACCAAGAGGGACCTCGAGTGATACGCAGGACTGAAACCCGACTGAGAGGTAAATTCCGCCAAAATGAATATTTTCGCAACCCATTAACCTTTGGATCACAGGGCAGTGGTACCATGGTAGTGGTACCTGGTACAACTTCGTGTAAAACACCCCCGTCTAAATGTCCCGGTGAGAAGTCAGATGTTCACCGGGGTGCTTTTGGTCGAAAAATATGGTCAAAGTTTCACCAGGTAGCTCCAATTACGTACCGAGGACGGCATAATCATTGGTGGGGAACTTTTTTTACTTGTCGGAATAACTTCATAAATTCTCCCCGGGGTTTGTTAGTTTGAAGCCAGGGTTTCACTTGTGAGGCATTTTGTACCGGGGAGATCTACAGCTTGTCCGGTGACTGATTTCGCTTCATTTTTCTTCACCGGGGAAATCACCGGGGTAGAATATACCAGGGCACTTAGCCAGGGGTGTTATAAAGATGTTGGAACCTCGTACCAAAAGTAGAGTTACCAGTACCCAGCCTCCACGAGCCGGTACCAACAACAATTTTTTTGTGAAGTGGTGGTTTTGGAATGGCTAGAAAATATTAATAGCTCTCAACAGTACAGACAGTGACAGGTGTGAATAATAAATGTGCTATTTGTTCTTGCTCTTTTACTTTATTCGTTATCAGTTATTATATTCTTTCTCAAAGACAAGGGTGTTAGGGCATGGATGTTTTGATTGATTATTTATTTACCTTGTTTTGATTCCTGTGTCTTGCTTTGTTATCTTATTTGCTGTTCTGTTTCGTCAGCAACTGATGTCTACAACTGAGCATGGTTAGGCCCAACTGCTCAAGGGACTTCTATTCCAACAATTTGAGAGCAGTTGGGCCTAGCCACGCTCAGTTGTCCACATCAGTTGAAGACGGTACAGAACAGTTTCGTAAACTCCCTAATATCTTTTCAGGTGCTGGACTTTGTTGGCTACGCAGGCGATCAGATGAAACCTGTTCTGGCTTTCTTAGAGCATATAACGACGAAAAGGAATGCTGTGGAAATGGTGGTGTCGCATTTAGCAATGGTGCTTCTCATAGACGCATTTTCTTTCATGTATTTGTGCAGAGGCCGTCATGCAAACTTTGCAACAGTAAGTCACTCTCATGCTATTTTGAATTTACATTGCCCACTTTCTTAGCGCATCTACTTTCTTGTAACTATCATCTATGAAGATGTTCGAACTTCATTTGTGACATGGATAGTGGCTTCAAATTAGCAGTAATTTTGCTGAACTATTTGCAAGCCTTTCTTCCGATGAATTAATGATGATTATATCATGATTATTATGATCATGGTTGCGGTGATGCTGTTGCTGCTGCTGCTGATGATGATGATGATGATGATGATAATGATGATGATAATGATGATGATGATGATGATGATGATGATGATGATGATGATGATGATGATGATGATGATGATGATGATGATGATGATGATGATGATGATGATGATGATGATGATGATGATGATGATGATGACGATGATGATGCTGATGATGATGGTGATGATGATGATGGTGATGATGATGGTGATGATTATGATGGTGATGATGATGATGGTGATGATGATGGTGATGATTATGATGATGATGATGATGGTGATGATGATGATGATGATGATGATGGTGATGATGATGATGATGATGATGATGCTGATGATGATGGTGATGATGATGATGATGATGATGATGATGATGATGATGATGATGATGATGATGATGATGATGATGTTGATGATGATGATGATGATGATGATGATGATCGCTTGGCTTGGAATTCGCCCTTAGTCTTCAGGTATGAACATTGTTACATTCTCAAGTATTTTGCCTCTTGCCAAGGCCGCCTCAACGAACAGTTCAGGACTACGTGTACACTTTTCTAGACGGGACTCCCAGCTCCAAAACAGTAAAAAATCTGATGGCGGGAAAGAAGCCTTTTCTTCAACGTACATTAAATTTTTCTGCCTTGTTTCCATTTTTAATTCCTAGATCCGTGTGCAAGCATCAAATGTGAACAAGGCTGGACATGCAAAGTGTCTTCGAACGGTGTACCAGGTTGTAAATGTCAACCGGACTGCTCACAGTTCAGTAAAGGACCGGTTTGCGGTTCAGGTGGTCGGACATACGCCTCTGAGTGTCATTTGAGGAAAAGCTCTTGCAGACAAAACCGTGTTGAGGTTGAATATCGTGGACCATGCAGAAGTAAGTTTTCTTTTTACGCGTCATCAATTAAAAAATTTTCAGTACACGATGCATAAATGAACTGAGTCCATATAAACGTTAACGCTGTCCTGAAATTTTGCTGACAAAGCGCTGACGGCCCTTTGTTATCGCGCAATAGTGTTAAAGCCATTAGCAGTTGAGACCAAAAAAGACTTCGTAATTCTTTCACTATCTTCAGGAATTTCTTTGGTTTGATTACAATAGAGATTACATGACAACGTTTGTTTCATGATTGAAAATAAGTTGACATTGGTCATGAGAGGGTTTTTTTCGTTTTCGTATTTTCGTGTTTTGCGAGACAGAGCAAAAACTGCGTAAGATGACGTCATCGAGCAATCTGAGATAAGGAATTGTTTGGATAGATAAACTTGTTAAATGATAAATCAAGGGTTCAAGGCCAAAGGAGCAAAACATCAAGTGTTTTCGAATTTTCTGATCTGTTGCAGGGAGCTAAAGGGGCTCAGAGTTGCGAGCTTTCGCGCATGCGTGCGCAGTTTCTGCAATGTCATTTTGCGAACATATGACTCGTGGGAATAAAGATTCGTGAATTTCATGTTTTAGAACATTTCACGGGAACAAAGTTTTGCAAATTATGTGTTTTTGGAGCTTTTGCGAGAGGATGCTTTCGCAAATTTCACGTTTTATGAAATTTCTAGGAATAAACTTTTACGAATTTCGGCCAAAAACGTGAAAAACGCGAAAGTGTCTTCCCTTAAATTACCATTTCATTATCTTACAGAGCATTGTTCACAAGTTGAATGCGGCAAACAACAAGTATGTGCAACGGACAGGAACGGCAATTCATATTGCATAGACACTCGATGTCCGTCAAAGTGTCCGAGCACTGTCAGTCGAGTCTGCGGTACAAATCATCAAACATATACTAATGAATGTTTACTGAAGAAGGCAAGCTGCAGCAATGGAAGAAAATTCAATGTTGCGTATTTGGGTCCTTGCAGAGGTTAGTAACTATGTAGTCTGTCTTAGATTAGATGTAACTTGAGATTTACGATAACGAAAACTTACCAATGCAAAGCACTTCATCGGCTGTTAAAGGCGGACAATTTCGCAATTTCGTTTCAATGCACAGCAAGGGTATAAATGACAGTTTTCTGGCTCGTTTACCCCAATTTACAATTTTACGAGTGAAAGGCACAGAGTCGACACAGTTTTTATCTCAAACCATATCAAAATTAACATGCTAATCTATTTAGCTAAATAAATGGAAAATCCTTGGTAGCCTCTGGCATATATTTCATAAGTAGATTTAATGGAGCTGGAGCTTCAGAGAGAGGGGGGCTTATTTAAGGAGGGCTTAACGGAGGATAGGGGTAGACTTATTACGTTGAGTCGCTACCACCCACCCATCCCTCGCTCCTACTAGCGAGATACTAGTATGAGCGAGGGGTGGGTGAGTGGTAGCGATTACTAGGACTCAACGTAATAAGTCTAGGATAGGGGGACAAATAGAGCATCAAGTTAAATTCGCTGTATATCGCTCTAATATTTCTTATTCTAAATCCCTAGCGAAAGCTTCTTGTCAGGATGTAAGATGTCCCGGGAGAACTCGCTGCGTATTGGATGTTAATAACAAGCCAAGGTGTCAACACTGCGGCTGTGCCCTAAGTCGATCTGGTTTGCCAGTTTGTGGTTCAGACGGAAAAAAGTATAAATCATGGTGCTACATGAGACGGCACTCTTGTTTAACTGGAAGAATGATCCGAGTCAACCCTTTGGCAACATGCTAAGAGAGAAACTCAAGAGGTCAGTCATGAGACATTGGTACACCGACAAAGAGATGTAATGTATGCAAGGTTCATGTTTAATTAAAGAGAATCATTGAGTTATTTAAAGATCTGTAAGAACCCTCAAGTTACGCTGATATTGTTGAGTTGAATTGTTGCTGTTGTTGTCACTCCACTGAGGGTCTTATTTCCCTAGAGCTGTAAAAACGGCAAAAAATGTCAATCGGCGACGAGTTTGTGTCGCCCCGTCGTCTACTGGTCAGAATGTGGCTCATGGGAACGCGGTTTTAGCTATTATAGGCAAGAATGAACCTTTGTCGAACTACTGATGCCTAGTTTTAGGGTACACTAATTCTAAAAAAGCTTATTTTTAAGCATTTTAGATCTAGTGTTTGTGAGGAAAAAGTAGCTGGTGATTTAGGCCCAATAGGTCTTTCAGCTACATTCTAAAAAATAATGCGAATTGACCACTTTAATGAGCAGCCTCGTTTTGGAAATTATTCAAAATTCGTTCATATGAAATTTTAGACGCCAAATTCGGATTTAGCACCCAAACTTTAGTGTAACCCTAAGTTTTCATGTTGTTAGCGGTTGTAGTGTTAATTTTATGGCGATGTAAAGTTTGAAAGTCTATAAGGGATTTGACCGTGAAAATGACTCGGGGTGTAAAGTTTCACCCCGAACAACTTTTCACGGTCAAATCCCTTATAAATATCTGAACTTTACATCGTCATAAAATCAACATCGCAATAGTTAGCAGTTTAAAAACATGTAGTTAGACTAAAGTTTGGGTGCTAAATCCGAATCTGGGCTCGAAATTTTCATAAAGCTCTAACACCGCTTGATCGAACTTTTTGTAGAGCAGCTGAAAGGTCTACAAAAGGAAACACATAAGTTCAAACTTTTAACATCTACGATATTGTGATCCATAAACCCCGACAACTTAAAGAAAAATTGTTCGGCATCCGGCGCCTCCATCGATGACCTTGCATGCCAATGCGAAACAGATTCTAGTATCCATCAGTATCGTATCGTATGTGTACCATTTTGTAGGTGTTTATTTAGTTCTTGATTTAGTTGTGTATTTTCATGTGTCGGCCATGGGGTAGACACAGTCTTTTGCTCCTCTTGGCATCGTCCTTGTAGTGTTGCATAGTAGTTAAAGTATAGTAGAATGTAGCATATATTGTAATATTTTATATTGATAAAAAAAAAGCTGAAAGGTATCATAAAGAATCAGTTAGGAGATTTGCCGTTTCTACAAGTGTATACAGGCGCAGGGAAATGAGTTGTAGTTGTAGCGTTCTCAACTTAGGCAAAGAGCGAAACTATGACTAGCAATCGAGTCTAGGCTTAATTAACCCTTAGAAAACTGCTTGAAGTTCAGACATGGTTTGGAATGCGGCCATGTCGTGTTTGCGAGGGGCATTTCACTCATTCGAGAGAGCGTTTAAGAGATTTTTAAGAACAATGTGTAAGAAATTTTTGGAGTGAAATGCCACTTGCATTTATGAGTACATTTTCCACGATTTATTCCCAATGTAAAAGAAGATGCAGCAACAGCAACAACAACATTTAAAAGTATAAGCATACTGCCATAAGATAATGCAGCCCAATACCAACCTCATTCCCAGGGCCTTTTGTCATATGGGTAAGGAGACGACCCAATGTGACAAATGAACATTCGTTCGTCTCCGTCCCATTATGACAAAAGGCCTTGAGGACGAGGTTGGCCCAATGCAGGAAACAGAAACTTTACATATTCCCAAAATATCTGTAAAAATAATTGAATGACCCCAGGGCTACAGGGCTTTGAAATGATCTGTGTGGTAGAAGAACTTCAAGAAAAACTTTCTGCACTGTTCAGTTCATCTTCCTTCCTGTGCATCATGCTATCAGTCAATATTGAATTTGTGGGACATCCGGTATTAAACCTTTCACGCCCGGCTAGAATTAAGCTTAACAGGAAAACCTAATGTAGATCGTCATTTTCCAGGGGGTATCGTAATCAGTGATTGAGTAAGCAATAGATAAATGCAATGTGCATAACCTCTTAAATCACTCAAATTCTAAAAGCTTTCCCCCCCTGAAAAATTCGCAGTTCTCAATGAATACTGCTGGGCCATATCGCCCTTCCGGGGGTGAAAGGGTTAACGACTAGAATATTTCAAGAAAGCAGGGAGGTACTTTCAGATATGCATTAGAAACTGACAGAGAACAATATCAATGACTAAAAGAGAAGCAAAAACGATGCTGAAAGTTTTTAAGACAAAATTGTGAAATATGATAAATAAATAGCTTCACGGACTATGTTTATGGCTTGAAATAGTTTGTTAGCCCAGCATTTTCCAACCGATAATGTTGGTGACGCTGTCAAATCCCTTCCGCCGAGATCCATTCCATCCATTGCTATGGCATGCAAAAAATGTGTAGGATCTATCATTTGATTTCGATTTTACAAATTTCACGAGCAGTCTCAAAGGCCCCCCTGAAACTCCGATGAAACCAAAAGCCTGAGGATTCCTAATGAGACACCCATCAACTCCACAAAATCACGGCTTTTGCCAAAGTGTCGCATTCATTTGGTTGGGTTAAGATTCTTTGCCATTTAGAGGGCCTCAGAGGGGTCAAAAAATGAAATAAGAACCTGTTCACTAAGTGATACTATGATGGTTCCATCATAAGATATGGATCGTAAAAATATGAGCCATCCCATCCAGACATACAGAAACAATGATAGTCCTAACTTAGACGAAGATAACTTGGACGAAAATCATCAGTCTAGCAATGATGTAGACTTATGGTGACGAATCCCTTGTATCCTTGCAGTAAACCTTGCTCAACAGTGACTCATATTTAAAACAGTGAAAAAGCTGGCCCTAGGTTCTGCACATGATCGAACGAAACGGCTGCTTTAGCTCTGTTCAACGGTCACTCCTCAGAAAGAAACTGCGATAAAAATCGCGTTAATGCCTTGCGTTTTTCTTTTGTGAAATTTTGCGCTGTTTAGTAGTGGTAGAGTTACTGAATTGTGAAATTTGAAACTGTACACAAGATATACACAGCAAGAAATACCTAAATTTCCCTATAGTTTTTCAATGGATATTTAGGGGAAACGGACAGTTTTCTCTGGGAAATTGAAAGGAAACGGAAATTTCCATTTCCCTCGTAGGAAACTGTAAGGAAAGTGTCCGTTTCCCCAAAATTTCCAACCAAAAAACATGGGGAAATTTCACCATTTTTTGCAGTGATATTCATTCGTATGTAAACTCATTGTTTTTAATTCAATGCTGTGATCATTTCTGACGCAGCTGGAGCAAGGATAGCCTGCGCGCAGACTCAAAACCCAACAAAGGAGAAAGAGCTTTGAGTCTGCGCGCAGGCTAGAGCAAGGGCTAATAATGCAATAATTTCTTGCATTTGAAAGTAAGAAAAAACAATCCAGAATGGTCCTTCGCATTGGCACCTCCAGGATTTATATTGGATGGTTGAAACATGACGCGGTTTTTGGGGCAGCAAATTTTTCTTGAACCATGCCCTCTACTTTGGCTATAGATGTGGCAGACGCCTCTTTTATAGACTGACATAAAGATAAATGGGTCTGTTAAATAGCATGAGTTGAGTGCTACAATTAAAAAACGACGTCCCACCGAGGACAATGGCCAATCTTCCGATCCCCAAAAAATTTCCGCGACCAATCTAATTGGCTCTACTCTGTAATGGAATTTTTGAAGGCCTATCAGGTACTCTCAGATTCAGAAATAAGAAACATATATCGTTTTTGAAAGAGATGGCATCGGGCTCAGCAAACATTCAAAGTTCAGTATACGAACTGGTCCTTTCAGTCAGAATTCTTTGTTGATTAATCGAAATAAGAATGGCTATTTCAGTGCTATCCGAACGGTTGGACTGGTTGAGTTTCAACTTGAGAAAATGAGAGAATAATCAATAAATAAACCAGGGACTCTCTGGTATGGTTTGTTGCCTTCAAATATAATCGATTATTGCATTGTCACCTTTGCTTACTGCCCTACCAACAAATAGACCTTTTTACCTTTTTACCCTTTTACATCTTGAAAAAGAGGTTTGGATCGAGCGTCCAAATCTGGTAAAGTTGCGAAGGTAAACAAAAGCATGACCCCCGTTCTCGGTATGGATGCTGCTACGTGCAGCAAGAAGTTGCTGCGGATTTCGGAAGACTTTTCACAGAGTTTGTTATCGACAAATTTGCGCAAGACAAGTTAGCAATGGTTCAGTTTACACAAAGGCAAGTGTTATTGGCCTTTTTGCTTTGTTTGTTGTTATTTTCGTTCATTGTTAGATGACTCCTCTTTCAACTGAATAACAACGATGGAAAATAGCAAACTTCGATTTACAAACTGGCAGGAGAAACCCTTGCAAACTCACACCACAAATCAGCTACAAAATGAACGAAAATATGAGAAGGCCAAAATGCAAATAAACTTACCATAGTGTAAATAAAAACATTCCTAATTCAATTTGAGAAAAGTTATCATTGATTAGTGTTATTAAAAGTGTTCCAAAATCCGACGGAACTTCTTGCTACAGCGATAATCGTTCCGCGAATGGGGGTCATGCTTTTGCTTTCCTTCACGAATTTACCAAACCTCTAATCTAAGAAGTAAAAAAGTCTATTTGTAGCTATATATTAATCTATAACCCGTATCATATTATTACTGAATATATGCTTTTATTTTACAGTGCCATTTATATGATATAAATATAGAGTTTAAAATTGGTTTCTTTGCTATTTTCTCAGTTATCCACAACGAAGGAACGTAATCTGCTAGATGTCCCTTAAATGGGTACTTAAAAAGCAGCTAACTTTGCCGAAAAAGGTAAGCCTATAGCCTTACTTTTGTATGGAAAATTGACACTTTCAAGAAACACGCAATTTTGGAGAAAAAGGTAAGCCTATAGCCTTACTTTTTCATTGAAAATTGGCACTTTCAAAAAACACGCAATTTTGGAGAAAAAGGTAAGCCTATAGCCTTACTTTTTGATGGAAAATTGGCACTTTCAAAAAACAACCAATTTTGGAGAAAAAGGTAAGCCTATATAGCCTTACTTTTTGATGGAAAATTGGCACTTTCAAGAAACACGCAATTTTGGAGAAAAAGGTAAGCCTATAGCCTTACTTTTTCATTGAAAATTGGCACTTTCAAAAAACACGCAATTTTGGAGAAAAAGGTAAGCCTATAGCCTTACTTTTTGATGGAAAATTGGCACTTTCAAAAAACAAGCAATTTTGGAGAAAAAGGTAAGCCTATAGCCTTACTTTTGTATGGAAAATTGGCACTTTCAAGAAACACGTAATTTTGGGGAAAAAGGTAAGCCTATAGCTTTACTTTTTGATGGAAAATTGGCACTTTCAAAAAACAAGCAATTTTGGAGAAAAAGGTAAGCCTATAGCCTTACTTTTTGATGGAAAATTGGCACTTTCAAAAAACAAGCAATTTTGGAGAAAAAGGTAAGCCTATAGCCTTACTTTTGTATGGAAAATTGGCACTTTCAAAAGAGACGGAATTTTGGAGAAAAAGGTAAGCCTATAGCCTTACTTTTTGATGGAAAATTGGCACTTTCAAAAAACAAGCAATTTTGGAGAAAAAGGTAAGCCTATAGCCTTACTTTTTGATGGAAAATTGGCACTTTCAAAAAACAAGCAATTTTGGAGAAAAAGGTAAGCCTATACCCTTACTTTTTTATGGAAAATTTGCACTTTCAAAAAAGACGTAATTTTGGAGAAAAAGGTAAGCCTTACTTTTTGATGGAAAATTGGCACTTTCAAAAAACAAGCAATTTTGGAGAAAAAGGTAAGCCTATAGCCTTACTTTTGTATGGAAAATTGGCACTTTCAAAAAACACGTAATTTTGGAGAAAAATGTAAGCCTATAGCCTTACATTTTGATGGAAAATTGGCACTTTCAAAAAACACGCAATTTTGGAGAAAAAGGTAAGCCTATAGCGTTAGTTTTTGATGGAAAATTGGCACTTTCAAAAAACAAGCAATTTTGGAGAAAAAGGTAAGCCTATAGCCTTACTTTTGTATGGAAAATTGGCACTTTCAAAAAACACGTAATTTTGGAGAAAAATGTAAGCCTATAGCCTTACATTTTGATGGAAAATTGGCACTTTCAAAAAACAATCAATTTTGGAGAAAAAGGTAAGCCTATAGCGTTAGTTTTTGATGGAAAATTGGCACTTTCAAAAAACAAGCAATTTTGGAGAAAAAGGTAAGCCTATAGCCTTACTTTTTGATGGAAAATTGGCACTTTCAAAAAAGACGGAATTTTGGAGAAAAAGGTAAGCCTATAGCCTTACTTTTGTATGGAAAATTGGCACTTTCAAAAAACAGGCAATTTTGGAGAAAAAGGTAAGCCTATAGCCTTACTTTTTGATGGAAAATTTGCACCTTCAAAAAAGAAGCAATTTTGGAGAAAAAGGTAAGCCTATAGCCTTACTTTCTGATGGAAGATTGGCACGTTCAAAAAACAAGCAATTTTGGAGAAAAAGGTAAGCCTATACCCTTACTTTTTGATGGAAAATTGGCACTTTCAAAAAACACGCAATTTTGGAGATAAAGGTAAGCCTATAGCCTTACTTTTTGATGGAAAATTGGCACTTTCAAAAAACACGCAATTTTGGAGAAAAAGGTAAGCCTATAGCCTTACATTTTGATGGAAAATTGGCACTTTCAAAAAACAATCAATTTTGGAGAAAAAGGTAAGCCTATAGCCTTACATTTTGATGGAAAATTGGCACTTTCAAAAAACACGCAATTTTGGAGAAAAAGGTAAGCCTATAGCCTTACATTTTGATGGAAAATTGGCACTTTCAAAAAACACGCAATTTTGGAGATAAAGGTAAGCCTATAGCCTTACATTTTGATGGAAAATTGGCACTTTCAAAAAACACGCAATTTTGGAGAAAAAGGTAAGCCTATAGCCTTACATTTTGATGGAAAATTGGCACTTTCAAAAAACACGCAATTTTGGAGAAAAAGGTAAGCCTATAGCCTTACATTTTGATGGAAAATTGGCACTTTCAAAAAACAATCAATTTTGGAGAAAAAGGTAAGCCTATAGCCTTACATTTTGATGGAAAATTGGCACTTTCAAAAAACAATCAATTTTGGAGAAAAAGGTAAGCCTATAGCCTTACATTTTGATGGAAAATTGGCACTTTCAAAAAACACGCAATTTTGGAGAAAAAGGTAAGCCTATAGCCTTACTTTTTGATGGAAAATTGGCACTTTCAAAAAACAATCAATTTTGGAGAAAAAGGTAAGCCTATAGCCTTACATTTTGATGGAAAATTGGCACTTTCAAAAAACACGCAATTTTGGAGAAAAAGGTAAGCCTATAGCCTTACATTTTGATGGAAAATTGGCACTTTCAAAAAACACGCAATTTTGGAGAAAAAGGTAAGCCTATAGCCTTACATTTTGATGGAAAATTGGCACTTTCAAAAAACACGCAATTTTGGAGAAAAAGGTAAGCCTATAGCCTTACATTTTGATGGAAAATTGGCACTTTCAAAAAACAATCAATTTTGGAGAAAAAGGTAAGCCTATAGCCTTACATTTTGATGGAAAATTGGCACTTTCAAAAAACAATCAATTTTGGAGAAAAAGGTAAGCCTATAGCCTTACATTTTGATGGAAAATTGGCACTTTCAAAAAACACGCAATTTTGGAGAAAAAGGTAAGCCTATAGCCTTACTTTTTGATGGAAAATTGGCACTTTCAAAAAACAATCAATTTTGGAGAAAAAGGTAAGCCTATAGCCTTACATTTTGATGGAAAATTGGAACTTTCAAAAAACACGCAATTTTGGAGAAAAAGGTAAGCCTATAGCCTTACATTTTGATGGAAAATTGGCACTTTCAAAAAACACGCAATTTTGGAGAAAAAGGTAAGCCTATAGCCTTACATTTTGATGGAAAATTGGCACTTTCAAAAAACACGCAATTTTGGAGAAAAAGGTAAGCCTATAGCCTTACTTTTTGATGGAAAATTGGCACTTTCAAAAAACAATCAATTTTGGAGAAAAAGGTAAGCCTATAGCCTTACATTTTGATGGAAAATTGGCACTTTCAAAAAACACGCAATTTTGGAGAAAAAGGTAAGCCTATAGCCTTACATTTTGATGGAAAATTGGCACTTTCAAAAAACACGCAATTTTGGAGATAAAGGTAAGCCTATAGCCTTACATTTTGATGGAAAATTGGCACTTTCAAAAAACACGCAATTTTGGAGATAAAGGTAAGCCTATAGCCTTACATTTTGATGGAAAATTGGCACTTTCAAAAAACAATCAATTTTGGAGAAAAAGGTAAGCCTATAGCCTTACATTTTGATGGAAAATTGGAACTTTCAAAAAACACGCAATTTTGGAGAAAAAGGTAAGCCTATAGCCTTACATTTTGATGGAAAATTGGCACTTTCAAAAAACACGCAATTTTGGAGAAAAAGGTAAGCCTATAGCCTTACATTTTGATGGAAAATTGGCACTTTCAAAAAACACGCAATTTTGGAGAAAAAGGTAAGCCTATAGCCTTACTTTTTGATGGAAAATTGGCACTTTCAAAAAACAATCAATTTTGGAGAAAAAGGTAAGCCTATAGCCTTACATTTTGATGGAAAATTGGCACTTTCAAAAAACACGCAATTTTGGAGAAAAAGGTAAGCCTATAGCCTTACATTTTGATGGAAAATTGGCACTTTCAAAAAACACGCAATTTTGGAGATAAAGGTAAGCCTATAGCCTTACATTTTGATGGAAAATTGGCACTTTCAAAAAACAATCAATTTTGGAGAAAAAGGTAAGCCTATAGCCTTACATTTTGATGGAAAATTGGCACTTTCAAAAAACAATCAATTTTGGAGAAAAAGGTAAGCCTATAGCCTTACATTTTGATGGAAAATTGGCACTTTCAAAAAACAATCAATTTTGGAGAAAAAGGTAAGCCTATAGCCTTACATTTTGATGGAAAATTGGCACTTTCAAAAAACACGCAATTTTGGAGATAAAGGTAAGCCTATAGCCTTACATTTTGATGGAAAATTGGCACTTTCAAAAAACAATCAATTTTGGAGAAAAAGGTAAGCCTATAGCCTTACATTTTGATGGAAAATTGGCACTTTCAAAAAACAATCAATTTTGGAGATAAAGGTAAGCCTATAGCCTTACATTTTGATGGAAAATTGGCACTTTCAAAAAACAAGCAATTTTGGAGAAAAAGGTAAGCCTATAGCCTTACTTTTTGATGGAAAATTGGCACTTTCAAAAAACAATCAATTTTGGAGAAAAAGGTAAGCCTATAGCCTTACATTTTGATGGAAAATTGGCACTTTCAAAAAACACGCAATTTTGGAGAAAAAGGTAAGCCTATAGCCTTACATTTTGATGGAAAATTGGCACTTTCAAAAAACAAGCAATTTTGGAGAAAAAGGTAAGCCTATAGCCTTACTTTTTGATGGAAAATTGGCACTTTCAAAAAACAATCAATTTTGGAGAAAAAGGTAAGCCTATAGCCTTACATTTTGATGGAAAATTGGCACTTTCAAAAAACAATCAATTTTGGAGATAAAGGTAAGCCTATAGCCTTACTTTTTGATGGAAAATTGGCACTTTCAAAAAACAATCAATTTTGGAGAAAAAGGTAAGCCTATAGCCTTACATTTTGATGGAAAATTGGCACTTTCAAAAAACAATCAATTTTGGAGATAAAGGTAAGCCTATAGCCTTACATTTTGATGGAAAATTGGCACTTTCAAAAAACAAGCAATTTTGGAGAAAAAGGTAAGCCTATAGCCTTACTTTTTGATGGAAAATTGGCACTTTCAAAAAACAATCAATTTTGGAGAAAAAGGTAAGCCTATAGCCTTACATTTTGATGGAAAATTGGCACTTTCAAAAAACACGCAATTTTGGAGAAAAAGGTAAGCCTATAGCCTTACATTTTGATGGAAAATTGGCACTTTCAAAAAACAATCAATTTTGGAGAAAAAGGTAAGCCTATAGCCTTACATTTTGATGGAAAATTGGCACTTTCAAAAAACACGCAATTTTGGAGAAAACGGTAAGCCTATAGCCTTACTTTTTGATGGAAAATTGGCACTTTCAAAAAACACGCAATTTTGGAGAAAAAGGTAAGCCTATAGCCTTACATTTTGATGGAAAATTGGCACTTTCAAAAAACAATCAATTTTGGAGATAAAGGTAAGCCTATAGCCTTACATTTTGATGGAAAATTGGCACTTTCAAAAAACACGCAATTTTGGAGAAAAAGGTAAGCCTATAGCCTTACATTTTGATGGAAAATTGGCACTTTCAAAAAACAATCAATTTTGGAGAAAAAGGTAAGCCTATAGCCTTACTTTTTGATGGAAAATTGGCACTTTCAAAAAACAATCAATTTTGGAGATAAAGGTAAGCCTATAGCCTTACTTTTTGATGGAAAATTGGCACTTTCAAAAAACAATCAATTTTGGAGAAAAAGGTAAGCCTATAGCCTTACATTTTGATGGAAAATTGGCACTTTCAAAAAACACGCAATTTTGGAGATAAAGGTAAGCCTATAGCCTTACATTTTGATGGAAAATTGGCACTTTCAAAAAACAATCAATTTTGGAGATAAAGGTAAGCCTATAGCCTTACATTTTGATGGAAAATTGGCACTTTCAAAAAACAATCAATTTTGGAGATAAAGGTAAGCCTATAGCCTTACATTTTGATGGAAAATTGGCACTTTCAAAAAACACGCAATTTTGGAGAAAAAGGTAAGCCTATAGCCTTACATTTTGATGGAAAATTGGCACTTTCAAAAAACAATCAATTTTGGAGAAAAAGGTAAGCCTATAGCCTTACATTTTGATGGAAAATTGGCACTTTCAAAAAACACGCAATTTTGGAGATAAAGGTAAGCCTATAGCCTTACATTTTGATGGAAAATTGGCACTTTCAAAAAACACGCAATTTTGGAGAAAAAGGTAAGCCTATAGCCTTACATTTTGATGGAAAATTGGCACTTTCAAAAAACAATCAATTTTGGAGATAAAGGTAAGCCTATAGCCTTACATTTTGATGGAAAATTGGCACTTTCAAAAAACACGCAATTTTGGAGAAAAAGGTAAGCCTATAGCCTTACATTTTGATGGAAAATTGGCACTTTCAAAAAACAATCAATTTTGGAGAAAAAGGTAAGCCTATAGCCTTACATTTTGATGGAAAATTGGCACTTTCAAAAAACACGCAATTTTGGAGATAAAGGTAAGCCTATAGCCTTACATTTTGATGGAAAATTGGCACTTTCAAAAAACACGCAATTTTGGAGAAAAAGGTAAGCCTATAGCCTTACATTTTGATGGAAAATTGGCACTTTCAAAAAACAATCAATTTTGGAGAAAAAGGTAAGCCTATAGCCTTACATTTTGATGGAAAATTGGCACTTTCAAAAAACAATCAATTTTGGAGAAAAAGGTAAGCCTATAGCCTTACATTTTGATGGAAAATTGGCACTTTCAAAAAACACGCAATTTTGGAGATAAAGGTAAGCCTATAGCCTTACATTTTGATGGAAAATTGGCACTTTCAAAAAACAATCAATTTTGGAGAAAAAGGTAAGCCTATAGCCTTACATTTTGATGGAAAATTGGCACTTTCAAAAAACACGCAATTTTGGAGATAAAGGTAAGCCTATAGCCTTACTTTTTGATGGAAAATTGGCACTTTCAAAAAACAATCAATTTTGGAGAAAAAGGTAAGCCTATAGCCTTACATTTTGATGGAAAATTGGCACTTTCAAAAAACACGCAATTTTGGAGAAAAAGGTAAGCCTATAGCCTTACATTTTGATGGAAAATTGGCACTTTCAAAAAACAATCAATTTTGGAGAAAAAGGTAAGCCTATAGCCTTACATTTTGATGGAAAATTGGCACTTTCAAAAAACACGCAATTTTGGAGAAAACGGTAAGCCTATAGCCTTACTTTTTGATGGAAAATTGGCACTTTCAAAAAACACGCAATTTTGGAGAAAAAGGTAAGCCTATAGCCTTACATTTTGATGGAAAATTGGCACTTTCAAAAAACAATCAATTTTGGAGATAAAGGTAAGCCTATAGCCTTACATTTTGATGGAAAATTGGCACTTTCAAAAAACAATCAATTTTGGAGAAAAAGGTAAGCCTATAGCCTTACATTTTGATGGAAAATTGGCACTTTCAAAAAACAATCAATTTTGGAGAAAAAGGTAAGCCTATAGCCTTACATTTTGATGGAAAATTGGCACTTTCAAAAAACACGCAATTTTGGAGATAAAGGTAAGCCTATAGCCTTACATTTTGATGGAAAATTGGCACTTTCAAAAAACAATCAATTTTGGAGAAAAAGGTAAGCCTATAGCCTTACATTTTGATGGAAAATTGGCACTTTCAAAAAACAATCAATTTTGGAGAAAAAGGTAAGCCTATAGCCTTACATTTTGATGGAAAATTGGCACTTTCAAAAAACACGCAATTTTGGAGAAAAAGGTAAGCCTATAGCCTTACATTTTGATGGAAAATTGGCACTTTCAAAAAACAATCAATTTTGGAGAAAAAGGTAAGCCTATAGCCTTACATTTTGATGGAAAATTGGCACTTTCAAAAAACACGCAATTTTGGAGAAAAAGGTAAGCCTATAGCCTTACATTAACGCCTGTGGCTCCTGCAATGTGAGCCAGCTCACTTGAAAAGAGGAGGCATGAATAATGAGGCATTGGGTGGCAGAAACTGGGTCGTATCGGCTAATTTTATTCTATTACAAGCAAATGAGGAATCACAATTCCTTTTGATTAAATTTGTATGCTACAATTAAGTTCATTGTTCTTGAAGAATGCTTGACTTGAATTAATGGTATTTGCAGAGTCATGTTTGGTAATCACAGTTTGGACTCTGGACTTTGAGGTGAAATGGTTGACTAGATTGAAGTTCATTGTTTTCACAGATTGAATTGTTACAACAAATCTGCCACCATTCTTGTATGGTGGCCTGACCGCTTCTTCATTTGCTTGGTAATTGACTGCACTTTTTTAAAGATTTACGTGTCAACACTTGCTTTTGCTCCTGAAAGTGTGTTCCTCAGATAGACATATACCATTAAATTTGCGCTTGACGTATACTTCTTCATCCTTGCAAAATTGCTCTTTTCTTTTAAGTTTGTTGTACCTGGGTTGCGACTTCCACTTAATGATGTCTTCATTGATTTTGACGGGCTTCTTTGTTTTTGCGCATACGCTTTTTGGGGATTTCCCCTTTTTATTAAATACGCAACGCTTTTGGGGACTTCCCCTTTCAATTAACGATTTCTACAAGTATTTCCAAGGAATTCCTTGGTTACGCATACGCTCTTTGGGGATTGCCCCCTTTTAACTAATTAAGCATACGCTTTTGGGGATTTCCCCTTAATAATTTCTACATTGGTCTTGAAGGACTTCCTGCCTTCTTTACGCACGCGCTCTTTGTGGATTCTTCCGTTTTGTTTTCTTTTCAATACGCATTTGGGGACTTCCCCTTTTTGTTAACAATTACATCAATACATTTTCAAGGACTTCCTTGTTTGTGTATACTTTTTGGGACTTCCCATTTTTATCAAACTTTCAACAACTAGATTTCCAAGGACTTCCTTGTTTTTTTTTTTACATTGGGGACATCCCCTTTCATTTTCAAGGACTTCCTTGTTTTTTATATACTTTTGGGGACTTCCCCTTTCATTTTCAAGGACTTCCTTGTTTGTGTACACTTTTTGGGACTTCCCATTCATATCATACTTTTGACAACTTCATTTTCAAGGACTTCCTTGTTATTTATATACTTTGGGGACTTCCCCTTTCATTTTCAAGGACTTCCTTGTTTGTGTACACTTTTTGGGACTTCCCATTTTTATCAAACTTTCAACAACTTCATTTTCAAGGACTTCCTTGTTTGTATATGCTTTGGGGACTTCCCCTTTACAATTAACAACTTCTACATTTCATTTTCAAGGACTTCCTTGATTTTTATATACTTTGGGGGCTTTCCCTTTCATTTTCAAGGACTTCCTTGTTGTTTACATACTTTGGGGACTTCCCCTTTCATTTTCAAGGACTTCCTTGTTTGTGTACACTTGTTGGGACTTCCCACTTCAATCAAACTTTCAACAACTTCATTTTCAAGGACTTCCTTGTTTGTATATACTTTGGGGACTTCCCATTTACAATTAACAACTTCTACGTTGCATTTTCAAGGACTTCCTTGTTTTGGGACTCCCCTTTTTAATCAAATTGTTGTGAGAACTATTACTATCATTATCTTTGCTTTTCTTTGTAGGGGACAATTATCTACATAGATGAACAGAAAAGTTGCATTTGCACAAATTAACTACGATACGACCATGTTTGGGGCAGCAGGGAATCTTGCAGGCTTGCTGACAAGAGTACCTGCTGCCCGATGGCTTATTAGTACCTAAAGGGGAGGGAGGGAAAGGGGGGTTTGATAATGTCAAGCAGTAATATGACTTTTATTTGGAAGGCAATGAAAAGCTGATTTCTAGATCCTCAGCAAACATGCAAAGCACACCTTAGAATTGCTGAAGGACTGGGAACTAACAGGAAGTATCATTGCATCGCCTTGTCGTTAAAGCACATTTACGCTGGCGTAAATGTTTCATTAACGCCTGTGGCTCCTGCAATGTGAGCCAGCTCACTTGAAAAGAGGAGGCATGAATAATGAGGCATTGGGTGGCAGAAACTGGGTCGTATCGGCTAATTTTATTCTATTACAAGCAAATGAGGAATCACAATTCCTTTTGATTAAATTTGTATGCTACAATTAAGTTCATTGTTCTTGAAGAATGCTTGACTTGAATTAATGGTATTTGCAGAGTCATGTTTGGTAATCACAGTTTGGACTCTGGACTTTGAGGTGAAATGGTTGACTAGATTGAAGTTCATTGTTTTCACAGATTGAATTGTTACAACAAATCTGCCACCATTCTTGTATGGTGGCCTGACCGCCAAGATACGCCCAAAACTACCACCCAGCCTCGTTCAGACCATAGGAAGGGGTCAATCACATTAGAACCCAGCCCCTTGCTACAAGGCACCATTTTGTGGAGAGCTCTGATTTGTTTTACTATATTTCGTTGCTGAGAGCACTAAGCTTAACATATTTTAGATTGTTCTGGATACACCAGCAGACTGTTTGGTTTCTGAAGGATATCATTGACAAAGGCTAAGTTGATACAGGGATTTTCCTGGGTCCTTGAGTGAAATTTAAAATTACATTGTGGACCAACTGGGACCAAGCCTGTTGACAGAAGTAATCAGGCCTTAACAAAGTGTTACGTGAATGAAATGATTTTAATTGTTACTAGATAAGGGACTCAGCATCATTTGATCTAAACTGAGTCCAATTTAGAAGAGTGCAGCCTCTGTTTCATTTTTTTTTTTCTTTTCATTACCATTTTTCAAGGTTGCCATAGAAAGGTCTACATATGGCATGTAATTATTTTGCTTAACTTAACTTAATAATTTTGCAATTTTTTATTTAAATGATGTTTGTGATTGAACCTTTTGAAAAATTTTTTGATCTAATTGATATTTGTGACTGAACGTGGATACTTGTGTAAAGTTTGAAACCAAGCTGTTTGTATGCCTGCAATAAATAGTGAACCCTGAAATAGAAATGGTTATACCTGAAAAGCAAAAGTACCCTGCAAGTGAAAATGATGTTTTGTTTCGAGGATGGACTCAGTGGTACTTGATATAAACTGAATCCAATTTGGGAGTTTGAAGCCTTCAACTTTTTGTTTTTGTTTGATTTTCAGTGACAATATCTTATCCAAGTATTGTTGACGTATGACTACATCTATCACATACATTCTACTTGCGCATGACTTTGGTTTGAAAAAAAATTGGCCAGAAATCTGTATTTGACATTTACCTGATAACTCCTGATTTGAGTTGTATAGTGTGGGCACCGGGATTAATGAGCCTTTATGTGGAGGGGGGGGGGGGGGGGGGTAAATGCTTTTGTGTTTGGAAAAACTTCTCTCTTTTCTTTAAACACAAGGATATTTACTGCATTGTATTTGCTTTATGGCTGACCTGAATTTGCAGGGATTGAGAAGAAGAAAGGTTAATATAAACTGCCCTAAGCAAGCTTTAACTGCGCAGACCAAACAGTAAACAGGGAATTGCCTTAGCAGCAAAGCAGTGTGTATGGGTAGGGGGTTTGTTTTTGTTTGTTTTTTGTTTTGTTTTTTGTTTGTATGTATAACATAACTAAAGTTAAGACTTGAACATTGGCCAAGTGACCCCACATTTTGAAAATGGTTATGCTACAACCACTGCAACTGTGGCTAATTGGGTTGGGCTTGTAGCTCCCGGTTGAACTTTTTATTGCTTCTTACTGCAAATTCATCAATAACTCGACAACTTTTCATTGCTCCTTTGCCAGGGAACAAACTGAGGTTACAAGTGTTCCATTTCTGCGTATATTTCTCTTCCATCACATTGCGCGGGTAGCAGGATTTTACCTCTGTTCCACCTCCGGTTATGCAGTTGACTGAGAACTCTTTCATTGCTTGACCCTTGTGGACAGCTAAAAACGCTGATAATTCTGGTTGCACTGCGTGATTGACAACTCTGGTTTGTAATTGCCTCCCCTGTTGTTCTATTTGTTATGAAATTGGTCACAAAACAGTGCATACTGAAAACTGTGCTTCCGCATTGCATTCCATGAAATGACGACAGGAAGATTTCCATTCCACTTCGTTATAAATTCAAGACAACGTTCGGAAAATATTTCACAGCGCATGCAGTTCCTCTTCTCCGCAACTCGCTTCTGCTGTCAGTTAAAGTGTTTATCGGTAAGATATTCACTGGATACATAACTTTTGTCAGCCACAAAACGTCCGTAACACAAGCCTTGGACACAAGATCCACTCCACTGATGTCGGCCTAATTTTGGCCTTTCCCGTGAAAGATTTCAGTACAACCAACAATAGTAGATGCTCTAACCATAGCCATAATTTATCGCCATAACATGACTTGTCACTTGTCAGGATCATGAGCTGGTTTGATAATGTCAAGCAGTAATATGACTTTTATTTGGAAGGCAATGAAAAGCTGATTTCTAGATCCTCAGCAAACATGCAAAGCACACCTTAGAATTGCTGAAGGACTGGGAACTAACAGGAAGTATCATTGCATCGCCTTGTCGTTAAAGCACATTTACGCTGGCGTAAATGTTTCATTTTGATGGAAAATTGGCACTTTCAAAAAACAATCAATTTTGGAGAAAAAGGTAAGCCTATAGCCTTACATTTTGATGGAAAATTGGCACTTTCAAAAAACACGCAATTTTGGAGAAAAAGGTAAGCCTATAGCCTTACATTTTGATGGAAAATTGGCACTTTCAAAAAACAATCAATTTTGGAGAAAAAGGTAAGCCTATAGCCTTACATTTTGATGGAAAATTGGCACTTTCAAAAAACACGCAATTTTGGAGAAAAAGGTAAGCCTATAGCCTTACATTTTGATGGAAAATTGGCACTTTCAAAAAACAATCAATTTTGGAGAAAAAGGTAAGCCTATAGCCTTACTTTTTGATGGAAAATTGGCACTTTCAAAAAACACGCAATTTTGGAGAAAAAGGTAAGCCTATAGCCTTACATTTTGATGGAAAATTGGCACTTTCAAAAAACACGCAATTTTGGAGAAAAAGGTAAGCCTATAGCCTTACATTTTGATGGAAAATTGGCACTTTCAAAAAACACGCAATTTTGGAGAAAAAGGTAAGCCTATAGCCTTACATTTTGATGGAAAATTGGCACTTTCAAAAAACACGCAATTTTGGAGAAAAAGGTAAGCCTATAGCCTTACATTTTGATGGAAAATTGGCACTTTCAAAAAACAATCAATTTTGGAGAAAAAGGTAAGCCTATAGCCTTACATTTTGATGGAAAATTGGCACTTTCAAAAAACACGCAATTTTGGAGAAAAAGGTAAGCCTATAGCCTTACATTTTGATGGAAAATTGGCACTTTCAAAAAACACGCAATTTTGGAGAAAAAGGTAAGCCTATAGCCTTACATTTTGATGGAAAATTGGCACTTTCAAAAAACACGCAATTTTGGAGAAAAAGGTAAGCCTATAGCCTTACATTTTGATGGAAAATTGGCACTTTCAAAAAACACGCAATTTTGGAGAAAAAGGTAAGCCTATAGCCTTACATTTTGATGGAAAATTGGCACTTTCAAAAAACACGCAATTTTGGAGAAAAAGGTAAGCCTATAGCCTTACATTTTGATGGAAAATTGGCACTTTCAAAAAACACGCAATTTTGGAGAAAAAGGTAAGCCTATAGCCTTACATTTTGATGGAAAATTGGCACTTTCAAAAAACACGCAATTTTGGAGAAAAAGGTAAGCCTATAGCCTTACATTTTGATGGAAAATTGGCACTTTCAAAAAACACGCAATTTTGGAGAAAAAGGTAAGCCTATAGCCTTACATTTTGATGGAAAATTGGCACTTTCAAAAAACAATCAATTTTGGAGAAAAAGGTAAGCCTATAGCCTTACATTTTGATGGAAAATTGGCACTTTCAAAAAACACGCAATTTTGGAGAAAAAGGTAAGCCTATAGCCTTACATTTTGATGGAAAATTGGCACTTTCAAAAAACACGCAATTTTGGAGAAAAAGGTAAGCCTATAGCCTTACATTTTGATGGAAAATTGGCACTTTCAAAAAACACGCAATTTTGGAGAAAAAGGTAAGCCTATAGCCTTACATTTTGATGGAAAATTGGCACTTTCAAAAAACACGCAATTTTGGAGAAAAAGGTAAGCCTATAGCCTTACATTTTGATGGAAAATTGGCACTTTCAAAAAACAATCAATTTTGGAGATAAAGGTAAGCCTATAGCCTTACATTTTGATGGAAAATTGGCACTTTCAAAAAACACGCAATTTTGGAGAAAAAGGTAAGCCTATAGCCTTACATTTTGATGGAAAATTGGCACTTTCAAAAAACAATCAATTTTGGAGAAAAAGGTAAGCCTATAGCCTTACATTTTGATGGAAAATTGGCACTTTCAAAAAACACGCAATTTTGGAGAAAAAGGTAAGCCTATAGCCTTACATTTTGATGGAAAATTGGCACTTTCAAAAAACACGCAATTTTGGAGAAAAAGGTAAGCCTATAGCCTTACATTTTGATGGAAAATTGGCACTTTCAAAAAACACGCAATTTTGGAGATAAAGGTAAGCCTATAGCCTTACATTTTGATGGAAAATTGGCACTTTCAAAAAACACGCAATTTTGGAGATAAAGGTAAGCCTATAGCCTTACATTTTGATGGAAAATTGGCACTTTCAAAAAACAATCAATTTTGGAGATAAAGGTAAGCCTATAGCCTTACATTTTGATGGAAAATTGGCACTTTCAAAAAACACGCAATTTTGGAGATAAAGGTAAGCCTATAGCCTTACATTTTGATGGAAAATTGGCACTTTCAAAAAACAATCAATTTTGGAGATAAAGGTAAGCCTATAGCCTTACATTTTGATGGAAAATTGGCACTTTCAAAAAACACGCAATTTTGGAGAAAAAGGTAAGCCTATAGCCTTACATTTTGATGGAAAATTGGCACTTTCAAAAAACACGCAATTTTGGAGAAAAAGGTAAGCCTATAGCCTTACATTTTGATGGAAAATTGGCACTTTCAAAAAACACGCAATTTTGGAGAAAAAGGTAAGCCTATAGCCTTACATTTTGATGGAAAATTGGCACTTTCAAAAAACAATCAATTTTGGAGATAAAGGTAAGCCTATAGCCTTACATTTTGATGGAAAATTGGCACTTTCAAAAAACACGCAATTTTGGAGAAAAAGGTAAGCCTATAGCCTTACATTTTGATGGAAAATTGGCACTTTCAAAAAACAATCAATTTTGGAGAAAAAGGTAAGCCTATAGCCTTACATTTTGATGGAAAATTGGCACTTTCAAAAAACACGCAATTTTGGAGAAAAAGGTAAGCCTATAGCCTTACATTTTGATGGAAAATTGGCACTTTCAAAAAACAATCAATTTTGGAGAAAAAGGTAAGCCTATAGCCTTACATTTTGATGGAAAATTGGCACTTTCAAAAAACACGCAATTTTGGAGAAAAAGGTAAGCCTATAGCCTTACATTTTGATGGAAAATTGGCACTTTCAAAAAACAATCAATTTTGGAGAAAAAGGTAAGCCTATAGCCTTACATTTTGATGGAAAATTGGCACTTTCAAAAAACACGCAATTTTGGAGATAAAGGTAAGCCTATAGCCTTACATTTTGATGGAAAATTGGCACTTTCAAAAAACAATCAATTTTGGAGAAAAAGGTAAGCCTATAGCCTTACATTTTGATGGAAAATTGGCACTTTCAAAAAACACGCAATTTTGGAGAAAACGGTAAGCCTATAGCCTTACATTTTGATGGAAAATTGGCACTTTCAAAAAACAATCAATTTTGGAGAAAAAGGTAAGCCTATAGCCTTACATTTTGATGGAAAATTGGCACTTTCAAAAAACACGCAATTTTGGAGATAAAGGTAAGCCTATAGCCTTACATTTTGATGGAAAATTGGCACTTTCAAAAAACAAGCAATTTTGGAGGAAAAGGTAAGCCTATAGCCTTACTTTTGTATGGAAAATTGGCACTTTCAAAAAACACGCAATTTTGGAGAAAAGGGTAAGCCTATAGCCTTACTTTTTGATGGAAAATTGGCACTTTCAAAAAACAACCAATTTTGGAGAAAAAGGTAAGCCTATAGCCTTACTTTTTGATGGAAAATTGGCACTTTCAAAAAACAACCAATTTTGGAGAAAAAGGTAAGCCTATATAGCCTTACTTTTTGATGGAAAATTGGCACTTTCAAAAAACAAGCAATTTTGGAGAAAAAGGTAAGCCTATAGCCTTACTTTTGTATGGAAAATTGGCACTTTCAAGAAACATGTAATTTCGGAGAAAAAGGTAAGCCTATAGCCTTACTTTTTGATTGAAAATTGGCACTTTCAAAAAACAAGCAATTTTGGAGAAAAAGGTAAGCCTATAGCCTTACTTTTGTATGGAAAATTGGCACTTTCAAGAAACAAGCAATTTTGGAGAAAAAGGTAAGCCTATAGCCTTACTTTTTGATGGAAAAATGGCACTTTCAAAAAACAAGCAATTTTGGAGAAAAAGGTAAGCCTATAGCCTTACTTTTGTATGGAAAATTGGCACTTTCAAGAAACATGTAATTTCGGAGAAAAAGGTAAGCCTATAGCCTTACTTTTTGATTGAAAATTGGCACTTTCAAAAACACGCAATTTTGGAGAAAAAGGTAAGCCTATAGCCTTACTTTTTGATGGAAAATTGGCACTTTCAAAAAACAAGCAATTTTGGAGAAAAAGGTAAGCCTATAGCCTTACTTTTTGATGGAAAATTGGCACTTTAAAAAAACAAGCAATTTTGGAGAAAAAGGTAAGCCTATAGCCTTACTTTTTGATGGAAGATTGGCACTTTCAAAAAACAAGCAATTTTGGAGGAAAAGGTAAGCCTATAGCCTTACTTTTGTATGGAAAATTGGCACTTTCAAAAAACACGCAATTTTGGAGAAAAAGGTAAGCCTATAGCCTTACTTTTTGATGGAAAATTGGCACTTTCAAAAAACAAGCAATTTTGGAGAAAAAGGTAAGCCTATAGCCTTACTTTTTGATGGAAAATTGGCACTTTAAAAAAACAAGCAATTTTGGAGAAAAAGGTAAGCCTATAGCCTTACTTTTGTATGGAAAATCGGCACTTTCAAAAAACGAGCAATTTTGGAGAAAAAGGTAAGCCTATAGCCTTACTTTTGTATGGAAAATTGGCACTTTCAAAAAACACGCAATTTTGGAGAAAAAGGTAAGCCTATAGCCTTACTTTTTGATGGAAAATTGGCACTTTCAAAAAACAAGGTATTTTGGAGAAAAAGGTAAGCCTATAGCCTTACTTTTGTATGGAAAATTGGCACTTTCAAAAAAGACGGAATTTTGGAGAAAAAGGTAAGCCTATAGCCTTACTTTTGTATGGAAAATCGGCACTTTCAAAAAACACGCAATTTTGGAGAAAAAGGTAAGCCTATAGCCTTACTTTTTGATGGAAAATTGGCACTTTCAAAAAACAAGGTATTTTGGAGAAAAAGGTAAGCCTATAGCCTTACTTTTGTATGGAAAATTGGCACTTTCAAAAAAGACGGAATTTTGGAGAAAAAGGTAAGCCTATAGCCTTACTTTTTGATGGAAAATTGGCACTTTCAAAAAACAAGCAATTTTGGAGAAAAAGGTAAGCCTATAGCCTTACTTTTTTATGGAAAATTTGCACTTTCAAAAAAGACGCAATTTTGGAGAAAAAGGTAAGCCTATAGCCTTACTTTTGTATGGAAAATTGGCACTTTCAAGAAACACGTAATTTTGGAGAAAAATGTAGGCCTATAGCCTTACTTTTTGATGGAAAATTTGCACTTTCAAAAAAGAAGCAATTTTGGAGAAAAAGGTAAGCCTATAGCCTTACTTTTTGATGGAAGATTGGCACTTTCAAAAAACAAGCAATTTTGGAGAAAATGGTAAGCCTATAGCCTTACTTTTGTATGGAAAATTGGCACTTTCAAAAAAGACGGAATTTTGGAGAAAAAGGTAAGCCTATAGCCTTACTTTTGTATGGAAAATCGGCACTTTCAAAAAACACGCAATTTTGGAGAAAAAGGTAAGCCTATAGCCTTACTTTTTGATGGAAAATTGGCACTTTCAAAAAACAAGGTATTTTGGAGAAAAAGGTAAGCCTATAGCCTTACTTTTGTATGGAAAATTGGCACTTTCAAAAAAGACGGAATTTTGGAGAAAAAGGTAAGCCTATAGCCTTACTTTTTGATGGAAAATTGGCACTTTCAAAAAACAAGCAATTTTGGAGAAAAAGGTAAGCCTATAGCCTTACTTTTTTATGGAAAATTTGCACTTTCAAAAAAGACGCAATTTTGGAGAAAAAGGTAAGCCTATAGCCTTACTTTTGTATGGAAAATTGGCACTTTCAAGAAACACGTAATTTTGGAGAAAAATGTAGGCCTATAGCCTTACTTTTTGATGGAAAATTTGCACTTTCAAAAAAGAAGCAATTTTGGAGAAAAAGGTAAGCCTATAGCCTTACTTTTTGATGGAAGATTGGCACTTTCAAAAAACAAGCAATTTTGGAGAAAATGGTAAGCCTATAGCCTTACTTTTGTATGGAAAATTGGCACTTTCAAAAAACACGCAATTTTGGAGAAAAAGGTAAGCCTATAGCCTTACTTTTTGATGGAAGATTGGCACTTTCAAAAAACAAGGTATTTTGGAGAAAAAGGTAAGCCTATAGCCTTACTTTTGTATGGAAAATTGGCACTTTCAAAAAAGACGGAATTTTGGAGAAAAAGGTAAGCCTATAGCCTTAGTTTTTGATGGAAAATTGGCACTTTCAAAAAACAAGCAATTTTGGAGAAAAAGGTAAGCCTATAGCCTTACTTTTTGATGGAAAATTGGCACTTTCAAAAAACAAGCACTTTTGGAGAAAAAGGTAAGCCTATAGCCTTACTTTTGTATGGAAAATTGGCACTTTCAAAAAAGACGGAATTTTGGAGAAAACGGTAAGCCTATAGCCTTACTTTTTGATGGAAAATTGGCACTTTCAAAACACACGTAATTGTGGTGAAAAAGTTAAGCCTATAGCCTTACTTTTTGATGGAAAATTCGCACTTTCAAAAAACACGCAATTTTGGAGGAAAAAGGTAAGCCTATAGCCTTACTTTTTGATGGAAAATTGGCACATTCAAAAAACACGTAATTGTGGTGAAAAAGGTAAGGCTGTATCCCAACTGTTCTGATGGACAATTGGTTCTTTTGAAAACACCAAGTTTGGGTAAAAAAGGTAAGTTTATAGCCTTACTTTATGGTTGAATATAGGTACATTAAAAACTGCTAATTTTTTTTAAGTTAGCTTATCGAAATGGGGATTTACAAAAACAGTTAATTTTTTTGTCAAAAGGTACGCTTATAACCCTATTTATATTATTCCCTTCCAAAAGAGAATATGACAGAGAAACAGAAAAACAAAAACAGAACGGTAAACATTGCAGAATTATCTAAATAGAAATTCTAAAACTGAATACGAATGATCAAGAGTTAACTAGCAGATAATGGAAATACTACGAGTAAATAATTGTTACTATTTACATTGCATAAGTCTAATTTCTAAACAAGTTAAGCATATAAAACAGTGCCATATTATTGCCAAAATATAAATAATACAAAGATAGTCGTCATAGAGTAATAACATATTATCCTTTTGTAGAAACTAAAATATGAGCAAGTAGTTCTAGATACTAAGAAATACTGCCAAAATAGAAGGAAAATTGAGAGCTGCGATCACTGTTAAGAACAACCTGACAACAAGGATAAATTATAATACGGTAGTGTTAATGTGGGACGTTTACTTCTGGGAAAAGGTAAGCTTATAATCTTACATATCTGCGCGAAGATTCTGAAGCGGCCAATTCTGTTGAAACGTAGACTCATTTTTTGCTAAGCAGCAAATATTTTGGCCTTTAAAGCTACAATCCATTGTAAAATGGTTTTGACAGTTCAAAGCAAGCATAGATTTGTGCAGCAATGTTTATCAGTTATATGGCAAGGGTAGTCCTACATAGTTTCATTATACAATCTTTGTTCATTTGACAGACTTTTAGCTTCTGTATGTAAATGCTGCACTTTGTAAATGATGGACTAGGGTAACTTTTATTCCAATATCAAACTACACTATTCAAAGCTCTTACTTTCGCTCACTCTCATCATTGGTATAGGGGATGTCCAACATTTAGGGGGGAGGGGTGCATTGGATTTATCTTACTTGAATAAGGCGGCTTCATTGAGTTCAAACTGCCCGTTTGGAGCCTGAAATGCAATAAATGATGCCTGGCTAGGGTCCCCCCTGGGCTACAGCTCTCCCAGCCCCAATGCCTCCTGAGACTATGTGCACGCAAGTGACGACACGTGCAGAGAGAGAATTCAGATTCTTCTTGCCTCACTTTGTGATTTTGTTGACACCCTTGCAGATGTCATAACGCATTTTGGATTAAATAAAAAGCTTTAGTTCGATTTGGAAACGACAGCTGACTAGAATTACGTTTTCACTCTATCTAAATCTACCTCTAAACTTCTACGATGCAATGTGCAAATACCTTTACCCACCCGAAGGTCCAAATCGTTCGATAAATGTGTTCTAACAAAAACACTATCATGAAACCAAACACTGATTTCACTAAAACGAATTCACAAAACAAAATTATCATGTATGTGTAATTCGTAACATATTGACAAGTTAACAAGTATGAAAAGATTAGATTTATGAACTGGAATTCATTGTTTCCCTGTGCTCTTTCGACTTGTTGATGGCGCTTCAGTCAACAGATACTCATAACAGGGATTCGAGATTCGAAGCCGTGATTTTATCATAATTCCATTCATGATTGCAGAAAATAGGGTCAGCTTTTTCAATGTTTCATTGTGAGTCCCTGTTGAGCAAGGTTTACTGCAGGGATACATTAGACTCATCGTCATAAGCCTGTGAAAAAACCTCATTGAACGAACAGAAAGTCTATACATTTACACATCTAACACATGAATATTCCCAATTTTGCATTATCGTGGATGCAAAAAGCTAGAGGTAGGAGGAGTAAATAATGTTCCCATTTCCCAATCATTGGTGCTATCTTGAAATTCCTTTTCTGTTATCACTACAGAGATCCCAGGAACAATGTATCACCCCCTAAATGATAAAGAGGCCCTGCTCAATAGCTCCCTTTGCGACTGCAAAGCTATGACAAGAAGCCATAAATGAGAAATCGAAAGCGAAGTGCGGATGGGATATCAGTTCAGGCAATAGCGAAACTACGACTCTTAATAAGTCTAGCACTTTCCTAGGGTCATTATGATATTTCTCTGATGATTTTTTTACAAAAGAGTCTGGACTGAGTGTAATGTCTCTTTATTTCAATACGAAAAGTTTGAGTGAGGTTGTAGCTTTTACCCTGTGCACATTCGAAAATTGCTCAGATTTTTACAAAAAGTATGACAATATCGTTCAATCCAGGATCTTTTCCAGAATAGGTAAAAGGTCTTTTAGCATATCAATTTGAGTCAATTGGCCGTCTGCATGTGTGGCCACTATAGCGCAAGAAACAAATTGAACGGCCTTGCTGAAGATCTTCGTCACATCAAGATATCACAAAGTTCTTTATGATATCTTGGTCACATGTCGTCTTCGGAGTGTTTGGGCCTAAGTCACCCTAGCCTAATTGTAAACACTGTTGTTTTAGGCACGTGTCCACTGTTTCCAGCAGTTTGTTTGGTGACTTCACCAAAGCCCAAAAAAGGTTAAATGAAAGGAAAATTAACTAGTGACACTTTTGTACCTGTTAAACTGAGGAAGTGTGGAGCCGCATCCTCCGCTCAAGCAAAATTCGATTTCAGTTAACTGTTAAGTAGAACGTGCCTGCAAAAGGGCAATGAGTGACAATGGGTCATTAATCTAAATAGGTATTACCAGCCATCTAATAGGGAGTTCACGAAACCACAACGGCAACGGCAACTGCAACGCAATGTTGCTTTTGTTTCAGACCGTTAGATTCAAACATTCCTTGTTTTCTGTTCGAATTTGCTTCCCTTGAGAGTCTCTGAAGTTGTCCTTTTCAATATCACAACTTAGAAACCCTATTTTTGGCGTTCTGTACTGCAGATCTAGGCCTCCGAAGTAAAACTCAGTCTGTTTGAATATTTGTCTTTAAAGAAAATAATATGGCTTTCAGGCATCCTTGAGTTATAGGACGCCTCATTTTGGCCTTTTAGATGATATACCTAAGGCAGCGCACGGAAACAATACTTCCTTTACAGCATATCAGATCACAGGTGGCGGAGAATGGTTCGGTAATGCTTGCAAAATTCAGTAATAATTACAAATGTACTAAGATTTGATCATACCTGCTAGTTAACTTTGTTAAATTTTTCTTGAATCCTATCTCCATATCTCTGTGTTGTGTTATCGTTTGGTTAACTAAGGCCCAAATTCTGTTGTGTTGAAATTCTGTTGTATTGTTGCAGTTGTATATTGAATACAAAACAGAATTTGGACCTAAATTAACCAAACAATAACACAACACAGAAATATGGAGATAGGATTCAAGAGAAGTTTAACACAGTTAACTAGCAGGTATGATTAAATCTTAGTACATTTGTAATTATTACTGAATTTTGCAAGCATTACCGAACCATTCTCCGCCACCTGTGATCAGATGACCGTCTGGCTGGCGTTGTCGTCCTGGTTTCGTAAACTCCTTAATGTCGTCTCATGTCGAACAGTATCATAGAAAGATTACTCATTGAAATTCCAATTCACACTGGGACTGGCTTCCCGTCCTTTTTCTTTGACTTTGTACTCGATTGTGGCAATTCAACATACCTAACATTGGCAGCATCTCCATCATTATCATACATGCTCTTGCTTCTTCCATCGGGTTTCTCCGCACCATTTTTCATACTTCGGTCAGCCTCTGTCTTCCAATTGTCTTCAGCTCCTGAGACAGATGAAATTGAGCCACGATGATTTGGTTCAAGAAGGTTATTCATCTTGAGGCTTCCTTGCCTGACTTGATTCACATTCACATTCAGCGTGTCTGGTCCTTTCAGCAAATTCGTCTCAGTCGCTTCTAACAACTTCCGCTTCATTTCATGGTAATATGATACTTCCTCAAATGCATCGGATACGTCATTTTCCAAGAATTGTACGATTTCCAAGAAGGAAGGTCTTGCTCTAGGATCTGTCTTCCAACAATTACACATCATGTTGTACAATCGATCAGAACAATCGTCAGGTTGTTCCAGCACACCACCTTCGACAACAAATCTTAAGACATCTTCATTTGATTTTCCAGGGTAAGGCTGAGCAGCGAGGGTGGCCATCTCCCACAAAACAACGCCATACGACCTGCAGAAATGACGTGGCTATTATCAACCCAAAACTTAGTTTCGTATTAGTTAAAGATCAAATTTTGTGACTGCCAGTGAAGTTCTCGCTCTGGTATAACACAAAGCTTCAGCTCATGAGGAAATTTGCAAAATACTGCAAGAGTCAGAAACATAATCTTACATTTCCTTGCACCAGTTTTGGTACTGATCTTAAAATTACTAATAACACTGAAAAGAAAATCAACTTTGATCGTAATTAGATTTGATTGCACTATTCATGGCAGAAGAGAAACAATATCACACTGGATCTGATAACTTCGGTTGTAAAATACCTTACAAATATGCCACGGATTACTAATTCAGACATAACTGCATAGTGGTAGGACACAATTAGGTTGAATTACATCGGATTAGAGTCTCTTTTGCCTACCTTGAAAATGTCATGAAATTCTCTTCCTTGACATTGGCAGCCTTTCTCAGCCATATTTCCTGGCCTTGAACTGAACAGCTCCATCACATGTGCTCTTCGGAATGTTTGGGCCTGAGTCGCCCTTTGGCATTTCCTGCACATCACCTACGGCTCACAAATGGTGTGCAGGAAATGCCAAAGCGCGAATTAGGCCCAAACATTTCGAAAAGCAAATGTGAAGGAGACCTTCAGTTACGGCTGCAAATGTCAAGAAAGAGAATTTATGGCACTTCAAGGTGATCAAACAACCTAATCCGACCTAATTCAACATATTTGTGCTCTACCACCCAAGCAATATCACTGATTTTCGTCAAAAATGCTACGACAAATTTGATAAAAACATTTTGATAAGAAAAACACTTACCAAACATCAGAAGCGGTTGTGAAAATTCCATCACGAAGACTTTCAGGAGCCATCCATCGAACAGGAAGCAATCCTTTTCCACCTTTACGATAATAATCAGTTTCATAAACATCACGTGTCATTCCAAAATCACCAATTTTCACAGTGAAATCAGCTGCAACCATACAATTTCTTGCTGCCAAATCACGATGCACAAATTTACGAGCTGCTAAATATGACATACCATCTGCTATTTCTGCTGCCATTTGCAGGGTTTCTGCTAGATTTGGAGGTGAAAGACCACCTCGTTCCTATGTTAACAAAAGATATGATAAATTGGGCCAAAGCTTTGACTGTCAAAAGGATAAAACTTAATACGGCTGCTTCAGTCCTCCACCTGAATTGCTTTTAACTCCACTGATTCAGCTTGAAGTCTTTTAGACGAGAGGCCAGACGAGGGTGCTTCATATGGGGCAGTGCTTTACTAAGAATTTTTAAGCAAACAATAAATAAAAGCTTTGAAATTACGCAAAGGCAATTATGTTCGAATAAAATGCTCAAGCTTGCCAATCTTAATTATCTATTTTGAGCAACAACTTGTACCCTGCAAACCAGGAACGGAAAAATAATATTCTTAAAATAATTCCTCGGGTCGAACGCATGGACACAAACTTCCTGCAAAGAACCTCCCTCAAATAAAGTATTTCTTGAGCTATGTGTAACCCTTTGACCAAAAATTCGCTAGGAATAATTTTAACATGGGGTTACAGCGGCATCTCCTGTGAATGGTTCTCGCGAGCTTGCGTACCCTATTTCATCATGGCTCCAAAATACATCAGGAATGGGCGAGGCGAGGGAGGGATTTATTTAAAAGATAAGAAATCATAACATATTTGAACAATTCTTGCTACTGATTTTGGCTCATGGCTCAAATACTTTGCTTACCTCAGGTCGTCTGCTCCTCAAAAACGTCTTCAAATCACCTCTCTCCATCAGCTCCATAACAACAAGTGTTGGCTGTTCTTGAGACACCACACCAAGCAACCTAACAATATGGTTACAGTTGAATGCTTTCATTATGGAGGCTTCTTGCAAGAATTCACTGCGATCTCTGATTGATGCATTTTCATTTACAGTTTTAACGGCAACTCGTAGCTTCGGTTCATCTTCTATGATGTCATAAGCAATGCCTTCGTATACCATGCCGAAGGAGCCTTTACCAAGTTCTTTAATGAGTTCGATTTTGTCACGTGGTACTTCCCACTCATCCGGGATGTAAACTAGAAAAAGAGAGGAAAATTGCTTTAAGAAAAAGACAGAAATATGAAACAGAATGACAGCAACTTCATCAAATTATCTTCAGGAATTAGAAATGAGTGTACTACGCATAGCTCTCTTGGAAAGAAGGATCCAAGGAGACTAAGGCGAGCGCGGTCCATTCTGACGGCCTTGGCAACAGTAGGAAGTTGGGGGCATCCCTTCCGCTTCGGTGATAAGGCTTGCTTCTTGGTTGATAAGGGTTGCTTCTTGGTCGCAACTCCCTGCTAAGTTGAGTTATTTTCCATTCATTTGCACCTTTCAAGCGTTGCATGATACTTGTTTGGTATGGTAAGTGTTTTCTCTCAATTTTTTAGGCGCCTAGCCATCCTTCCGCCCATTTGAGTGTATTTGAGCTACTGTATTGCATATATTCACTCAAGTTTGAAGTTAAGCCTGTTGATCGGTTTGGGCCTGATCTGAGTAGCTTCAAAGCTGAGGTCCAATATATGCAATAAAGTGGCTCACACTACACTCACCAGTAAATGAAATGATGAATAGGTGTCTGAATAAACCAGAAAGAAACACTTACCAAATTAGACAGTTATCGTGTGAATCTTGAAAGGTGCAAATAGATGGAAAACTAGTCCAGTTTGCAAATAGATCGAAAACTAGTCCAGTTTGCAGGGAGATGCAAACTAGCTGCAAGGAGGGGATTCCCTTGATTTCCTACTGTTGCCAAAGCTGTCAGAATGGGCCGTGCTCTCATCAGTCCCTTTCCCAAAACTGCGAAAAGGTCTATGCATGTCGTTTAGATTTTACAAATTTGCGACGATAGAGACAAACTTGTTTTGGTAAATCCAACTAGCAACAATGATCCTGAACTGGGATGGGAATTGAAAGTTGCTATAAACGAAAAAACCACTTCGATTAACAGCCTCGTTTTGGAAATTATTCAAAATTTGTTCATATGAAATTTCGGAGGCCAAGTTCGGATTTAGCACCCAAACTTTAGTCTAACCACAGGTTTTCATGTTGCTAGCAGTCGTGGTGTTAATTTTATGGAGACGTAAAGTTTGGAAATCTGTAAGGGATTTGACCGTGAAAATGACTCGGGGTGTAAAGTTTCGCCCCGAACGATTTCACGGTCAAATCCCTTATAAATTTTTGAACTTTACTTTGTCATAAAATCAACATCACAGTCGCCAGTAGCGTAAAAACATGTAACCAGACTAATGTTTGGGTGCTAAATCCGAATCTGGGCTCGAAATTTTCATAAGAACAATAGGAAGGAATTTTGACAAATTTCCAAAACGAGGCTGCTTAATCGAAGTGGTGTATTGAAGGTTGCTATAAACAAGCAACACCTGCCCATTGTGAGTGACTGGATCATCAAAATTACCTTCATTGGAATTCAGATACTCTGGGTTGACGGACGCATACAGTAAACCAGGAACTCCCATTTGTGCAGTCCTGAAAGATAGGAAGTGTAACCAATACATGAGAAACAATATCTTTCATTGAATTTCAAAGATTTCTCAGGAAACAATATTGTTGTTTGCAGAGCATTTTTATGCAGCTATTCCAGCCTTGCCTTCAGACTGAAACGAATGAAACAATTTTTGAAAGAACATCTAACACGAGATATTTAAAGCACAATATATCGAAAATCCAATGTTTCCGACAAACGATAGCATTACCGAGACGAACACTTTTTGTTGCTCGGCACTTGTTTTAGGGTGCAAAGATAAGACGTCAATGGAATCTATGCATCATGACGACTATTTGGATATGTAAATCTCGCAAATGAAGCTTTATTACAAAGCTTATTGTTCAGCGATAAAGATTTTTCCGACTCACTGACTAAACAAATCCTTGAGCTAAGGATACACTTCAAATATAATTTTTCCTTTCTTTTGTGAAAACTTTTCTTTCATAGACACCTCTGAGGGGGTGGGGGAGGCATTATGGAAACAAGGTCACATTGACATTTAATTTCATTCTCATGTCATTTCATTTCAGTTCATTAAGGAGGGAGGCCCTTCACCCTTGTGGCTGATTTTCAAGGGGCCCTCCACATAAAAACTTACAATAAACTAAATAAAAATATCTAAAATCTACTTACAATAGATATACAACGCTAAAAAGTGAAACCAATGCCATTCCTGCCATTTCGGACTGGGGGTGTTTTTAAACTACATTTCAACTTATAGATTTTATTAAAGTGTACATTTGTAATTACATTTCTTTTTTTCCTCAGTTTCTATGATCTTTTAATCCTTTTTCATGGCAAATTTTTACTTACCTATTTACTTACTTACTTATTCATGACACTGGTCGTTTCGAGTGAAGTTCTGCGGGGTAGACATATCCTTTGCACCCTGTGGTATTGCTTCAGTAGTATCGTATATTAGATTCCCGGGGGGGGGTAACTTCAATAGGCGGGTGACGGGGGTGTGCCATTTGACGTCCGAAATCACACCCTAAAATTTATAAATTTTCGCGAAAATGATACCCTAAAATTTACAGGCCATTGAAAATATATACCCTAAAATTGTGACAGCCAACCAAAATTTTAACCAAGTAAGTGAAATTTGATAAAAATCAATACCCTAAAGAGTTATCTTTCTAAAATGACACCCCAAAATTTATGACAAGTTGTGATTTTACCAAAAGTGATACCCCAAAATTTATTTTCTGCTTGAAAAAAGGCACCCCAAAAAATGGCACACCCCGTACCTGCACATATGGTAGTTACCCCCCCCCCCCGGGATTAGATTTTAAATAAAAAGATACTATAAATTTTTATTGGAATAGATGCAAAAACAAAATATCCACTCACTTCCTAACATGGATGTAGTAGACAATCGTTATCAATAATAAAATGATCAAGAACGCTGCTCCACTTCCAATGCCAATGACAATCTTGCTTGAAGTAGGAGTTGCAGCGGCCACTTTCTCTTCAATCGTAAAGTACGTATACGGAGTCCATGTGCTACCATTAGAAGCGGGAGTTATCGCACGGATTCGTATTGAATAATTGCCAGGTGCAGCTCCTACTTCTATCAATGTAGTAGGCAAATTTCCAAGACGGCAGCGAAGTCTCTCTTCGTTCTGGTTATGCCTGTTAAAAAAATAACCGCACGGTGTAAGAAGGTATAACTTTGGAGGATTTAAAGGTGTCGTCTTGGAATTTTCGTTCCAAGCCTCTAAGAAATCAATGGTGACTGGAAGCCCAGTTCCTATAAGTCTCAAATCAAGAGACAGTTTTCTTGCTGCACGTAAACGTTAAGAGTTATAAGTCAGATTACACTGACAAGAAAAACTTTCATTTTCAACGAACCAAGTGATAATCTTTTAGGATAGTCAATTTTACCTTCACATCCTTGCGTGACTAAAAGACACTAAAAGACAGGCTTATACGTCCTTGTATAAAAAGATGAGTTGAATAAAAATTGAATTGCATATGTTTCCTCACCTGGTACGGATGTCATATCTCAGAACAATTCCATTAGGCTTTGGTGGTGCTATCCAACTCACATTGTATGCATTTTCTTTCACACTGACTATGACACGCTCCGGGATACTATCTGCATATGGATTTGCGTCAGTTTGACCAACTGTACTTGCACAGACAACTTCTCGACACTTGACCTTATTGCACGGACATACCTGGAGGAGGACACATATATCTTGTAAATCATACTGCATTCACAAAGACACATCTCAAACATTTCAATCAATCAAACGCATTCGATTTGCTAGACTGGCCAAGAAGAAGACCCCATTCGATGACCTGGTTTCGTTTAAGCTGGCTTGCTTGCAAGCGTGAATGAGGTTTTACACTCCAGTCTTTAGGCAAGAGTTTGGGTTTTCTCAAAATATAAAATAGATAATTAAGATAATAACAAAGATAATTAGAGGGCCTTACAGATTTCGGCACATAAATTTTATGCTATGTTGTTCGATGACTGCTTAGAAGTAAAACTGTGTACTTCTGTGTAAAATTGTTGGGAAGGATGGGATGCGGCACAAAAATGGGTTCATTGGCAAACATTTAGGGTTATCTTTAACGGAAAGTGTTGTCACGGAATATCAAACTTTACGAAAAACAAATCCTTGGATATGAAGACTGCCTCATATTGATTTGATATCTGCAAATGACATTTTCAATTTTGTAATTCAAATCATTACAAGGAATCAGAATGAATAAAACAAAGGAGTTGATTGGGAAAATGTCATTAGAGAGCACCTGCCAATGAATAACTATCAAATTAATGAATTGGAAGAGAATTTAAAGAGCCAGGACGTGTGTGCGTGTACATGTGCAAATTACAAACGTATAACAAATTGTTCTTGTACTCTACATCTATATGGCTCCTGTCTCATATGATCACTCGAGGGGCAAATCACTCAAAAAATAGCGTTCGACATGTTGAAATTACAAGTCTCTCAGATTTTTCGAAGACTTTCACACTTTTCTGATATTTTCAAAAAATTGCCAAAGATTTTCGAGGATTAGTAATAGGACTCTTGAGATTTTCAAAGATTTTTAGGAATTTCTTGGAGATTTCTAAGATTTGTAAAGATTTTTCATGATTTTTCGAGATTTTTGGCATCTCTAAGATATAGCGATTTACTCCTCGTTACAGGCACTTTCTACAAAAAAAACTATGACACTGAGATAGATATTCCTCACGCAATGAATCCATTGTATTTCCTAAACAAAAAACGTCTACCCCAACCCTGCACCCCTTAATGACTTCATGGTTAACGGTCATGGAATATCAGTTTCCATGCTTCCCTGTTTGGAAATTCATTTTTCTTTAGTTGTTGTTAGCTTCAACTTACTTTTGATTAAAAAAGCTGCTGTATTATCATATCAAAAGTCACATTTATGCTCTCGGTGTCTAAATTAACCCTTCTTTGTGCAGTTATTACTGATGTGCGTGAAAAGTAGAGAATGAAGTAATGAAACAGGTATGCAAAGGATAATTTGCAAGACGAGGAATTGACATGACAGGAACGAACGCAGGTGAGAGTAACGAAGAATACAAATACAAAGCAGGAACAAAGAATACAAATGGATATGGAATGGACCGCTGATATTTTGAGAACTGAGGGCACACGGGGAAGGGAATGGAAAATAGGGGCGAAAGGAAACGTTGGCTAAATAGGTGGGGGAGAGGGGCTGAAAACACATCAAGAGTGTGGTACAACTAATATGGTGCATTTTTTCGGTAAGAACAAGTAGGAAATGTTTGAAAATTATATAAAAGAGCCCCCATCCCCCTTCCTCCCGGTATACTCTTCCAACTCAAAGTTGAGGCAGCTGGGATACGAAAATCATTGACCCTACAATCTAGCACAGACAAGTTCTCGTATTCAGGCATATATTAATCTATTTCATTTACATTTTACTATGAAATATATGAAATAATAAATCGATCAATATCAATGTTTAAAGCTAGTATTTACAGTAGTATTAAGATTACACTAATTCAAACCAACTATTTACAAACATAGCATAAGCAAAGTAGAAAGAAGCTTTTAATCAGCGACATGTTTTACAGGTGCATCTATCTGCTGTCCAGTCTTTGATCCTCTTTTTAAAACGCGAAAATGTTGGTACTTGTTTGATACTGTCATCAAGAGTGTTCCATAGTAAACTACCTCGAAAAGACAGTGTATCGAGTCCAAAGCCAAGTGTCTTAATTGTAGGCAGCTTGCACAAGTTTTGCATTCTTGATTGTACGTTAAGGGTTTCTTTTCATGAGATTGCAACAAAAGTAGAAGATATCCACAAATATCTAATGATACGATATAAGAGAATATCCATGGAAAGAGAAATAAAGGAAAAGGGTAATTTGTAAGTTACCATCGTTAGAAAGTCAATTTTCAAGTCCCTCTAAAGTTACAAGTAAACATATATTGATTTATTTTAAATTTTCCTACCTCTTACCAATGGATTATTGCAGTATTGAAGAATATTTACCGTTTGTCTGAAACTTTCTGTGTTGTTAACTGCACTCGACTTTGTATCTGTTCTACCAACTGTGCCATTACACATAGGTTGTGGTTGTCCAAGACAGCCCCCTTTAGTGCAAGGGCACACCTACATAAAAGTTAATCATCCAATCCGTTACAACATCTATATATTACGATAGACCAACAGACTTACTGCATGATACCAGGTATCTCAACAACAACCACAAAAACAAGAATAACATCAATTAGGCCCCGTTCACACTACTACGTTTTTGTTAGTATTCATTTTTGTTGCATCGAAGCTACCGTTCACACTGCTCCGTTTTCGTACAAAAAACGGAGAGAAAAACCTCCGTTTTTGTGCGTTCGCATTACTCCATTTTTGTGAAGCTCATTGTTGGATACTTGAGCGTTTTCAAAAACCTCCGTTTTTGTGCGTTCACATTGATCAAATGCGTTTTCGAAAACCTCCGTTTTTGTGGCGATTTTGTGCGGATCAGTGTGAACACTTTCACAAAAACGGAGGTTTTTCTCTCCGTTTTTGTACAAAAACGGAGTAGTGTGAACGGGGCCTAAGAATGAGACTTTTTGCACTTTCTACATTTTTTTAACTAATTGTTTGCTCATATTGCCTGGGAGTAAAATAGTTTGAGCTTCCATTAATCTATCGATAGCGGTAATTACAAATATGCAATCAGACTAATACAGCAATGTGAAATACTGCAATAACAACAACAAGAACGATGACAACGACGACGACAGTGCTACTACAAATATCATTTTGAAAAACGATTTTCCAGATAAACTGAACTCGCATACTTTCATATACGTTTACACCATGCGTCCACACGTAAACGGCGATTTAAGCTACCCTATATGCATACATTCGAAAATGCTTTCCAAAGTGGATACTGTTTTCACGTCTTCGTGTCGTAAACGCATATCGTAAACGGTGACATTACAGAGTTTATATTCGTCAGTCGTTTTCAGTTTTTTTTTAGAAAACACTGTTTTCACGTCTTCATGTGGACAGTCATAAATGCATACTTTTGTAAACGATGACTTCATAGACTTCATGCTCATCATTCATTTCTAATGGTTCTGGGGTTTACGTGTGGACAGGCTAAGGGCCTGTTCATATGGAGGTGAGCCAGCCCGCTTACTGGGCTGGAGCACTTTGCCGAGATCTCACCTCATCCCTAATTTCAAGACAAAATTTGATTTCTATTCATATGAGTATGCGGGCTGGCCCGCTTAGCGAGATCTCACTACTGTAGAGGCGAGATCTCGGTAGGCGGGATGAAAATTTCCCATATGAACACTCTATCTCAGCTACCCCGAGACAAAATGTCGCTATTGCTCATGCGCTGCTTCTCTAAACAATGGGCACGTGCCTCATTTTTGACACATTTCAAATTTCTGTCTGGGCAAGCGGGCTGGAATTTCTCCATATGAACATAAGATGAAAACTGTCCCGCCTAAGCGGGCTGGCTCGCCTCCATATGAACAGGCCCTAAAACGCTCTATGAACGATTAGTGGATCAGTGTGGACGGAAAACATTCTATGGGTTTAGAAAATGTAAACGTATACGCGTGGACGGGGCCTAACATGAAACAGACAGTCAAAACCATTCTATAATTGGCACAAGCGTCGCCCTTTGAAAAGCATGAATTCGAGAGATATGGATTACTCCAGATACACTAAAGTTGTCCAATCAAAATAAGGATATTATCAACTGGTTTCTAATTTGCGACCAATCTCATGTGTTTGTTCTTCGTAAATTTCTTTTTCATCATGTTCACTTTTTAAATGGTAAGTGCCTTTCACAATGGAACTCCGATTACTATTTTAGGCACAATAGATGTTCTTTTTCAGCCCTTCTTTTAATTCATTTTTCACTTCATTCATTTTATCATATCTCAGCACAAAGCCCTATCAGCTGAAAAAGAAATTTTAGATCTTAGAAATTTGCTGGTCTTCCTAGGGATCGTGCTTCGGGAAGGATGCTAATTTTGCAGCAGCAGAGCAAGTTACGCTAGTGTGATCAGGATACATGTTTGAGGTGCATTTATTAAGGCACTGCTCAAAGTCATTCACATACAGGATGAAGAGGAGAGGCCCAAAGCACGAGCCCTGTAGAATACCGCAGTGAACAGTTTTTAGGCTATATTTTTGGCTATTCACTTGACAGTATTGCTTGCTATTCGTCAAGTACGACGTGAACCACCGAAGAGGTTTTCCCACTACGCCGTATTTAGTAAGCTATGAGAATTCCGTGGTCCACCGAATTATATAGATGAAGAAAACAACCCCGAACGTTAAATAGCTTACCATGATTCTATACTCCCGAAAATATTCCAGATTCTTGATAACGTATTTTAACGTATTGCCAGATACTTTGATATAGTTCTCAACAGGACGAAGGGTGGGTAGAACAGGAGTCTCTACAGAAGAGGTTCTTGTTGTTTCTTGACTTTGAATCTTGCCCGTCTGTGGAGCTGTGGTTTTTATATTTTTTGATGGCTTTTTGCATTTACCCTGTAACGATATAAGACCTGTGAGCAAACAATTTGCAACTTAGGCTACGTTCACACTGCTCCGTTTTCATTTCGATCCGTTTTTGTTGATGAAAACACTGCCGGTTCACATTGCTCCGTTTTCAAATAGGTACGCTATGAAAACGATAGGCGTTCACATTGCTCCAGCAAAACGGTGTTGTTAATCCCATTTTCAAAACAAAGCCTTTTGTTAATAGCTGTCAACAAGGCGCCAATAGCGACTTTGAATGCCTTTGTAGTCAAAAGTCTATTAACAAAGGAATGTGCAGCGTTTTTCAAATGTCTCCGTTTTTGGCGTTCACATTGAAAACGGATCGTTTTCAAAACGCACCGTTTTCAAATTTATGCGTTTTCATTAGCGTTTTCGAAAAGCCCCGTTTTCACAGCGGAGCAATGTGAACGCAAGGCAAAAACGAAGAAGTTTTACTCCGTTTTCATATGAAAACGTAACAGTGTGAACGGGGCCTTAAACAGAACCTTTCCAGTACTTTGAATAGTGTATTCTTTAAATTGTACGCGGTTTTGGGAGAGGCCGCCCTGGAAATCAGCCATTGCTAAAGGGTTACCCTCCTATAGATGAAAGAAATACTAAATGCTGAAAAAAACCTGATAAGAATAGAAAGATTACCTTTTTGATTGCTTCTTCATCACACACTGGACCAGTCTTCTTTGTGCCTTTTTCGCTAGAAGATTCGTTCTTGCCAGAATCGTCTTCCTTTTTGCTAAACAATTTGTATATAAGCGCGTCTTGGAGATTTCTGCTGAACAAGGCGAAGTTTCGATCTTCGCGAACTCTGCGCGATACTTTCGTGTTTGGCCCACAATCACATGTTACATTACGACGACAGAAGCCTGGGGAGAGAACCAAATATCGAGTTACAAGGGAGAAAGAGACTATCATGGGCAACGCAGACTACGCATTTCAAAATTCATCTGATTGAAATCGGCTGATCCGCTCTGAAGATATGAGGGAATTCGTCAAAAAACCCCTTCAAGATACCTTAGAAACAGGCCTGAAGTCACAACTAAATTTTGCGCTCGGAGCAATGACTTTTACATTCTTCGGTACGCTTTATCACTTTGGAAGAACTAAAGTGTCATTCCTGGGAGCATAACAACATTGTTCCAAGCCATTTCAAGGGTTGTAGGAAACGCTGAAGTTAAAAGAAAGATTTAAGTATTACAAATTGAGTTGTTCCTACATTAATTCCTATCCTAGATCCTATCTTTCATGTGCGATGTATCGACTTGTTTTCCTTCAGTTTGTACTTCTCCTGCGAAGGCTCCATTTTAATTCCTGCATGTGGCGGCATGACCTCAAGTGGCCTTTTCTATAACTTTCCTCATAATTTCAGACAGGAGTGGCCAATTTGAATTCGTTATATCTAAAAATTGATTCGAAGAAGTCCGCCATTATATAATATATTTCGCCAATGTCATCTTCTTGAAACCAAGGGAGCCGTGGCCGTTCAGACGAGCATCGTTTTTACTGACTCATACAGAGCAGGGTGTCCCAAAAAATTGTGCCCCGTTTGTGTGGCTGATGTGGAGGAGCCATAGTTTCAATTATCTCGGTTTTTAAACGATTGCATAGGTCAAGCTTCAACTTAGAGTTTGAGACCTTGCATGAGTCAACCTGGCACGTGGTTGCAGATTTATGGAAGAGAAAAGGCAAAATAAGTGGTTGCTTCGAAAACAGCACATCTATTGTTCTCCATTAATATCAAAATCAAGTAAGTTTCCAAAGAAAAATGGTTCCGACTTCGTATTAAAATTCTTTCTAAATTCTTTAAAGGGTTAGCAGTGTTTGCTATTCATATGGGAGCATTTTCTACCTTTTAAAAATATAGTGAAAATTTAAATACGATGCCAGAGTCCTTTCTCTGAACGCTTACTAAAATTTAACTTTGCTGGAGAACAATGAAAGTACAGCTTTTTAAGCAACCAGTTCTTTAGCCCTTTTTCTACCATAAATCAGCAACCACGCGTCAGACTGACTCGGACAAGGTCTCAAAGCTGAAGCCTGGCCTATGGAAATTTGCCAAAAACTGATTTAATCAAACCTAAAGCTCCTCCAAAGTAGCCACACAAACGGGACACAATTACTTTGGAACACCCTATATATGAATCATAATCTTGGCAAACGCCACTACTTCATTTTTTACTCACTTGGTATATAGGTAGTCAGAAAAAGATACTTCCACTACGTAAAGGGGACAAAGGATGGACAATTGTGGTAAAGACAGTTTAAAGGAATTCTTTACTATGATCCTTTGCTTTACGAGTTTAAATTAATTTTGATTGGTCGATTTACAATGAGACAAAAACGATGATCGTAAACAAATTCCTTGACGTCATCATAGCAAACTTCTCGGTACACAAATTCCATAACCGAAACAGACCTTCATTTGCCAGAAAAGAAGTTTGGACGGAGCGTCCAAATCTGATAAATTTTGCCAAGGAAAACAAAAGCATGAGCCCCATTCTCAGTGGAAACATTGTTAGCTGAGTGTTTCGAATCCCGAAACACTTTTCAGATGACATCGATAATTTTACTCTTGAGCGAGTCTGCAATGGTCCATTTCACACAAAGGGCAGTTTGATTTGTCTTTTTTGGTCTTATTTCTCATTATCTAATTGCTAAAAAACACTAACCGAGTGAAGAGCTATTCTTGCCAGAAGTTTCCGGTGCATCAGTTGAAGACTGAGCTGTGACATCACGCGAGCACCAATCAAGCTTGGAATGCCAAAAAGAATATTCCTTCGGTTTATAAAAAATCCTGTATTGTGTTATAACACCATTGGGATCATCGGGAGGACTCCAAGTAACTTGTATCTCTGATTTTGACAAGAATGCAGCTTGTAGGCCAAGAGGTCTTCCAGGAGCTGTTTTGAGGAGAGAATTAAAAGATGTAAGGGAACAGTGAGCTGTGTGGGGTTTGTAGGGTAGGGTGAGTGACCGAGTGGCTTCTTCAGGCTCTGTAAGGCAACGAAAGTTAAGTTCGGCCGCATGAGGTCAAGCTATGGATCGGTAATCTTCCAGGTGCCTGAACGAGCGACTCTTTTCACCGTCCTTCCAAAGGGTCATTAAATTAGGGGTCCTATCATGCCTGGATGCGGCAATCATAATAGGACTAAACTAGCAGTATCTAGGTTTGGTAGCTAAATTAGATTCATATTGTCGCTTGGTAACCAATTCCTGTATGTAGGCCTATTACTTTTGTTATATTTTTGTTAACTGAATGAATCTTCTGTGTATAAATATGGTAAAATGAAATGAAATGAGCAATATTATTGGTAAGTGAGTGGAGCGTTTAGAGGAATGGAGACAAACTGCACTAACATGAAATCAAATGGAAGCAAATAAAAGGAATTTTTGGTTCTGTTCTGGTTCTGTTCCGTTCTGGTTCTGGTTCTGATACATGACAAGATTTGGCTTGATAACGGGCTATGCTCGAAACGTCGCTACTTTCAATTCGCATCAAAGTGCTTATACTTCATGTTATTTACTTGTTTGTCAAGATTTTGCTTCCCTGCCCACCCGTCTTGCGATCGCTCCTTTGTGTAGTCGGTGCAGATCTTTTGGCATCACATCACAAAATCAATGCCGTCTACCCGCTCACGTATCAAGACAATAACGAAATCAAACATATACGCAATCCAATGTGATCAATAGAATAAGAGAGGTAACAAGAGCGCATTGTTGACATCACCTCTGTCGTATTCAGGATTGTGTGACCAAATTGCCATATTTCGACAGAAAGACATCGCAACTTTCTAATTCTTTTCGATTAGTTTGCGGCAAACCGCAATCAGCTGTACTAAGGCAACAAGTCTCTCTTCTTATTTAGGCCCCGTTCAGATTAATCCGTTTTTGCATGAAAACGGATATGTTAATCCACTCCAAAAACGGAGCTAAGTGAATGCGCTGATATAAACGGAGCTGAATGAAAACAGCGCTAAACAAAAACGCATATCTGTAAATTGAACACCAAAAACGGAGGAATTTGAATACGCTAACAACAACAAGTCTTGCTACACTTGTTTTCCAAAAGAGACAGTCAGGTGCGTTTTTGAGAACAAGTGTGAACACTTATTGAAAGATATCTGTATTTATCTGAAAACGGAGCAGTGCGAGCGGGGAGGAAAAATAGCTCCGTCTTTATGACGAATCTAAATGAAAACGGATTAGTGTGAACGGGGTCTTAAAATAAGCTGAAAGGATAAAAGAATGACAAGCATAAATGAAATGGATGAATGAATAGCCTACCACTAGCCACAATGCATACACTAGTTCCAATTTCATCATCGAAGCTAAGAATGGTTGGGCCAGGTTATTACCCGGATGGGTGACCACCTGAAAACATCGGGCATCACAGATAAAGCGCCTCACCAAGGTGCAAAATTGGTACCTTGGTAATGAAGGCAATAAAAACATCAGAAGCGCCAACTGTAAGGCTGCACGTTGTGTAACAAATACGCCCAAAGTGAGAAAAACATGCTTGAGCTGAAGGGGATCATGGAATAGTAAAGCGCCATTTGATATTGAATTATGATAAAGGCGCTATGTGAAAACAATAACTTTACGAATAAATGAATAAATGAAGAAATGAATGAATAAATAAATGCATAAATGAATAAAAGAATGAAAGTAACCAGTCATTCATTATCTGTTACCGGAGAAGAGATGGAAGAAATCTTTAACAGTCACTTAATCACCTGCTTCTGAGAGTCGTATTTCTACTATGCCACTTTTTCTGATTTCACCATCAAGTACATATGTCTCCACGAAAAATGCATACAATGCATAGGGTTTGAGATCCATGACACTATTCTTCATGAGTACTACCTCCTTGACACTTGTTTGACTGAAATATGAAGAGAACGATTCATCAATGGCTTCAGATAATATAAAGAGAACGATTCATCAATGGCTTCAGATAATATAAAGAGAACGATTCATCAATAGCTTCAGATAATATAAAGAGAACAATTCATCAATGGCTTCAGATAATATAAAGAGAACAATTCATCAATGGCTTCCGATAATATAAAGAGAACAATTCATCAATGGCTTCAGATAATATAAAGAGAACGATTCATCAATGGCTTCAGATAAGTGCTTATTAGGTGATAGCATAGGACATATTGCGCAACATCGCAACAGCTGCTTTGACTGACACCGAAATTTTAGCGATTAGAAACACAGGGAATTCTCTCGACCAGTAATTCAAAACAAACAAAGCCATTAAGTTCCCTGAAACCGGTGGGGCAAACTGTCGCCTTATGCAGACGAGAAGGGGTTTTAAAGAAAAGTGATGAGTTTATTCTGAAAGAAGAATAAATCTGACGAGCTCCCTGGCGGATTTTGCTTAACGTAACAGCTCTCTATCAAACAATTTCTTTTAACTTCAGTTTAACTTTCTTTTAACTTCAGTTAGCTTTTTGTGATTACTTTAAACCGGAGTACTCTTTTGGAACACAAAGAACTTACTTTGAATTAACTTCTATCTTAGGCACGCTGACATCTATCTGATTCCACCTGTAAAGAGAGAATATACAGCTGATATTTGTGGGTCGAAGTACTCTCCTCCGCGAGGTTTACGGAACTATGGACCACGGAATAGCTGAACTAATAAAGAAAAACATTAAAGAAACCTCGCAGAGGAGAGTAGAGTCGAAGAGTACAGAGAATAGGAGACCCACATGAAGAGACCTTGTCACCTCTTCAATTACATCAATATTTTGCACATGGGTTAACAGCAAATGAAAAACAAAGAAGCATCATGAAAAAGAGAATAGTCAAAGCTAGCTAAGGAAATAGTAGTTGATAGAGCAAACGTGACAAATAATGGACATTTGGAAACAAAGTTGCATCTGATTCGACGGTTGCATTTTGGACTCAAAGATTGTCTGAAGGATACAAAACAGCATCAGATCTCCTAATGCTCAAGCTAAATATGATACATTAAAGGAAACTACAGGGCTAAGAGGCCTTTTACATGGAGACCTGTCATGAAACTCGTGCCGGCATGAGTTCATGCCGGCACGAAAATGCACTCTGTTTACATGAGTAACGACATGAAACTCATGCCAGCATGGCCTCGTGGCGCCGTGAGTCCCGACATGAAACTTTCAATATATTATCATATCGATTTGGTTTTCATGTCGCCCCGATATAAGAAAATTGTCTTTACATGAGGTTTTCCATGCCGGCATGACTTTTCATGCCGGCATGAAAAGGCGACATGAAATTTTCATGCCGTCCCGAAATGAAAGTTTCATATCCCCCGACATCATGTAAACACAACAGCAGCTCAGACCAGCACCCGATATGAAAACTCATGCCGGCACGAGTTTCATGTCGGGCCTCATGTAAACGGCCTCTTAAGTATAACGACAATACATGCAGACGATGCTGCTAACATAAAGAAAGCAAATATAGAATATCCATGGGAATGCAAGAATTTTGACATAAAAATTCAAAGATAAACTATTTTCAAATGACCACAAACTTTTAAAAGAAATCTGTGAGAGTTCAAAATATTTTGTAAGTACTTTGAGTCTGCGTAAGGTTCAGTTATATAGGCTAAAACAGGCTAATAGGCTAAAGGCTAATAGGCTACAATGTCTGCCCCCTGGGCTAAAATTAAGATATTATCTATTGCAAGTATGGCAACGGAACGTAACTGAAGTTAAGTGCTGTTGTATCTAAATCCAGCCTGTCCTATAAGCACATTTTAATACTGCATTCACACTGACAGTTAAACCAACTTTACCTAAACCAAGGTTAAATTTCAACCAATCAAAAGCATTGGATTTACTGGGTTAACCAATTAGCAGGCTCCATTCGATAACCTGGCTTAGTTTAAGCTGGTTTAAAGTGCACTTCTCTTTGAAGGACAAGTCCGGGGTTGGTATAATTGTTGATTATTCAAGAGATTACACTGTTGTGAATGGTGTGTAGTACTTTTTTCAATTTTTTCTCTTTTAATCTGCGAACAACATATTTCAATCCGGTAAGAAGTGCAAAATGACATCATATTTAACTGACGTCAGTTTATGTTGACCTGAACGAGGCTGCCAAATGTGTTGATATTATACCACTCACATTGCTAGCCTCCTTATCGCGCCTTCGCACACTCGTACAAAATACAAAATGGCGACGATATTTGGCCCAACTTACAAAGATTTATTAACCAATTTATGATAGTTGGAAGCATCAAAACTTGGAAAGGACTCACGATTGGTGTTCAGCAGTTGGTAGGGTTGCTTTTTAACAATAATTTTATCAACCCCGGACTTGTCCTTTAAGAGATTGTGGGAATTAAAAACTTACTTTATAGCACCACAGCTATCTTCCTTCATTTCTACTTTCCTAGTATCTTTGGAACTGCAAAATAAAAAGGCAAATAAGGGGATTATTGTCGTATAAACATATCTGCTCAATACAGCTTCGTTAAAAATAAAGTAAAAAGGCGTTAAGAATAGTGTAGAAATGCGAAAGAAAGTAACAAACTAAGGATTTTTGCCCGCACTGCGAATTTCTTTAAAATATTCTATTTTGAATACACATAGTCTCTTACGAGGTTCCTGCAACGATCTTTATGTTTAGTTCCCGTACCTTCGTGGAAATTTCAGAAAAAAGTTTTTGAAAGCAATCCAAAGCTTAAAAATGACTTAAGTACCTCCCAAATAACATGATACAAGATGCAGGAAACAAGTGAAAATAACAAGTAAAAATACGCTGCCTTATATAATAGCTACTTGAATAATCTTTACCAGCACTCGAGTTTCTTAATCTTCTAGCGATCTGGGGGTTGAGTTTCTTATGAGTCCCATCGCATAACAAATCTATTTGTTCTTCCCTTTCAACTAGATTTTCGTGTACTGTAAAATATTTCAGCAGAAATTCCCTCGCAGAATGATTTTGATACTGGGAGATAGTAGCACCTAAGGGGAGGTTACTTCCATATATGGAGCACCGGGTACGTGCCGCCCATAAGGATGGGTTTAGAACCTCAAAAATCCTTAAATACGGGTCTCAGAATTTAAATTTCCCACTAGAAATGGGTAGCGTTTTGATTTGCGACGAAAAAGGTTGTCGAGTTTAGTATTTGCAACTTCTATCTATTTTTATTTTTTTTAAATTTGTTTTTAATTCTTATATTTGAATTTTGTACCAAAAATATACTTCGTCTTCAGTTCAGGTACTTACATAATTCGATAATTGATGATGTAAAAAACATTTCGTGGATCCAGCGATCTCAGATGATTCCATGTCACTTCCACACATTTTTTGTTTGTGCCAGGATCACACAACTTCGGATCTGTTATCTCTTTCACTGTTATAGTAAATTTCTTAACATCACCTGGATAAGAAAAATGGATAGAGAGTTTGTAAAAGCAAGGGCCCTAATAAGAAGATTCTATGAGGTTTAATAAGTGGTGCTTTGACATTGATCTTCCTGAAGTTTTTGGGTAACAGTTACATTACATTAGCTTAAAATGGCCTACAATGTATTTCAAAACATTTCCTGCAGTCAGAAATGTTAAAAAAGTCTCCAGCCGTCGTCATGGACCGACCTTTGCCTAAAACATTCAGAAGTCGGAGCAACTAGGATTCGAACTATCCAAGCATTGTTGTGGACCGACTTTTCGTTTATCAGAAAGATTTTGGACCGACTCAAAAATATTGGGGGGGTGTCTCACCCCCCACACCCCCTAATGTGCGTCCCTGGGGTGAATTTCGTTGAACAAAAGAATCTCATCTCCGAAAAACCAAAGTGATTTTCCATTCGGAAGAATAGATTTCACTCTTTTAAGCCCCGGTCAAACGCATTCAACATTTCATCCAGCATGCAAAAACCAACTTTGGATGACATGTTGGATGCGTTTGACCACCCATGTTGGATCATCAAACACTTGCAAATTGATGTTGGATGAAGTTTGATCGAGATCAAAAACAACTTTGTTTTCGAATGTTGGATGCAATGTTGGATGCGTTTGACCGCTTCACCCAACATGCCGCCCAACATTTTATGTGTAGGAATGCGCAGAACGCTCTGCAAAGTTGATACTTCATGATCTGACCGCCCTTTTCGATTCACTTTTCAGCAGTTTGCTTTCTAAATCGGCAATTCTTACTTCTAGTTTGCTACGGTTATTTTCAATCACTTTAAACTTGTCGCTGCGCAGGCGAATAATGATCATGGCTTTTGCTAGCAATGTTGGATGAAATGATGGATTAAATGTTGGATACGTTTGATCAGGGCTTAAGCCTGGTTTTCATTAAATCGTAATTAATCGACGACCATTGTTTAACCATACCTGCCAATTAACTGTGTTAAATTTCTTTTGAATCCTCTGTCAGCTACACAGACTTCTATCTCAGTTCGTTAGGCGATAAATTGTGTTGTGTTGTTGCCGTTGTCTATCGAAACACAATAAGGCGTATGACCAAACGAATAAAGATAGAAGTCTGTGTAACTGAAAGAAGATTCAAGAGAAATCTAACACAGTTAAGTTGCAGGTATAATTAGTTTTTGGTACATTTGTAAGTGTTACCTGAATAGTGCAAGTATTAATGAACGGTTCTCTGCCACCGTGTGTAAACGAGATAATTTCCGAGGAAGGCGTTTCGTTTTAAACAGCACAAATGAATTCTTGTGATTTTTCTACATCACAAAATAATTCTGGGCAGTATATATTTTGGACCACAAAAATGTCGGAAATAATGGTTTTCAGACGTCTACAGATATTGACGTCTGAAATTGGGCAACCAGCATGTATCGCAGCCCTATTGTGAAGGTGGCCTAAGTTCATATTGCTTGAAATCAGAGTCTGATGGAAACAATTTGTGATGTCATTCAAGTCAGGAGAACTTCAATTTAGCTCCAGATGAAGCCATGTTTTCCTTATATGTGTTAAACACTGAAACTGAATCGAAGGAAATCCAGGAAATTCGTTCTGGAAATTGAAATTGAATAGAGAACGCTCGCAGAGCATCCTGGTTACCCAATAGGCTTTAATATCATTCTTCACTTGCAAATTCGGATTTTAGAATAAATCACTTACATTCACCAAGATAACCATTCTTTGTTTCAGTGACAGATTTCGATTTGCTGCCTTGCAACGTCTTTTCAAATGATTTGATCTTGTTGGGACACAGATATGGGTTGCTATGGAAAAGCAGTCTCCCCTTGGTAACAAATAATGTCTTTGGATTCCATAGCGTCTTTAAGTTTGAGTTGCGGAACACCAACAGGGCCAAACTGAAAGAGAAAACATGCAGTTTGAAGTCTATTTGATAGTTAAAGGGTCTGTTTCATCCAGCATGCCTTGCACGTGTCGTCCCTTGGTTTGCCTTTGTTGTCGCCATTTTCATGGCCCATGAAAATGGCGACAAACAAAGGCTAGCCAAGAGACGACACGTGCAAGGAATGCTGGATGAAATAGACCCTTTAAGGGATTTTAGCAAATACTGAAAGTCACTGATAATAATCGGATTCTGATAACAGAATTTCTTGCAAGTTTCTCAATGGCTTTATAACAATCTTCATGGCTACTCATCTATGCCTTCGTGGACATTTCAAAAAAAAAACTTTTATCAAAAGAAATAGTTCATTGAGTTATATTTCCCCAGCACTGGAGTTTCGTAGTTTTTGGTGATCTGTGAGCAAAGTTTCTCCATAGAAAATACCCGTGTCACCACAATGTAATAAAACATAAAGGAATGAATAGCTGTCAGTGACGTTCATACTTAAAGCTTTTTGCCAAGGGAGGCGAACCTGTTAGGATTAGTCATATAATTAAAGTTAATTCTATATTTCATGTAAACAAGATATCAAATGTCTTTTCAATCAAACGCCATCTATATGACGTCAAATGTTCGCCTCGAGTGTAAAATGCAAAAATGCCCAAAGCAAATCTACCATCTCCCAAATACATTTGCTGAATGTGTTTTCATCTTGTGGGCAAGAGAAAACATCATACAAGATAAGCCCTTGTTGAGAAAAGATCTTTTAGAGATAATAGGATAACTTGGCAAGCCTGATCCCTAAATTTGATAACTGAAATCCTGGCCATGGCAAAATGAATTCCCTGTTGAATCATGATCGAGGAAATGTACATATTCAAAAACATCCAGGACGGATTTTCATTTTCTTTTCAGCCTTCACTTAAAATATTTTTCACGAAAAAACCTTCAGCTTAGTTGCTTATTCCTTGGCTGAAATGAAACACGTTATTGTTTTGACGACTTTTTAAGCATTTCAGGGAAGCCCCTTTCCTCGAAATCCTTAATTGGGGAAATGTACCGTGTCGAAAAAATTGCGAAAAATACTCATAATGTAGGCTAATCTTCTAGTGACAGAACAACGTTTGAAGCATTTCTGTCGGCCACTTACTCTTCTTTCTATAACAGATTGAGTTAGGTGACTTTTTTCAGTCACCCAGTATAGTAAGGAAAGAGGGTCGTGATGGGAGAAGGGTGCTGGCACTCCTGGACTTTTCAAGTGCCTTGAAAAAGTAAAAGGCCCTTAATAGCTGGCTCACTTACAAAAATTATCGCCTTCACTATCGCCTTCACTCTTATATACAAAGGTACGGTGCGTCGCCAATACAAGATTTTAAAAACTACAGGATGTCCCAAAAAATTGTGCCTCATTTGTGTGGTTGCAGTGGAGGAGCTGTAGATTCAATATCTCCGTTTTTACACAGTTGCACAAGTCAGGCTTCAACTTAGGGTTTGAGACCTTGTTTGAGTCAATCTGACAAGCGGTTGCTGATTTATAGCAGATAAAAGGCAGAATAAGTAGTTGCTTCAAAAACAGCACTTCCGTTGTTCTCCAACAATGTCAACATAAAGTAAATTTTCAAGGCAAGTGTTCTAGCATCGTATTAAAATTTTTGCTAAATCATTTGAAGGATAAGCAGTGTTGTCCATTCATAAGAGAGCACTTTCTGCCTTTTACAACACGTAGGGAAAATTTTAATACGATGCCAGAACCCTTTCTTTGAAAACTTACTTTATTTTGACATTGCTGGCGAATAACAGAGTTACAGTTTGTGAAGCAACTATTAATTTTGCCTTTTCGCTGCCATAAATCAGGACTCACTTGTTAGACGGACTAATACAAGGTGTCAAACTCTAAGTTGAATCCTTTTCTATGCAGCTATGTAAAATCCAAGATGATTGAATCTAGAGCTCCCCTATAGTAGCCACACAAACTGGGCACAACTACTTTGGGACACCTTGTAAAGCTGATACTCACTCATTTTGCAGCAATCCAAATGGCCTGATTTCTCGTAAACTTTTAAAGAAGCTCAAAGACGTCAGAACTTTTGATTCTCTGACTTCGATGTATCCATGCACTCTCTCAATTGATCCCAGGATTTTCTCCAGTTTCTCAACCATATCATCTAAAAAAGACAAGAAACAAGTATCACTGAATATTCCAGTCAGTGCTTAAATATCTGAAGAGTTTCTCACTATCTTAAACAGAGTACGAGATTTTCTGTTGCTCTGTCCATCTTTTGACATCCAACGACGAGATCATTTCGCTGGAAATCTTGCATCAGTACGGCCGTTTGGACTCCGGATTTCTAGCTATTGAAAGCTAATTTAGGCCCACTATGCATGCCGTAGTGAGGCATGGGACCTCTAGTTTTAACGTCCCTTCCGAAGGACGGCAAGGTTAGTTGCGAGGTCAGGCCTCCGTGGTCACTCATCTGCAGTTTGACCTCACTCTACCGAGCTTAACTTCAGCCACCTGACGAAAAATTTTGTAAGGCCCCGTTCACACTGCTCCGTTTTTGTTACGATCCGTTTTTGTTGCATAGATGCTACCCGTTCACATCAGTCCGTTTCCGTAAAACGGAGGTAAAAGATCCGTTTTTTTTTGTCCATTCACATTCATCCTTCGAACAGCAAATACGGAGCCAAATACATCCGTTTTTGTGCGTTCACATTGCTCCGGTTCTGTGAAGCTCATTGTTGAATATTGGAGCGTTTTCAAAAACCTCCGTTTTTGTGTGTTCACATTGATTCAGAGCGTTTTCAAAAACCTCCATTTTCGTGGATATCCACTTCGATAGCGTTTTCGAAAACCTCCGTTTTTGTGGCGTTTTTGTGCAGATCAATTTGAACACTTTCACAAAAACGGAGTTCTTTCTCTCCGCTTTTGTACAAAAATGGTGTAGTGTGAACGGGGCCTAAGCCGCTCGGTCGCGCACTCCGCAAGTAAAAAGAATCCCCCGCTCGGCCACTACCGTTTCGTCAAGTAAAAAGAAAATCTTTGGTAGCCATTGGAACTTGATATAAGCAAGTGGGGGGGGGGGGGGCTTAATAGAGAGAGGTTCTTATTAAAAATTTTGGCTCAGAGGGGAGGGGATTATTAGAGAGGGGGCTTAAATAGAGAAGGGGTCTTAAAGGACAAGTCCAGGGTTGGTATAATTGTTGATTATTCGAGAGATTACACTCTTGTGAATGGTGTGTAGTACTTTTCTCAACTTTTTTTCTCCTTTAATCTGCGAAATTACATATTTCAATCTGCTAAGAAGTGCGAAATGACATCATTTTCTATAACGTGACTTCATGTTGACCTGAACGAGACTGCCAAATATGTTGATATTATACCACTCACATTGCTAGCCTCCTAATCGCGTCTTCGCATACTCGTACAAAATGCAAAATGGCGACGACATTTGGCCTAACCTACGAAGATTCATTAACCAATTTATGAAAGTTGGAGGCATCAAAACTTGGAAAGAACTCACGATTGGTGTTCAACAGTTGGTAAGGTTGCTTTTTAACAATAACTTTATCAACCCCGGACTTGTCCTTTAATAGAGCTTTTACGATAATAATAACACCAGGGCCGTCGAGAGCCAGCCCGGGCCCTGGAGTGATCTATCGCGACGGGCCCTAAGGGGTTTGGGGAAATTTTTTAAGACCACGCCCTTTCGTCTCCCGGAAAATGAGGGAAACGCCCCTTTTTGTGACTAATTATTCTAAAAAATTGCTTAAACATTCCGTGTAAAGGCTATACGAAAAATTGTATTTATGAAACAAGGACGTCGTTTTATGCTAGTAATGCCTTGTTCACACAAGGTGGTTGCAGTCGCTGGAAGTGCTAGAAGGAATGAGCGACTCAAAGGCCGAAAAGAATGAATGTGAACGGAAACTCAATGACCCTACGACACCTACGAGTGACTCGCTGGGATAGACAACAGTTTCGATCGATTAGAAATATCGATACGACAGTTTGGTTTCGGACATGAAAACTGTCATCAAAGTCAACGGTTCTTGCAAATACCCTTTTAATGCAGATCAATTGCCATAAAAATGCATTGCAGAGATATATAGCAATAATAAAATGGTATGGCACAAAATATTTACGGGCCCCCTCGGGGCCCGGGCCCTGGACCTTTTACCCCCTCTACCCCCCCCTTCTCGACGGTCCTGAATAACACTATTGATGTTGGTGACGACAGAAAGTTGTATGAATGACTCCTATGATCATCTAGCCTTCGCAATCCACTTACACAGTCTGAAGGAATCCGATTCAACTGCTGATTATTCAAACAAGATCCGATCAAATTTTCATCCGGAAAAATTGACCCTTGAAATTTGATTGATATTGCAAAACACTTCATGGCCTTGATCGCCGTGGGCAAGGTCTCAAACTTTTCATTTAGATGTCCTAAACTTTGGAGCACATAGCCTAGATGCAGAAGCCAAGGCGGCAACCTCTTTGAATCGATTTAAATCTTTGAACTGGACTGAACATCTGAACATCTCGATTTTCTTTCTGATTCAATAAATTTCCCAGATTTCCATTATACTTTGAATTTTCACAGGAAAAAATTAAGTATTGAAATAGAGTAATAGGTGTCAGCATTGGTAGAATAATCGGGTAGGGTACGGTACTCTCAGGTAGGGTTGGGAAGGGATGCAAAGCCCTATTTAAACTACCATCACTAAATGGTTGCCATGCCTACACCATGCCAGGCGAATCTAAGCAGCGAGAGCAAATGCCGGTTGTCACGTTCAAAGATATCTTATACTCATTCAGGTTAAGTGAACCTACAAACAATTTAATAGGCTCTCACATTGGTGCGATAAGAAATAAAGTCATATTTACTTGGTCCGGCTCTTATTTCTATTTTGATATCTCCAAAAACAACTGTGCACCCTTCGAGTTCACTGGCTTGATGAAGTCCATCAATTTTGTAAACTGTGCCTACTGTACCACACTCTACGAAAGAAAAACGTACAATTAAAATACTAACCACAGCTATGACGAATACAATATGGGAGTTCCGAGGGTGCAATTTCTTATTTTGACATTCTTTTTGCAATAAGTAAGCTGCAGACTTCTTCGGAATAGACGCAATTTCAAAAGAACAAGACATCGAAAAAAAAATTTACACATATTTTCTACAAGGAACTGCTATCAAGAAATTCAACCCTCAGATCACGAAGAATTAAGAAACTCCAGTACTGAGATGATATCAACCTGGTTCCAAGGGCCAGCTTCCTACAATGGCGGCCCCGGGAACGAGGTTGGGATGATATAACTTAGGAAACTGCTTGTTTCAATAAAGTAGATCCTCAGCATACATGTGTCTTTCAAAAGAAACTGAGAATTTGAGCAAGTATACTGAAAGTTTCTCACACTGTTCGATTTTGAGTATTTCGTGGCGGCTTCATTTAAACAACTCTTAGGCCTAAACTTGCCGTAACAACTTGAAAACGGATCCACCTCGTGGTGAAGGCTCGAGAACTACACAACTACAACCACTCAAAGCATGCGCCTATCAACTAAAATTTCAACGTGTCAAGGTCAATCAAAGTTTCTAAAAATGTCAATCAACATAATGGGCAGTACCCAACAAAACGGAATATCAAAACAAGCTAAGAGTCACGATAGAGTAATCAGTGTCTCTCACGAATTTCTTAAAGGTTCCATAACAGTCTTCATATTCAATACCTGTAGCCTCCTCGTGAACATTTCGAACCCAGGGGGGGTACTCCATAACTTTCAATACGGGGAGGTCCATGCCAATATTTGGGGTCCGAAATTTTACGTTAAATCAATATTTGGGGTCTGTGAATTACAACATGGACAAAAATTCAATATTTTGGGTCAATAAATCTGAAAAAAGGAAGAATCGTGGAGTTTGGCGTGAGTCTCCAAGGTATTAGACTCAATATTTGGGGTCCCCAAAACATTAGGCTTAATATTTAGGGGTCAGCAACGAAATCGTGGCATGGACCCCCCCGTATTGAAAGTTAGGGAGTACCCCCCCTGGGATTTCGAACCAAACATTTTTCACGCCTTTCCAATGTTTAGACATTACTTAAGTATCTTCCACGTAATATGATGTAGGGACAAGTGAAAACATATTAAAAATAATTCAAGGATTTACTTCTTCAAAATAAACAGTCCCCTAGGAAGTACCTTAGAAGGTGTTGTGGCGCAGTGGTGTAATCCTCTGACATTGCAGCCAGAATAGTCAGGCGGAGTGGGTTCGAGTCCCGGTAGGGCCCCACCACTTGAGCGTCATGACAAGGGGTCGCGGACTCGATTAGGTCTGCTCTATTTCTGCGATCCCAGCGCTTGGCGCTGAAAAACGCAACTTCACCTTCACCTTCACCTTCACTTCACTTCACTTCACCTTCCCAGGGATGGAGTTTTTAATTTTTTTGGTGATCTGAGAGCTGAGTTTCTTATAAAAGATGCGTGTATTCTTACTGAATCTCAGTTTTTTCCCGTATCAAGTTACTCGCTAGTTACTTACGCCCAATGGCAATAAACTCTGAGAACTCAGGACTGGCTCAAATTCTTAGTTTCCAATATAAAACAATAAGCGCACGCAGTCACTTTTAACTGAAAACGTGAAATAGAATATGAGCCCATGTGATTAAGATACAAAGCTTCTACAAGGGAGGTCCTTGGAACGAGTTTAAGCAATTAGGGCGTTTCATATAGGAGGATTTGGATTTCTGATATTAGTTCTCTCCGTCAAATGAGATCAGTGGGACGGCTCACGTCAAGTTGTTTGTCGTTCATTTTCTCATCAAATGTAGGAAGCCTGTTCGAAGGAACTTTTTGTTATAAATTTTCGTAATAATTTTTGATGTTTTGTTTCAACATAGCCTGGCCTATGCAACTGCATAAAAAAAGATAATTGAATCTGAGCTTCCACCACAGCAGCCACACAAACGGGACAAAATTATTTGAGACAGCCTGTATTAGAGGGCCAATCTATTCAATGTGTCTGCTGTATTTGATTTCTGTGGTGCGTGCCATTTGATTATATATGTAGCACAGCGCAAAATTTATGATATTACATGGCCGGTGGAGAAAAAAAATTGCTGCAAAAAAATCTACTCGCCCCGTATGACATCATGGTAAAAAATACAACTGCCCAGTTACCTTTTCCTTAGAAATGCATCTGCCCCGTATTCATGAACAACAGATGTTGTATAGTACCACCGATGAATTAGCCAAAGACCATAAGAAAGGCAGTTCATCTCTATGAGAATCTTTGTCAATGACTGATGAATCCTACTTGCAAGAAACTAACACGGAAATTTGGCGTCATTTATACACAACACTGCATGCATTTCTCAACTTGCATGATTCACAATTTTATCCTTAAGGTGAACCGTTTTATATTTAAAAGTTTATTCTACCTTGAGCTCATAAAAAGTTACTGCCCCGTTCAAGCCCGTTCATATTTGATTAATAAAAAGTGTTGACTCAGTTGTGTACAAGCTCAAAAAAGTAGTCGCCCCGTTACGTTTTGCATCGGCCATGTTATGAAATAAACTTTGCACTGTCCTTAAGTGCTTAGGAAGTTTCTTTGGCCTAGCGACCACGAAATTTCGATGCAACATTTTTGCTTCAGCCTTACCCTTCTGACCCTTCAGAATAAAAAGTTCGAACGAGGCAGGATCTTTCTTTAAGTATATTGATGTATAAAGTGCAGCTGATTCACCGTCGTCCATAGCAGGGCAGCGAAAAAAACTAAGGAGACACACATTCATGAAATACCATGCACAGCTTAGCTGTTATGTTGTGACTTAGATCTATCTTCTTGAGTCAAGTCACCATTTCGGGAAAGGTGTATCTTGTTCCTTTGGTTTCGAACTGTGCTGAACTCAATTTTCAAGATGGGTGTTCTGGTTGTCATAACAGATGAGATCTTTTAAATATTTGTAAAAAAATGTGCTCAGTCCAGCATGGGAGAACTTGATAAAATAAAGCGATAAATCAAGAGCTAGTTCACCTACGCATATAAAATTATGACTGAACAAGATGAAAATCGGACATTTTAAAAAGATATTGTATAGAGGGTGCTTCAGAAAAAAGCAACCCAACGATAATTTAAAATCTTTAAAAATTGACAAAATTTAAGTAGATGTAACGTATACCACCTGAAGGTACAATCTATTCTTCTGTGTAATGATATGCAGTTTGGATAAATTAATGGAATTATTCATCATTAAATTGATACTTTCTCAAGTATGGCTTTTTTCAAATGCAGCATGCTGCAAAGACAAAATCAACGTCTTTTTCCAGCCAAAAATTATGACAAAAATTGCCTAGAAGCACTTAAGGTGATGCCTTGAGGAGGGTAAAGACAATTTCATCCTCGTGTGAGACGTGTTTGCAGACAATGATAAAGTATGCTCTCACAAAGGTGGATTATCGTCTATGTAAATGCCCTATCATTTTCCAGCATTCAAACTTGGTCATACTTACCAAATCGCCAAATAAGCAATGAAAATTCATGACATGTTGAGGGTATGGGTATGTGCCGCCCATATGGGTGGGTTTTGGGGTCCAAACTTCTCTAAACAAGGGTCCCTTTTCGGCAGATTTTCCTTAAACATGGGTGAGTTTTCCGGAAATTGGCAAAAAATTGTCAAAAATTGTCGATTATAGACAAAAGGAATTTTCCAAGCAACAAATCAAAACAAGTGACGCCGCAAAAAAGATGACGTGAAACCAGTGTGGCTAAATGTCACGTTGTGCACATGAAAAAGCGTTGGTAAGAGAAGTTATGAGTATATATTGAAAGAATAGGGATTTGTGGGGCCCTGTGGAATTTCTTTATTAGATTCAGAAAGCCAATAATTTCGTAGGAAAATATACGACACTAGTTCTGCCTAGCTGCTGAATCAAATAAAGGAAATCTGCTAAAAGACATTTAGACATTCGCTCTTCTTTTGATATAACTTTACAAATCTCTTGCAAATGTATCTCAGAGCCAACATCGCAGCACTTAGCGATACTGTTCTAGAGCATCTTTGCAGCCCTTTCACTTTATTTTGTTTCCTGCATCATATTATTAGGACAGTATTTGAGTAATTGAGACTTCAAAAATTGCTTTGAACTGTCCAGGAAGATTCAGATCTGATAATTTCTTTGACTTTCAGTACAGGCCAAAAATTTTTGAATTCTTTTATATATATATATATATATAAAATAGGTTCAGGTTTAAGCTACGAACCTCTTGGACAGCGATCTGTTTTGCACTTCTCACAACGTCTTGTATGAGAGTTTCCAATATAGCCAGCTGGACACCTTCTGACACAATGACCTTTGTATCTATACTGCCTCAACTTCACGGCAAAAAACCAAAGATGATCATTTGGGCACTTTTTCTGGCACTCAAAATTACCAACCTTAAGAAAAAGAATTCAAATTTCAAGATTCCTAATCTAGAGCACTAAAATTGCAAAAATGAAGTCACAAATTAAGGTTAGTCGTTCCAATGTCAAGTTCATGTATGCAAGTTAACAAGGCCCCCAGTGGATTTTGATGCCTAGGAAAAAACTGTGAAATGAGGCCACTGCATGCAGAAATCAGATAAGTATCTAACCTTATGAGGCTTGCTATACCCAAAGGCCTCGAGGTAAATTGTCATCTCCATCCCCCCCCCTCTCAGTGGCCCTTCGCAAGTCAATATTTTCTGTACAAGGCAATTTTTTGTTGCCTTATACTGGAGGGGGGGGGGGTTCATTCCCTGTTTCTACAAAACTACAAAGAGATATAACAATAACTTACTTCTATTGTTCTTTAGAATATTGGTTTTTGAAGAATAACAATACCAATTAATCAGTTAGGGAATCGTTACCAGGCAACCAAAAAACAGAGGAAAACTGGCAAATGTACACATTTGTAACAAGAAATATTTCACTGCTCAACTGATTTTCTCCAAACTTGTTTCAAGTGACAGGAAGCATATTTTTGATTGACATGCAGATTTCATGAATCAATCAATTGTCAAAAAGTAGTCTTCTAAAGTTACAGGCTCAGGTAATGTTGTTTTGAACATGAGTGACAGGCAACCCAGTGTGTAGCAGTTTGAAATTTGTATCACAAGCGAGCTACCTTTAACTTATTGTTTTTTGTAACAAGAAAAATTGTAATAGACAGAGAGCGCGTGGCCGAGTGGTTAAGGTGTCTGACTCGTAAGCCAAAGGTCAGAACGGCCGTAGGTTCAAATCCCGTGCTGGACAGTTTGGTCGCTGTCCGTAACTCTAGCCGGGGTCGACAGAGCCATTTGAGGGAAATCTGGTAGCTGCGGCGGGTAGCTGCAGCGGACTGATGTTAAAACATCCATGGCCCCTGCTGGAAATAAGTCTCTCAGACTTTCGCAGACTAGCCACGTTAAAGATAAATACCTACCTATCTTGTGTTTTGAGCTTATTTTTACTTGGTATAGAACCACCTTTCACTGTTTCATAATTTAAAAAAAAATTTTTCAGTAGTGAGCCACCTTAAGTGCAGAGCCACCTTAAGCTTTATGATTAAGGTGAAGTTTCAAAACAGCAAAACAGGTAAAAACAGTATATAAATCTCAAACTGATACACGCTGTGTGTCCTTTCACTCATGGTTTGAGGAACGGGTGAAAAATCTGTCAAATTTCTTTCTTCCTTTATAAAATAAATTATTCTGTGTGAGGAGTCATTTATGCTTTGATTAATGTTTTAGGCTATTTTTCAGTCATTTTGCAACCATGAAATTTCTGTAAAGTTGAATTTACCATATTGTAGTGCTCGTGAGACAAAAAGAAAAATCACAAAATACTTCAACTTTTGGTTTTTAACTAGAATTGAAATCATTCAAATGTGTGAAATCCTCTCGCTGTTATGAATTTTCAAAAGTGGGAACTTTTTCCAGCTCACCTGGTATTTTAATAAATGATTTTAATAAGAAAAGTCCCCCCAAAATGCGGTCCCATATTTGTTCCTTCTTTGAGATCCTTCCAGCACTGCATTTAGAATCACCACTTACCACATACATCCCAAGAGGGCACTTTGACACACAAAAGCCATAAGGTCCACTTCGGTAATGCATACAAGCATGGCAGTGATGTTTAGATCCTTTTACGGTACATCCACCAAGACATTCTTCATGACAACATTGGTCCATTGTCCCTTCAAGGCATCCTCGTGCTCCGCAAGATGCCTTGCATACTATAAGACATGGAAACATACAATTGAATAGCAAAATTAAGAAAAAAGATACTTTGAATTTTCTCAGTTATTCGGCAACACAAATGCTCTTCTCAAAGTCTTTAGATTATTTTTGATGTGTGACACAGTTTCATCTTAGAGCTCTTGAGATATTTTTGTGTCCCTCGGAGGTATTACACTTGGCCTTTTGTGCGAATTCTTAACATAAGTACAACAGAAGATTGAACATAATGCTCATCTCACAAATTGCATATAAGGGATAGACGGAACAAATGCAAGGGAGCTGAATGCATAAAAGGTTTGGTGTATGATGGAATCCATCATATGGATGATGGTACTAAAATGGGAGTGCAAGAATTTAGAAGTGAGTAGAACAACGTTTTGTGAATTATCTAACATGGTTTTCTAAATGGGTTTTTGTCAATGACATACCAACATTTATCATCTGTTTTGGATCCCCTTTCTGTATTACGAATGAAATGCTCCTGGAAAAATCAACATGAACTAAAAGGCTATCAATCAATCAATTAATCAATCAATCATCAATCAATCAATCAATCAATCAATCAATCAAAGAAATCTTACACTTTTGACACTGTGCATTATCTTTCAGTCTGTTCCCAGGTCCAAAGCAGTGTTGTTGCCTTGCACTTCCATGACCAGATGGAGCATAACAGGAACCAGTTAGGCACTTGTCATAACAATTCTCATTGTTCTTATAAAATGTCAGGCCAAAATTCTCTTCAGTCAGTCCCTTGTCTAAAACGATTGACCCCCAGCTGATGGTCTTGATATAGCACATTTGTTCATTTTGATCAATTCTGACACCACCAGATTTTATCACAGTCAATGATGGCAGGATCACCCTCTCCAGTAAAGTCTGGTAAATAATGAGAGAGTAATGTAATATTTGTGATGTTCCTCTGATGACCGCTAAGTTTGGAAATACATTATTCATTGATTTAAACTCCTTGAAAAATAGTATTATCAGGAATCCAGTGACTTCCCTCAAGGCTGGAAAACTGGCATATTTGATTGGTTTAGCTTTTACATTGTATGTTGGTCTTATTATAATGCTGCCATGAAATGTGGTGCATCCCTCCAAAAGCTCACACCTGCTTCTCGCTATGCAGTTTCCACCTTGTAACCATAATTGAAGTTTAGTACCATAGGGTCTGCATTCTGGAAGAAAGAAGATTTAATTAAGAAATGTATTACACAAATTAAATGTAATAGTGAATGTGGGCATAAAATGGGGGATCCAGGGGGTAAAATGGGCAAGTTTGATTGCTGCTAATGCATAAGCATATCGTGCAGGGCCAGGGCTGACAGCTCCCAATGTTGGAACAATTTAAAAAAATCAGCCCCACTTGGGCAAAAATTTGCCTTTAATGTGGTGGCGAAACATTGGTAAACAATGGACTTTCCATTGGGCAGCCCCCTAGAGTTTTCTTCAGCACACAAAAGAGCAGGGCAAAATTTGAGCAGTAGTAGCAAGGGTATTTATCAAATTCATCTAGATTTTAAAACATTCTTATTTTGCCCTCAGCTTACCCAATTTGTCCCCTTAAATCCTACTCAGTCAGAAAATCTCTTTGCTGTCCCCCCTCCAATGACCTCAGTTTGAAGGTTTTGGTATAAAGACTTGTGTGAACATTTGCATTTTTGAGATGTTGGTACAAAACGAATGTCACTATTGCTGCAAGAAATTAGTGAAATGATCATTGCAGGGCCGATACCAGCTATGCCTGCGTAGGGGGGCGAAAAACCAAAATTTTCCGACGAAAAAACCATCAACAACGACAGCAACAACAACGGTTGTACCGATCTAACTCCGTGGTAACTAAAATTTGGCCACATTTCGCAATTCAACGTTGAAATCAACACAATTAGTTAATATCAATCAAAAATATGCCATGAATTCAATAATTTCTGTTGGAATTTATGTTTTTACACTAAAAAATTCATGTTTTTCTCCATTATTTCTCCTCAAAATCGTCCAAAACTAATTATTTAGAACACAAAAATTCCGAAAAGAGAGCAAAATTTTCCGACAAATGGTCTGCTGGGGGGGGGGGCGCTCCGCCCCTCCAGCCCCCCCCATTGGCTTTGGCCCTGGATCATTGGCAGTGGTGGCAGCAGGAAGGGCTAGAGGGGGCTACAGCCCTCCGTCCTGTTGTTGGAGGGATTTGTGGGCTCTTGTTGCAAAATGATGTACAAAACCTGCATTTTGTAGCCATCTTAGCCCCTTGTTGGAAGATTTCCGGCCCCACTCCTGATTTTTGGCATCAAATCTGAAAATTTCAAGATGGTTGGAAATATTCCTCTGCGGGAGGGTCATTTGACAGACATCTGCCAAACAATCAACACTTGTGTTGTTTGACGTAAGCTGACGTCACTGCATTTCTCTTTCGGAATCAGAGGGTGTGGGGTGGGGGGGGGGGTGCTCAAAATCTCTCTCATTTCTTTCCAGTTTCCCTCTTATGGTGAAAAATTTTCTCTTGTTGATAGACATTTAATCTTTTACGACAACCTTAGTGACATAAAAACATGCGACTGCACTGCCCCAAACTACGATATTTGATTGGGTGAAACCTGCCCATCATTGCAGGCATGATGATACGGGCACAAAAGCCTGTCACAGTAATAAACAAATCAATCAACAGACAATCGCTCATCACCACTTAAATAAACAAACATGGTAAGTGGCGAACCAACCGACAGGACTATTTGAAAACTTTTTCGCGAAAGTCTTCGACACGGCTTGGCTCTCTGAGAGTTATTATGAATTGAAATGGCTTTTAAGAGACCTGTCTCTGTCGGGGCCTAATTTGCTTAAAAGCCAAATATTTACTCACTTTTGTATGGGTAATTCTTTCCATGTGTCTTCCTAATAAGCAATAAAAAAATGCCAATAAATGTAGAACATTGTCTGAATATTTCCAATAGCTTCATCGTCTTGCTGTGGCCGTCACTGAGTTCAGAATGAGCTTGAAAACATTTCTGCCCTCCTTTCTTCCCCACACCAATTCACGCAGACACCCTTGATTGGTTTTGACCGCTGCACAAAAACATCGCTGAACTGCGGTTTCATACGAAGAAGTAATCACTAAGGCTTCAATTACACGGGATAAAACAACTTCTGAGACATATCCCACATCCGACTGAACTCTGAAATGTTCAAATTTCTTTCGTACGAAGTGATCGCAATTCGGTTTCCTCGTCCTGTGCAGGCATCCGAATTCTTCTGCGGCATTGTGTTGGCTTCAATTGCATTGTATTGGTCTCGTCTGTTCTTTGATTGACAGATCATGAAGTGATTATTTGTTCTTCATTCCATTCTCTGCATATCTTTGTCACCTGATAAAATCATGTAAGGGGCTATGTAAGGGGTATAAAAGCGGCGAAACCGTGAACAAATATCCATAAACCGCACGTAAAATAGGGAAAAGATTCAAATCTTTGGTTGCTGACATTTGGCAGCAGCAATGGTAAATAAGTCATAGAAAAGTTTTGGATGATAAAAATCATCTAAAATTGTTATTGTCGATTTTTTGCCAATAATTTTTCTATAAAACCTTTACCTAGGCCTACTGCAAGTTTATCCTCAACTACATAATCATCTGCTTTGCATTAGACGTTTTACTTTTGTCTTTTGCCTCGGATAAGAAATCACCACAATACCATCCTCATATCATAAAGCTTGGACGTAGGAACCGGCGGGGGGGGCATGGGGGCATGCGCCTCCAAGATTTTGCAATAAACAAAGAAGTGACCTTTTTACTTTAAAAGTCCCCCGTTTTTCTTAAGGAAAAAATGCCCTCGAAGTGTCGTGCCCCCAAGTTTGAATCTGGTACCCAGGGTAAAGTTTGAGATGCTTCCTATGTCCTGTCCTGTCCTGTCACAAAAAAATCTAAACATCAAATCTGAAAAACAGGAACGGGAAGACTGGCAGTTCCGGCAGTCCATGGAGGCAAAGCGTCGCGAATTGTGAGCTGTGAGCGCACATATATCATAAAACTCTTTAAGAGTACAGGGATGACGTCATCAATTTTGTCACCCATTTTCTGAAGCCAAAATCAGCAAATTCAATAAAGACGAAGGATATTATTGGTTCAAAGGTAGGTTCAAAAGTTGAGTTGATATCAATGTTCTTCCGACACGAGAGATGAAAGCTTCGAAGTGATGGTCTTGCTTTGAAGGCGACTAAATTGAGGATATAGCTGGTCGAAATTTGGATGAGACAGTGCTTGTAAATGGAGGAAACATTTGTAAAATGGTGTTATTTTATGCAATTTGTGTTGGGAAGTTTTAGGTACTTTTGGAAGAAGATTCGAAGGAGAAGGACAGTCTACGAATCTGGATAAATCGGCCAGGAAACCTAAATATTGAAACCTTATATTAAAAATATTAAAGTATTAATAAAAATAATATTAATAAAATATCAAAATATTAATAATAATATATAATAGCTAAAAACAAAAATAGAATGAAAATATTAATATATATTAATAAATAAAATGATAAATATGAATAAATAGAAATCTTGAAAATAGGAAACCCAGTGTGCAGGTACCTCTGTACGTGCAGGTACCTCTTTAAAAATTATCTTTTTTAGATTTTTTCATTCTTTCCTCATGATATGTTCTTCAGAAGAAGATATTTGTGCCTTGTCTTAAAAAAATCAACTGTACAAAGAATAAATTGCGAATTGGCTTACATTTTTTTAGTTTTGAAACATTATATTTGAAATTAATTGCACTTGGCAGAGGCAAAAATCGATGAAGCATATTCTTGTTTCCTATCTGATGTCTCCAAACTACTGGTAGATTGTCCTTCGAATCTACTTCCAAAAGTAAAAAGTTCAACATGAATTGTATGAAATAAGACCATTTAATCAATTTCTCCCCCAGTCAAACAGTGTCTCATCCAAATTTCGACCAGCCATATCATCAATTTAGTTCCCTTCAAAAATGAGGCCACCACTTCAAAGCTTTGATCTCGAAAAGTCAGAAAAACATTGCTATCAACTCAACTTTTGATTCTGGTATTATAGAAAAAGCAAGAGTAGTGTGACCAGCAAAATCATAAAATATTTGATTTGTCCAAATCATCAATGGATTATTAATCGAATAATAATTTATGAAGTGTAATCAAGGCCAAAATCAAACCTTGATTGTGAAGAGACAATCGTGCACTTTTGTTACAATCATGCACTTTCCAATCATGCACTTTCCATCCTTGTTCTTACCAATCATGCACTTTGTAATCATGCACTTTGCAATCATGCACTTTCCAATCGTGCACTTTCCAATCATGCACTTTCCAATCGTGCACTTTGAATTCAATCCACTTTTCATTCATGCACTCATAAAGATAATCGTGTACTTGAAAGACATTCTTGCACTTTTTAATCATACACTGTCTAATCTTACAGTACTTAGTAATCTTACACCAAGTGCAACCATAATGCAAAATTCCGAAATCACTCAACCCCTAAGTGAAACATAGCGCGCTTATAAAGTTGAAGTTTGCTTTGAGCGCGCTTGCTAATTGTCATCAGTCTGCCGGCAAATTAGGAAACCCGAAACTGGCGTTAAATTTTTGCATAAGATCGGAAAAGGGTTGATGAAAGATAACGAAACATTGCATTGATGCACAGGTTCTTTGCAGTTTTTTAAGATCTCGATTGTACCTATACACAGTTAAATGCCAAATTTATTCCTTGCCCCTTGTGGCATATATCTTTCCATCTTTATGATCTCATCAGATGAGTATGATGTTTTGAGCAATGATCTCAAAACATGTTGTAACATATTTCTCACTCAAGACAATGTCAAACACATTTAACAAGCGTCAAAATATTTTCAAGTGACCTAGAAAAATCAAAACTGCAAATTACGAAAGTTCCATAGGTCTTTTTATTTAATTCAGGTAGGGTAGTTTCTTAAGTTTTAAAAATAGAGCCTGCAGTTTCTTACAAACGGTTTTTCATAAAACATGCATCTTTTTACTTTATTTTCACCTGCTTCCTGTCTCATTTTACACGTATTTTTTTACAAGAATTTAGAAAATTGCTCATAAGAAACTCGAAGATCGCCAAAAAAGACTCCAGTACTAGAACAATATAAGTTAAGAAGGTATTTATTATAATTTACGCTTTTTCACTTGTTTCCTGTATCATATTACTCACAAGGTACTTGAGTAATGTCTAAACATTGGATAGGCTTCAAAAAACCGTGTTTTGAAATGTTCAAGGTAGTGACCATGAAGGTTGTTATGGAAAGAAACACGTAAGAAACATTGAGATCTCAAAATCTGATAACCATAAGAAACTTTCAGTACTGGCCCAAATTCTTAGCGCCGAACATAAAATATGTGTACTTTGAAGGTCCTTGAATAATGACTGAACATTGGATAAAGGCTTCAAAACTTCCTTTTGAAATTTCCACGATGGCACTCAGGAAGAAGCATAAATATAGACATGGGAGTTGCTGTTCGTAAGAAACTCTTGAGAACTAAAAATATGAACATTCTTTTAAGAAACTTTCAGTTTATACGAGTTGTCAATAAAAAATGCAACAAAAGAAGTTCACAGTCAAATAGAATACTTCAAGCCACGCCTTTCAAAAGCAAGTGTGAACAAATAGTGCGGGCAGTTGCTAAAGTAACTCGAGCGTAATTGGGATGATGAAAAGGAAACTGCGGCAACCATAAGCGTAGGGGGAAATAAAATTTAGGGGGGCTGCCCGATAAAAGAACCATTGTTTACGAAAATTTTGCCCGACTTTAGGCCGATTTTCTGCCCGATTATGGATGATTTTTGCAAATTTTTCTAAAGTTGGGAGGGCTGCAGCCCCCAGCTCCCCTGTCTCCTACGCCTATGGCGTAAATTCACTCCTAGGTCGAATATTTCGAAATATAACACAAGAAAAATTGATGATTTCGAAATTCCTCGGCTTCGTCTTGAGTACTGCAAAAAGTCTTTTGGATACCAGGGAGCAAGTGCCTGGAACGAGATCCCAAAGCAAATACGAGACTCTGCCTCATTGAGCTCCTTCAAAGTAAGACTGAGGGAGTTCTTGAGGTAGAGGGACACAAACACAACCCCTTGGAAGAGCAGCTTTATTTTTTCATGATATTATCAACATTTATATTTATTTTGTTATGCTGATAGGGTATTGTGTATAAATAAGAATAAAATAAAAAAAAAAAAATGGCGGCAACAGCCGTAATTTTCCACCCGTCAACTACAGCTCTTGTGCATAGGCATTATATTATACAGTAACCTCAGCCTATTGTTCTCCTTTAGTTAGCCTATTGATTTCCTATCGTTGTAGTAAAATTTCAGGGCGTGAGTTTATTGTAAAGGCGGGACTTTGCTGTAATAATTTTTCAATAAAGTAGAGACTAAATAGATGCCTTTAAAGTCTTACTGTCGCTATAGATACAATTATATCAGTTGCTTTGATCACCGCAAGAGACGGTCATGAAACCCCACTCTTTTCACTGTAATAATTGTACATTTTCATGCGAAAGGTCCAATTACGGGAAGTTGAAAATTCAGTCACCATTGTGTACACTCGAAAATTCTACAAAATGTATCAAAATATCCGCGAAAATATCGTTCGATTCAGATTCTTTTTCAGATGACCGAACACCAAACGAATTAATCATTGGCATTATTGAAATAATTCGTGCTTTCTTTATACAACAACAGTAAGACTTTAAAAAGCTTTAAAGTACAGGGCTAAAATAACGAAAATCAGTTTGTCAACCAAGTTTGCCATTTTCCCACATTTGCCATGTGCAGTTCTCTTCCAACCGGCAGACTGATGACAAATAGCAAGCGCGCTTAAAGCAAACTTCAACTTTATAAGCGCGCTATGTTTCACTTAGGGGTTGAGTGATTTCGGAATTTTGCATTATGGTTGCACTTGGTGTAAGATTACTAAGTACTGTAAGATTAGACAGTGTATGATTAAAAAGTGCAAGAATGTCTTTCAAGTACACGATTATCTTTATGAGTGCATGAATGAAAAGTGGATTGAATTCAAAGTGCACGATTGGAAAGTGCATGATTGGAAAGTGCACGATTGGAAAGTGCATGATTGCAAAGTGCATGATTACAAAGTGCATGATTGGTAAGAACATGGATGGAAAGTGCATGATTGGAAAGTGCATGATTGTAACAAAAGTGCACGATTGTCTCTTCACAATCAAGGTTTGATTTTGGCCTTGATTACACTTCATAATAATTCGAATAATGATATGACATGTGGTGTAAGGCCTTCGTACTGCTAAATACATTGAATGCCTTGTTTTGTCTTTCTCAAGCACACACATCCGCTGAACTATTGTCCAACTTAACACAGTGTAAGGGCTGTCAGTTGAATGAAAACATTATTATTATTATTTGATTCTTGAAAATCAATATTGAATTATTTTACGATTAATATTCGCATAATCTATTTCAGTCGGTCACACTACTCTTGCCTCGAAGACAAAGAAATGGCGAATTTGCTTGCCAAACATGCTTGATTTATAGCCTTGGTTAGGGTTTAATTCTTAACAGCCATACCTGTTATTTGTTAGTCCATAATGCTCTGATGATGATGAGTACAGCAGAAGTTTTCATTATGCACTGAGTGCGTATTCTTTTGAGCATCTGAAGTCTCGCAATTCTGCTGACTTGGCACAGAGAAGAAAAATCATGCATCAATTTTTGCATCAAAAAATGAAAGTGAAAAGTGAGTGGGTTCGAATGTAGTGTTCGGCGGAGCGAATTGAAGCCCTTGCAGTACATGTACAACAAGAGAAAGAGAAAGTAAGAGAGAGAGAGAGTAAGAGAGAGAGAGAGAGAGAGAGAGAGAGAGAGAGAGAGAGAGAGAGAGAGAGAGAGAGAGAGAGAGAGAGAGAGAGAGAGAGAGAGAGAGAGAGAAAGTAAAAAGAGAAAGAGTACATATGTACATTGTTAAGAAAAAAGAATTTATCATAATACTTCATTTTATGCTTGAACGTTTTGGAAACTTTTTTCATTCATGAAACAAGGTTTTTTGCGGTCTCTCGGAAGTTTACCAGCTTCAGGAGCAGAAGGTCTCTGAGGACTTACAAGTCTACCGTTTTCAGTACCCAAAGAATGAGTCAAAATCTCTCGGAAGACAACCGAAAACAGCATAATTACCAAAAGAATGGGCTTTGGCAAAAGTGATCTGAATTCTGCAAATTCTACTTGTATTGTTAGGTATTGTTACCGGTTAGACTCGAACCAAAGGAAGGGAATTTTAGCCCCAACCAACTCTACCGTTTTCAGAAAATGTTCCAATGAATACGCCCTGGATGACCATTCAAGGGTTGACTCATTCATTATTTTATTCATTTACTCAAGCAATGCTGCAAATTTTGAAAGATGCTGCAACGCAAAGAGAAAATTAGTAAAAATTAGTTGTGTAATAACACTTTTGTAAAATTAGTTGACACAAGCAACAAAGTTTTTCAAATACGTTAATTTATTACAAAATTAGAAAATTTACAACCGTATGAAATGAAATTATACAAATATCACAGTAATTCAAATATATGCTTCCAAAGATTAGAAAAATTACAGCCGTATAATATACATTATTAATTTCTTAATACAATCGATAAGAAAAATATTCAGTAGGGTCTGCTGCGACAAAAGTGGGTAGGCTGGAGGTAAAATGGGTAGTGCTGATTGTCGTAAAACAGTGGACGACTCAACATCTACCACGTGAAGGAGGGTAGTTGGAGCTCGGCGTTTCCTGGTTGGAGCAGTTATAGCTACCGGAAGATAGCAAAATAAATTCAATAAAATTTCATCCATATTTTCGCTTAACCCATTTTACCCCAAACTTGCCAGTCTTACCCCAGTAGATCGTAGAATACTACAAAACTTACAAAAATGAAAAATTACTACAAATGGGTTGAATAGAACAGGATAGTAGGCTTGGTGCAGGATACAGGACAGTTGTGCAGAAGGGCTAGGCAGGACAGGGTTAAAATTGACCGTAGCGTACAAATCTTTCAATCCTGAGCAACTTCCTGCAACTCCTCAATATTCAATGATGGTTTGAAGTTCAAATGCTGTCTTTGCTAAAATAACTTTCAATAGACCATCCATATTCTAAAAAGAATCTTGAAATTTACTTTTCTAGTGTTCACAATGGAAAGTCTTCTACACCGCAGATCGCACGCACCTGATCTTCTATCATGGAGAAAGTTGTTTCGGCGACAACGGGATGACTCTTGCGTAATGCTATTTTGAGATCTCATGATCGAAATTAATAACTACTGCATTCTCACCTCAACCTAATTGCGTTCGTAAAGTGTATCCCCTCGATTAGAACTTTCTTGGGGTGGGTTTCTTGAAAAAATCGCTTGCAGTTGGCCGATCTCAGAATGGTAAAATTTAGAATACATACAGGTCATGGTGTCTCAAAAAAATTGTTCGACATTTGATTAGATACTAAAAAATAACGACATGCTGAATGGGCGCATCTCCTGAGATTTTAGATTAATCCTTGACACCAGAATCGTGCAAATCCACTAAAAATTCATGGAGAAGCCTTTGAAGTTCAAGTTTCTGCGAAAACTGAAACCAGAGACCTCTAAAGGCTGGTTTTCATATGTCGCATTTCATCGTATTTCATCGCATTTCATCGGAATTCCGGGTCTACGATCAATTAGGATTAATTCCGATATATGAAAACCAACCAAATCATACGAAAATCTGGTATCCTAATTCATCCTAATTCGTCGCAATTCGTCGCAATTCGTCGCAATTGATCCCAGCGAATCAAACAAATTTGTTTTCTACGATGAAATAGGACCAATTCCGATGAATTACGATTCTCGATTTTCATATAATTTGACAATCGCAATTATGGACACCCGACAAATTACGATGAAATCCGATGAAATGCGACATATGAAAACTTAAATGGCATTTTTGGTAAAAGTCCCATTCATCGTTTCTGTTGTTTCTCAGTGGTTGCAGGGCAAACGAAATGGGATTTGAATTTTGAACAGGTTTTCAATTGCCTAAATCCAAGTCGATGACTGCTTTGAGAAAAAAGATTCAGTCTGTTGTCGATTTTCAAACAACTGTAAGGATTAACTGACTTTAGACATTTTTTTGGTTTGCTCTGAATCAACGAGCAGTATGACATTCGATAACCTACTTTTACCTCGATTTTCGAGCTCTTTTGCATTACAAGTAATCTGGGGAGCTCGCAACTCAAAGAATTTTTAACCGATTTGCAAGATTCTGGTCCCAAAATTGTTTGAAAGTCTTACGGACAGGGTTACTTTTCTATGAGCCACGCCATAAAATCGAAATAGCAGACTCCACTATGGGAATATGAAAATTTGCAATTGGGCTAAACTCGAGGTGCTGAATCCAAATCTGTGGTCAGAAATTTCGTATCAAGAAATTTTTAAAAATTTCCAAAACGAGGCCGTTAGTTGAAAAGGTGTCAACATAGAATTATCAATAACAACTGCGTGGTAAGTTCAGCAACATGTTGCAGTTCTATCTTATGATTTTAAAAAATCAAGTGACTAGTCCCATTTGAAAACAATTCGTTTCGAATGTGGCCTGAAGCGAAATTTTTACAGCTCCCCTCCAACTGAACAGCACCGTTGAATGATTAGAGATCTCATTAAAATTGTTTGATTTCTCACCTCGTCGCGAAGTTATCCACTGATTCCAGGCAGCAAGTGATGACGTCATTTTTTAAATAGCTATACCTTATCTTTGGAAGGATACAGCTGCGAAGATTTTAGCAGTTTTGCTACACAAATTAAACATGAGCAATCTCGTGAATTTACATGATGTTTAAAACGGAATGCTAATTCGACCAGTTTTCTGATTCGATTAATCTTAGGAGCCCGGGGGGGGGGGGTAACTACCATATATGCAGGTACGGGATGTGCCATTTTTTGGGGTGCCTTTTTTCGAGCAGAAAATAAATTTTGGGGTATCATTTTAGGAAAATAACTCCTTAGGGTATTGATTTTGATTAAATTTCCCTTACTTGGTTAAAATTTTGGTTGGCTGTTACCCCCCAGGCTTAGGAGGCATAGTCAAACTTGTACGCTTTCTTCGCTTTGTTGTGTTTACAAAATGACGTCATCAGCCGATCCTACAAAATAGTGGATAACTCGAAAATGAGACAAGGTATCAAAAAGAATTTAATACGAGTTTAAATCATTCAATAGTGCTATTCACTAGCATCAATAAAAATTTTCACTTCAGATCACCTTTAAAGGGTGATTCAAAAAGTTTAAACGTTTGCAAGTCTGTAGTTAGCTAGTTATTTATCAGATCCTTAGCAGTGATTTTCATTGGGTTGCTCACAAGTCGATTTGATAATAAACTGTAGTCGGTTAGAATATGTTACATTTTTCTCGATTTACCCTTGATTTATAACAAAGCTTTATCTCAGAATAGTTAAAAACAGGTCTAACCCTCTGGATCGAATTGTCCAACATTAAAGCCTCACAGAAGGGGTATCTTGTTGCCAAGGCAATCAGTGGTATAGATACAGAGGCAGACCTATCATTCTTTACATTTAGGAATTTTTTTCAGCCGTTTCTAAAAAGTTCTAAGCATCGTCAAGGTGAAGTTAAGGCGTTGTTATGCAGTGGTGTAATCTTCGGTCAGACTTTGCAGCCAGAAGAACAATCAGGATGAGATACCTGGTTGGATCCCACCACTTGAGCATCCTGACAAAGGGTCAAGGACTCCAAAGGTGGAAAAAGTGCGTGAAGCTGCGATGCAGCTCCGTAGGAAGCTTGTTTCTCTTGACGGAAGAAAGGGGGAAGCAAAGACGGAAAGGGGACTGGAAGGAAGGAAGGAAAAGAAGGGGAAAAGGGGAGAAGAAGAATGGAGTATGGAAAGGGGAAAGAAAGCAGGAAGAAAGAGAAAGCAAAGATTTAAAATATGAAGTGGAAAGGAAAGAATGAAGGAGCAAAACAATAGAAGGAAGAGGAAAACAGTGCGTAATAACAACATAACATGTTAAGCAATAAACTTGCTAGTTTTTGCTGAAACATAAATATAACATAAGATTATTCCAAGTGACTCTAGAAATGCCTAAGAGCACTGAAATATATGTTATACAGTAGATGTTCAACAGCTTGCGAGCAACCAGGATTTCTCCTTGTTATCCTCTGTTATACAGTAGTTAAATCGAAATCTCGCACAAGAGCAAATTGATTAACAAAGAAAAGCAGAATTTTGGTATGAAGTAGCTTCGCAGGAGGGCAAATATGTTTTCCACCACTGGCGGACTCAAAGAGGTCTGCTCTATTTCTAAATCCAAGCACTTCGCAGTCACACCTTCACTTTTACCTGCTAGCAAGTTTGATCAAGAATTTTAGGCCTTTTCTTGACGAATTGCGAGGTCAAACAAATCTATAAAATGGTGCATAACTGAGGAACCAAAAAAACTGATTCAAACCAACTCAATTTCGTTGCATATCACATCAGTTGTCATGTTACCAACACAGAGGTAGCCAATTTTGGGAAATCTGATTAATAGGTAACAGACTGCAGGCTTGCAAACATTTCAAATCTTTTTGCCTAACCCAGTAAATCAACTAGTATTTTACAGGTTTCAAAGAATTCACATGGAATTGCAAGTTCCCGAACACTCTAAATAGGAAACTCGACATACCTGACGCTAGCGTCTCTATCCCTTTCCTCGTGAGCATACAGCTCATTTTCCATCCCTTCGCACACATCATCTGAACCTTTCATTGCACGATCAGCTTCTGTTTTCCAATCCTCATCAGCAACGGACTCAGACGAAAACGAAGCAGCTCCATTTTCTACCACGACATGAGGACTCATCTGGTTGCTGCCTGATCGAGCTTGGTGGCTAACTGGAACCTGGTCTGCAGCTTGGGCGCTCATCGCCTCAAGCAACTTCCGCTTCATTTCATGGTAATATGATACTTCCTCAAATGCATCTGATACATCATTTTCTAAGAACTGCACAATTTCCAAGAAGGAAGGCCTTGCTCTTTCATCGGTCTTCCAACAATTACACATCATGTTGTACAAGCGATCGGGGCATTCCTCAGGTTGTTCTAGCACCCCTCCATCAATCACAAATTTCAAGACATCCTCGTTAGATTTGCCAGGATACGGCTGTGTCGCAAGGGTTGCCATTTCCCATAGGACAACACCATAAGACCTTGAAACGGAAGAAAAGGCGTTAGAACAGGTGCTCGAAAAAATGCAAGACCTTGAAATTTGTAGCAACCAGGGAACTGAATACACCAGGAGAAAGGCTTTCTTGAGTCTCCCTATATGGTACCCTTCTGGGTATTCTAGAGTACCTAAGTGGAACGGTAATGTTAGAGATTCGAAATAGAGTGCTTTAGAGTACCCCAAAAAGTGTTAAAAAATCATTCCAAGGGTACTCTAAACCTGGCAGGGTATTCCAGAATATACCCCTAAAATTACTCTCAAGGTCTCCCTTACGACAAAGATATTCTGCAGTACTTGAAAAAATCAGGTATTCTGGTATTCTGCAGTACATGCAGAGGAATTTGGCATTACTTGAAAAGGTCTCTAAAATACCCCTAAAGATACTCCAAAATACATCTAAAGTCCCAGATCTCTAGATCCAGATCTAACAGTAATTGTGGATCCTATAGGATGAAAATTTTCACTTCACAAGACATCGAGGCTATTGCCTCCTCAAATTCAACACAAGAACTCACCAGACATCTGAAGCTGCTGTAAAAACACCATCACGGAGACTTTCAGGAGCCATCCATCGAACAGGAAGCAATCCTTTTCCACCTTTACGATAATAATCAGTTTCATAAACATCACGTGTCATTCCAAAATCGCCAATTTTCACGGTGAAATCAGCTGCAACCATACAATTTCTTGCTGCCAAATCACGATGTACAAATTTACGAGCTGCTAAATACGACATACCATCTGCTATTTCTGCCGCCATTTGCAGCGTTTCTGCAAGGTCTGGGGGTGACATACTGTTGTTTTCCTGAATTTGAGAGTGAATGATACATTTTAGAGACATTACAGAGCCAACTGCACTCGCAGCCCCTTTGTGGAAATGCTGCAACTTCAAACTTGGCCTCAGTGAAAATAGCTAGACTGTAGTTGACTTTTCCATCAGTTCAACTGATGCAATGCGGAGTCATCTTTTCTGCCTAGGCCAAATTTAATTTTCAGAGAATCTGAATGAACCGTAAAAGCTCTATTAAGCCCCCCTCTCTAATAAGGCCCTTCCTCTGAGTCACAATTTGAAATAAGCCCCCCTCTCTATCAATCTCCATCACTTGTACAAAATTCTAGAATTCACCAAATATTTTCAATATATTTAGCTACACAACCTTGCATGTTAATTTTATTATGGTTTTAGATAAAAATTGAGTCGAATTTCTGTATTTGAGCCGTAAAATTGTATGTTTATTCCGCAAAATATGGGATAAAAGAGCTGAAAAGCTACCAAACATATCCTTGTCACTTGATTTTGTGAATAAGTTCCCCTCTCTATTAAGCCCCCCTCTTGAAGGTCCGAAATTAAATAAGCCCCCCCCCTGGGGCTTTATAGAGCATTTACGGAATCTATGTGTGTATGTATTTTTTTGCAAGTTATTATAATACATATAGAAATAGACACAACACAATATATAACCATTAAGGCTAAAAACGTAAAAGGAAAACACCTCCAATTACAGTGGCAGGGATAGCATTAGGATCAAGCTGACCTTATTTCCATAATGGTCCCCTTAGAGGTGCTGATAAGAAAAAATGAAAGAAAAGAAAATAGGAAGCAGCATGCCTGCAAGGGACCCTGGGTGATAATGGCAACTTAAAATCATCAGTCGCACCCATTATTTCTGAAGTGACCATTTTGGTCACAACACTGCTCTTCTTGTGAAATTTTTGGGGGGGGGGCAGAAATTGTACGGGATGACTCCGAAAATGTAACAAATTAAAATATGACCATAAATGTGGGGAGTTAAAAGAATTTAGCGAGTAGCGAGTGGAACTTGAATCTCACAATAGTTATGAAATTTTAATGACACTTTAGTAGCACTTTAAGGGGGCCTCGGTCCTTTGGGAATTATACAAGTTGTTTTGTTTATCAAGATACCTACCACTGGGCGTCTGCTTCTCAAGAAGCCTTTCAAATCACCCCTCTCCATAAGTTCCATGACAACAAGCGTCGGCTGTCCTTGCGATACAACTCCAAGTAACCTCACAATATGGTTACAATTGAATGCTTTCATAATAGAAGCCTCTTGTAGAAACTCGATCCGGTCTCGAATTGAAGCACCTTCATTCACAGTTTTAACAGCCACTGGGAGCTTCGGCTGCTCCTCAATGATGTTGTGAGCCATGCCTTCGTATACCATACCAAAAGAGCCTTTGCCAAGCTCACGAATCAATTCAATGTTGCTGCGTGGCACTTCCCATTCATCAGGAACATAAACTGAAAGAGAGGGCATAGGAATTCAATTTTGACCACACATCGATCAACAGATTTAAAAAATCAAATAAATTTTAAAGAAAAACGATGAAGTTTAATTCAAAAAACACATTTCCGACATGTCTCTTCCATTTTCAGTTGAATAACATTTTTCAAAGAAAGAACTACAACTTTCAATTAATTCGCGCACAACATATGGCATGATATTCTTTCACCTAGCGAACATGTGTCTGATCAATAATTCAAGAAAACTACTGGCACAAAAACGCCCAAACCTTGTTTTAACTCTGTGTGAGTCCAAAATCCCGGCGTTTGAAAGGCTACTGGTCCCTGAATATATAAGTAATGATATTTTGTAAGATCCGATTGGATAGCTAACATGTTACAATATTTTAAATAATTTTTCCTCGCTGCAATCAGTCAGTCCGTTCTGATTCTGCAAGGAATTTTCTACCGAAATTCCCTTCAATGCCTTAAAAAACGTGCTAGAATTACCAGCAGGTCTCAAAATGTTATTGGATAGGGTGAAACAAGAAAGTGAGAAAGCTGGGCTTAGGCTCAATATTAAGAAAACGAAAGTAATGGTTACATCAAGTGAACTGGAAGAGTTTATAATTAGGGACGAAACAGTTGAAGTCGTTGATAGCTTTATATCCCTCGGTGCTAAAATTGAAAGAGACGGAGGTTGCACATCAGAAATTACCAGAAGATTGCCATGGGCAAAGCGGCGATGACAGGTCTTCATAGGGTCATGAAAGACAAAGATATATCAATGCATACGAAAGTGCGCTTAGTTAAGGCACTGGTTTTCCCTGTAATGATGTACGGTTGTGAGAGCTGGACAATCAGGAAAAGTGAAAGAAGGAAGATAGATGCATTTGAGCTGTGGTGTTGGCGTAGAATGCTAAGAATACCGTGGACAGCAAGAAGAACAAATAAGTCTGTTTTAGAGGAAATAAAGCCAGAAATTTCATTAGAAGGCATGATTGCCAAACAAGCGCTGACCTTCTTCGGACACACAATAAGAGCTAGTGGGATGGAAAAAGATATCATTCCAGGAAGGGTAGAGGGGACAAGAAGACGAGGTCGGCAAAGAACAAGATGGCTGGACGTATTGAAAGAATTCACTGGGATGTCCTTGCATCAACTTAATGAAACAGCAATGAACAGATCAGAATGGAGATCGTTTGTTCAGAGGATCGCCAGAGTCGCAAGCGACTTGACGGTACTTAACTACTTAACTACTCCCTGATATGTTTCCCTCACAGCAATGACTTCAGTATGCTTTAGCAACTGCATTCCTCTTAGGGGATTGACAAAATCTTCTCCCTAGCATGAATAACTTATTCAAGGGGATTCCATTCTCTGAAGAGTAAGAGTACAAAAAACATGAACATATCCAAGTGTCATAATTGCTAGGACGGAGAACAAAGGGAAATCTTGCTTGTTTTTTCACTTGCCTTCACGAGTTTTCCAAAGGGGCTTTCTGCAGAAAATCTCAAATTTCGAAAGGAAGGAAGGACCGATCAAAGCCGGGTGAATTACTGAGCCTAATTGGACATATCGGGAATAAAACAAAACAGTTTCCAATATCATTGCTTTGATATTCAGGGAACGGCACTTTTTAAAACGCTGTGCCTTGTAATTGACTCACCAGGTATAGGCCAACTAAAACTTTGTCAGTAGCGCGCCAAAAAGTCGCAGGAAAAATGCTTGATGTACCGGGTGAGTCAAAAAAAAAGTTTAGGCGTTTGGAAGGCTGTGGAATAAAAAGTATGTGACCGATATTCAAAACTAAAGTGTTAATCTATCACTCAAAGGCTAACTTAGACGAGAAAATTTTGTCTGATAAAATCAAACATCCTTAAGACCCAACAACAATCAAAATGCTTGTAAGGGGTTTGTATGGGAATCGAAAATTCCACATTCTATTTTGGTCCATGATTTATGTGGCATTGAAGTTTACATTGCCAGTTTGAGATGCTGAATCCCAATTTCAAGAGAAGGTAAATCATGGACAAGAATGGAATGTGGAATTCTTGTTCCCAAACATGCCCTTTACCAGCATGTCCCTAATTTCTGGGTCTGTAAGATGAGGGATACTTCCAAACAAAATTTTCTCATCTCAGTTGACCTTTGACTGATAGATGAACATTGCAGTTTTGAATATCGGTCACATACTTTTTATTCCACAGCCCTCCAAACGCCTAAACATTTTTCTGACTCACCCGGTACAAAAAGTGAGAAAGGCCGTTTTGGGTTGGTCTATCAAGGATCTATGTAAGTATTATGTGGTTTGCATTCAAAACCAAGTAACAGACCAACATAAATTGTGATCAGTGTCTGATGTAAAAAACCGTCAGATAGTCTGGTTACTGTTTCTCTTTTACAGAAATTTGAAAGAACCATCAGTTGAAAATCTTACCTTCGTTAGAATTCAAGTAATCTGGGTTGACGGAGGCATACAGAACACCTGGGACGCCCATCGATGCAGTTCTGGAAAGACGAAGCACACCAAGTCAAATAATATCGGAAAATTTTTTCTATAACAACAAAACCTAAAGCTAAGGTAAAAAGCAGAAATACTATTTACATATGCCATTCATGGCGGGGAAAGACACAAGGTCATCTGGCCCCCACCATGAATGACACGTACAATTCAACTGTCAATTTCACGATAATGTGAAAAAAATATGAAACGAAAACAATAAAGAAAGAAAAAAAAATCAAAACAAAAACCAGAGAAAAAAATCACAACAAGAGAACAACAAAGAGCATGTAACAAACAAAAGCAGAAAAAAAGAGATGCTACACAGGGTAAATGTTAACAGAGTAAATGAACAGCGGCCACGTTCTTTTTCGCACGCTGCCAAAACAATGCTAACTATTCTCGCTCACTATGGATATACTTATCTTTTACAAGAAACTGCTTTGAAGAAACTCAGCTCTCAGATAGCTAGAAATTAAAAAGCTCCAATACTGGGAAAATAAAATTAAGGCACGGAAAAGGCTTCACCATTGTTTTAGAAATTTTACGAGAATACAGGCAGTGAACATGAAGATTATTATGGAATCTTCAAGGAACTCGTAAGAAACACCGAGTACGATTTTAAGAAACTTTTATTACTGATCCGAATTCTTAGTTTCTTATAGAACAATACATGTATAAACTAAGAAACTTACTTCTTGACATATGTGTAATAAACGATAGCCAGGACAAGTAGCAAGATAAGAATCGCTGCAGTACTACCGACTCCGATGATCACTGCGTTGGATTTCGGTGCTGGTGTAGTTTCTTTCGCTTTAATTGTAAATTCGACAAAAGCTGTCCACGTCTCGTTTTCGGCCGGAGTGATGGCATGGATCCATATGGAATAGTTGCCGGGTGCGGCACCATGTTCAGCGAAGGCTGTCACTGAGTGGCCTGGCTGGCAGCGATATTTTGCAGCGTTCTGATTGTGTCTGGAAATAAAGTGAAACTTGTGAGTATTTGCTCGACGTTAGATCTTTGATGATGATTGCTTGGTGCGGACATGGGGTCTTGTAGCACCCCATTTCATTAATAAAATACGATGAGAGCATCTCATTTTTTTCGCAAGCCTCGTTAAAACCAGTTTTTGATTGCGAAAGAGGTTACTTGATCACGAGATTGAGGAAGTCCCTGATTCAACGTAACTTAACACGCCGAATGCCATTGGGCTTGAGACTTGTCGCAAGTCCATATGCTCCCATAAAAACATTGGACATGATTTCCCAGCTAGTCTCTTTAACAATTCCCAGCTTGATTTTCAAGATCCCTTATTCCCAGATCTCTTATAGTCAGGTTCCCTCCAGGGGTGGAAAAGATACTTTAGTTCCTTGGACTACAGAAGTCTTTAAACAAATTTCTCCAAGAAGCAGGTGCTCCAAAAAGTGCCCCATTTTGATACGTCATGATACATTGGAAAATTCTTAAAATTATTCGTGACTGCTTCGTAAGTTTCAAACAGTTTCTTGAAAATTTCATCTTTATCGAAACAGCCAACATTGATCAAATAACATCTATCGAAGTTTCTAACGCTTAAATTTACGACACAAAGAGAAAGTTTAACACTTGGACAAGAAGACATTACACATCTAATTACACACCTAATTTCCTTTTCTATATTGCACTTCTTTCTCTTCCCTTTCTATCATTCTGGCGGCCCAAAAAATTGCTGGGAGCATTGGTGCTGTTGTGCGCTATCTTTTTTCCATCCCTGGTTCTCTTGCTCCCGGTATTTGCTAGGTCTGCTAAATTCTAGCCCGTTGCTCCCGAGGACCCCCATCAGTGCCTTGAAAGTACCATAAGTAAGCATGCAATGCCTACCAAATTCATTAGAAAATATACCTGGTCTGGACGCCATATCGCAGAACAATACCATTCGGAAAAGGTGGTGGTGTCCAACTAACATTATATGAGTTTTCTTTGACGCTGACAACGGCACTTGGTATCACATCAGCACTTGAATTCGCCTCAGTTTTTCCAGTGACGGTGGCACACTTGTTGCGTGTTGTGCAGCCCTTCTTATTGCATGGACATACCTGAAAGAAAGTATACTAAAAAGTGACTGGTTGGTAAATACAATTATTATCATTATCATCAATTAGTTGGCAAATTACATAGCTATAAGTAAAACAGCTAATTCAAGCCAACGAATTGAATACGATGTTACATGAATATATACAAGAAAAGCAAGTCAATAAAATTACAAAATTCATATCAATTTACAAAATTCATATCAAAAATGGTGTAAAACTATAAACAGCCGAGCCGAGGAATATAGTGCCTGCAAAGTCTGCAGTCGCAGCCTTCATTGTTCCAATATTTCTTTTTATTCTTAAATTGTTGCACAGAATTTGAAACCTTAATTTCCTGTGGAAGAGAGTGCCAAATACGCTGCCCTCTGTATCGGATTGTTTCAGTACCATAATTAACTGTAGCAGACTGTATGTACCATAAGAAGTAAAAATGTATTGGTATTTCTCAAATTATATGCGAAACTTCTTTTCAAGAAAATTTCATCCATAAAACTGGGGTTTAAATTACTTGCAGTTTTGAACGTTTCAGTGATTAGCAATTGCACAAAATAACTCACAAGGTCCCTAAGAAATCCCCGAGAAATTTCTGATCCGAGAACTTAAGATTTTAATTAAATTCTTACGGCAAAAGTTACAGCATAAACATCAGCAATTTGGTGAAAATCAGTATATACATCATCAGCTGGAAGTACAAAGACATGAGAATTTGAAAACAGATAGTCGCAAAACAAATTTCTCGTGGCAATAAGAGGTTGAAGCAACAAAATAAACTGCAGAAAACAACACACATCACACACATGCCTAAAACAATGATGTTTACAGATTTAATATATCAATGGTTTGTACTTGTGGCTATGATTCTTTGATGATTACAAAAAGTTCTCAGAGTTTTTACAGATTTGTTTACAATTTGGAAACGGAGCTCCTTAAAATAAACGTCAGGTTCTCGTCAGGTAACTGAAGTTAAGCTCGGTCGAGTGAGGTCAAACTCCGGATGGGTGACCTAGAAGGCCTGATCTCACAACTCACCTCGTCGTCCTTCGGAAGGGACGTTAAACTAGGGGTCCCATGCCTGGATGCGGCAAGCACAGTGGGCCTAAATTAGCTTTCAGTAGCTAGAAATCCTGACATGCGCACTCAAAACAAATTGAAAACTAAACTAAACAAATTGCATACCGTTACTTTGTAGTCTTGGAAATACGATAAGTTTCTGATGACAAATTCGAATGTCCGTCCATCCACCTTCTCGCAAGCTTCGTCTGGTGGGGGGAAAAAGAAGCCAGGAAACTTGTTTGCGGATACATTGGGACTCTTTGGAGGGAGCAAAGGAGAAACACCTCTTTTTCTTCTTGCAGGCAAGGTTGGCGGCTGGAATGGTGGTGTGTTGCAATCATTCTGTAATGAAAAATAACATCATTGAAGCATTGCTCATGACACAGAAGCAAAAACAACAACAAAAACAACATTTTCTATCAACAACGATCACTAAGAACATGTCATCTGTCTACGAATTTTTGTCAGGAACCAAGTCAATGTCATGTACGGTACATTTCAAAGAACTTCTTGGACGTTCAAAAACTAAGTATTTTCTGTCATGTGATATCAAAAATTCTCTTTCTAAAATTATGGCAAAATACAAGAACCTCCTTCCGAGCATTCCTTTGAAAGAATGGAGTACTAACATTTTACAGATTTAATCTAAGAATATTTCAATGATTCAATCCCTATGCGGCTTAAGTTTTAACTTTTTTCGAGTCACCCGGTATAAGATTCTAAGTTACCAAGAGCTCTCTAACTAGGTAAGCTAATCGAAAGAGAACCCCCTACCCCCATTAAGACGAGAAAAAAATTAATCATTTTACATCAAAACGACAACCAGTAGGCAGCTACTTCAACATGAGAAAAATGATTTTCTTTAACATTTAGTGGAAAGAGGAAAACGTTACACCAATGAGCTACATGAATCAATGAAATTAATTCAATTTTGACCGAAAACTGCTACCGACATGGCAACATGAATGACCATTCGGAGAGTAATCAAGAGTGCACAACCAAAATGTTAAATGGTTTGAAGACCATACAAGGTAGTAGTTTTTAGAGCACTGAATTGGTCACCTCTGAACTTATGACGATGAGTCCTTTGTATCCCTGAGGTAAACCTTGCTCAACATGAACTCATAATGAAACCAATGAAACAGTGAAAAAGCTGGCCCAGTAATATGCAGTAAAAGTAAAATCATGATAAAATCACGGCCTCTGTTCTCAAATCTCGTCTGAATGTTATCAGTTGTTCCATCGAATAAAAAGCTCCATCATGATAGCCATCACTGTAGCAATCCACAAATCTTGCAATCCGATTATTACTCTGAAAACTGAGAGTTTGGGCCTAAATAGAGCCAGGTTTTTCAGATCAATAACACGAGCCTCTGCTGATCGAAGCGCACAGGGAACAACAGACTCCAGGTCGTAAGTCTAGTCTGATGAGTACCAGTCCCATGAACAGCTGCATTTGGCTGAGAGTAATCGTATAACTTTAAGCCTACCATCCCAAAATCACTCACCAGTCCTGCAATGCCAGAACATGGCTTCTTCGTCTTCTTTTGATTATCATCATCATCATCATCGTTTCCATTTTTAGGAAAGACATGACTTGACAATATATCATCGAATTGCTGATTAAAAATAACTGCGTTTCTGTCCTCCAATACTCTTCTTGGTTCTGTTGTATTACCACAATTACATGTGACATTCTTGGAACATATACCTGATCAAGGAAGGAACTTAATGAGTTGCAGCAAGGGCATGAACTTTGTAATTAAGATTGCGTTCACACAATGCCGGCACATTTTGAAAACGGTGAAAAAATGTGACGGATAGGCCTCCTATTGAAACGAAAACGACACAATCTTTGCCGGTAGTTTCGAAAAAGGTAGATTTTGAAAGCGGAACTCTCAACCGGCACATTTCAAAAACGGCACCGTGTGAACATTCTAAAATGATGAAAACAGAACATTTTTCGACGCTTTTGGTACGAGAATGATCGATTCTTAGGGTGTAGGTACAATTCCTTGGCATCAAAGTCTTGAAACGATTTTTTACTGTCAAATTTCCTACCGTTTCCCAACTGTTCCGGCATCGTGCGAACGCTCGCTGGAATTCTGCTACCGTCACATTTTTGTCACCGTTTTCAAAATGTCTCCGCAACATGCGAACATAAAGTCTAAATATATAAGGTGTTATTGCTCCATCCTTTCAACTGAATTCCTCCAAGTGAACTTCGTGTAATTTGCCATGATCCAAGAAAATGATTTGATATTATCATTATTTTTGGCAGGACAGTGATCTTATATATCAATGGTCCGTCTCGTCCTTGTGGCTTTGCTTCTTTGAAAATTACACGAAGTTGTAATCATAAATAACGCAAATAGCTTTGAATATTACGGTAAGACGGCAGGGCAAGATAGGACAGGACAGGACAGGACAGGACAGGACAGGGAAGAGCAGCGCAGGGAAGGGCAGGGAAGAACAGGGCAGGGTAGGGAAGAGAAGGATATGGCAATGCAGGACAGGACAAGACTGGACAGTGAAGAGAAAACGAGAGTCCTTCTGAAAGTTTTTTCCTGCAACCACCTTAATTTAGAGTTGATATTTTGTAGAAAATTGTCAGTGGCATTTGTAGTGAGGACCCGGTGACCTTGTGTCATTCCTCGCTACAAATGTCACAGTATTTGTATTAAATTGTTGTTTCTCAAAATTTTAGATTGATAAAAAAAAAGAAAACGAGAGCAGAAGAAAACAGAACTAGATAGCATCAAGAAAGGTATAAGTGATTGAGGAAAAAAGGAAAAGACAATATACGGTACAAAAATGATCAAATTAGGGCAGAGCTGAGACAAACAGAGCAGTAAAGACAAAAAGCAAAGTTTAAAATCAAAGCATTGTCAGAGAAGCAAAGAATGGAGCTGTACAGAAAAATATAGCTAAGGAAAGGGCAGGGCAAACAAGGTAAGAGCATGATGGAAGAGACAAGAGCAGAGCAGGTCAGAGGAGGTGGTACCGCAAAGAATAGAGGACAGGAAAGAGGCTTTATCAACGGTAATAAAGGGTGTGTTTGACTGGTGCCAATTCTGAAAACGGTAGACATGGCAGACACGGAATTTGTCTTTGATTGACTACCTAATTCCGAAAACGGCAGGTTTGGCAGGTTTGGAAGGCCTGCCGAACCTTCTGCTCCAACAGGCGGAAGGTTTGGCAGACTTTGAAGAGATTCTCGTTTTCATTTGCGAAACTCTCAAAATGAGGCGAATTTGCTCGGGCTACTATGGTAATTGAGTCAAGTCAGTCTTTGTTGCCAAGCACCGGACTCGTCTTCGTGTTTTTCAACTGGAAATCTCGTTTCGCCAGGATGAATCTGAAACTTGCAGTTTTGAAGAATTTCGTGTTTGATTGGGCACTGTGTTTCCGTCTCTGCGAAGTCTACCGTTTTCAGAATTAGGTACGTTTGGAATTACCAATCAAACACGCCCAAAGACTGATAATCCTCATACATACCAGTTGAGTTATTAGAATCTACTGAGCTCGATCCTCCTCCAGTGGCACTTTTCTTCAGAATTCCATCACGTTCACACCAGTTGATCTTAGACTTCCAAAATGAGTAATCTAATTTTTCAAAACTAATTCTGTATTGAGTGATATTACCATGGGGGTTGTCAGGAGGTCTCCATGTCACTTCAATGGCAGAAGTTGACAGATAGGAAGCTTTCACTCCAATCGGTCTTTCTGGAACTGAGATAGAAGAAAAGTCAAAGTTGAAAAAGTCTTGATAGAGAACAGAACTTCAACTTCACGTAGAGCAACGGAATCAATTGCTAAAATTTTGTAATTCATTTGGATTTGACAGATGCGAGTCCATCTCATCCATAGTGTTAGAAGTTTACGGTTAAGGTGGATCTGCAGTTAAAGTGGCTCAATACTAAGAAATCTTAATATCGCAGAAAGCAATAATGTGCTTCACTACTAACTAAAATAAATTCAAAACACAAACAAATTATAGGTTAAGGTTCACACTGCTACGTTTTCATATGAAAACGGAGTAAAACTTCTCCGCTTTTGCCTTGCGTTCACGTTGCTCCGCTGTGAAAACTGGGCTTTTCGAAAACGCTAATGAAAACGCATAAATTTGAAAACGGTGCGTTTTGAAAACGATCCGTTTTCAGTGTGAACGCCAAAAACGGAGACATTTGAAAACGCTTCACATTCCTTTGTTAATAGACTTTTGATTACAATGGCATTCAAAGTCGCGATTGGCGCCTTGAGGACAGCTATTAACAAAAGGCTTTAGTTTTGAAAAGGGGATTAACAACATCGTTTTGCTGGAGCAATGTGAACGCCTATCGTTTTCCCCGGGGGTGCACTTGACCAGATTTTGGTCGGGGACGTGCCATCGAGGTTTCAAAAACATACCCGTTCCTTATACCAATTTTTGAAAAAAGTATACCCGACCTTATACCAATTTTTTGAGAAAGTATATCCTACCTTATATTTCATACCAAAACCTTGAAAATCGGTACCGTTCCTTATACCAAAATTGTGAAAATTGATACCGTTCTTTATACCAATATCTGGAAAATCGATACCCTTCCCGATGGCACGTCCCCGTACCCAAAATATATGTAGTGCACCCCCCGGGTCGTTTTCATAGCGTATCTATTTGAAAACGGAGCAATGTGATCGGGCAGCGTTTTCATCAACAAAAACGGATAGAAATGAAAACGGAGAAGTGTGAACGTAGCCTAAGATGACTTGCTCCTATCAAAAATTTCACACTATACATCGATAAAGAATTAAAACAAAACGAACATAAAAAACTCACTGTCTTCTGAAAGCTGGTACTGAACCAGTCCACTTTTTCTTTCATCTCCATTAGGTCGAAAGGTTTCAACAAAGAAGCTGTATGTTTCGAAGGCCACAAGATTTGATACAGTCGCATGCAACGGTATGAAACCACTAAAAAGGTAGGTAGGAAGACAAAATTTTGACAATGTACAAACTGTCCCACAAAATTATAAACTGTTTGTGTGGATGCTGTGAAGGAGTTTTAAGGTCAACCGTCTCGTTTTCTTCCTTCGTGAATACGGCATGCATGGCCTACATTAGCTTCAAATAGCTAGAATTCATTTGAGCTTACTTAGAAAGGAGTACACAAACCAGCAGTCTTTGCCACCACTTGTTTTGGTTTTTGTGAATTTCATACAGTCCGTTATTCTGGAAGCTGTGCAGAGCAAGTCCTTGACTTCATGCAAAGCATCCCGGTCTTTGCAGTCCTTTTAAATAAAGTAATAATTCAATTTATGAAGGAAAAAAGTGATGATACTCACAATGTACCCGTTAAAGTTGGTAGTTTGACATCCTTTTGACACCAGCTGGATGGAAAAGAAAATTACTAAAGTTGAGGCTAAAACTTTTGATTGCTCAAAAAGATCTTTGAGTTTCATATAAAAACAAGCTGGAAAATAATCCAAAACTTTAGGTAAATAAAGTCGCTCTTGCAGCTTCATTTGGCCTTTCATACCTGGTCCTTAACCTAGTTGTAAACTATTTTCTGGTATTGATACCCAAAATATCATCACATCAATAGAGACTTACGTAATGGGGTTGTTTGTGCAGTTGTCCTGTGCAGCTTTTCTGTTGATAGGTTTATTTGCACTGAGAAGGAAATAAAACAAAATTAACTAGGTATTCATTTTTCAGTAATCGTTCAAAAGTTGCAGGTGAAAGGTGACTGAGCTATTATCCCTCCCATTTCTGCATAGAAGTTCGTGGGCCGAAAACCCATGACTGGTGCTGGGGAAGGTACCACCGCTCAGCTTACTGAAGGGCGAATCAACCTAAAAATCTAGTACATTGTTGCAAAAATCCTAAAAAGTCTCGAAATTCTCAACAGTCTCGAAAAATTGTGAAACCTCGAAAATCCTCACAAAATCATAGAAATCCTAAAGAAATCCTAAAAAAAATCGTCGAAAATGCAAAGAAATCCCAGAACATTTCACCTAATCTGTAACAATATTCTCAAAAAATCTTCCAAAAAGTCTTCGAATCACAAAAATCGTTAAAACTTCAAAATCTTGCAGAATCTCGAAAATCTTTGAAAATCTTGAAGAATTTTGAAAATCTCAAAAATCTACGAGAGATCTCAAGCATCCTTAGAAAAATCAAAAAATGTCTGAAAGACTCAGAAAAAATCTCAAAAATTTTGAAAATCTGAGAGACCTGTAAAATCCCAAAATCTCTTAAGTTATCTTTGGAATCATTCGCTCCTCGCATCTTACAACTCTCCGCATACAGGGAGTATAAAAAATGCAAAAGGCTGAACGACGAATATTTCTCTTGAACGAAAGGCCTGCTGATACAGACGAGACAGTGATTTCTGAAAGCCAGCTTGTGGGCTTTAATCTACCATAGTGCACTGCAAATAGGTCATTAGCGAATCTACAGGCAAGAAATAAGTCAGCATATGTCAAAATGCGTGTAGCATTCGACTCACATGCGGTAATTGACGATGTAAAATACACCACGTGGATCAATACTTCTATCGTGCACCCACGTGACATTGACACATTTGCCATCTCGTCTTCTATTGTTGCATGGGATTTCATTCACTGAGATATTAAACATCTGATTACCTGCAAAAAAGTTTATATTTTTTAATTTCATTCATTTTCATTCATTACCTTATGGAAAGATTTGTAGCCAATTCAAAGCTAATTTTGGCCTATCTTAGTACAAAGTCAAATATTTTGACAAATTTATATTTTTATTGCTACAATCGACGTACAACACGCTCAATGACTTTGTTTTCTAAATTTGGCCTCTCTGTATGCCACATCCAGGATCCAGGGGTAAGATCCCTAAGCTTAGCGTAGGACGGCGAAGTGAACAGCTACGTCAGGCATCTGGAAAGTCACTGGTCACCCATCTGGATTTTTACTACACAAAACCGAATTTGACTTCAGTCAACTAAGGAAACTTTATAAGCCACCCTGTCAATCACCCTATGAATTATTAGATGTATTTAACCTTGAAAATCAAAGACGTCTTTCAAATTTGAAATGTGTTAACTTTCAGTCTGTCGAGTATAAATAAGTAAAAATTCAAAAAAGGCAGTGAACTTTAGTGAACTTCGGTTTCAAATCTTTAAAAGGTTGGTGCAAACTTCTATGTCATATTTCTTTCAAAATCTCGTTCTCCCATCAGAAGCTTGAATCCGTTCCTTCATCAATTTAAACCATGCTAACGTAGCTTCCGAAACAAACGAAACCCTATCTTGAATTTTTTCCAACATCCTTAAAACAAAAGCTTGCCCAAAACTTTCCTTGATAAATAATCAAAGCCTTGCTAACTAAGGCGCCGTTCACACTGCACCGTTTTTGTAAAAAAGCGAAGAGAGAAACCTCCCTTTTTGTGAAAGTGTTCACATTGATCTGCACAAAAACGCCACAAAAACGCAGGTTTTCGAAAAGCTATCGAAAGTGGATATCCACAAAAACGGAGGTTTTTGAAAAAACTCTGAATCAATGTGAACGCACAAAACGGAGGTTTTTGAAAACGCTCCAATATTCAACAATGAGCTTCAAAGAATCGGAGCAATGTGAACGCACAAAAACGGATATCTTTTGCTTCGTATTTGTTATCAGAAGGATCGATGTGAACGGACAAAAACGGATGGTTTTCCCTCCGTTTTTGTACAGAGACGGATTAATGTGAATGGGTAGCAAGTATGCAACAAAAACGCATCATAATAAGAACAGGGCAGTGTGAACGGGGCATAAAACAATATATATTCTTTTCAGATCAAGCACCCAACAGTCAGGTACAAATCAGGTACAAATCAGGCAAATCATGTACCAAGTCAGGTACCTCAATGACAAAGGAAACGACTTTTGAACACTTACAAGCTGCAAGGTATCCATTCTTCGACTGCGACAGTGATACTTGGCCAACGAATGATTCCTTAAAATTTTCTATCTCATTTGGACACAAATATGGGTTGCTTTGGAACACTACAGAGCCATTTAATGCATTAAATCGTTGAGGTGTCCATAAAGTCTTCAGATTGGGGTTTCGGAAGACCAGCAAGGCAAAACTAAAAACGAGACACTATATGATTAAGACATGGATCATCGAAAAAGAGTGTGGGAGAAAAATAAAGAAATAATACCCAGAAACTAAGATTTCTAGGGTATTTCCGTGCAAAAGAACGCAGATCTACTAAGAGAGTCTAAAATTCTTACCAACGGGAATACAAGATGAGTTTGAAGCTGCTTAGTGTAATTTCATAATGTCACCATTTAATTCTAATTCCTCGGGCAAAAAAGATCGTAATTCAAACCATTTCCAAACGTTTAAGTCCAAGAAAAGGTATTTACATTCCAACTTTTAAAAACTTTCTCGAGTGGGAACAAAACAACCGTAGTCTACAAACTAAGTATGCTAATGATTTTGAAAAGAAAACTAAAGTTTCAAGATCATCATTAGATTATCTCGAAATTCCTTAATTATTCACGCAATTCGCCAAAGGTATATGGATGACATTTTTGTGATTTCTAAACTTAAAACTCAGCAAGATCTGATCTAAGTTCCTAGTCCTTTTCGATCACTTTCAGAAGCACCTTCGATGGAAAATGGTCCTTACAGTAGAAACCCGCATAAAAGAACCTATGTTTCCCTTGGGCAGCCTGAATGGGTTCTTAATTAAATGGCTATTATTCTAAGTTGCAGCCTGCAAGGTTCTTAAAAGGTTCTTATATACATTATATGCCTTGCACACGTTAATACTGTTTTTCAGCACAAGAATTCTGATGAGTTATTGGGATTCTGAAGAATTCTTAAGAACCACTTAGTTAGAATTCTTATTTATAAATCTGATAGCCTTTTGTGGTACTGAAGAATTCTCATCGAAATGCCAAGAATTTTGAAAATTCTGAGGGATACTGAAGACATGAAACCTATTGTATAAGAAACTCTCCCAGTTTCAGGGGGTTCTTAGGGGGTTCTTAGGGGGGTTTAAAAGAACAAATTTCAAGTCTCAAGGTTCTTATAGAATAAGGTTCTTTTATGCGGGTTTCTACTGTATTCGTGGTACGTGATGATACCTTCATTGTGAATCAGTCGTTAATGAGACATTGGCTAATTCACAATAGAACTTTTCCCTTTTCAACAACAGTCTGAATCGAACGACAGTTTCATTGACGTGATCACAGGTCGTAGTTTCGCTTTTGCCTAAACTGATATTCCTTACAATTTTTGCTAAATTTTATCTTCTTTCATAAGACGCAACCAGGACAAAACACTGGTAGAAATTTCCCAAACGTTTTTGAAGAAATTTAGTCTCCAGATGTTAGGGTATAATTGCCTAAATAGCCATATGAATATATCATGGTTTCGAGGACTTATTGCTGGCGAAAATCGGTAACAACACTTGATTCCTATCTTGTGTCCGTCTCGTTCAATAACTTGAAATTCAACTTACTTTTGCCTATCGTTGATTTGTATCACCTCTAGATTTTTAAAGAAATTCAAAGATGTGAGCATTCCTGAGTCTCTGATCTCAACATAACCAGTGATATTACGTATTGATCCAAGATACTGTTCAAGCTTTGCCATCGTATCATCTGCAAGTAAGGCAAGATAGCTGAAATTGTGTAACTACAGGGTGAGACAACAAAAAGAACTCATTTTGAACAACTACTGCTCCTTCCGTATCAATGCAAGAATATTAACAACTGTCTTGTTTCATTGCCAATAGGTTCAGATACATTCAGCAATTTAGCCGGCTTCAATCGGTCATTCCTTCCCGTGGATGTGGGGAATTTTCTTCAGAAACCCCCTTACGAATGAAAACGATGATCAAAATTTCCTTGGTGTTCCTTCCAGACAATAATGACACTCATTGTATTGTAATATTTTTCTCCTCTAGGGAGACTGGAATTCCATTGATTAAGGGGAAGACTTCTGCATCATCCTAAGAGTACGTGCTAAAGCGTCTTCAAGTCATCGCTGTAAGGCAGAAAAAATGGAAAATTTGCTGACACTGATATATGAATCAAAGAAAAAGAAGTCTACCCAAACAATGACAAGTAAATCAAACAAAGGCGACATCTTTCCTGACTCTGGTAAGTAAATTAGACGAAAACGATGTCTTTGTTACTTACCAGGACCTGCTCTCACTTCTATTTTCATATTTCCTATAACATTTGTACATCCTTTTAATTGTCTTGCAGCAGAAAGTCCAGAAATCTTGAAACCTTCTCGCAACTTGCATTCTGCAATGAAAGAGGACAAAAGAAGAATGAAAGAATGAGAAACAGGATCCAAGTTTTCAAATCGATATAAAAAAGTGATGCAACATTTAATGTCTTCAAGGAAACTTTAGCTACTTATACATGATTCTATCGTTGACTTTCAGAAATCTTCATTGTTTTTAGAAATTACAGGGTATTTCATATTTCAATTCATTTGATTTGATACACTTTTGCTGAGTGGTGATGTAGAAACGAACCCAGGCCCCGAAACACTTGATTTTTGTACTTGGAATCTAAATAGTATTACAGCGCATGACTTTTTACGAGTCTCTCTTTTAGAGGCTTACAATTCCGTTTATAACTATGACCTAATTGGCATTGTTGAAACCCACCTAGATAGTACCGTTGATAAAGATAAATTGGAACTAAATGGCTATACTTTTATCAATGACAACCATCCTCAAAATTTGAAAAGGGGCGGTGTTGGGCTATACATCAAAGATTCCCTTCCATCAAAAAATCGTCCTGACCTGGTGACTCTTCCCGAATGTATTGTCTATGAAATTCAATTAAACAGGAAAAAATACTTCTTTGCTGTAATTTACAGAAGTCCAAGTCAGGGGCCTGAGGAGTTTGATAACTTTACAATAAACTTTGAGTTAATGTTATCCAAAATGCATGCTGAAAACCCATTCTGCGTTATCATTACTGGTGATTTCAACTGCAGATCAACTCAGTGGTGGGAAAATGATATAGAAAATAACGAAGGAAAACTATTTGAGCCACTTGCATCTGACAATGGTCTTCATCAGTTGATATCAGAACCAACGCACTTGATAGGTGATTCCGAATCCTGTATTGATTTGATATTCACTGATCAACCTAATCTCGTCATTGAGTCTGGTGTTCATCCGTCATTGCATGAGCAGTGCCACCATCAAATAATTTACGGTAAACTATCTGTTTCAAACATAGCACTCCCTCCATATACCCGCAAAATTTGGCACTATGACAAGGCAGACTTTATAGCCATTAGGAAAAGCATTGAAATGTTTGCTTGGCACGAACATCTTGATAAGATGACTTGTCCTAACGAACAGGTAAAACTACTCAATGAAGTCCTTTTGAATATTTATTCTAACTTTATTCCAAACAAAGTAAAAGCAATTAGGCCTCGTCAAGCACCCTGGATAATGCAAGCTATCAAAAACTTTCTTAGGAAAAAGAATCGTGCTTATAAAAGTTTCGTGAGGAATGGTAGGCCAGACAACAAGCTTGAAGGCATACAAAATATGATATCTGAAGGAGTGAGACTGATTGAAGAAGCCAAACGGAATTATTTCCTTAAGGCAGGCAAAACTTTGGCAAATCCTGGGACCAGTAGCAAAACTTATTGGACTTTAATCAATACTGTTCTAAACAAAGTAAAGATTCCCACGATACCACCTCTGCTTGAAAACGGGCTGTTTGTAACAGATTTTGCCGAAAAGGCTCAGATCTTTAATGACTATTTTATACTTCAGTGCACGACCATTGATACCGGTAGTGAAATCCCACAAGATACTCCAATAACTACAACTCTGATAAGTGATTTTGTCATCTCTGAGGAAAAGATTCTTAATATCATTAGATCGCTTAATCCTAATAAAGCACATGGTTGGGATGAAATATCTGTGAGGATGATAAAGTTAAGCGATGTTGCTTTGGTTCTCCCACTTAAAACAATTTTCACAAATTGTATGAGGCGTGGTTTATTTCCCGAAATATGGAAATATGCAAATGTAGTTCCAGTCCATAAGAAAAATGAGAAAAATCTGAAAGGGAATTACCGTCCTATTTCTCTTTTACCAATTTTTGGGAAAATATTTGAAAAACTCATATACGACTCACTATACTCTCATCTTGTATCACATGAACTGCTTAACCCAAATCAATCAGGTTTTCGTCCAGGAGACTCAACAGTCAATCAGTTACTCTCAATAACACATACCATATTTAAAGCTTTTGACTGTAATCCTCCTCTCGATGTTCGTACTGTGTATCTAGACATTTCTAAAGCATTTGATAGGGTATGGCACGATGGTCTTATCTATAAATTAAAACGATGTGGTGTCTCAGGACAACTCCTTCTTCTAATCCAAAGTTTTCTTAAGGATCGAAAGCAGAGGACTGTACTGAATGGCCAAAGTTCTAATTGGGGAGATATTTCAGCAGGGGTGCCACAGGGCTCTATTCTGGGACCTCTGTTTTTCCTAGTGTACATAAATGATCTAGCCGTCGGCTTAAAATGCAATGTTAAGTTATTTGCTGATGATACATCATTGTTCACAGTGGTTGAAGATTCTCATACAGCAGCCAACGATATGAACCATGACTTGGATTCGATAAGTCAGTGGGCTCACACCTGGAGAATGTCTTTTAATCCTGACCCACAAAAACAAGCTGTTGAGTTAACTTTTTCAAGGAAGAAAATTGAAGTTGATCATCCAGTGATCCGTTTCAATGACATGCCCGTGAAGAAAGTAGATGAGCATAAACATTTAGGAATTACCTTGGACTCAAAACTATCTTTTTCAGCTCATATAAAATCAGCTATTTCAAAAACTAGAAAAGGCATTGGTAGGCGCCTTACCTTGTTCTACAAGTTTGTAAATGATCTTAGTCCTGAGTATACAGTAGATCCGATTCCCCCTCTTCATCAGTCGCAGTACCGTCTTCGTGATCAGGATGTCATTGGGCGATTAAGGGCAAGGACAGACAAATTCAAATCTAGCTTCTATCCAAATTGTTTGTCCGAATGGAATAAGCTTGAGCCTGAATTGAGACTTGCACCTTCTGTCGCTGTTTTTAAGAAAAAGCTTTTATCGATAATCCGCCCCCCTGCAAAATCTGTGTTTGGAATTTACGACCCAAAAGGATTATCCTATCTTACCCAACTCAGGGTTGGTCTCAGCAAATTGAATTTCCACAAATTCAAGCATAATTTTAGGGATACAATAAATCCAATGTGCCCAACAAGCGATGGCATTGAGGATACGGAGCACTTTCTGTTGCTCTGCCCTTCTTTTGATGCTCAACGTCGAGATCTTTTCGCTGGAATTGTTGAATTAATACGACCATTTAGGCAAATTACCGATCTTTCAAATGATTCTTTGACACAGCTTTTATTATACGGTGATCAAGACCTTTCTAATGATATGAACAGAAACATACTCGAACTGACTTTGCGCTTCATCCACGAAACTGGTCGGTTTGAATAAAATCATTTGCAACGTCCGTACCAAGCAGCCACCAAGTCCTTTAAAGTAAATGTTCTTTTTCTTTGTAATTCTGTTTCACATTAGATGTCAGGTAGTCTTACCATTTTCAACATCACGAACAACTCATGCTCGTGACCACATTTTATTTCTTTGAAACCCTGACCAGACAACTAATGTCAGACGGAATCTAGCACATTATTCATTAGTTCTTAAATCGTAGTGTAGTTGTTTGTTAGTTTAATGTTACGTGTCTTCTTTTTGACCACGGGGTAGTCATTATCTTTTCGCTCCCCATGGTATCGTCCCTGTAGTGTAGTACAGTAATTAGAATTTGTAAGGTAGAAAGTAATATTGTTATTGTAATAATATATAATCAATAGAAAAAAAAAAAAAAATTCATTTGATGATGCGATGCCATCAAATGTCTACATGCTTGATGCAGTCAAAGTCATGATGCAATATTGCAGCAATCACAAATCATGACTTCCTTTAAAGGCATTTCATGTTTCGTCAAAAAAATTAGAATTTTAAAATACTGACAGCTTCAAGGAAGACCAACAGTGGAATCAGAGCGAGACAGCATACAATTCTTTTATATCATACAGCCCAAAGAAATACGTCATAGGACATAACATAAACCTTTCAAACTGATTGAAGACCTATGCTGCAATGGGTTTGTGAGATAATTTATTAAAAATTTTTGAGTGAAACTAATCACGTCAAAATAGCGAGTTACATGGAAAACATGACACAAGAATTCTTCTTTATTTACCAATTTTGACGACTTTTTGAGATGCTAAAGGATGCCCCTAAAACGTGCCTCGTTTGTGTGGCTGCTGTGGAGGAGTTGTAGCTTTCATTGTCTCGGTTTTTAGACATTTGTATAAATTTACTTAACTTTAACTTTTGAGCCGTGACTTTGTGTGGGCTCTGAGTTCCATTGAGGATATAGCCTACGTGAAGACCCCCCCCCCCTTCCGAAAGAAGAAAGAATTTCTTCGTTCGGAAGCGGGGGGTCTACACGTAGGCTATTGAGGATATGGACTAGAAAGTAGAATGAGAAACTACGAACCTCTTGGGCAGAGGGTTGATTTACATTCCCTGCAGTAGTTTGTTGTATTATCGCTTGTATATCCAGCTGGACAACGTTCCACACATTCCCCATTGTGAATATATTTCCTTGAAGATGGACACCGAGTCAAGCATCCCAGCTTATCAACCTACAAAAACGATGAATGGGTGTCAAATACCAAACGTGCCATAAACAATTACTTATTTTTTGGACAGGCAAAGATAACTCGTTAGCAAAGGCCAATTTTGAAGATAGACAGTTCAAAGGAAAGTGTTGGAAGGAAAATAATACGTGCAGATACATAGAAGAACGAAGTACATCAAAGCTAGGCATTGCATAAGAGATTAGCGTAAATAGTAATACGTGTTGTAAGTAACCTAAAAAAAAGAAATGTAGAGGACTCACTATAAATTTTCCTTTTGGGCACTGCTTCACACATTCACCTGTAAGCCCATTTCTGTAGTGTTTACAAGCATGGCAATGGAGAGTGGAATTTGCTTTTGTGCATCCGCCAGAACATTCTGTACTGCAACATTTGTCTTGCGTGCCCTCAACGCATCCTTGCGAACCACAAGATGATGTACATACTGCAAAATTTGATGAGATTGATCAATTTTCATGAAACTTAGGGATCGTGATTGATCAGTTGATTTTCAGTATAGTGAAACCCCTTAAATAGCAAAGAATTGAGCAAAAATACCCGAAATAGCCGCTTCATTTTCAGCAGTTGGATGGCAAAATATTTTGTGGAGTTTATGCTGAAAATATGAAGTGTTGAATGTTTCGATTCGTGTCCAGAAACATCGGATCGTTTAGCCGATATTCAAGTGTTCCTCACTAAAAAGGCGATTTCACCTGCTAAATAACAGATTTCCAAAATATCTGAATATTTGAATTACAGATGAAATATAGTTTCGGTTAGCCTGTGAAGGTTAAATCTCGGTAGAATTCAGCAGAGAAAAAACCGATCAATTCAGATGATCCCTTAGTGAATGAATCATACTTACGAGACTGATTAAAAGGGACATTAGCATTATTTCTGTCTGTAAAACTGAAATTTCCCTTCAAAAAGACTTATGTTAAGTATGGAATATTTCTGTAAAGTTGATCGTACGGAGGCTTGTTTACTAGCAAAGTATGTATGTATGTATAACATTCTTTAAGGTGAATAACAGGGCTAAGTTAAAACCTGTTTACAGCCTGGTTCACAAGTATTTCAAACAGTTTGAGAAGGGGCCATAAGAATAAGGAAATCAAAACGTGACTTTGCCAGGACGTTTAGTGGAATTATTTGTTTAGGGAATAGACACAGCTATATCTCATAGCCACAATAGATAGCCTAAAGAAAACCCCTGCGCATCCATTGTTTCTTTGGCTCCACAATGAAGCCACACTTGCTGAAATTATCGAATTCAAAAGATTATATTTTTAACTTGGCCTGGGTCAGCTTTAAAGCCTGTCCACAAGTTAATCGATTTTTTAGACCAATAGAAACGATGTCTCCAAAAAAAAACGATTTTTTAGATCAAGAATATGTTTAAACATCGACCGTCTCCCATTCTCATATTTTCCAGATCCACCATTTCAACGTTTCCTAAAACAAACTGCTGGAATGGTGGATCTAGGAAAAACAGTGAAGGACTGGTCAGATGGGTTGAGGAAATAGACTTGAGGTAAGTCTGCAAGAAGGCCTGTTCACAGGCTAATAATCAATCAAAATTACACCTCAACAAACTGAATTTTGAAGATGGTTCTAATGAAATGGATACATTAACAAAAACGTACGTTTTTGGCATTCATAGTTGCTGCCATAACCAGGTCCAAAACAATATCTTTTCCTTGTGTTATCATGGCGACGTGTGGCGATGCATTTTCCATGACATTTATCATAACAATCCTCATTGTTGTTGTAAAATGAAATTCCAAAATTTTCTTTTGTCTGCTTTGTATCCAATACAATGGCTCTCCAATGAATCGTTTGAACATAACACATCCTTTCATTATTGTCAATCCTCACACCCCCAGATTGAATCTGCATAAGAGATGGCAGAACGATCCGCTTTAAATTGGTCCTAACAATGACTAGAGAGTAATGCAATATTTGTTCCTGTCCCCTTATGACAGCTAAATTTGGGAACAATTTTTCAACAGTAACCTGATTTGCAGAGTTGTAAATATGTACAATGGCAAGATATCCTGTGATTTCACGAAGAGCTGGAAACCAAGCTGTAACATCTGTAGCTACATTTTTGCCAAGGGCTTCTCTGACAATGATACTGCCTTGAAATGTTGTGCAGTTTACCAGCCTTCCACATTTACTTCTCACTGAGCATTCCCCTTTGCTCACAGACATCAAGAGCCTTCCACCTTTACATACTAGAAAGAGAAATCAAATTCCACATGTAGTTAAAAAATTTATTGAAAAACCCATTTGGGGATTGCACTATGCTGCAGAGCAGCAATTTTTGTGTCGCTCAATAGCTTTGCAACAGATGGAAAATTGCATATCAGAAACAGCATCATATGCATTGCCAGCTAGCCTCTGCATAGACCTATTGTTCCAAAAGAAGGAAGGGTCTACGAAACAAAGAGCAAAAGCTTGCTATGAGGCTTCTGGATTTCTAGAAACTTAATTCATGCAGCCTTTTCTTGGATGCAATTCACAAATAACTTGAAAAGCGGATTAGAATGATTAATTGGGAGACTGTAGCAACCCTTTGCTCTTTGTTTTGTAGACCCTTTCTTCTTTTGGAATAATGGGTCTATGCATGGCTAATTGTCAGCAGACTTATTGGAAAAGCAATAACAAATTTGTCATACAACAAGAGCTTTTTTTGGAGTTTCAAGATTTCAGAACTATTGAGAATTCTTACATGAAACCATTGACTGACAAATTACCATTGACCACTTAAACTCATTTAAAGTTGAAATATTTTCAGAGGAGTTTTGTGTCTCATCAAACTAAGATCTTACTGATTGTCCCCAAGTGGTTCTTGGAAGATGCTTTACTTTCCAATTCTTAGCAATGGTTTTGTAGGGTAGAACTTCATTTTTGTGGTTTTTGAACAGTTTGGGTGTGAAAGCAGTAGTGAGTGAGTGGTTGTTGTTTTATGGTGGAACAACATCTCTCGTTGCAAGTGTAGGCCTTTGATAAACAGATTGTTTTGCACAATAAAGCATGCGGTTTACTCACTCTTATAAGGATAGATTGTGCCATAGCAAAAGCTAGCCAACAAAATGATGGATAAAATTGAAAGACTGAATATCCTCCCCATAGTCATCATCTGTAATTGAAGCACATTGGAGTGGCTCTATACATTCCTCGGGTGCTTTGATATGACACGTTTTCCTTGCAGAACTCTGAAAAGCAAAATTAATTGATCATGAATAAACTATGAAAAATGAAAGATAGTTTTCTGTTGGGTCCACTGGAGTAAAATGAGAAGACTGGGGTAAAACAGGTAGTGTTGATTTTTTAATGCAAGAAAACAGTTGAACAAGAACTGACAAATTGACATTCACTATGTCAGGCTTGGTAGTTTGAGCAGTTGTTGCTAGAGGAAACTTGTGGACAAAGATCTTTGCAAATTTATTCAAATTTTTCATTCTACCCATTTTACCAAAAATTTACCCATTTTATCCAAGAAGGCCCTACAGAACTTCACTGCACCAAAGATCTCAACTGCATGGCATTTCAGAAAGATAAAAAATGTCACCTTTTCTGTGCATCCGTGCAGTTCAAACCACGGTCTGTAGACTCAAACCCTGTCCTGACTGTTTCTGGCCTGGCTGCATGTGCAGAGTCAGACTCAGAGGTCACAAACAGAGGGGTACACCCATCCACTGCACCAAAAAAACCAGAAACCTTCGCTTTGTTAAAATGGAAGCTCATAGTTGGGGTCGACAAACTATTATTCATGATACACCATGCTGAATCGAGGAGTTGTGGCAAGTCAATGCTGTCTGAAGACAACCATCACTTTGATTTTGTCGTCAGGCCTACTTGCTGCTATCGAGACCCCCAGGCCCAACAAAAATAAATCAAATGTACAAATTAAAGGGTCTGTTTCATCCAGCATTCCTTGCACGTGTCGTCTCTTGGTTTCCCTTTGTTGTCGCCATTTTCATGGGCCATGAAAATGGCGGCAAACAAAGGTTAGCCAAGAGACGACACGTGCAAGGAATGCTGGATGAAACAGACCCTTTAAGGCCTACCATTTTCGTTGTAAGCACTGTTGGTCTGTATTTTTTCAGCATCATTATTTCAGCAAAGTAACAAATAAATTCCAGCATTGTCTTTGTACTTTCTTTGATTCTTGAAAATGTTTCCAGGTGAACAAGATTTTCTGGTTTACCAAAGGATCGCGCCATTTTTCAAGAAACAGATTGAGCAACCACAACAACAACATTCGATTTTCTGCCTCTCTTTGAAACAAAGCGAGGACAAACTTGAGGAAAAAAGGGACCAGGAATATAGGAACGGATGAAGGCTGGATTAAAAGTCTTGGGCGTCGGCAGAACCAAAAATTAGTGGTTCTCAATCGAAAACGGTTGAAACTAGAATTAGATTTTCTATTCTTGATTCCATCTAGGATAATTTTCGGCACAGCAACATTAGTAAAGTTGCTATATTTTCAGAAGATGTGGCCAGATTACTTAATTTCTTTCTAAATCTTTGAGTTACTCCTTTGAAGTCTGGCCTTTTCCAGTCCAGATGAATTTGCTCAAGCGTTGTATAAGTCTTCCAAAAAGAAGCACGAAATATTCCAAAACAATGGGGTTTTTATGGATTTCTACGGAGGATATTGGCCAAAGGGGAACGAGATTTTTATGGACTGGTAAGGCCATCGGATTTGCTGCCAGATACCACTTGGAGATGTACGTTTTCAAGCATGCAAGGTACCATTGGGAAGAACCAAGATACGAGTTGTAAAGTTGAGGGAGCTGTCAACCTAACTGCATTTGGTCATACAAATTTCTTCAAAGACACTTCATCTATTTTCTGGTCTGGAAGGTATCTCTTTCCGTTGCTTTTGGGACAGACAACTTTCGCACAACTTTCTATTTTGTAACTCTTTGGTTCTGTGGGCTTCAGTGTTCAATGGATCTTGGTCAAGGAAATGTTTTCCTCATCACGTAATGATAGTCGGAAATATTCCCACGCTGATGGAGACAGCAACAGCACCTTGCAAATATAATCGAGTTCATCATGCAGCGACCGAAGCCGAAACTGTATGACGACAATCAATATACCCCTAACTTTGACATTAAGAAAGGCAAACGAAAACAAAGATTTTTGGATGACAATGAATGGGGATTCTAGACTGGTAAACTGGCAAGAATTTCCCAAGCAAAAACATTCACGTTTTCTGTGTGTGCTCATTTCTCCCTAAGAAATTTGGCTCTGATCTTATAGTATTTTTCTTAACAATATGCAAAATTCTTGCATTGAAAGATTCCTGCACTAAAAGCCGACCTTTTGTGAAACTGAATTTCACACTTTATCATAATTCGTCAAAGCTCGCTAATACACAGCTTGCTGAGCTTCCTTAACTACAAGAAAGAACCAGAGTGTTAACAAGCATTATACTCCTAGCCTAATTTGGGTACGACAACAAAATCTGAGAGCTTCTTCAAACTCAGAATTGACTTCTGATCACTTTCATTACAGTTTGCACATAGACTGTAACCGTTGCAGTTACAAAATGTCACTCCCGAAAATTGCATTTTGGTCACGCAATCTTGAAGACTTGAAGAACGCGGGGAAATCAAAGTGTCTATCAATCCTTCCTTCCTCCCCACGAAGTGTTTATTAACACAAAATTTGCGCAATGTCTACGCCTGACGGAACGGTACAAGAAATATGTCTTTCAAATTTGAAAAAGTCTTTCATAATCAGCTGTATTGCTCTTGACAGCATAAAAGATTTGCAAACTTCATATACATGTATATCATACATCACATACCTTAGTGTCAGGTTACTCAGCTTTTATCTTCGTGTTCGCGAAGAAAACTGCTCCTCTGCATTTGGTTCTCCAGTTGTGTTCCCCAAATTTGTGTTTGGTGACGAAATAGAATAAGTTCTAGCAAAGGACATGCTGGAAAAACCAGACCCTACGACCCTGAGACCCGAATGACCCCTATGACAATCAAGTACTGTGTTTCAAAAGATTTTTTAACATAAGTTGTCATCCCCCCAATACATAAAGGGCCATAAAGTCATTCCTGTAGCGCTTGTAGTAACTCATCAATATCCAACTGTTTGCTACGTTATTGTTTACCTTGAGTGCTACATAAAGTTCACCCCAGCCAGTCGGGGATGAATACCGTTCAATTGAAAGCCATAAAAAGAAAATATAATATCCTTCCAATCTGTAGCCAAGTATTCAATCTGTGACCTATTTGTTATCACTTTGAACTTGCATCTTTTAACAACATTTTTGATTTATGAAGCAATGTCGGATAATATCTAGAGTAGAAAAATTATGCAACAAATCAAGGCTGCTAGACAAGATCTAATGCTGTTTCGCATCATATGAAAAAGGAAAAATTAGACAAGGCCAAATGAATTCTCAAAGTAAAAATAGGGACCCTATGAGGATGTGCGAAGAATTCCGGTGCATGTAAAATATTGGGGCGAGAATGAATTTCTATGTGGTCCATAGAGTGGTGGTGTCAAAGAGGACACTGCTTGTTTGTTGCTGTTGTAATTTATATTCTTTTGATAATCGAGGGAGAAGTCTGGAACGTGAAAGCCGAGGTGAAAGCCATGAATCTGAGAACTGGAAGTGGGTGTTTGGAGTATACAGATGGAATTCTTCGACACAAAGTGAACTCGTTACTTCCAGTGATCCTGTTAACTATTAGGATGTGAGACAAATCAGTTGTTTTTTTCTGTCTCAGCTAGTTACTCATCGTTTACATGGGGAACTAAACTTCTACCCTAAAATATCGGCTTTAGTAAACATACAATTTCCAGACAATTCTTTGCTCTGACATGCTTCAAAAAGCGGCCTAAGCCCCCTCGAGCAACTTATAAGCAATCTCCTCCCGCAGATAAATTTCCTCTCTTTTCAAGAGTAAAGGCTGGGAGGAGTGGTGGAATTTTCAAACAGTTGCTTTGTAAAACCGCTTGATGAATCCGGAAGGAAAACAATTGCACTTGCATATCATTTCAAGTGAGAAGAATCATTCAAATTCCTGGTGTGGTGAATGGTAGTGAGTACAGGTTAGCAAACGATTGTCTTTTCCATCGAAGTGTTCTGAGCTGCACTCACTTAACTTTGTTAACAGCTAATTTTCATCATAAATGTCGCTGTCAAGTTGCTAGATAAAAGTTCAAAGTTATCTAGCCTAATAGAGGCTCTGATGACTACTTCAATGGTCAAACTATTTCAGGTATGCCTACCTATTGTTACACTTTTGGCACGAAAAGCGTCCGTAGATACCTACCTAGCTAGCTAGCTACCTACCTACCTACCTACATACCTCGCTTCCTTCCCATACAAAATCTCCCCCACCACATAATGTGCTCATTCTTCGCACATAAAAATGACGGGAGCCAAGTAGAGGTTATCTAATAGGGCAAAGAAAACACCTACGCACGCTGTAGTTCCTCTCGCTAAACAGTCGATGAACGCATGTGTCGAAATCATAAAATACAGTAGGCTACTTTCAGGCTTGCAAATGCGGCTCTTGAGTTTGCTATTCACCTCCGTCAAGCGACCTTTAAACTGAATGACAAGAGATTTATGAGTTGGTGACATGATCTGTTAGAACTGCGTCAGAACTTACACATAGACTTTATTCCGAGGGGATGACCTTTCAAAGTAGTCCTTCTAACACTCAGTTAAATGCTCATAGGAGTCATAAGGGTCTCAGGTCCAATGGGTCTGGTTTTTCCTGCATGTCCAAACAAATAATTTCTTATCTGCGTCAGTCTCAAAAGTGATGAAATGGCCAGTTGTGAGTATGCTTATAATAGGGAATCCTGTCACTCATTACTGCAACAATATATAATGCCGACAATGGAACGCAGGCACAATCCCACGATACTTTAATAATATTGACCATCCAAATGTGTTTCATCATCTAATATTAGTTTAGAAAGCTATTTGATACTCTTTACAGGCACAGGCACTGCACTAACGTGTTTGCTAAACGTGTCAAAGTTGGACATTTTTAATAGTGGGAACGAATAGAACCGGAATTTGAAAAAGCGGACTCCGGCTTAATGTGTTATTTCATTACTTCGCAAAACACGCAACACATTTTAGTACAGTGTTCGGGCGGGTTTGACATAAACAATGACGTATCATTCATTACTGAATCATCACGAGCTACGTATATCTGTAATGAACAAATTGAGACTTTGCAGGGAATTTCTGGAACTTCCGACAGATTTTCAAGCAGTTCGCCGTTTTCAGAGCAAGAGAGACCTTTTCATACCTTCTATGACTTTGTGAAAACACTTGTAAATTCTTGATTACATCTGCACTAATTTTCCTTTGCCGTTGGGCAAGATCCGTGCAAATAATTGCAATGAGTGGAGGTAGAATGCTCCGGGCTCCTCAGCCTGGCATATCTGCAGCAACCAAGCATTTCCCAAAAAAGTACGATTTCTGCATTACATATGGTATTATAGTCAGCCCAATCTTACCAGCTTTAAATGAAATAGTGTTGCTGCGTTCCCTGTGGCTGAAGCAACTTTGCCCCAGCAGTATAGCACACAGAAAGACTATCGAACTATAAATGTCTATCTATTTTCTGGCAATACAGGACTATCAACAGAAATTCCCTAACTGTAACTGAATTGTTCTTGAAATCAAATAAGTTAAAAGTAGTTATTTTTTAGCTGATTTTTCTGCTTCTTTTTCCTTCTGTTCCTCTTCGTATTTCTTGATAAGGTTCTCTACCTCTCCTTGCGTCATAATGTGAAACTTCGTCGTTCCGTTTTCCCTTGTCAACGTCGCGATTTCAACTGTCAAGAAAATTACGCATGATACAGCTACCGAGTACCGAATGGGATGGGACAAGACTCACAACACGAGTTGCAAGGGTACCTTTATTAGGAATACACAGCTTTTCTATGTTTTAATTTTTCCCTTCGCTCTGTAGAGTCGACAACGTTTGGATCGAGGGATGAATTTTCTCTGATGTTGTCGTTTATTCTCTTGCCTTGCCGATTAAAATCGAATCATCGAACGATTCCTTACACAAAATCAACATGGTGGCTAAACCACCACAGTACTCATGATGTGCCTCTACATGTACTGATGATCAGCCATAGTTTTTATGATGTCTCCCGTACAAATCATTGTATGCCTCAACGGAACTGAATATCTGCAACACTACACAGATGCATGACCCCCATTATACTCATGGTATACACCTACGGTTCTCAAGGATACTTCCCCCAACAAAACTGCTGTACTCATGCCATGGCTCTATGGAATGCATTCCTACACAAACTTTGGTAAGCCCTCAAGGTACTGAATGTCATCAAAGGCACTGAATACCAGTCACGAACGCACTAACATTGTCTGGGTGATCCTTGGTTATTGATCATACAGCGGCGCAAAATATAAGAGCCTAGGAGCGAGCAGTGTACACATTCTTGCTGAATTAGCACGTCAAAAATTCCTCCATCACAAAGAATAATTCAGCACATGCATTTCTTTTATATACCAGAACACATTTTCCTCATTCTTTTCACCAGTATAGCAATATCTGTTACAGGTTTGTCTGATAAATCTCTGAGACACTGTTAGCTGGTGCCCTTATAAACCTACAATACAGCAGTCCATACCAAGAAAAACTAACCTTTTTCTGTTGACAACTTTTGAACATCTAGAGTTTTACTGAGGACATTAATTGCTAGACTCAAGGCTTCCTGGAGACTTATCTCTTCCTCCTCCTCCTTATACTCTTGCTTCAGCATCGAGATTGCTGCCTGCAAAGGAAAAATAGCAGAGGTATCAGTCAGCATCAATCAACGCTCACTTCTATTAGTTATGATCTGCAGCTTGGTGATAGACGTGAAGGTGAAGTTGCAGTTTTCAGCGCCAAGCGCTGGGATTGCAGAAGTAACTAAGCGGTAATCGAGTCCGCGACCCCTTGTCATGACGCTCCAGAGGTGGGGCCCTACCAGGTATCGAACCCAGTCCGCCAGACCTTTCTGGCTGCAAAGTCAGAGGATTACCCCACTGCGCTACAGCGCCTTCAATACGTCATGTCTTTATAAAATATTGCACAAATAGTTCAGGGACAGGTCATTATTTCTTGCTAGGGAAGGGATTCAAGACATCTGGGACATCTGGAAAATTTACAAGCTGAAAGGACAAAAGGAAGGAAGAAAAGTAACGCACACTTCAGGGAGAGGGTATGAAAATAGCTTGAGATAAATTCTGTACTTTTACAGCAAGCTTGTTCGTCAGCAAGTAAGTCTTTGACATTTTTTCAATTAATTCTCAAATGCAACTGCTTTCTCAGTTTTAATATGGCATTTTGCCTCATGATCTGCTATGACGATGTAAAGTGGCACTGTTACCATGTATAGGGGCTTTGAAAATGTTTTCCGCAATGTTAAAGGCGGCACCAAAATTTCCAAGCAAATCAGAGGGGGACTACGAAACAGCCATCAAATATTTTCAAATATCCTATATCCCTCTCAACAACAATTAATGATCCGCCCTTTGTCCATTTTCCATTTTACTTAATGGTTTGAAAGGAAGGAAGGACTGTTGCTATTTTAATCATTTCAGAATGTCAGCATCTTGGTTTTCAGCCTCAAATTTTTCATCTTACTTCGTTTTCATTCTATTTTTCAAATTTATGCTGGTTGTCTATAGAGATACTTTAATTCTGCTAAACCATCACTAAATAATGCACCTAATTATATTGGCAAAATTCGTGAAATGAAGAGATAACTTCAGAGGTATATACTTCTTGCAAACACTGGACAAAGACCATGAACAAAGAAGGTCCAAATGACTTACCACACTATTGTTTCCAATACAAGTCGCTTTCCATCCTGAATAGTTACCACTGGGATCACTTTGATATAACTGGAAACCAGATCGTCTATCCCATCCCATGTATAATAATGAGACACCAAATGGTCTATAGCCTGTGAACAAAAATGTGTATGGCCTATGTGAGAACAACTGTTTTTTAGGTTTCTTGACGAAGCATCAGAAGATAGAAGCCTGACTGAAGAGACTTGAACTTTTTTGGATTTACATGCTTAGAATTGCAATGTCATCAAAGTTTCACAGGGAGGAGATGTAGGGGGGCATCATAAAAAAGCCCCTGTTCACACTGCTCCGTTTTCGTACAAAACGGAGATGAAAACGTCCGTTTTTGTGAAAGAGTTCACACTGATCTGTACAAAAAATGGCACACGAGGTTTTTTAAAAATACACTTGATCAATTCGAACACAAAAATGGAGGTTTTTGAAAACGCTCTGATATTTAACAATGACTTTCACAGAACAGCAACAATGTGGATGCACAAAAATGGATATCTTTGGCTCCGTATTTGTGATCATTTGGATCAATGTATAAACAAAATGGATGTTTCCCTAAGTTTTTGTACGAAAACAGAGCAATGCGAACGTGTAGCATTGATGCATCAAAAAGGGATCATAACAAAAGTGGAGCAGTGTGAACGGGGCCAGTTAATCCATTCTTCTATTGCCTGAATGATTGACTGATTCACTGCTTGATTGACTGGTTAATGAATGATCAACTGACTGAAATACTCATTGACTGGATGAACAATAGCAAAGTAATTAACTGAGCTGGACCCTGTTTATAAGGTATGAGATGAACATTCATCTTGACAGCCTTCCCATTAACAAGGACCTATCTGCCCATATCAAAATTAGTATGGCTAGCTATCCATACTACAGTAAGTTCCCTCAAACTAATTTGATGTTAAGCCAGAAAAAGTCATGGCACCATGCAAAAACTTTTGCCATATGAATTTCTGAATAGATTCAAAGTGAGGGTGCCTTCATTTGATACAAAGCCTAATAATCATGACTGCGTGGCTTGTTCCTTTGTTGCTATGGATGTCAGTGAAGCCATAATTCAAGAAACTTGGGTATACTCGCCTCCAGCTTGGGTGTATTGTTGTTTCAAATCACACAGTCTTGTAACAAGTTGCTCACATGGGATAGGTTCTTGATAGGTCAGCAAGTATCTGAAAAGCAAAGATGATTGAATATTACACATGATATATCAAATAAATAACAAAGTCTATGCTGGAAAATGTAAACATTATCCTATGTCACTGTGCTGTTATTCAGCAAATGTCATGAAAATAGTGCATCAGAAAAAATTGAAACACAACATACTTTTGTGCAATGAGTCTCAACTGACGAGTTAATACATTAGCATCTGAGGTTATGCCAGCAACGCTGCAAGCCATGTCACTAAAAGAAGAAAATAACAAATTACCCAAAAGCATCAAATATTTGATTCAAAATTCAGCTTGAACAGTTGCCCCTGGGGGAGGGGTACTTGATTGTGACTGTGACTCGATGTGGATCAGGACTTTGACAAAAGGACCAATTTGTGTGATTGAATTTTTCAATAATTTCAAATCCCTTTGCATGAATTTCAGGAAGTTTCATAACCATGTTTATGAATTCTGTCAATTTGAGGATGCAAGGTCTAATCAAATTTCTTCACTTGTGATAAGAATTCTAAAAAAGCTACCAATTTACCAGAATTAAGGCTAAAAACAGACCCATACGTGGGGAATTTTACGTGAAAAACCTACTCATATGAGTGGCACCTCCTTAAGTACCCCCCTTGGGCCGGGCTTCCTCTTTATTTAAATGTCTGGTAAAGACTGTATTGCTATAATACAAAATCATTTTCAAAATCACACATGGCTTTCATTATTGCATAAAAAAAGAAGATAATTTTTTCATTTTGACACCTTTTAAACAACTTTGGGAAAGTTTTGTGAAAATTTAGACCTAGCTTCAACTACTTTCTTTCTCTGGTAGTCATGTATACAACAATACAGTGAACTCACAGGCTGTAAGAACTTGGAATTAAAGATCAGATCTACTGTAGGTATGATAAACTGAGATCTCCCTAGCCTAGTCTATTATTCCATTTGTGATCTACTGTATTTGGTTTCTTTCTGTGTATACTCATCTGATGAATCAGAAATAAAATAATGAGCCAGGAAGGCTTGGTGTATCATAAATTTGTTCCTAGTATTTCCTATAGCCCATGGTAAATTCTTTACGGTTGAAATAAGAACATGAAAAGCAACTTACTCATGGAGTCTGTAGATTTTTTCTGAAAAAATATCATCAAGCAATTTGTTAGTATTCCTTCTCTCTGCAGCAAGAAGCACACCATCTTTTGCTAAAATTCCAAGACAAGTTCCTGCATGTCCAATGGCTTCCATTGCATACTCGACTTGAAAGAGTCTCCCTGTCAAATACAAAAAGATCCTGTAAAAGCAGCAATACATGTTGGGAGTCTTTGCAAGAAACTTTTATTACATACAGTGCAGGTCTTGCACACGTGGACATATTGTACCTGTTAAAGAATTCTTGTTCAGAAAATTTAAAGTTTTCCATATTGCTCAAGACTTTATGCTACTTTTTGCACTCATGGCTCAACTATGCATTGCCAATTTCATCTGTTACAATAAAGTGATCTGTGGCTGCACTTTGGTCTTCCAAAAGTTGGAAGATCACAGAGTACTTATGTAATCAAAATTGGTGAAAGCCATAAATTTTTGACTGTTGATAAAGATTATAAAGCATAATAAAACTGACATAAATTCAACATATCAACATACCCTCTGGGGAAAAAATTGTTGTTCTTGAGTCATATCGTCTTGACTAAAGAGAAAAAACCAATATGGTAATGAGGTTGGAGACAAAATTATTCGAAACAGAGATCTGATGCATTCTGGAATGGATTCATCCCAGATTGCAATTCTTTCTCATGCAAAATACATAGTTCCAATATCTAGGGAACCTGATTAAACCATGCATCAAAGATTTTGGCCAATTCCTTGAGCTCTCTTGTCTTTCTCTTCTTGTTTAGAGTTGGTCTTGGCCCAGATTGGAAAGTTTGCAGAATGCGTGGGGGATCTTCTCTCCTACATCGAAATTGCTTGCGCGGCTGTATCTGTGTCACTAAACAATAGCTCTATTGTTTCCTTTTGTTGTTTTATGAAAATTTCGCGGCTGGAACCGCGGCTGAAATTTAACGTGCGTGGCAGAGAAATCGGCCGCGCAAGGCAAACTTTCCAATCTGGGTCTTGGCCATAATTGAAGACCTTTGGTGGATGGAAAAGGCCTCAGTTTCAGACTGGCCAAGAAGGCTGTTACAGAGATAGAAGTTTTCTTTTTTGGCTTCTTATTCACCACACATCTGAAGGGATGGGTGGTTGGCTAAAAAATTGTACCATCATATCAGTACCATCATAGTATTATCAATAAATACATGTGTGCCTAAACTTCAACCTCCCATCACTAATCCACGCTGGAAAACATGTATGTTACGCCAAATATCTTTGGCGTGGAGAAACGTCAAGAACAATAGAAGAACAATAGGTCTATTGTCTTTAGACAATTGGCGTGGCGTAAACCTTTGGCGTAACAAAAACGAACTTTCCACACTGGTCACTAATGCATAGCGACATACCTAAAGTTTGCTGCAAAAATAATTCCTCTCATTTCCTCTGCATGTGTTTTACACTAGTTTGATAGCAGTCGTCCTGCAAAGCGGCCAGAGGCTTGTTTTAACATGCGACTAAAATTTAAAAACGGCCTAAAAAAGTGGCCTAAATTTACTTCTTATATGAATGAAATGAAGTTATGCCTGGGCGGGCAATTTTAGTTTCATTCAGTGAAACAAATATTCACTTACCATCTTAAACAACACAGTCTGTACTGTTTTGATTCAATGATAGCTATTTCAAGTTCTTCAGGAGTTTCAAATCACCACAGCCTTCACGTACGGCTTTTGCAAAGGAAACCATGAGCAAGCATCCAGTCTCGATTTGGACTGTAAAACCGAGGCTGGTTGCACCACAATGTTGAAAAATTAAATTGGCCTAGTGAAATAGAAGTGGCCGGGAAATTGTCTTTTGGTGGCAAAGATGAGGCAGACAACGATTGAAGACATTGCCAAGTTACAGAGGAATCCCAAGAATATACGAAACATATGCATTCTTGCCCATGTTGACCATGGTAAGTATTTGAAACGGAAATGAAGAAAATTTCGTAGGCCTTCTTCATTGTTTCTTGTTTGTTGATGACCAGTTCGTTGTTTCCTCTGCCTGAAAACTAAAATTTTATCACATATCCTTCCAACCTTTGAGTATGCTATCACTAAATACTTCATGAATTCTTTTTCCAAAGGAAAGACAACCCTTGCTGACTGTTTAATTGCAAGCAATGGAATCATTTCACCAAGACTTGCAGGGAAGGTAACAAAAATTATCCGAAATATAATAGAACCAGCAAATTTTTATTTATGCCTGATAACATGATTTGACAAGAAAAACTGTACAAGATTTTTCAAGATGAATTACACCATTGATAGAAAAATTTCATTATAAGAAGAATCTAATCTAATCTAATAGATGGGTCCAATGCTGTGACATGTCATTTGCTGTTCATTAACGGACCTCCAAGTTTTGCTTTGCTAAAGAAGTGGGCATTGGTCCTACAATCTATATTCACTCCTTTTCCAGGCTATTAAGAGCTCGGCAGATGTGTTTCTTGACATTTAAAACATCATTTTGGAATGAACAGTGTTCTGTTATGTTGAAAACACAAATGGTTCAGTTAACATTGCTCAAGAATAAAGGTTCAACAAGAAATGATATCCATGCTTTTGACTTTTAAAGGTTTTGTAGCATTTCTTAGACATAGTACTAGAGTTTATTAAAATTCTGGCCATCTTAGTACTAGTTTCTTAGAAACCAGTTTCTTATAAACAAATGTGTATTTTTGTTCTTTTTCTTTCAAAGCTCCGCTACATGGACAACAGACCAGATGAGCAGCAAAGAGGAATCACAATGAAGTCTAGTGCCATTTCTTTACACTATGCAAAAGGTTGGTTCTAATTAATTGCATAAATACCTGTGCTGTTTCAAGGTATTCCCATCTTGGTAATCTATCAAATAAGAAGATGATTGACCACCTGAAGATTAGACTTACAGTATGATGATGAGTCCCTTGTATCCCTGCGGTAATCCTTGCTCAAATAATGAAACAGTGAAAAAACTGACCCTAAGTTCTGCAATCATCAATGGAATTATGATGGAATCACCTCTTCAAATCTCAAATCCCGTAGGAATGTTACCAGTTCTTCAATCAAATATAATGTTCTGTCACATTTGCCGTAACCAAAGTAATTCATGAATCTGACAATCTGATTGGTACTCTAGGAGGCTCATAGTTTGGGCCTAAATAGGGTCAGGAATGTTATTATTCTTTGTTGACCGATACACCGTCAAATGAGCACAGGGAAACAAGGGACTCCATGTCATAAGCCTATCAAAGACAGGAGATTTCAATAAAGATAGGAAAAATAGCAGCAATGTGGCTAATGAATTACTGGTCCCTGTTGCTACTCTTCTATATGTAAGATTATCATTTCATTTTTTGGGTCACCTGGTAAATATTATTTCTTGTTTTGTAGCTGGGGAAAGTTTCTTGATAAATCTGATTGATTCACCTGGCCACATTGACTTCTCCAGTGAGGTAGGTGACCATTCTTTGAAATACAACAAAATATGTTACCCATTGGTGCTGAAAACCCATTCAACCATTCACTCTCCTTGTACCTTATTTCCTTATGGTTCTTGTATGTTTTTGTGTGTACTTTGAATATAAATGAAGTTTTCCCCTTTCCCTATGACTTACAAAATGCAATTTTTCTCTTTGTTGTTGTTAGGTATCAACTGCTGTCAGATTGTGTGATGGAGCTTTGGTTCTTGTTGATGCCGTGGAAGGTGTGTGTCCACAGGTTAGTCAGAATCTAGTTATTGTTCATACAGGTACTAGAACTTATTTTTTTTTGTTTTTAAGTCCTGGCCAAAGTTTACATGAATTGTTTGCCATGAGACCAAAAAATTTAAGACTGGAATCAGGATGAAGTCAAAGAAAAAACGTTGATTTAAGGGATCAGCATTTCAATGCAAACAACATGATTAAGGAGCAAAGGAAAAATGTTGAATGAGATAGGTTATCCGAATGAAATTAATTTAAAGAAATGTTTCAGCTGATGTATAATCTTCTTTAGCTAAAGGCTACAGTAAGTTGACTTGCAATGGATTCATCTCAGTAAGCACAAAGACGTATAGCAAAGCAAGTTGCAAACTGATAAAGGTGTTGACCTGAAAACTTTGTCACATTTTGCAAGTAATGCTGATGATAAAACTATGGAAAAGAGCGACCAAGAATAATTGAAGAGAACTTTAAAGAATCTAAAAAGAATTTAAAGAGTTTTTGAAAAGAATTATCAAGAATTGTTAAAAGGAATTTTGTTGTCATCTTCCTACGTGATAAAATCTATAGACAACTCTTATTCATATTAGGGCATTGCAATGTTTTGTAGACTCATGCAGTACTGCGACAAGCATGGCTAGAAAATATTCGACCATGTCTGGTATTAAATAAAATGGACCGATTAATCACAGAACTCAAACTCAGTCCACTTGAAGCATACCTACACATGCAGCAAATATTGGAGCAGGTAATGCAATGACTTTTACAGTAATTCTTAGTTATTCTGTTGTGTGTAAATGATGAATTATGAGCCTCCTCAATAATCATATAAATTTAGTGAAGATTTCTAAAAAATGTAGAACTTTCATTAACCTTTGCTTTGGCTTCATCAGAATCTGGAATTGTTAGGAAGTGTATAGATCTAAAGTGTGCCTTAATATTTTCACATTGATTAGGCTTCCTATCGTTATCAACCTACTTTGTTTTATTGTTGGTCCAAATGAATTTCGAGTGTTAAGGGTTGATCGGCCTGATAGCCAGCCCAGGCTAAAGCAGAAGTGGAAGAAATGCACGAAGCCACGAAGCAGCTTCGCCGAAGGCTCGTTATCTTGAGGGAAGAAAGGGGAAGAAAATTGCAAGCTGAATAAAGGGTGAAAAGAGGATGTAAAACGAGGGAGGAAAAAATTGAAAGGAAAGAAAGAAAGGAACGAGAAGATGAGGAAAAACGATAACTTGAAATAGAAAGGGGAAAGAAGGCGTGGTGGAAAGAGGAATACAAATTGTAATGTAGAGAGGAAAGCAGGAAAGAAGGAAGGACAAAACGAAGAGGAGGACAGTGTTTGCTTATGTTCTTCTACTGCCCAAATGCGTTGTGGAGCAGTTCGGAAGTGCTTTGAAACTTGGCACAAGATGATATTGATAAAACAACGTAGGAAAGAATTTGAGTTAAGATCGCTTCGCAAGAATGTAAATATTTTTCCTTCACTGGGCTAAGGGTTGATGAAATAAGCTGAATACCATTGACTCCAGTTTACCTTGTGTATCGCCAAACCCAGTCTTTAATTTGATAGGATAATTTTTCAGTCAGTTTGTGTCATAGCCAAAAAGTTTATGGGCTAGCTAGGTTGCAAGTATCGCAATTTTCTAAGTTTTCTACACGATAACGCCTCCTTTTTCTACCTTATCTTGTTCTTGTTTATCTGACCAAGCTGATCATTATTCTACAAACGATGAAACATGTTTTTGTGTTGAAGGTGAATGCTGTGACTGCTTCTCTGTTTACTTCACAAGTTATGGAGAAGAAAGCAGATGATGTAGTAGAACAAGCGACAGAAACGGACAAAAACAAAGAAGACAGTAAAGAGGACCAAGTTAGTTTTGTCTTCTCTAATATCATTGTTTTTGCAGGACAACATTGATCAGATAGTAAATTATCAACCTTTGGTATACTCATAGGCTTATGAGTATACCAAATGGTACTTGATGGTATTATATGGTATTGCGTGACTCAAAAGGACTAGAAAGATCTGACAGTCCATACCGGGTGACCAAGAAATGAGTGACTCAAGGAAATCTGTTATAGAAAGAAGTGTAAGTGGCCGATTGAAATGCTTCAAACGTTGTTTTGTCCCTAAAAGACTACGTTGTAAATATTTTCGTATTGTTTCCGGCACCGTAAATCTCCCGAATTAAGGACTTCGTGGAAAAGGGCTTGCTTGGTTGGTTTCTTCAAAGTCATTTCAGTTTTTTAAAACAATGAGGAGCGTGTTTCATTATACCCTAGGAATATTTTGGGTTCCTACAGCCTAGCTACTATAAACTTTCTTTGTGGACACTTTCAAATGACGCACCTCGTTGTTTTTGAAGATCTAAAATGGCTGTAAATCGATCCCCTGTTTTTGGTGTTTTCTTTTGAGGAAATCAAGCAAGCTCTTTTCGGCGAAATCCTTAATTCAGAAAATTTACTGTGCCGAAAAAATTGCAAAAATACTCATAACCCAAGCCTTTCAGCGACAGAATAACGTTTGAAGCATTTCAATCGGCCACTTACTTTTCTTTCTGTAACAGAAAGCTTTGGATCACTTTTTTCTGGGTCACTCAGTAAAAAGTATCAAATCAATCTAAAGAGTTAGCAGAAAATAGGAACAACTCATCGAAACTTGATGTTTATATAGCCCTGAAAAATTTGGTCATTTACTGCATAAGTTTTTTACAAATGAATTCTAGCCTGATTCAACTGTAATTACAGTTGATTTATTTTCAAACGAAAATTCTGTCCGAATGGAAGGCTGATTGAAGATCATTTCTGAAGCGTTTCTTGTTGAAATTTGTCACTAGCAGCCATAGAGACCAAGCCAGAAATAACCTTGGAGTTTTCAGAGGTCTAATTGCCAGAAGTATAATTAGAAGAGATTGAGAAACTGATAACAGGCACTACTTGCTGTTTATATGAGGAAAAACACCTCACCTGCCAGACCCGGGGCTGAGAGGTGAGATTCCACCTTCCCATAGAATCCTTTGTATCTTCATTTCGCGTTTACATGACGAACGCAACACCACCGGTATAGTGAAATCCCACCTCACCAGAGGTGGGATCTCACCTGGGTGAGGTGAAATTTTTCCATATTAACGAAACACCACCGGTATGGTGAGGTAAATTGAAATTATTCGTTGATTCTTATTGGTCAGTTCGATCTGATTTCACGGAAGAGAGACTTTACTCCTCATCGCCTCTCATCCCCGGGGCTGACAGGTGAGGTGAAATATCTCATATAAACAGTGGCTAAAATTTACCTCGCCTCTCAGCCCCGGGTCTGGCAGATGAGGTGTTTTTCCTCATATAAACAGGGCCTAAAAGTGCATTTTCTTCTTGAAGCACTTCTTTTTGCTCTCCTTAGGTTTACGATTGGGACTCTGGACTTGTCGAAGCAGATGACTCCAACATTTATTTTTCTCCAGAACAAGGAAATGTCGTTTTTGCAAGCGCTGTTGATGGATGGGCTTTTGGGTACGTCTCATTTACTTCTTTTTGACTGGTTTTCTTTTCATTTGAAGATATTGATGCGTGCAGAGGAACTGAATATTAGTGACTTGCAAATGGATGGGTTGAAGGATTTCCTTAGACTGACTACATATTCGTAGTTATTGCTATTGATAGACTGATGGACGCTCAAACTAGACTCAGTTTGAGCAAAAATAAAAAAATGTTGTTGTTGCTGTGATCGTTGTCGCTGTTGTTGTTGTTGTTATAACTGGGACTATGCCATGAGTCTAATGCCCCATTCACACTACAAGTTAAGCCAGCTTAATTTAAACCAGATTTTCGAATAGGGCCTTCTGATTGGTCAATCCAACAAATCCAGTAACTTGATTGGTTGAAATTTAAACTGGTTTAAATAAAGCTGGTTTAATTGTGTCAGTGTGAATGCAGTATAAGGTTTTGTAAGACTGATGATTTTCGTCTAAGTTTTGCAACATTGAATTGAATTGTTATTTAGAGGTAAATGGAGCGAAAACAAGGACTCATGTAATGAGCCTAAGGCTTTGCTAGCTTTAGCTCTTTAGTCCACGGTAGTAGACCTCGGAATAGACTAAGGATCACTTTAAAGACTGGAGGGAATAAACAAGAAGAAGGCTGAAACGGCGCTTCCTGGATGACGTCAATTCTGGAGTTAGATTACTGATCCAAAACATTAAACAATGCATGTCTTGCAAGGGGCAGTTAACTCGACTGATATGATGGATCAGATAGCTTACTTGCTTTTCTTTAACTTGTAGCATTGGCGAGTTTGCCGAGATGTATTCAAAGAAATTAAACGTTAAAGCTGAAATCCTAAGCAAGACTTTGTGGGGAGACTTTTACCTGAATGTGAAGACCAAACGAATTATGAAAGGAGCGCAAGCAAAAGGAAAGAAACCACTATTTGTTCAGTTCATTCTAGAGAATCTATGGACTGTATACAACACTGTCATGGAAAAGAGGTATTTATCTATGATACTAACAATTTCTTTAAAGCAACCATTATTGCTCATTAACATCCAAGAACAAAATTAATCGTACCTTGAGCAGAGTTGTTTCAAATGCGACGTTTCGAGCTGAGCCCGTTATCAAGTGAGGTAAGATCAAACTTCACTTATCAGTCACTTATCAGTGAAGTTTGATCTTACTTCATTTGATAACGGGCTCAGCTCGAAACGTCGTATTTAAAAGAACTCTGCTCAAGGTACGATTGATTTTATTCTTGGATGTTAAAAGTCTGAGGATAGCCTTGAATAGCCCCAAATATCTTAAATAGATGATCTGAAGTTCCAATGCATCTTTATTTTGATTAATGATTCAGAATGAAGCTGAGTACTTTGCTATAATTTTGTTTCGGGCTATCGAGGATAGCCTTTCCAAATCGGTTCCCATATAAGAGCATGCCTTTTTATGTAATTTATCCCTGTTTTTGCTCATTGGGAAAGGGAGACACAATGCCATGCACTTACTTTGTCAAGGGACGGAAGGAAAGTATATAAATGGAGAGCTGATGGTACGAGACTATACAGCAAGAATCAGTGAACATTATTGTAAATAGTCTAACATCTTTCATTTTGGTGATCTTCTCAAAACAGACCCGTATATAAGGCCACTGCCTTTCTACTTGGGGGGTATCATACATGCCCTAGTATACGTGATGCCCCGGTATTTACGTCTATACGATGTGCAATTTTCTTGCTGAAACCTCGACAAAATTATCTTGTAGAGACAAAGATAAGGTGGAGAAAATTGTAGCAAGCCTCGGTCTGAAACTCTCAGCACGAGATTCACGCTATACTGATCCGAAAGCCTACTTACAAGCGATAGTCCGTCAGTGGCTGCCTCTTTCTGATGCTATCCTGAATATGGTGTCATTGAAGCTACCGAGTCCACTTGAAATGGCTGAAGAAAGGGTGGAAAAACTTATGTGTGGAGGATTGAGAAAATTTGATTCATTGCCACAGGAAACACGCCAACTGAAACCAGGTATTAAGACTTTTCATACAGTTTGCAAGGCCTAGAATTACAAGATTGGATTAAGGCGTCAACGTGAAAGATTGGAAACTTGGTACCCAACCCAGAGAGGGTGTACATAACGTATTGAAGGATTGGTTAGAAAAATTCTCCAGAAATGTGTCGTTTTCAGTGGAAAAAATTGAAAGTTCCTCAAATAAGTGGCTACAAAGGCAAACAGATAGCAGTGGTTACCGTTCTGAAAGTAACCCAAACAAAGCAATGCAACCCAAACTTTTCACGGCAACCCAAATAGGAGAAGAATTTCTATTGGACTTGCTTTTGTTACATAGTCTACAGCAAGCAGTTTAACTCACAGAAAATCTTAGGAAAGATTCCCAGTTCTTTTGTTATTAAAGTCGACCAATAATTTTTCTCTGCATGTGTACGTTTTACATAATTCCATTCTCTTCTGAAGTAATTTTTCGCCTTTTAACAATTCTATCATCACTATCTGTCCTGTCATGTACTTTAGCATTTCAAAAGCTTTTACTGGCTAGAATTAAATGGCGATTCCTCCAAAGCATTTTGATAGGCAGGGGAGCAGGCCAGTATTGACGTTGATCGCTGAAGTTAAATTAGCTTTCTTCTTTTTCAGCTTTCGTCGATTGCATGTCTGATGAAGGCTCTCCAGTCATTGCTTTTGTGTCGAAGATGTTTTCAGTATCGCAAGAAGCCCTCCCAAAACATCGAAAACGGTAGGTAGAGTATTCCCATGATTTAATCTTGATGAAGGTTGAAGAGCAATGATGGGTCTGTTGCAATAATTTCTTATTTGAGACAGGGCAAATGGCCAATTAGACTGATGACGATGAGTCCCTTGTATCCCTGCGGTAAACCTTGCTCAAGAGGGACTCATCATGAAACAGTGTAAAATCTGGCCCTATCTTAGGCATTCGATCGATCGAATCATGATCGAACGACTGCCGTAGCTCTGTTCAACGGTCACTCCTTGGAAAGAAAATGCGATGAAAACCACGTTAAGCAGACGTTTAATCAAGGATACTTTGTATAAATCTGAAGAAGAAAGTTCATTTTACCTGGTGAGTGCAAAATAAGTCTTTCAACGCTACATTTTCCATGTTTTTAAGACCAAAACAAACCAGAGCAATTTACAACAACCTGCCGCAGCAACTTCCTTCAAACTCTAGTCAACTGCATCATTCGAACTGAAAATTCGACAGCATTGTTCTTGGCCAAATCTCGCAATCTGATTGGTGCTGAAGAAATTGCTCAGTTTGGGCCTAAATAGGGCCAGGTTTTTCATAGTAATACTATGAGTCTGTATTGACCGAAGCGCCATCATCAAGTCAAAGAGCACAGGGAAACAAGAGACTCATCTTCATAAGTCTAATGGCCAATATGACAGACTATTGTATAAATGAAATGATGAGGGCATTCGAGAGAAGAGGTTTATTCAAGGGAGGTGTATTAGATAATAAAGCTCCGGTCAAACGATCCAACATCTCACCCAACATTTCACCAAACATCATGTTGGGTCAAATGTTGGATCGTCTGACCACCTCATCCAACATTGTTGGCTACGGGCATGCGTAATAGACTACGTTTAGAGCGCCAACCGCCAAAGTCGTCACTATAGAAAATGTTGGGTCAGATGTTGGGTGAAATGTTGGATCGTTTGACCACTGATGTTGGGGCACCTGTAAATGTTGGGTTGAATGTTGGGTGAAATGTTGGGTGAAATGTTGGGTGAGATGTTGGATCGTTTGACCGGAGCTTAAGGCAGATGTTTAATGTAATGCTGTGATTCTAGCTGATAAAGGTATGGAGAAAAGTGAATTATGTATCAGTTTTGAACAGTAATTCATAGGAGATGATATACTGTATTAAAGAGGTAATATTAAGCTTTGACGACAATAAGCATGATAACAAGACAAAGATTATGTAAAGGAACTGTTTGGAGTTGCATCGAAGATTTTTCTTTGTGTATATGAGGAACCAGTGAAATGAATTTCTTTTTTCCACGGATTTAGTCTTGGAGTTTTGATAGCTAACTACTTCTAAGACTTTTGTTTACCTCATCTTCATCAAGGTTGTATTCTCATCTTAAATTTGATGTGCTGGCTTTTATATCATTTCGTTTTACTTCTTAGTCCACTGACGCAAAAAGAGATCGAGATTAGACGCGAAATTGTAAGGAAAAAGCATTTAGAACTGAAAGAAGCCGCTGGGAAGGAAAGTGAGAATGCACAGGAGCCTTCCTCCAAAGAAGCAAATAATACACGGTCAGAGTCTGCACGGAGTGGCGAAAACCATACAGTAAAGGAGACCATTAATGAGAAAGGGACAGAAGAGGAGACCATTCCTGATAATAATGAAACTGAAGAAGAAGAAACATTTGTTGCATTTGCCCGGATCTTCAGTGGAACGATACGAAAGGGGCAAAAGTTATATGTTTTAGGCCCAAAGTATGACCCTGGGAAAGGACTAAAACTAGATACTAACGAGGGGCAAGCAGTTGATTTTGACTCCATCAATAGGTGAGGTTATCTTTATTTTTCATACATTTCATATACAGTCTGTTCAAAATATTCCGGTTCTTAAACATGAAAAATAACATATATACTAATGACCAAAGTATATATGTTATCACCGAAAATTTTCAACTACTAGCGAGCAACCTGGATTTTCTCTTTTCGTTGCAAACAGAAACATTGAATAGATAAATTGACACAGTTAGTCCCTACTAACCATATTAACACATTATACTGAGGAAATAGGCCTTAATCACTTTTTTCTCTAGAAGCAAAAATTTTAAATCTTGTAAAAGTACAACGACCGAAATAAACATGTAACTAGGGAGAAAATTGTTGAATCCTGTAGGAGAAAGACAAATTAATCTGAGACCCTGAAAAGACGGAAGTAAGTCAGTAACTGATATAAAGAGCAACGATGAATAATCAAAAACGCATTTCTTCGCACACTCGTCAGTTCGGTTTGTCAAAGAAGTTGATATGCTATTCACTGACCTCCAGATGTCAGACATAGCACTTTAATTGTTCCTTTCTTGCTTACATCACAACAGAGAATCAACGGATGCTGGATTCGATGCATTTGAAGATGTGGATGTAACTAAACATATGGCATCATGTGAAGTCGGTGATCTGTATCTAATGATGGGAAGGGAATTCGAAAATCTAGACCAAGTACCTGCTGGAAACATCGTTGGTGAGAAATCTTCTTAATGCACTTTGGACTGCATAAATCTTGGCAATGTGACGAAGTTGGATTAATCTGACTTTGCCTCGTGCGCACATTGGAAAAACGCCTTAATGTGATTTGGCTGTTGTCTTTTCTCAGTTCTTTTTCAGTTTTATTGCAAGGGTTGTAAAAAATTAAGAGGAAATTTGTGAAGTTGAGTATGGAGGAAACTCGATAACGCTGTTTTTTGCCTGCACTTCAAAAATAAATTTTTCTTCTATTTCACATTCTATCTATGCGAAAAGAATCTTCTTATATGTTGAGTGACAATGCTTGAGCAGTTGGTGGAAGAAGTATTTTAAGTGAAATATTGCTCTCATTAGCATAAACATAAAATATCTTAAATAGATGAAAAATTTATCTGAGATGAATCGAGTAATATTGAAGAGTCTGAAAACATTATGGTACATGCTATTCAAACGTAAGCTTCTGAATACGAAGGTGTGTCTCTTGAAAATCTCCAAGTGAATCTTTAACCTTGGAGATTTTCTGTTTTTATCGACTTTGTTAACTTATTTATTTATTTATTTTTTTATTTATTTATTCATTTATTTTATTTATTTATTTCACTTGTTTAAGGAGGGTAGCCCTTCAGCAATGTTGATTTTCAAAGGGCCCTCCATTTATGAAACTTACAAACAAAAATAAAATCTAAAACTAAATCAACCTAATTACAATTCGAAATATACATACTACTTAAAAACCTATTCAAAATCCTAGTACAATCTAAAAATAAATATCTACAACAAAAGAAAACCAAATCACAGTCACCTATTTACAACTAAACAAGAAATTGTTTAAAGCTGTACAGGGAGGATGCCTGCTTACACTCAGCTGTACGGCCATTCCAAGACCTTGCACCTCTAAATGAGAAACATTTCTGTCCATTTTTTGAGTTTTTCTCAGGTAACCTTAGGTCAGTTGCTGTATTCCTAAGATTCCTGGAGGTCAGCTGGGATGTTTTTGTGAAAAGATTACACATGTATCGTGGAGCCAGCTCATGAAAAGATTTGATGACTCACTAGCAATTAGCTCATCTATGAAAATTCGTTCTGACTTTCACATAATGAATTTATTGTAGCTATAAATGGTCTGAAAAAGCTCATCCTGAAATCTGCAACAGTTTCAAGTAGCCTTGCATGTCCAGCATTCACTCCAATGCCATTCGAAGTACGCCCAATTGTGCGGGTTGCCCTTGAGCCAGAACAGCCAAGTGAACTTCCTGCTTTGGTGAAAGGATTAAAACTATTGAATCAAGCAGATCCATGCGTTCGTGTTCTTGTTCAAGAAACAGGTAAATAGACACTTTCTGAAGATTTAATAGTGCGGAAAAAATGTATAACGACTTTTGTTTGACTTTGTTTACAGCAGATCGAAATATATGCTGTAAACCAGAGCATGGAAAAATATTTCCCTTTCTGCGACCAACAAAAATAATGTTTAAAGTTCCTGCAAGAACACAAAAGTAAACGTATCGAGCATTCTGAAAGAGGTCATGTTCCAGAGCACAAGGCGATGAACGTGTAACTGGTATTCTATAAATGCAAAAGAAACGCGTGAAAAATGAATTTGGAGGAAGTTTTGAGATCATAAAGTTGGAAACCCATGAACGAAATAATCTGAGTTCTAAAAGATGTGATCTGTGAAACGCCTGACAAGACTAATGTTGTTGTTGTTCTAGAATCGTCAGAATACGTGTACCGCTATTTCACTTTAATGTTTTCCCGCTTTTAGGTGAATATGTGATTGTTACTGCTGGGGAGGTTCATCTACAACGATGTTTGGACGATCTTCGAAACAGATACGCTGGTATTAAAATCGCAGTATCGTCACCAATCACGCCATTCAGGGAAACAGTCGTTGAACGGCCTAAAATAGACATGGTAAATGAGGAAATTACGAATCAAAACACAACTCATCATATACAAAGATTACCCGCGTTTATGTTGCGGGAAATTCAAGCTTGGAATGAGACGATTAAAAAGGCAGACGAGGATTCTCGCGATTTATCTGAGCTAAGTAAGGACGAATTAAAATGGCTGAAACAGGCAGTTGAGCGAAAATTGAACAAAGACTCAGATTTAGGCCTAATTGAAGCAAGAACGGCGAACAGATTGTCTTGTGTCTCGATACGAGCAATTCCCCTTCCAGCTACCGTTGTAAAACTATTAGAGTCCAACACAGAGTTGATAAAAACTGTGACACAAGTTTCGTCTGTTACGACATTGCGAGAACGGAAAGAATTGCAATCTGCCTTAACGTTAAACACGAGAGAAAAGATAAAGGATTTTTACAATGAATTGAATGGAGCGTTTGAAGGATCAGGACAACAGTGGAATGGTGCATGTGATTTGATATGGGCATTTGGTCCTAGAGGAATAGGTCCAAATGTATTGTTAAACAGAATACAAAGGTATAACCGGCCGTCAGTATGGGTTGGACTGAAAGAAGAATCAGGTATGACCATTTGTAATTTCTTCTCTATGTGTGCCCCAGTCTTGCAGATTTACAATTTTGCTTCCATGCATGTGGAGAAATATGGAAGAATCTGTTTTCGAGGATCCTAGAATAAACACTGGTTAGATTTGCCAACAGTGCCATAAAAGCGTTTCTAGTCCATTGGAAAAAACACCTCAACGTAACTTACCGTTTCAAGCCATTTGAATTTGATTTCTAGCACTGGTTAGGCTTGGGCCAAAGAGTAAACAACAAAGAAAACTATGGTAATATCGAGGTAACAAATTTAATTTCCAAGCTACAAACACGGTGCATTATTGCCCTTGAAATGACATCTATTTTGAGACAGACTTTGGTTCGGATGACCAGATAATGCTTCATGTAACTTGTAGCTTTTTCAGTCAGATAGCAAGTGAATTTACACCGGATTAAATAACCCAAATCGTTACAGAATCTCATCTTCTTCGCTCTTCACCTTTTCTAGAACATGGCGGTGAAACATCAGAGTCTTCTTTTGGTGAAATTTGGGACAATGACAACAGCATCGTTAGTGGATTTCAATTGGCTACATTAGCTGGCCCTATGTGTGAAGAACCAATGATGGGAGTCTGTATTATCGTTGAAGAATGGCTGAAGGAAGGAGAAAATGCAGATAGATCAGAGAAGGACAGGAACACAGAAAACCATACTAAAGATTCGTTGGGGCAAGTTGATAGGGCTATTCAGGACGCGGAAGATTCTGGTGTTAGTCTGTGTAGAGAAGGAGGAAATTCAATTCAAGAAGACGCGGCAGACGCTGGGGAAAACAGCACATCTAAGAATGAGTCGAGAACTGTTAGTGATAAGCAACCTATCACTTCAAAGAAGCCAGCTATTGACACTTACGGTCCTTTATCAGGACAGTTGATATCCGCCGTGAAGGAGGGATGTCGTCGAGCATTTATGTCTCAGCCAATGCGATTGATGGCTGCGATGTATTCTTGTGAAATACAAGCAACTGCGGAGGTGCTTGGGAAAGTTTATGCAGTATTAGGAAAGAGAGAAGGAAGGGTTTTGAATGAAGATATGAAAGAAGGCACTGATATATTCAATATTACGTCAGTGTTGCCTGTTGTAGAGAGTTTTGGATTCTCTGAGGAAATTCGCAAGAAAACAAGTGGATTGGCTAGTCCTCAACTGGTTTTTAGTCATTGGGAGGTAAAGTTTTGTTTACATGATTTCTAAGTTAGAATTGTTCTATAGGGTGTTTCAGAGAAAATTCAACCCAACTTTGTCCGAGATTCTTAAGGAGCGATAATATTTGAAAAAAATTGACACATACCATCTGAAAGCATGGGTCGCAGGAAACGAAGTAGTAATTAAAAATGTTAAATCAAACATACCTGTGTCTTTATCGTGGTTTCTTCTGCTTTTCTTGGCCTTCCTTTGCTTCCTTGCCTCAGCTCAATTCCTTGATTCAAGTTTGTAATGGCTTAATTCAGTTTCTTTGCAAAAGCGAGGCTGCCCTCGTTTGCGGTTAGGCCATGGGCCATTACAAACTTGAATCAAAGAATTGAGCTGAGGCAAGGAAGCAAAGGAAGGCCAAGAAAGGCAGAAGAAACCACGACAAAGACACAGGTATGTTTGATTTTACATTTTTAACTATTACTTCGTTTCCTGTGACCCGTGCTGAAAGCAGAATTTATCCATTTTCCGACGATATCGAGGTTGGGCGGACTTGTTGAATTATTCATCGATTAAGCTATTATTTCAAAAGTCTGGACTATTAGAGATGCCGGAAAGTGATTGGACATTACATAAACGAAATTCTATCTTTGTGATTCGAGCGCACAGTACTGATAGCTCATGTCACAGAATTTGATAACAGTAAACACTCAGTATGAATCAAAATTGTACCATTCGGCCATTACAATGTCCACATTAAGATTTTAAAGTACAGTAAAGTCCCGCCTTAAGAAACTGCATTGTAAGAAACTCAGGCCTGATTTCGCAGAATAAGATACCTCTTTATAAGAAACAATCCTGGATGGTTCATGTTCAGTTACTTTTACAATGGTACTTAGTAATATTTTATGGCATGTATTTGAATATGTCTCCAATAGGTCACAATTTTCTAGAAATTAGAATGGAAGTTTGAAGCCTAAATTGTTAAAATTTCAAGAAACTTTCAGTACTGGCCCAAACTATCAGTTTCTTGTACAACTGTCATATTTTAAAAATGTTTTCTTAACAATTTGACAACTATTTGGCAAATAAAAGCGTTTCTGTTACCATGGTATATACACCCTGTTTTGAAGAAGTTATTATAACATAAGAAACTAACCAGGATGTTTTTGTGAGACAAGTTTCTTAAAGGCGGGACGTTACTGTACTCTGATTCTGCTGCCTTGGAATGTCTAAATTGCTGCAGCGTCTCTGAAGATGTTGAGGTTAATGTTGCATCATATATGGTGGCACGAGAAACCGCTTCCACGAGAGATCTGCTTTGGAATAATCAATTTCTGAAACTCTTTTCAGGCAATTGATGTGGATCCATTCTGGACACCAACCACAGAGGAGGAGTATCTTCTTTATGGCGAAAAAGCAGACTCTGAGAATCAAGCTTTGAAATATGTGTTGAGTGTTAGGAGGAGAAAAGGCCTTTACGTTGAAGAAAAAGTGGTAGAATTCGCTGAAAAGCAGAGGACTTTAAAGAAGAACAAATAATATGTTGTGCATTTGTTGTTATAATTATGGAGGAGATTGACAATCAAAATAAGATTCTGCTCCAAGACCAGTTCTCGAAATCGTTTTTTCTACCTTGCAGTTACTTCTTTGCAGAGTTAGGAAAACATGACGATACAACAGCCATGACCGGAAGAGGGTCTCTAAAACAATGTGAATTTGGGCAAGGAAAGCACGCATCATTTAATGAAGGTGCAAAGATCCCTTTCTCATAAAATGTTGAAGTTTACACCAGATAATTCACAGAAACCCCTTCGTTTCAAAAAGTAATCGCAGCAGAGGTACTCGTTCTGTTTTATGAAGAAGATCCATTCAATACCAAATTTATCGAAGTATTTTGTGATCAATTTGGAATCCTTTTCTGGCAGAGCTACTGCAGCTACCTAACTTGAATTTAAACGAGATGAGCAAAAACTCTGGGCTCTGCTATCACCAAGTGCAGGTAAATCTTCTATAGAATTGCCAAGCCATGTCAAAACTGTGGATTTTCGTCCCCTTCCCCCTTCCCGACCCCATTGTAATATTGTTTTGGAGAAAAGGTAGTTTGCCCATTTGGCATTGAAAGGTCGGGGTTGTTTTAGTCATAGTGACTATGTTTTAGTCAGGGGATCAGGGTCGAAGAGGAAAGTGGCCTGGGTACAAGAATTCATTCACTTCCTGTTTCATTTCGAAGAAAGCAACGGTTAACATTGATACGAGGCTCTTCTCAATGCCTGATGACTTGAAATCGAAAGCAAACACAATATTAAGCAGAAAAAGCAGACGAATTTGCAACTGTATGTGCACTGCAACGGCTTGCTGCTTTGCTATCACTGCTGTCATCTTGGGAGTTTATTTCACGGTATTTTCATTTACATATTTTAAGTGATGATTGGAAGACATGGTTTGCGAATAAGAGCCATAGCTAATATCTCTAACTTGAAGTATTTCGCACGAAACACAACGAGGTGTCGTTTTACAAGGCCAGGTGGCGGTGGCGCCGTAGCAACAACTGTCACTGGATATTGTGTCTGGCCATTTTCAATTCTCAAGGTGATTGTCAATTTGTGTTTTGCCAAAGAATGTGTCTTGATTCAAATTAACTTACATCTAATGTAGTGGAAGCTTCGGTTGGCGATCGATGGCGATGCAGATTGATGTATCTGATTGCATTTGAAATTTAGGCCATGTTGTTGCTACTTACTTCATTTTATTGTGTGCAAAATCAACATCACTGAAAGTCTGGAAAGTTATTGCATTGGCCTAACAAAGATTTCTGAGGGACAGCAATAAACCACACCTTAGTTTTTGAAGACAATTACACTAAAAAAGGGACTGATTCTAGAGGGACTTTATCAAATAACATAGAGTAATATCGCCCCTATCAGACCACCATCGACTCCATGTTGTGCAACGGCCTTGAATGAAATGTTTAAGTTAAAAGGGAGCTTGGGCCTAGCTAATCCAAAAAGCGCGCAAAAGTTGTTTGCTGATGTCATCTCTTTGATATTTCTTCATTTTCGCTGTTTTGTTTTGCTCAGAAGACTTGCAATAGAGCTTTGAAGTTGACCTACCTGCAACGAAGGTGTAAGTACGATTCACATGTCCTTTGATGTTTCCACACACCTCATCTATTTTGTGTCGTTTCTCGATATCTCTTTCAGTTAACATAGAATAATCTTCATGAATGTTTCCTCCAACTTGTCTCGTTTCATATCCAAAGAAATTTTGAGAATCGCACACAAATTGCGAGACCTAAGGCTCCTTTTGGAAGAGCACTGCAACTGACATTATGCCGCCCAGGTGCGTCCACCGCGTGAAACCCTTTAGTTTTGTAGACTATTGACACATCGTAAGAGTTGACTGAGGTCAAGGCTGAGAGAGTTAAAAGCGGGAGTGAAATTAACAATATTTTGTAATCATTTTCAATCAAATTAGAATTGGTCATGTAACTTTCTGGCTTTCTGGGAAAGTAAAAAATACTTTGTTGAACTGTCAACGGCCTTGAAAAGATTTTGATATGCTAAATTCATCGTTCTTCTACGGTGGTCTGATACGGGCGATACGGCCTAATTTGTGCGTTTCAGACCTGTCCGTATTTGTGTGGTTCCAGCATGACAACAAGGAAACAGATGGAACAACTCTCACTTTGAGGTTTGTAGCAAGAGTCAAGAAGCCTATTCAAGGTGAGTTCTCTTCCAGAACTTCTTTGACCTCTCCGAAAATCTTAGTTTTCTGAAAAGTGGTCTGATAAGGGCGATAGTGCTCTATATGGTGCATCATGGTATGGTAATTTGTGATGGTAATAAGTTCCCTGATACCTTGGGGGGATGACTTGTGGATTGGTGGGGGTCTGCCACAAATTGGAAAGTTTGTATCTTGCGCGGGCAAGTTGAGATGGCCTAAGTAAGACTGTGCGGATAATTTGCAGTCGACAACAATAGATTAAAACAATGGATCCTCTGTTTATTGCCAACTGCATGACTCAGATTGAAAACCACATACGTTGCTGTGCATGCAATATCCTGCACTAACAATATCTTGCACGCGCAGTACAAACTTTCCAGCCTGGGGTCTGCCTCCTGGTTCACAGAAAGGTACCCTCTTCTAATTGCCACTTGCCCAACAGTTCATCAGCCAATCTGGCCAATGTACCAACTGGTATGGAAAGTTAGATTTTCATGCCCCGGACAGTGCATCAGTAAAACAATAGGGACAATAGAACCTAAATGCTCTGTGCACTGGCTGGACATGTCCAGTGCCAAGCCCTTTCTTTCCAGACGGGTACCAAACAAGTCACAGATACCCAGGGCCGTCGAGAGCCAGCTCGGGCCCTGGAGTGATCTATCAGGACGGGCCCTAGGGGGTTTGGGGGCGCAGCCTCCAAGAAAATTTTCTGTGACCACGCCCTTTAGTCTCCTGGAAAATGAAGGAAACGCCCCTTTTATGACTAATTATTAAAAAAAATTGCTGAAACATTCCGTGTAAAGGCTATACGAAAATTGTATTTATGAATCAAGGACATCGTTTTACGTTAGAGGTAACGAGAGACGCAAAGGCCGAAAAGATTGAATGTGAGCGGTAACTCAACGACCCTACAACACCAACTACTGACTCACTGGGATAGAACAAGTTTAGATAAATTAGAAATAACAATACGACGGTTTGGTTTCTGACCATGAAAACTGTCATCAAAGTCGACAGTTCTTGTAAATACCCTTTTAAAGCAGATAAATTGTCGTAAAAATGCACTGCAGAGATACATAGCAATAACAAAGCCTTAAGGCACAAGATATTTACAGGCCCCTTCGGGGCCGGGGCCCTGGACCTTTTACCCCCTCTACCTCCCCTTCTCGACGGTCCTGCAGATACCATATCAATAGTTGACTATCCAAATGGAAGTCAGTTGCCAAATAAGGAAGTTAATTTGTTACTCAAACAAGCAAAGGATATCTATAGTTAAGTATTATTTGATCAGGTATCTTTTAACCATATGGTACTTTGGACCAGACTATCAGCACCCACCTATGTCGTGCTCCTTTTGGTTCAAATTCACTCAATTCACATTTGGACCTAAGCAAAACAGAGGCAGACAAATCAAAATGAAGGGCAAAAAATTTAGGACAAAAAGGTAGTCTGATTGTTTCTGCTCAAAGTGGCCAACAGCTAATGCAGACTGGATAACTAGGCAGCTAATGGGTAAGAAATTCTGCAATTTTTACCCTCCTTTCCCAAAAAATCGGTGCATCATCACCCATGATCACTACATTCAAATATGCCAGATAATTACATATTAAATCAACATACATTTGGTCCAGATGAGATTTTTTTGAATTCTAAGAATGTGTTTGCTATGTTTTTATCTTGCAGATGGGAAAAGGCAATACAAAGAAAAAGAGCACTGGTAGTGCTTATGAGGATGAATTTCCTGTAACTCTTGAAGGATTTGGTTACAAATTTGATAAAGGTTGTTTGTCCCTACTGTTATGTGACATTGTTATTAATCAAATTCTACATTCTTATACTAATCAAAGTACATTGACATCATACAAGGGCCTCTGTGACTGACCAACATTTATTCATGGATATGCAAGGATGCAAAGAAAAACAATTTATTTTTTCAGAGAGATTTTCATGAGGAATTTGGCTTTTTACTTGCAAGAGCCTTCCCTTAGCACTGGGTGTCCCAAGTAGCTAGACATAGTAGATCCAAAAGAATTTAAACACCCCCCAGTAACGACCCCGCCAAACGTTAAATATATAGCGGGGAAGTGATGAAATTATCTATTTTCAGCGGGGATTAAAAATACATGGACGGGGAAAGAAACCTTCAAATATAACCATGATAGAAATTGTACAATTTTTGATGGGGAAGCAAAAATTTCAATGGGGAGACAGCAGAAAACATGGCGGGGAAAGTTTTAATTTCAAACTTGGCGGGGAAACAGATTTTCTCAGTTGGTCTACCTCCTACGCTGGTGGGGCAATGTTTCAGCGGGGTCATTACTGGGGGGTGTATTTAATGACAGGAAGGATCATCAAAATTGCTTTGATGAATGTCTTAGGGCCCTTTTCAGTCATTTTGCAACTGTGAAATTTTGTAAGTCGCAAGACAGCAAGAAAAATCATAAAAATACTTTGATCAAGGGGCTGGGATTAAAATTTGAATCATTCAAATCTGTGAAGATGTACTCTTGATGCTATGAATTCTCAAAAGAAGGAACTTTTCTCTGGCTCACGTAGTAGAACACCTTAGTAGTGCCAGGTGGTCAATTGACGTTGATCCCAGAACATTAAACAGGTATCATTGGTACAGTATGTGACATATTGATAAGAGACGTAGCAAGAAATGACATCAGGCCAAAGATGATAAGAACATGTACGGTGAAATGTATACAGCATGCATACGTAACACATACACACTTGCTATATTAAAAAGGTTATCCATACAAGAGTTTCATGTTCCAGGCTTCCTTGTCAAGATATATTTTTTGTTCTGTTTGAACAATGCATTCACAACATTCTCTTACAGCTGGACACCTAAGGAGCATAGAAAAAGGCCTTCCCTTCAGATTTGAAGTTAAAAGTGGGGATCATGATTATAACCAAAGGCATTATGAAGCACTTGGGAAAGTAAGTAAACTAATAATTAGCTACCTATAACTGTTTTTAGAAATTCTTGTTTGAAAGTCAATTTGTTGCTTTAAAAGTTAATCCTAAGGCTAAGCATTTTTTAGAAAATGTTAAATTTATTATCCCTTAGGATTTTGATCCCTCTGTTGCATGCTCATCCAAGGATTAATTTAAGGTGCAGTGATGACCAATTTGTGCAGTGATGAATCGAAAATGTGCAGTGATGAATTGAATATTGTGCAGTGATGAATTGGTCACTTTTCAGTTTGAAATACTGCTGTTCTGGCTTTTTCAGAATGACCATTGATCAATCAATGTTCTTTTGCAAGGACAGTCAGCTTGATCAGCCTTTCTTGACAGCAGTTTTGGCCCCCGCTCTCCCTTAATGAAACAAATTCATCTTTCATTTGTTTTTTTTTTTCAAAACAAATGTTGAATAAGTAAATAATTCAGGTGTTTCGTACTGGAAAAACGAGTCAATTTTCCTAACCAGCTTGGCAGGGAGTTGAACTAAAATAAGAAGAGACTGAAAGTAAAACACACAACGAGTCTGCTGAAGATGTTCATAAGTTAGTAACACCATAAAAGCAAGTTCAAAAGGCTTCAGTGTGGAAGATTCAGTAGTGAGTTGGCTTCCCATATTTTTGTTCTTACTTCATTCCATAACTGAAAAAGGGCTTCAAAATATAGATTCAGGTCAGGATCGTTGAATTACAGCCTCTAAATTCGGGCTTTAGATTAGTAAAAAACCAAAGAATTTTCATAACCAGGGGCCTGAGATTTTCGCTCGCCTACGGCGCGCTTCCTCGTTCTCTTGTAACTTTGACACCCTATCAGTAAGATGCCCCACTCAAAATCTAGCTGATCCTTCCCTTGTAGAGCAGAAAAATTCTGCATGATTACCACCGTCTACAACAGAATATCAATGACTTATTTTCAATGATCCCTGCTTATCTGTTTCTAGCTCATATTTCAGCATATCAGCTGCGTGACAAACTGCCATAAAAAATGAGAACTAAGTGCATCCTGAGCATTCTACAAGTCATATTTACACAATTTTCCAAGGATACACCGCCTCTGGACCCCTAAAATTGTACACTTCTGGCATTTACCGGCGGTTTTGCCACCTAGTATACAATTAATTGATATTGCTAGGCAATTGATGAACAAATCCTATCCGGTGCACGAAAACTCTTAACCCTTCCTCCAGCTTCTTGCCACAAGAAACTATGCTGCACCCATTGCCACACCCCTTTGCCACACCCTGTCAAGCAGATAAACTTCAATTTGCGCTATTTTGTGCAGTGATGAAAAATCCTTAAATTAATGCCTGCATGTGACTGGGATGTGGCCCAGTTCACCAGCCCCCACCACAAGTGTCTGTCTCTAGCTAACACTAAGTCCAAAGTGGGAGATGTTGTCTTTTTAACTTTTTTTCTACTTTTGAAATTAGCCAAGAAATATATGTTTGATTCCTTTTGTGACTCTGATTTTTAGAACTTTGTATTTATCTTCTATCTAGGCTAAATTTCTATGACATGACTGACGTGAAATAACATGACTGAAATGACTTTAGCTTTTTCTAAACTGTTTGTAGGCTGTGGAGGAGCACATCTATAGTTTGCTTAGAGATCAAGAAGGTCTTGAAAGAGTCGTCATTCCAGTAAGTGCCAAGACTCAAACCAAGCTTGCTATTTGGTGCCTAAAATGTATATACTGATGTTTTCTGCAATATGACCAAAGCTTATGACTGGTGTTGTTAGAAAAATCAGAATTTTATGGACAGGTCTGGAATAGGTCTCACAGTGGTGGTGCCATAAGGGATTGGGGGGGGGGGGCTTGTCACCCCCAGATTCTAAAAGTCAGCGAAAATTATCAGAGAAAAATGACATAAAATTGGTTGGGTATTTTAGACAGAAAAATTACATCAGAATCCCCCCACATTTTTTATTTTTCTAGACCTGGCCCCGCCACTGATGACCCCCCCATAAATAGATTGGAAATCGCATTAACTTGGACTCATCAAATGATTTATCTTCATATCAAAACACAAAACTGTCAAGTAATTGAAATAATGATATGAGCATTGGAAGAAGAGAAACAAATGTTTATTGTCGCACCCTGCATCCTCCTTTCATCATAAAACTACAGTTTCCCGTCAGTACTCCAATATCTAGAATTCTGTCTAAATTCCCAAAATTTAAATAAACCTTCAGTCAGGTAACAGAGTTGTAATTTTCAAATTAGGGTGAATGTGATTTCTCAAACAGTGAATACATTTTTCTGACTCATCTGGTACATTTTGGCAAATGCTGATACACCATCTTTGGACATATGGTATACGAGATGACTTTGCAAGCTCTTGCTTTTTTTCATCCAGTTGGATGCATTAGAAGAAGAACCAAAGAGTATTATTTTTGCATCAAAAGACCTGAAAAAATATGACAAGTTGCTTATACTCATCCATGGATCTGGAGTTGTCAGAGCTGGTCAGTGGACAAGGAAGTAAGTATTGAATTCTAAGAAATTAGTTGCTAGCAGCATGACCATCATGCTTTGCAAGTGGCATTAGTTTTTCCTGTGAGGTATGCAATTTTATGATTAACTGGTTTATAAAAAACTGGTACTAAGATGGCCAAAATTCTAAGAAACTGTAGTACAATTCCTGAAAAGCATTAAGAAACTTTTAAAAGTCAAAAGCCAAGATATTATAGCAAATATATCGTTGAATCTGTATTCTTGAAAAAGTATTAACTAGCAATTCATGTTTTCAACATAACAGAACACTGTTTATTCTTATATGGTGTTTTAAATGTCGATGAACATATCTGCAGCAGTGTTAGCGACCACATTGATAATTCTGCATTCAAAAACAAGAAACCAATTAAGAAATTGTTAGTACTAAAATGGAAAAAAATTTGTTTTTTTTTACAAAGAAAACGTATATTCCCTGTCCAAGAATAATCTGCACTCTGTTTCAAGGTGGAGTTTGTGAATCAAATTCTATAATCTTCCCCGTATTCATGAACAACAGAGATGCTATATAGTACTATAGTACCACCAATGGATTAGCCAAAGGCTATAAGAAGGCTTCTTGCAAGAAACTAACAAGGAAATTTGGCGTCATTTATACGCATCTTTGCATGCATTTCTCAACTTGCATGATTCACAATTTTGTCCTCAAGGTGAGCCGTTTTATATTTAAAGGTTAATCCTATCTTAAGTTAGTGCCCCGTTCTAGCCCGTTCATATTTGCTTAATAAAAAGTGGTGACCCATTTGTGTACAAGCTCAAAAAAGTAGTAGTTGCCCCGTTACATTTTGCACCGGCCATGTTATAAAATAAACTTTGCGCTGTCCCTAATGAAACTACAATGTGATAGGAAGGGACCTATTTATTGGTGCAAGTAACACGAGTGATTAAAATGAGACATCGTAAGTCCTCCTTTGTATGAGAAGGCGTTTGAAAGTCAGCAGCCCTCAGATCGTTCTGCAGCCTGCTAGACTTAAAACGCTCCTCGTGTAGACGCGGATCGTTTTTACACGGAAAAATGATGCCTCTTTACAAATATCCGAATATGTGTGGACGTGACCTTAATGTTGATTCCAGCAAAATGTTTGAAACTTGTATTTACGTTGCTTATAGATTGATCATAAATCATTCGCTCGAAAGTGGATCACAGATTCCATACATTCAAAGAGCTAAAGAGGTAGGTGTTCATTGAGTACCTGTGGATAGTGATATTGAATATTGAACGACGAAAAACTGACACTGAAATTGCCGATGTGCCCTTTCGAAAATCAATGTGTACATTCGAAATCCTTCAAATCGTTCGATTCTGATTCTTCTTTAGAATCGCTAGACGTAGCTAGAAGATCTAAAAACTATGTAATGCAAAACCCAGGGATTGCTCTATATGCTAATATGTACTCTAATATATACGCGTTAAACCGACTCATTTGCTGTTGTTTTTCGTCGTGTTGCGGTGTTTCATCTGCGGATCCTACGAACGACGTTTATATCGTGGCCTTTTCTTTTTCGATTTATTACTCATTAACTTTCCGTGCCAAGATTTGGGGTCCAAAGCCTTCGTCAAATCAATTTAGGGTCTGTGAATAACAGCACAGGCAAAGACTCAATATTTAGGGTCCGCAAATCCGAAGAAATGAAGAATTGTGCACTTTGTAGCGATTCACTGCAGTGACCCTTTCAATAGATGTCGTTCTGCATAGAGACTCCATAAATAGATAACACCATTTGGGGTCCCCAAAACCTTAGACTTGATATTTGGGGTCCAGCAAAAATATAGTGGCATGGACCCCCATATTGAAACTTAGGGAGTACCCCCTGGGATGCAAAACATGGGAAAAAGACCACCCGACACGAGAGACACGAAGTTCAAGTCCACGGTATAACATAGATTCTACCAAGTACTTTATACTCCAAGTCAAAAACTATGAAATCTCCTTTCTGAAGATGTTTCTTTAATTTGCGTGACCCGACCCCTTTGATGCACATGAAGAAATTTCTTGATCGTCAATATCTTCAAATTTTGATGCGTATTCAAGTTGTTTTGCTCACTAGGCTTAATTTAATGTAACGTTATGGTGCGAAGCATCATGCAATGCAACTCAAAATGCGACTCAATGCAGCGTAATTGTTGACGTCAGAATCGAATAAATCTTCAATCTGTATGTTCAGCATTTTTACGATGCCAACAATAGGGGGAGGTCCTTATCAGTTACAAGCAGCATACAGGTTGTTTACATCTTTATCCTGCATCATAGGAAAGTAGTAAACTGCTGCAAATCAGGATGATAGATAAATAAACATGGGGAACTGAATAAAAATGAATTACAAGTAAACATCGTGAGTAACTAATTGCATATGTTAATTGAAGTTGCAACTTGAAAATTTTACGTTTAAACTCGAAGACTACTAAATGTGTTTGTTTGAAAAAGATATGTTTTAAGTATCAAAACGAACAAAGGCAGATTTTGTAATACAATAGCATCAGTCGCTTTGGTTCACACCTCAATTCAAAGCGATTAGCGAGTGCAGACAAAAGAAATTCTCTCAAGCAGAACTTCAAAACAAACGAAGCCGCAAAGTTGCCCTGAAACCAGTAAGGCAAACTCTTGTTTGGTGCGGGCGAAGGGAGGTTTTTAAGAGAAGGTATGTGCTTATAACGACAGAAGAAGGGTAAATCTAAAGTTCTGTCTCGCGGATTTTGTTTATTTGATTCAGGAGCTGAGGAGTGACTGCGTACATCTGAGCAACAAATATCCAAAATTTGTAATGCCCTCTGCTCCGTTTCTGAATCAAATAAACAAAATCCGCGAGACAGAACTTTAGATTTACCCTTCTTCTGTCGTTATAAGGACATACCTTCTTTTAAAAACCTCCCTTCGCCCGCACCAAACGAGAGTTTGCCGTACTGGTTTCAGGGCAACTTTGCGGCTTCGTTTGTTTTCAATTTCTGCTTGGGAGAATTTCTTTTGTCTGCATTCGCTTATCGCTTTGTATTGAGGTGTGAACCAAAGCGACTGATGCCATTGTATTACAAAATCTGCCCTTGTTATCAAAACGTGAATGTATTGATCATTGTTTCTGTTCGCGTTGGAGCAGTCAGTCCAAGTTGTACATGCATTTTGTAGATAGTTACAGTGAGCATAGGTTTCAAATCTTTAAAGGCAAACTGTCGTGGTTGTGATTGGCTAGTTGTGATGTTGAATCAATAACAAAGCTCTGGCCTTTGAGTAATTACTAAGCCTTTTTGTTCTTGGATCATCCTTTGTTTTGAGAATAAAGGGAATCAGATCATTATCATCTTCGTGAATTTAAAGGTAATGTGTCCAGCGATAGCCAGCAACTCTGCGGGAGGCAATAAGAAACATGTGATTTTCCATGTGATCACTTTCAACGTTGAAATGAGGCAGCCATTATTGCTGTCTGCTTCTGCATGTTCGCTCCTGTGCGAGGCCAGCATTTCATGTGATCAGTTTTCCATCACAATGGAACTGACCAATCATAACCCGATATTTTGATGGATGACTTGACAGGTCGGGTACACCCGATCCTTATGTATGGACACATTACCTTTAAGTGTACAGTGAAATTACTGGACCTTGCCTAATCCTATTCTTCTTGATTGTCTTGTTTACCCAATCATTGCCATGACAGTGTGCCTTTAAATCAGCCGAAAAGGATGGTTGTAAAATTCAATGACATATTTTTTGAACTGAATGGCCTGAAAGAAACTTTAGCTACCTATCCATAATCCTACCGTTGGACTTTTAAGAAATTTTGAATATTTTTTGCAATTACAGCGCTTTGAAAATTATAGCTGATTTGAGGATGTGACGTCATCAAATCTCTAGATCATAAACCACAACAGTGACAAACTTTTGCTTGATACCATATTGTAGACATACATAAACTATGGTTTTCTTGGAAATCATTCCGTGTTGCACCAAACGGTTTAGAAATTGCGACAATTTTAAGTTTTTTTGAAAATTTATCTTTAATTTTCGAAAAAGAAGAAAAATATTGTAATTCTGAAAATATAAACGATTTCAGAAAAGTCCAACGGCAGAATCATAGCAAAATAGCTAAGATTTCTTTGAAGCCATTCAGTTGAAAGAAATAGGCCATTGAATTTTACACCCACCTTTTGTCAAGATTTGGAACCTTGGTATTACAATTGTATTGTTTAAGTTTTTAAGAATTCTTGTTGGAGATTCCGACTGACATTCATTTCTCTCATGAATTCTTGTCAGAATGAATTCGTGAAAAAATCAAAATCCTTTTAAAAATTCTTGAAATTCTTAACAACATTAATATTTATTAATCAAGTATTAAAGCATTAATGCCATATTCCGATTCCTGCATCGTTCGAAACGTTTGAAAGTTTGTAAAATAAAAATCATTGAGAAAAATGATCTTTCAAATAAAATACCGGAAACTATTGCATTCTGTTCTACTGCTGAAAAGTTTTTGTGGTTTTTGCAAAACACGAAAAGAGGAATGTAAGCCTTGCCCTTCGGAAGTTTAGGCAGGTAGCTAATTGAATTTTAGATAACTTTTCATGAGTCTGAAAATTTGTAAAATAAAAAATCATTGAGGTGATCTTTGAAAGAAAATACAGCAGTTGAATAGCTTCGTTGATTTTTTGTGAAATACGGAAGGAATAGTGTAAGCCTTGCCCTTCGGAAGTTCAGTTGCTAATCAAATTATTTATAGTTGTTGAGATGCACACAATTTTCATATTGCTCTGAAATTTTCGTGAGATTCGCGATCTTTTTATTTCAAATCAATCAAACCCGAGAACTCATATTTTTATTGAAGCCGCATTCGTTTATCTCGATTTACCAAAGAATAGCGATTAAAAACAAGCAATCATATTATTTCTTTTACCACTACTTCCAAAATGCGTTTTCTTTCATCAAGTAAAATTCGTTGAAACTTGATGAAAGTTGAATAGCTTCATTCATAAGCACACTTTGATACGTCATTTTCAAATTCTCATTGAAAACACCATATTGACGTAATGAGCATAAGTTGTAAGCGGGATATCTTGCAAATAAATGCTAATTAAACTGAGGCTACCTATTCATCGATGAATCGGATAACCAGATTTCAACGATGGAGTATTTAACTATTTATTGGATTGCTTGGGAAATCGAAAAAGGTTTATATCGGCTTTACTTTGATCTTGCAAAAACCTGTTTTTTGATGTTTGTCAACGTAGATTTTCAATGTCTCAGTCAACAAGAGGTCACCCAGTATTAATTATGTTTTTACAGGCTCTTTACAAAGTTTGTGCGTTAATTGATATGTTTTTGCTTTGATCACCCGCTAGCGAAGTCACGCCAAGTAATGTCTTTCATTAAATGCCGGTGCTTCAATTGACGCCCGTCTCGTATAAAAACCTGCTAAAAGCATTACACATGCTCTTCATAGACGCTCCCGGCGCCTACAACTTTGTGCATGGAAAATAAGACCTGCGGAGCGATCATTGGAGATGTTCTGCTTCACTAAACGCTGGTGCTTCAACAGACGCCTGTCTCGTATAAAAAACGTGCTAAAAGCATTCCAAATGTTCTTCGTTGACGCTCCCGGCGCCTACAACTTTTGTACATAGTTATGTAAACCCAACGAGCGATTATCTAATTTATTTTCTTCACTGCGCGCTGATGCTTCAATTAACGCCTGTTTGCTTAAATATCTTGTACACAGATTGTACATTGACGCTCCCGGCACTTAAAACTTTGGAAAGGTGAACCCCAAGAGTGATTATCTAATGTAGTTCTTTTATTGAACGCCGGTGCTTCAATTGACGCCGCTGTCTTGAATACACACCTGCTTGGAGCTTTCCACAAGCTGTACGTTGGCGCCCCCGGCCCTTATGAATTGTGGACAATAGCATAGCCGTGTATGGGCAAGCTTTACGAGTCTTGAATTCAATTTTCAACTGGTGTGTTTTGGTTTGGGGTGTTGTTCACAAAGCATATGCAACATTCTAATTTCATTTCCTTGGAAGCCAAACAGTCGAAGTATGATTATATCACCAGGGAACGAGAATTTTCCGGAAAGTATAGTAGCTTCAAAGATTTTTCAACAAAATATTTTTCTAATTAATTCGCCTACGTATCGTACAATCCATGCATCCTAGAATCATACACCTCTTACAGGATAGGCAGAGATCTAATTGAATTTCATTTGATATTTGGATTGAAAAACGAGTTACGGTTTTCATAAGTCTGAAATCCAATTTTTTAAGTCCTGCATACTTCATTTTATCCCAGCTTAATCTTCTTCATGTCAAATAAGTTCCACGAAAGATCAAGGAAGTCTATGCTAATGCTTGAGCCTGGCATAACAGACTCGCAGTTTTGATGTTTTGATCGTCAAAATTTTTGTAGCTCTTATTTAAGTTTCCCATAACTGGGGCGTATAGAGATTTTGAGTATAGGGTCTTGAGTATAGATATTCATCGATGTTCAGATGGTGCCACAACAAACAGGTTCTCGTATCTGTAGACTGCAAAAATTTGCTTTCTTCCCCTTTACAGTATTATGTAGACGTACTGAAAACTTTGGAAATCATCGAACCAACTTTCTGTTTTGTCAGAAACCTGCGATACTATTATACGTTCCATGTAGTCCTCTCTTCAGAGCGAAACTTCAGGTCTGTGGAATGCAGTACCAATCTACGAGGGTCTTCAAGACATCGGTAATGATTGGCTCATTTGAGTCCTTCTCCAGCAACTAGGTTGCTAAGCAAACAAAGCTCCCTTTGGTCTGAAAAATTATTACTTTCTCAGTAAAATCATCTTGCCTTGGTCGAGGTTGTTCACGATTAGTCTTTGGGGAAATCGTCATCACCTTAAGGGAGTTTTACCTAAAATCTTGTTCATTTCTATGACCAACTTACCGTCTCTAATCGTATATCGTTTATTTCTCTTTCCAGGAAGGGTACGGAGTCGTCGTCCTAAACACGAATCAGAATGTGGATATTGTAACGGAGAGGGGTACCGTGAGGGTATATCTTCATCTTTACTTTAATCTGTTGCTCGATAATTTAACAGTAAACAGCCGAAACTGTATCTCCAAGATTTATCTGAGAAGCAAATTTAAATGAATTTTGTGTTGCTTTGCAAAGTTTTGCTGCAAAGGCAAATGACATTAGTTTGTGCAAAATAAGCTGCCTCGAAGCCAACGAGACGCGCAGTGTTGCCAAAAAATTTTTTATACTCTGCTGTTAGGTTTTCAACATTCTCAGAAATTAAAATTGCGATTTCATTTCATCCTGATCATTTCTAGGAGCAAAATAAACAAATAATTTCGTGATAAGCAAGCAAATTGTCCATTTTGCACAAACCATGGAAACTGTCAGTGCAAAGTATCGTTCTGTTATTGATTTGTATATGTGGAGAATCCATAGTCGGCAGTCACAAATGTTCTATCAACCAACTGATTTCGAACAAATGGAATTGCTGACAAAATCTTAGCGGAAAAGTTCTCACGACGTAGAATTTTCACTATCATCGTCAAACACAAGGATTGAACTGTATTGAGCTGGATTGAGCTAAATAGAGGATTGCGCTAAAGATGGCGGCGAGGAATTTTTTACCGAGATGCATTGCGTTCAAATTACAAATCTTTAACGATTCTATAGGATATTGAGTAAAGAACGCAGTGCATCTCGGTAAAAAATTCCTTGCCGCCATCTTTAGCGCAATCCTCTATTGAAGTGAATTGAAGTGAATTGAATTAAAGCACACACTGACTTTGCCACATATCATCTGTCAACAGGGAAGTGAAAGTCCCGAAAAACATTTCATCTATGTTTGGGATAAAATCATCATGCCCACAACGGCAGAACATATTGCTATAATGGCACACAGCTATGGTGGTGTTGTCGTAGTTGATGGGGTATGTACATTCACTTTGATTACTTTCGTCAGAGCATTTATTACAGCAATGATGTCGAAAAAGATTGACCCAAACCGGAATAGTTCGCTTTCTCCTTTTCAAATATTTATCAATCAAATTTCAAGTTATTACTGATCTTGGGAAATCTTTTAGTCCCCTGCGTCCAGCAACATCAAGTCAAGGTATATGAAAGAGTTTTGAAATGGTTCAGAATTTTAAGAACTTTTGTTGTTATGAACGATGTTTCTAAAATTAGTGAATTTCACTATTTTATTATGTTTCTGATATATCATAAATTAGTGAACAAGCCTCGAAACCTCCCTAAATGTATTTTGATGGAAGACAGTGGCAAAATCCTTTTAACTTCGAAAAATGATTTCAATTTTAACTTCATTTATGTTATCATCGATGCTGTAACGCTGATCAAGGTATAATTTGTAGTGAGCAGAAAAAGGATTAAACGTTTGCAAGCCCGTATTTTGCTAGCTTCCTGAAAATTTGATAATCATTTCGTGGGTAGCATGTTAGCTTAGATGATAAGATGTAGGTGATCATGTTTTCTCGATTTACAACTGATTTTATCAAGCTTCGGGACAATACGTCCCTCTTTTTTTTTTTTTTTATAAATATAACATTAAAGAAACTACAATACAATAATCTGAGCCAATCATAGCGGGGAAAGACACATGGTCATCTAGTCCCCACTATGAATGGCTCTCACAATTAATTTTAACAATAATCTCAACGTAAAACTCAACGTAACACTTCACCACTCTTTACCAATAAACACTACGCTACATTTAGGTACAACGAGAAACCACGCAGAGCGAAGCCGCCCCCAACCATAGAGCCACCAGCAACCTGCAGAGCACCACACACCAGGCCACACCCAGGGAGCCCAGCAAGCGGAACCCGAACCCCGCCGTTGCAAGGTTCAAGCACCACCCACCAAGCCCCCAAGACGGCACCCAGCCCGCAGCACCCCGAAAATCAGCGGCAGCCCCACGGCTGGCCTAAATTAGCTTAAATTAGCTTATTTTATACGTCCCTCCGCAAGGTTAATGATAAAGTTACCTCCACAATCGTAGTCATGTATAAGTAGTCAGTTATACGGAATGAGAAGAGGTAACAACTGCAGACCTGCAAACATTGTATCTTTTTTGACTCACACCAAGGGGGGGGGGGGGTACTCGGGTATACCTTGGAGAAGGATGCTCGGGTTACTGTTTTAGATCTAAAATTCAGACAGAGCTTACTTTTTTGGTTGAATTATTTGTACAGTTATTTTTTGGGTTCCTGAAGTTCTGCATTACTTTTCTGGGTATCAAATATGGGTTAAAGTAAGAATATTGAGAAAAGCATATCTTACAAACAAAATCTAAAATCAAGTAATATTACTAAAGTCAAAATATTTGAATATCGTAACTGATTATGAGAACTCTAATCAGCTAGGGCACTTTTCCATAAATTTAAGATACCGACTTCATGACCTTTGGGTATTTTGGATCAGAAAAAGTTACTTTTTGGATCGATTTTTATACCAGAAATTATTTTTTGGGTTGATGCTTTGTACCCCAGCCTGAACACCCCTATCCTAAATGTATATGCGTACCCCCCCCCCCAGGGACTCACACGGCAGTTTGCTTGCATATATCAGGTGCCTTAGAAAAAGAATGCAGATTTGGTTAGGACCAGTGACGAGGCTTTAGCATTAATCGATGGTTAATTGATTTAAAAATATTCCTCGATAATGAACTTGAACATAGATACCTCGATTGTTGATATTGGGGCATTTAGTGCTGAAATATTAATGTTGAAGGCTCAAATTTCCCTGTCACCTCCAAACCAGAGCTTTGGTTTTTATGGCCTAAGTAAATTCTTGAAGCACAGCAATCAACAATATTTATCGACAATAGCCTTGATAGAATTCGGAAACGTCGTTGCTATTTTTTCATTTTTCATTAATCTTAGTATCAAATTTCGATGTGTAGCTCTTCAGGTACCAATATCAACACTATCTTCATCTCAACTATTGAGGAATAGTTTGAAACTGATTAACCATTGATTACAGCTAAACTTTTCATCGCTGGACCCAGCAAAATCTGTGTACCTGGTGGGTCAAAAAAATTCATGCGTTTGGCGGGCTATGAAATAAAAAGTATGAGGTAGATATTTAATACTGAAATGTTTATCTATCACTCGGGCATGTTTGGGAATAAAGATTCCACATTCCATTCTGGACAATCAGTTACCTTCTATTGAAATTTGAATTTTGTATCTCAAACCTGCTTTGCAAACTTCAATGCCACATAAATGATGGACCAGAATGGAATGTGGAATTTTTGTTTCCAAACATTCCCTTACCAGCATTTTCCTAATTTCTGGGTCTATAAGATGTGTGATTTTAGCAAACAAAATTTTCTCATCTAAGTTAGCCTGTGACTGATAGATTAACATTTTAGTTTGAATATCGGTTGCATACTTTTTATTCCATAACCTGCCAAACACTTAAACTTGTTTTAACTCACCCGGTACTTTTCTCGGAGACAAGGTAATGGACCTGACGATGCTTATTTACTCTTTTTCAGCTAATACAAAGACTCGGTGAAATGATGAATCGAGTTTTTGCTATTGCAATGTCAGACTCTGTGCATGGTATAATACGTATGGAGAAATCTCATTCTGGTAAAACTGCTACAAAATGGTTTCGAGAGGTATTGATAATATGTTTTGAGATGTTTTTTGTAGGATCTTTGCTTCTGTGAAATACGCTGGAGTGACATTGCTTTCTTTCTTTGTAAGACAGAGTGAGATATTTGAAACAAAACCATTTGTCAACCTTCTCCTTTAAATGATAAGTCCGAATTTTGTATGATTAATGCTAAAAAAGAACCTTGCCAACTGATGCCGCAAATTTTGAAATTTTCTTCGCCTCGCAAGCTCGGTCTGTACTTTTAAGACCTCGGGCTTTATATTTACCTGTACAACGCAAAACCGGTTAGTATGCGCGTAGTATTGTCACAAAATAGTCAGTCTATATTTTGATTAAATTGCAAGTGCAGGAATCTTGCGTCTCTCTCTACTGAACCCAATTTCGCTTCAACTGGTGACAGAGTTGGGATCTGAGGGACCAAGAATGTCTTCCTTATCAGTTATCCTTGAGAACTTCGAAACATTCTGCAAATTTAGGCCAAAAATCGTCCCCATTTTTTGATCAAAACAGGATAAAGACGGTAGAAGCGATTAAGAGGCAATAAAACAATAGGAGTGAGACTTCAGAAAAGCACATATTCTGTACTTTAATACGTCATTATCCTCTGGTCGCTCATTTGAAGACGCGATTTCGCAGAGAAAAGACGAAAAATGGAGGGGAAAATACGATACAAAAATCAGAACAGTATAATTTAGTATTCTATCACCAATAATACCAACCCCGGACTTGTCCTTTAAAACTTTACCATCACCATTTTGTGCCATGCTGCATAGCGGCACATTTTGAAAACGGTGAAATAGATGTGACGGATAGGCCCCACTTTCACACTAAAACGGCACATTTTTGCGGGCAGATTTTGAACACGGTAAATTTTGAAAACGTAACTGTAGCCGGCACATTTTGGAAACAGCATCGTGTAAGCACTTGAAAATGATGAAAACGGAACATTTTTTTGAAGTTTTTTTGAACGAGAATGATCGATTCTTAGGGTGTAGGTAGATTTATTTGGTATCGAAATCTTGCAGCGGCTTTTTTACCGTCAAATTTCCTACCGTTTTCAAACTGTTCTGGCATCGTGTGAATGCTGGCTCAAATTTTGCTACCATCACGTTTTCACTGTTTTCAAAATGTGCCGGCATCGTGTGAACGTAGTCTAAAACACCTGAACATCTTTATATGTATAGATTTAACATTGCATACGCCTGACTTGAGACGTTCTGGGTACTTCTCTTTGAGAGCTAATGTAATAGGCCCAGTTTGAAGGATTCTTAAGTGGAAGTTTTCTTCAAAGTGACCTAAACTCGACAATGAAAGGACTAATATTGACAAAATAAACTTGCTGGTCTATATCTATACTTCATTTAAACAAGGAACATCGAATTGGTTAAAAATTTGATGAAAGAGTTGAAAAAACTATGTACTTGAAAGCCTCTGTATCTGCGTGATTGTTTCTTTCTAGCATTCAAGAAATTGGGTATCCAGTCACAAGCCAATTGACACTCATGTTGATTCTCCAAATTCAATTGATGCATGCAGAGTCTCTGCTGGTAAGAAGTTCAAATTTTTAAATTGTTCTTAGAATCACGAGGGATAGGGCACAGCTTATCTTGTGACTTTACTGGTGTAAACCGTGATATCTTTACACAAAAAGGTAATGGCATCTCTGCTATCTTGTATAAGAGAACGTAGAGCTCTTTCGGCAAATATCTGTGAGAAGAGTGATTTCATTTCACATAGAAATGCAAACTTTTGCTATGCAGAACGAAAATTAAGTGGCCGATTGAAATTTTTCATACGTTGTTCCGTCTCTAAAAGACTAGCCTAAGTTATGAATTTTTTTCGCAATTTTTTTAGGCACGGTAAATTTCCTAATAAAGAATTCCGTGGGAAAGGACTTGCTTGATTTCTTCAAAATTCGTTAAAAACAGGGGATCGATTTAATGCCATTTTAGATTTTCATACCAATGAGGAGATTGCTTCATTTCACCTTAGGAATATTTTAGGTACCTAGCGACTATAATCTTTCTATTGACACGTTCAAATGAGTTTCCTGGTCCCAGGGTGAAATGAAACACGCTTCTTATTGTTTTGAAGATCTGAAAAGGCGGCAACCGATCCCCTGTTTTTGATGAATTTTTGAGGAAATCAAGCGAGCTCTTTTCCAGAAAATCCTTGATTCGGGAAATCTAATATGCCAAACAAAATTGAGAAAATACTAATAAGGTAAGGTAGTCGTTTGGAGACAGAAAAACGTTCGAAGCATTTCAATCGGCAGCCTTTGCCTTTTTTCTATAACAGATTTCTTTGGGTCACTTTTTTCTGGGTCACCCAGTAGTCTATTGTGCTTATTTATGTGATTTTAATGATTTTAGTTTGTTTATCTATGATGGAGAATCAAAATACACGCATATTTCAAATACTAAAATATCATATTCTTGTTTATGCAGGCACAACATCTCATATAGAGACATCATGGTACGCGTTTGAATCTGTGTTCAAATTCATCCAAGGAAAACTTGATCAGCGGCTTGGGGCGGAGGTTAGAGAAAGAGGAAACCAGGCTACGGCTGCAGGCCCTGGAGCATCTGCGCCCTTCCCAAAGGATACAAAAACAGCTGAATCCCCTGCCCCAAGCAAAAGCCCTGCAGCCACATCTTTGCAAGAGCAAGAGGATGACCCGATGTCTCAAGACCCCTACACTGAATCAACAACCATGGAAACAGAGACCGTGCAAGACAGTGGGGCAGCAGATCGTGGCGTTACAATGACAGCACGTCAAGACAGCGGGAAGGAACCCGTTGAACATCAAGAGGAGGGCCAAGATGTAGGAGAAACTACAAGTCCTGGTCTCAAGCAACCACCAAAAGCTAAAAGCGAACTGTAATATACTGACATTTAGTAATGCGCCTGCGCTATGTGAGTGACCAATCACAATGGTGTATGTTGCAGGAGTAGTGCCAGGTCATACGCAGCAAGCTAAATCCGTCAAAATTAATGAATTCGGGTGAGTTTTATAGCAATCTAACAATTCTGGAACATTCAAGAATATTTAAGGATTTTTACCTTAGATGTAGCTTAAAAGATCTGAAATAATCTGAAATATTAAAGGGTTTGTGCAAGGTTGAAAGCTTGCATTTGCAAAGAGCAAAAGATCTAAAAATAGCCTATCCAAATCGAGGTTCCACACGTGCTGTCAACAATCAATGGCGAAAGAAATAATGCATTGTATGAGTGTCTTTTTGTGTTCTATTTCTAGAGAAACCTATATCTATATATTATTCTTTTATCGTTGATTAACGTATAAGAAAGTCGTTTGCAAGAAACTGGTTCTAGCAAAGGCGGCGGAGAATCATTCAGTAATACTTGCACGATTCGGTGATACTTGTAAATGTAATAAAATTTAATCTTACCTGCCATTTAACTATGTAAAATTGCTTTTGATTCATCTATCAGTTAGACAGTTTCCCATCTGCAGTCGTTAGGCCATGCATTGGCTGTGCTATTGCAGTTGCATTGGAAGTACATGCACACTGTATTTTGAAACAAGGACAGATTTTGTAAGACAACAGCAGCAGTTGCTTTTGTTGACACCTAAGTTCTAAGAGAATTGCGATTGCAGACAAAGGAAATTCTCTCAAGCAGAAATTCAAAACAAAACAAAGCCGCAAAGTTTCTCTGAGACCCAGGTAACTATCTCGCCTGTTGTGCATTCCAGAAATGGTTTTTAAGAGCAAACATGAGCGTATATCGAAAGAAGGAGGATATATCTAATCATCTACCGCGGGCATTTTATTTGTTCGGTATAGAAAGCGATTTGGAGGCAATTCAATTCTCGTATTTTTAGGGTGTGATCAAAGCACTTACTGTTCAACTTCTGAACAACGAAAATCAAATGCCCGCGGTAAATGTTCAGATATATCCTCCTTCTTTCAATATACGCTCATGTTTGCTCTTAAAAACCATTTGTGGAATGCACCAAAAGCGAGATAGCTACCTTGGTCCCAGAGAAACTTTGCGGCTTTGTTTGTTTCCAGTTTCTGCATGAGAGAATTTCCATTGTCTGCAATCGAAAATCGCTTTGAATTTAGGTGTCAACAAAAGCAACTGCTGCTATTGTCTTACAAAGTCTGTCCTTGCTGTATTTTGATATATATCCGCCACAGGCATTTTATTTGTTTGATTCAGAAGCTTATCAATAAATGTTGTAGAGTACATCCAAAACTACGAGAATTGAATCATCTCCCAACTGGTTTAATTCTGAGCCAAAGAAAAAACATCCTTTGAATTTTCAATTTCAAGTTTCCATATTCATTCTAATAAAGAGTCTTGTACCCAGGGGCGCTCCCTGCTTGTACCCAAGGTAGACTTGCCCCAAGTCTATTTCGTCATCTGTAATAAGTCTGCCTGATACAGTGAACAACTTTCCCAATTTTTTTTTTTTTGATTGACGAAATGTTGGGGCAAGTCTAACCCAAGGTAGACTTTTCCTAAGTGATGGACTTGCCCAATTCGTCTTGTGAGAAAAGAGTCTGTGTGTCATACAAGGCGACTTGGGCAAGTCCATCCTAGTGACAGTAAAACGTTTTGTCAAAATAGTTATGAAAATCTCAACCCCCACTGCAAAGAAGGACATTGCGGACATTACGAAAGATGGTCGTCTGTCGCGATTTGGACATTGAGTTCAATGGATTTGGACGATCAACAGCATCAACGACCTGGCCTAGTGTCCAGACTCCTGATGCGTTGAATAGGTTGAAAAATGGCGGGATTGCGATATTGCGGACAATGCAAAGTGGAACACTGGAGGTAACAGACTTTAATGCTTTTAATGCTTAAATACATTTTTAATCACACCAAATGCTTCTGAAGTTTAGTATTCTTCTGGAAATGGGATATTGATTCGGGTTGATTGTTTTCAATTTCATCATCCTTCATATTTTTAGGCCTCCGTGTTTTTGTGTTGTTTTAAACAACACAAAATAGAGGCCCCCTATAAGGGATTTCGGGCTCCGAGTCTCCAGGGCGTTTTTTAATGGGCTCCGGGCTCCCAAAGACAAAATTGCTGTGCTCCAGGGCTCCATTGCATGCTCTTCTTGGCTCCAGGAGCTCTATTTCTTAAAATTCGTGAAATTGAATTGCCATGGGAATTTTCTAGGCTCCAGGGCTCCAAGCTTTCAAAATGATGGGCTCCAGCGACCCCCCCCCCTTTGGGGGCCTCAAAATAATAGTGGGAAGAATACTAATAGTGGGAAGAATCTGACTGGCTGATCAATTTTGCAGTAGAAATTTGATGTTATCTGATTTTATCAAGATATCTTGATATCATGCAATCGAATATGCATCCTTTAAAGATTATGGGCCCAAGGGCCAGGCCTAAGCAATGATTGAACTGTGGACCCGTGGCTATTTGTTTTAAAACAATGATTCTATTGTTCTTCCTTTGTTTTACATGAAATTGTATGTGTAAGATCCTTCAGCACAACATAAATAGCAGTCTGGGTGGAGCATAGCATAATTGTTTTCTTGCAGTGTAATGTAATGCATCAGAAAAAATTGCTGCTGGAAAAATGATTTTGCAAGTTTGCTAATTTGTTGAGCAAAATTTTCCATGTCTCAAGTGATATGCAGCATATTTACTACATCAAGTTTTCTCCATGGTACACAGATTAGAATTCTCGCTTGTGTAAATGTGACAAAATGCATAGGTGAAGTGAAGTGGAATTTGCAGTTTTTAGCACCAAGCGCTGGGATCGCAGAAGTAGCTAAACACGACCCAAGTCCGAGACCCCTTGTCATGATGCTCAAGTGCTGGGGCCCTACTGCCTGTAAAATTAGAGGATTACACCACTGCACCACAACACCTTCAGCATCATATTGTACACATACCTATGTAAAGTTGTTTACAGTGATGCAATATGCCTGAAATCTACAGTAGATTTCTCTTAAATTAAATCAACAAATTTTCGATATGCAATTTTTATGTTGGAAATCTTTGACAATACAAAAAGACATTGCCACCTCATTGTATCATTGAATCACCCTTGCTGATTTTGCCATTCCTTTTCATAGAGCCTCCACTGCAAAATACCTACAAAACAACCACAAAGTGACAAAAGATTACATGTTGATCTGCAATTTCATCAACTCAAAACCTTTCCAAAGGTGAGAATTCGATACTGATCAGAAAGCAGAGACAATCAGAAGTTATCAACCATGCAAAGGACCCATTTTGTAGCTCTGTTTGCAATATTAGCATCACTCAAGTTTACTAGTTGCCATGCTGCAAAGGTTCTCATATACCCATATGACCTTTGCCACAGTGTGCCTTTCAACAACTTAGTCAAGAGTGCTAAGATTCTTGCAGAGAGGGGTTATGATGTCACTGTTTTAACAAGTAGTCTATGTGCCAAAGAAACTAACATGGAACATGTTCACATTGTTAGTTTTTCTGTGCCAGAAACAGTTGAAATTCCCCAAAATGAAATAACACTCTGTGATTCCTTTCATTGGCAAACGAGAGTCACAGATGCACTTAACATTCTATGCAGTTCATTACTCAGAAGAAGATATATGATGATACAACTACAAATGGAAGAATTTGATTTATTTGTCACAGATGATTTGAATTTATGTGCAAGAGTATTGGTTGATTATCTGGCACTTCCAACAGTCATCTTGAATAATTGTGGCTTAGACAGTGTGCTCGCACCATCATTTCCACCTTTACACACAAGCTTGTTGGCCTCGCAAAGCACATGGGGGAGGTTTAAAGGTATGGTCAGCTTTGTTATCCATTTCCAGTTTTATATTCCAAATTATATTTACAGTCCTATTGATGAAATAAAGGACTCCTATGGCTATAACAAAGGAATGTTGATCTCAGGTACATACTCAAGAATTAAACCATTGATACTGAGCAATTCTGACTCCTGTATTGAGAATCCAAAGCCAGTTATGCCCTATGTTATCCCAATTGCTGGGTTTCTACTTGAAGAAAATAGAAGTCTCCCAGAGAGTGTAAATGATTTTATTCAAAGCTCTGGAGATGATGGCATTGTGTATGTTGACCTAAATGAAGGCATGAATTGGTTTTACCAAGCAAAGTTTGTCATGATTGCAAAAGTATTATTGAAATTCAAGCAAAAAATTATCTGGAAGTCATCAAAGGGCTTTATTGATACAGACAAAATAAAAATTGTACAAGCTAACAGTGAATCCAATATTCTGGCTGACCCAAAAACAAAACTTTGGATAACAAGATGCAATATTGGGTCACTTAATTCAGTTGCTCATGGTGTTCCAGTTATTGCTTTACCCTTCACCCCAGAGAGTTCATGGACATGCCAACAAATGGTTGAAAAACATGGAACTGGAAAGTCATTGAGCATTATTGATATGGGTGATGTTGAGTTTGAAAATGCTATAAGGGAGGTTCTTGGCAATGTCAAGTATCAGGCAAATGCGATAAGACTATCAAATGTATTTAAAGATCAGACAAAGTCTTCAAAAGAGACATTTTTCTTTTGGGTTGATTTTGTGATTCGCTACAAAGGAGTTCAACATTTATGGAATGACAATGTAGGACAAATGAAATGGTATGAGTTCTGTATGCTTGATGTTGCATTTCTGATGATAACTGCCATATTGGTTGGCTCATTCCTGACTTTGTTGCTGTTATATGTTTTTATAAAGGTACTTTTGAACCAGTTTACCACAAAGAAACAAAAGTCTCATTAAGAAGATTGTGTTTATGAAAAGCATGACGTGATAAAGAAATAGCATCAAATCATTGGAACTGAGCAAAGAAGCATGATTCAGGTAGAGATACAAGATGTCCCAAAAAGCCCCCTTCCTTCCCCCCCCCAGTTTAAAAACTCACCGAAACTTGATTATTAAACATAGCTTCAACTATTCTTTTTGATCTATTTGCAATCTTCCAAATACATTTGAAGATGATAAAATGTTTATTGTCAAAACACCTTATTTTTGAGCCACACTTTGAGATACAAAGTATACTTTGCCTGACAGCCAGAATTTCGAGATTTTTGATTGTCGTAGAAGTTTCAAATGATAGAATGTGTTTTTAATGACCGAATCAGAAGCTTAATACACACATAAGGAAATTGATTTGATAAAACATCACTTCATTGCCTTATATTTCGGAGCAAGGCAGCATGAGCTAACTTTGCTAACTTTTGAACCAATCACAAGATGAACAAGATGGTGGGAAAATGATTTGGTCCTTGAAATAAGAAATTTGAAAATTGGCGTTGGAATCAAGTTTTGATGATTTTCGCTGTAAGGGGGACTTCTTTGGGACACTCAGGACAATGCGTATATACTTCTGTGACCTCTTGACTGACTTATCAGTGTATCTTGTCAGTCCCAGTGTGTCTTTTCATGATTAGGGGCATTGGAGCATAATCTCTAGAAATCTGACTCTCTTATTTCGAAATATTGCTGGAAACTGTCGTTGGTTTCAGCTATGGTTTCAGTATCTACCTAAATGCTTTATACTTGAATCAGTTTCACACCTTTCAATTAACGGCGTCGTTTTGGACTTTTTTAAAACTTTCTTCAAACGAAATTTTTGACCACGAATTTGGATTCAGCACCCCAAGTTTCGTCTGATGGCAAATTTTTATTTTCCTAGAGTTATTGATTTCAGTGTCATGGCGATAATAGATTTGAGAATTTATTAGGGATTTTTTTACCGTGAAAATCGTTCGCCCTCTATCACCCACACGGTCAAATCCCTTACAGATTTTCAAATTTGTTATCGTCATAAAATTAAAATCTTTAACACTAAGATTGCAAAAATTTGCAGTCAGACCAAAATTTGGGTGCTGAATGTGAATCTGCGGTCAGAAATATCATATGACGCAAGCTGAGGAACTTTTGAAAAATTCCAATACGAGGCTGCTTAGATGAAGAGGTGTGTAAAACATTTTTGTAGCCTGCGCAAAGGAAAAAAGCTTCTCCTTTTCTGGCTTACAGAAGCTTTTCCTTTGTGCAGGCTAGCTTTTTTGTGATATCAGAAGATAATCGGGATGCAAACTTCTCAACCTCTAATGTGATCAGCATAGCATCCATATTTTGTTTGCCCCAAGGGTACGTTTCTTTGAAATCGCTATTGCGAAATCTCAGAGATAAACCAGCAACCACAGAGTGTTCTTCAAGAAAAGAATCAAGGGTGGCATTAATTGTTTACCTCTGCTCCCTGCACCATCTCTGTGTTGAAAATATTTATTTCTGAGGTACCCCACTGGGGGTTTTGATGAGGGAATTAGGATATTTGTACAAAGTAAGAATGCCAGATTACGTTCTTTTGTTGAAGACACTTCTGAGTCCTGCTTGTGATGGGGATTCCCAAGAACACAAGATGACCACGAGATGAACACATGATCTTGGACTTGACAAAATTGTTAGGCTAAATTCTTACCAAGGCCTAACAACGCATGCTCAGCAAGAGTTCACAGAATAAATCAATAAAAACAAGACTTACGACCTGCAATTTCTTTCGGCTACGGCGGGCAGCGGCGGCGACTGAAGTTCACAGCAATAACGACACGTATTTCGGCAAACTCAACACAACTCTTCAGCAATAAAACGTCTTCACTACCGCAAGCAACAAACCTAAATATTAACTATCAAATTACTATTTTAAGTTTAACTCCTATACTTCGTCTTGGGCAATCAATCGTCCTTTTTCAACGGCTCGACTAAATCTTCAAAAACGGCTCGACTAAATCTTCAAATCTTCAACAACTTCTGTGCGACTTTCGACTTCAAACTTCAATCTCGACGTTCGACTTTCGACTACCCAAAACGTGAAAAAACCTAATATTAGTACTATGTCACTAATCTCCGCAACTACACAAATAAACCAATGAGAGCTACTCTTCTTACAATAAATTGTCCAATCACAAACAGGAGTCTTTCGATTGCACCATCGACTGATGGTCGAGTCCTTATTTGGAGACCGCACCCAATACTGATGAGTGTTCCCCTTTGTCTCTTAATAGCGTTTAGTGCCAAGTTCTGAGTCATCACATCATTGCCTCTTGACATGCATTCAGCAACTATCATGTGAGTGATCACGTGAATCCAACTAAAGGAAAATCATAAACAAAACAGGGCGGCTATCATAACTGAGGAAAATCATAAACAAAAACAGGGTGGCTATTATAACAACATAGCCCCCCTTTTTAAGTTCAAGCCTCCTGGCTTGCAATGCAAAATCTAAACGTTCTTGATTTCCAGCGGCGAATGGATGTCCTCTGGACGCGATATCGATGGTTCATTGTCTTTCAAATTACTATGTACAAAATTGGGGTCACATTCAGTGTCTTTCGGTGTACTATTTACACGAGCTGTAACGATAGCGGGATGTTTGTCATCGCAAAAACTGTCTTCCGGCAAATCACCATCAGCGAGATCAGGAGTTGAAGGGGCCTCCACCGGTGGGTCGATCGGACGGTCGTCAGGGTCGATATAAGGTTTCATCCTGTTTGCATGCACTGGAACCGAAACTGCGCGATTATCTAGAGTTTGCAGTTTAAAATGCACGGGCGATAGCTTAGCTACGATCCGGTACGGGCCATGATAGTTATGAGTCAGCTTCTTTGACAGGCCTTTCCTCGCTTTCGGGGTATAAACCCAGACTCTGGAGCCGACGTTGTAGGGGACGGATGCACTGGTCTTATCATATTGTGCCTTCATCTGCTGCTGGGCAAGTTGTGTATTCGAAGCAATAATTCTCTGGGCATTCTCAAGGTTGCTAACAATGCGTGCACGATGCTCTGCAACCGAACATGATAAATTGGCAGATGCAGGTAAGAGCAAAGCGACATCGATGGGAAGGCGAGGCTCTCTGCCGTAAAGCAAATAGAACGGTGATTCACGTGTGGTGGCATTCGCTGAAACGCGATAGGCGAATAAAATCATAGGCAGATGATTATCCCAATCCTTTTGGTGGGTGCTAACATACATGGAGAGACCTTCTGCCAACGTTCCGTTAAAACGTTCTACCAGTCCATCAGTTTGGGGATGATATGAGGTAGTGTGCAAGCGACGCGTGTTCATGAGAAGACAGACTTCCTTCACAATGGCTGCTAAAAAATTAGGGCCTCGATCCGATAACAGTGTGCGTGGTGCACCGTGACGAGCGAGAATTTCATCGACGATTAATTGAGCGATACGTGGAGCTTCGACCGATGGTAATGCAAAAGCTTCCGGCCACCTGGTATAATAATCTGAAAAGACAATGATATAGCGATTTCCCGCAACGGTTGTAGGAAAAGGGCCTAAAATATCCATCGCGACACGATCAAAGGCACCCTCAACTGGGATGGGTAAAAGGGGTGCCCTCCGCTGGCCTCGCGGAACTTTTTTCATCGCACAATCCACGCAGGATCTACACCAATGATCAATATCCTGATACATGCCATGCCAATAATAACGGGATCGAATTTTCTCATAGGTTTTTAATGTGCTCAAATGTCCAGCCGTAGGGTCATCATGACAGGAGACGAGAATTTCACTCCTCAATGAAGCTGGAATAACTACTTGAGCGCAAAGAGTGTGCACATGACGTTTACCAGGCGACCATAAATGACATAAAATGCCATGCTCATCGAGATAGTATGAATCGATGGTAAGCATCAATTTACGGGCTTGGGAGGTGCTTTCAGGCAACTGTGACGTCTCCAAATAATTAATGATGGCAGCTAGGTCTTGGTCCTGTCTCTGGAGTGTATGAAGCGAAGGAGCCTGAGGGCATGAAGGTTCAATCACTACCACAGGGAAGACTGACGATGTTTGGGGCTCAGAAGAAGCACGAGGCTCATCAGAGGATGACCTGTAGGGCCTACGGGAAAGGGCATCGGCATTACCATTGGAGGTACCAGGACGATGCACAATCTCAAAATCGTATTGTTGCAGCTGTAGCGCCCACCTAGCTAAACGGCCTGTTGGGTCCTTGACATTCATAAGCCAGGAAAGCGAGCCATGATCAGTATGAACAAGAAAATGTTTGCCAGACAGATATGGCTGATACCGTTTGATACCTTCGACTACTGCTAAGGCCTCACGCTCAGTTGTACTGTAATTCTTTTCAGCAACATTGAGCTCTCGACCCCCGTAAGCAATTACGTGCTCTCTACCTTCCCGAATTTGTCCTAACACGTAGCCCAAAGCGTGCTGGCTAGCGTCTGTGTATAGATGGAAGGGCTGAGAGAAGTCAGGATATGCTAAGACTGGTGGGGAACATAATCTTTCTTTGAGCTCCTGAAAAGCTTTCTCACACTCAGGACTCCAAACGAAGTCAACTTGTTTGCGTGTCAGATGATTTAGGGGTGAGGCAATTTTGGCAAAACCATGTACAAATCGCCTATAGTAATTACAAAGACCAAGGAAGCTACGAACATCTTTTACACAGCTTGGCTTTGGAAAGGATCGAACTGCATCTAGTTTTGATGGGTCAGGCAAAATACCTTCTGAAGACACGACAAAACCGAGAAAGGCGACTGAATTGTGGGCAAAATGACACTTAGAGGGCTTCAATTTGAGGCCGGCTTCTCTCAGGCGGCTGAAAACGAGGCAAAGGCGATTGAGGTGTTCCTCAAAACTAGACGAAAAGATAATTATATCGTCGATGTATATCAAGCACGTCTTCCACTCAAGTCCATGTAAAACTCGAGACATTAACCTTTGAAAATCCGGAGGCGCATTGGTCAAGCCAAAACTCATTACATTAAATTCATAAAGGCCTGCGTGCGTAATGAAAGCAGTCTTGTCCTTTGAAGAAGGATCCATTGCGACCTGATGGTAGCCTGACTGCAGATCAAGCGTGGTGAAATAAGAAGACCCTGACAGGGCATCAAGGGCATCATCAATTCTAGGTAGAGGAAAACTATCCTTACGAGTAACGGCATTTAGTTTCCTGTAGTCGACGCAAAATCGAGTTGTTCCATCCTTCTTTTTTACTAAAACTACCGGTGAACTCCAAGGACTTGACGAAACAGAGATTATGTCCTGATCTAACATATTGGAAATGTGTTTCTCTATTTCAACTCTTTGGGGCTGAGATACACGGTAAGCTGCTTGCTTGATGGGTCTAGCATCGCCCGTGTCTATCTTGTGGGTTACAACAGACGTGTGTCCAAGATCAAGACTCGAGGAAGCAAAAATATCAGAATAGCTACGAAGAACGTCATTGAGTTCCGCATTCTGATTCTCAGAGAGGGCTGGGCTAGGCAACGATTGGAATTTCGACAACAAGGGTTCATTTGAGCTACCAGTGTTTCCTGGAGGAGGCGACTGATCCAGCACAGCGACGTCTGACTCTAATTCAAAGGATGTAACAAGATCAGTTGGAGAAGACTCTACAAATGTTCCTATGGTAGTACCTTTATATAACAGGACTGGTATGTCAGAGGGATTCAAGAGGCGGAAAGTCACTCTTCCTTCTTCATCTGGACTGGAGAGTGAACTAGCAGCTAAAAGATGATAACGACCACTGAGTTTTGGCACAGCCTCTATCAAGCCTATGACAGGTGCAGAAGAGAATGAAGAGAGATAGGCAGGAATCACTGCTTCAGTATGTCCCTCAATTACTTGCGTATGGGCCACTCGAACTTCAGAAACTAAAGGAGGTTGGTCCCCTGTAGCAAATGGTATGAGGTTTGTCCCTGAAAATGTAACAACCTCTCCTCCAACATCAATTACAGCTTTAAGTCTGTGCAGAAGATCACGACCAAGAACAACATTGTACGCTAAACCTGGTACTACAGAGGCTTCGATAGAATATTCTGCATCTCCGAGTATGGCAGGAAAAGAAACAAGTCCAGTCACAGAGACGGTGTGTCCATTCGCAGTTTTCACATTGTCAATTCGATCATTTGGCTTCAACGCAAACTGTGCACGCAAAACATCAGCATAGAAAGTATCGCTAACGACTGTAACGGCGGCACCAGTATCAACTAAAAATTTGATTGGCTGTTTCAAAACTGTTCCCCATATTAGAACGTTGGACAATTTTGATGGAGATACTGGGTTGTCAATTCCAAGGCATGGGATTTCCTGCTCAGACTCAGCAGACTCAGTTCTATTTTCATTTGGAGGGCTCCCCGTTACTGCTTCCCGCACATTTTTATCGTTGTTTCCATTTGGATTACTAAAATCTTGCACAGAATGAACGAAGTTTTCCTGCGTTTGTAGGTGTTCTTCAACTTTATTGACAGTGTCTTGAGTATCTGAATTTGAACCATCGTTCTGCAAAGTTTCTTCAGTTTTATTAACAGTATCCTGAGTATCTAAATTTGAAACATCTTTCTGCAAAGTTTCTTCAATTTCATTTGCAGTGTTTTGAGCATCTAAATTTGAAACATGGTTCTGCAATGTTTCTTCAATTTTATTTATAGTGTTTTGAGCATCTAAATTCGAAAAATGATTCTGCAAAGTTTCTTCAGCTGTATTCACAGTGTTTTGAGTATCGAAATTCGAAACATTGTTTTGCAAAGACTGTTTTTGACTTCGACGTTTGACAATCCATTCATCAAATTCTTTATCAGTTTTATCCAACTGCGGGGATCCAAGGTCCCGAATAACTTGGGTCTTCAGTTCCCCCATGTTGAAGACCCTGCCCCGTTTAAATGCTGCTGGTTTTGATCTACCTGAAATCGAGGCTGATACTGAAACTGAGGCTGGCTGCTTTGATATTGGGGCTGATTGTAAAATTGAGGTTGAGACTGATTTGCATAGAAACGAGGCTGGTTTTGCGATGGAAACGGCATTCGAAAACGAGGCTGAGACCGAAAAGAGGCCTGCTGAGCAGCTGGGTTTCCCTGCGGAGCCAAACGGAAATTACAATAACGGGCAACGTGTCCCACCTGCTGACAAACATTGCAAATAGGTTGGCCATCCGTTGTCCTAAGATTTCTCCCTCTTGCACCTCCCTGAAATCTTTGCTGCTGGGGCTGCCCCCACCGAAATGAAGACTGTTGGTTTTGAAAACCACCTTGTATAGCGGCAACGATTTCATTTTTTAGGTTTGTCACCAAGGTTGGGGCATCAACATCAAACTGAGATGGCAACGTTTTAGACGCAAAATGAAGCTCATTTGCATTATCAACAGGCAGCCCTGAATGTTCGAAAGAAAGAGCATGAACGGGTGGCGACGAAACAGTTAAAGGTTTCTTTTGGGCAGCAAGAGAAATCAGCAGGTTTACTTGCCCCTCGAGCTCTTTTATCCGTTGATCCTGTAAAACAGACTGGGCAGCGGGCAGCGAGGTGCGACCACCTGAATTTGACGAAACAGCGTCACGGAGACGAGCCAAGTTGTCGGCGTCGGCAAATGTTTTTGGTTGATTCAAAATGACGTGATTTTTTATGTCATCAGACAAGCCATTAATGAACACATTCATCATTTCCTTATCGGTGAGAGACAGACGCTGACACTTTCGAATGATATCTTCCGTGAACAAAGAAAGCGGCTCGTTTGGGCCTTGTTTTCTGGCATTGAGCTCTTGCCGAAAAATGAATTCGAGATTAGTTGCCCCAAAACGTTCTTTTAATCCTTTGGTCACGGCAGAAATATCAGCTGCAGTTTCTGCTGGTAAAGTTTGATACCAGGCTAATGCAGGGCCACTTAAATTGAATGTGAGAGCATTTAACTTTTTCACATCGTTCCAGTTGTAAAACCCAGCAAGTCTGTCAAATTTTGCTAGCCATTCCGCAATATCTTCATTAGGCATTCCACTAAATGGGGCTTGTTTGAACAAACCTGATTGAGAGTTTCCTTCTATAGCGGCCTGGAAGGCAGTTATTTGTGTCTGCATCTCGCTGACCGCTGCCTGTATTTGAACTTGATCGTCCGGCATTTTAATTTTAAGCAAATGAAAACACAAATGAAATCGGAAAATATGAAAACGTAAGTTGAAGGTCACACTAAACAATCAGTAGACAATAGAGCCAGGAGCGTTTTTGATACGGTAAATATAGCGAATCATCAATAAGTCAACAAATATAGCACATTAAGTGTCTGACAGGAAAACCGTCAAGAGAGAATGAATCGAATGAACTGACAACGTAAGGCGGCTTAAACAAAGTCTTCCGCTGGCAGCGTAATTGATACTACAGACAAACCGGCAAAGAACCTCGAGGGTAATTGAATTTTTCTTTTGCAAATCCTTCCAACAACTCACTAAATCAATGAAAAATATTACCAAAACACTCCCTAAATCATGGAAGTGATCGAGATATCTTTGACTGAACAAGATGAACTTTTTCCAATGTTTCTTTAAAACTAAAACAAAATTCACTATCTTCTTTGACTGGTCACGTCGAGGTCACCAATGTTAGGCTAAATTCTTACCAAGGCCTAACAACGCATGCTCAGCAAGAGTTCACAGAATAAATCAATAAAAACAAGACTTACGACCTGCAATTTCTTTCGGCTACGGCGGGCAGCGGCGGCGACTGAAGTTCACAGCAATAACGACACGTATTTCGGCAAACTCAACACAACTCTTCAGCAATAAAACGTCTTCACTACCGCAAGCAACAAACCTAAATATTAACTATCAAATTACTATTTTAAGTTTAACTCCTATACTTCGTCTTGGGCAATCAATCGTCCTTTTTCAACGGCTCGACTAAATCTTCAAAAACGGCTCGACTAAATCTTCAAATCTTCAACAACTTCTGTGCGACTTTCGACTTCAAACTTCAATCTCGACGTTCGACTTTCGACTACCCAAAACGTGAAAAAACCTAATATTAGTACTATGTCACTAATCTCCGCAACTACACAAATAAACCAATGAGAGCTACTCTTCTTACAATAAATTGTCCAATCACAAACAGGAGTCTTTCGATTGCACCATCGACTGATGGTCGAGTCCTTATTTGGAGACCGCACCCAATACTGATGAGTGTTCCCCTTTGTCTCTTAATAGCGTTTAGTGCCAAGTTCTGAGTCATCACATCATTGCCTCTTGACATGCATTCAGCAACTATCATGTGAGTGATCACGTGAATCCAACTAAAGGAAAATCATAAACAAAACAGGGCGGCTATCATAACTGAGGAAAATCATAAACAAAAACAGGGTGGCTATTATAACAACAAAATATTGGTATAGGCGCCAAATCGTGATTGGCTTAGAAAATGACATACAACTGTAACATTGAACCAATCAGACTGCGTGAAACACACTGACAGCAAATGCAAATTTTGGCCCAACTTGCCCTTGCTAAGGATACAACAACAAAAAGTTGATGTGTTGGGTGTGCAGCGAAAGACTTCAACGTCCCTGCATATTTTTCAAATATTGCCAAAGTCCTTGCGTCCTTTATCCCTCAATAGAGACCTCTATATTTAGGGGCAGCCATACTTTTATCCAACACTCCTGTAATAAATTTCGTTTTTGCTCCGTCCTTAAGTGTACGATCCGTGGGTACTTGGAGTTGGTGGCCCCCTCCCCAACGTTTGAGAAATTTTCTAAAATCAGCCCATTGCGCAAACATCTCCTTAGTCCGGCTAACATGTTGGTAAACAATGGGCTTTTTGTAGGGCAGCCCCCTAGATTTTTCCTTCCCGTACACTTATGGCTGCCTCCGTTGATAAGTTCCCTTCTTTTCTCCTGGCCTTGTCCCAACATTCCTTCGTAAAAAAAGCCTGGTAAAATAATCAGATCGAGGGGCAAATCACTTCTCAAAATAGCGTACGTGATTTTTTTCAGTTTGAAATCACATGATTTTTTTTGTGTGATCTTTTTGTGATTTTAGTGATTTCTAGTGATTTTTCGTGCGATTTTTGAGTAATTTTTCAGTGATTTGTTATTTCTGGTGCTTTCTGTGTGTGATTTTTTTGTGATTTTGTTATTTTAGTATGTGATTCTTTTGCGATTTCAAGGGACGTGTACGAAAAAAAATCAGTGAATTGCCCCTCGAATCAGATGTTCGACATAGGCCTCATGGTGTGTCGGTAAGCATTCGGTGTGGTGCTTTATATTGTATTTGATATCAGATAATAGCTGCTTTTATATACAGGAACTGGCAAGTTCTTAGGTGACTTTGTAATGACCTAACAAGATCAAAGTGTACCGTATTAGGTCAGCGTAATCCTTGTTGCGAGCCACGGGAGTATCAAAGCCAGCGATGTTTTCTGAAAGACCCTTCTTAGTCCATTCTTGGGTGCTATTCTTTCAAACAACGAGAATAAACAAAGAATCAATGAAGTGCTGTGAGATATCTCTAAAAATAGCTCCTGAGTTATTCTTATATTTTCTCGATTATTTTTTTATTTGCATGGGGTTTGACACACAGTTCCTTTGTATTCAGTGCTTTGGCAATTGGTCATTGGTAAAATGCTAGCGATGCTTCTGTGGGCATGCTGAGCCTGCAGTTGATACTGAATGTTCCTTTCATATTCTTTGGTGCCACATGCATGTCCGTGCAACTCAGTTTCAAGCCCAATCCTCTTACTCGACCCTCGCCCCTATTCCCGGTTCCTCTGAGGCATTCCACGGTTCCTATCTAATGCCAAACAGTGCTTCCACTGGTTTACAGTTTGGGTTGGGTCTGGTTGGTCCCAGCAATGAGATTTTGCGTTACTGAAAGAATGATCAATTTCAAAATGTTCTTCGATAGTTAAGTTGAACACAGACACCTTGTTGGTGTTAGTGCTTCACGTGCTTGACATATTGATGTTGAAACTTTAAATTTGCTCGCAAGGGCAAGTCCGACCTCTAAACCGGAGTTTGGGCGTTTTGGCGTAACCAGATTGGCCTAAGCAGAATCACAGCGAATTTAACAAGAACCTTGACAAAATTTTTGACAACGTTTAGACGAAATTGCGTTATTATCGCAAAAGGTCATCCATTGTGGCGTTTTTCAGTTTTTTTATTGTTTTAAACATGTTAATGTGCTGCAGAAATTTGCTTAGGTCGAAACGCCAAAGCTCCGATTTGGACATGGGGGCAAATCATAATCATCATAATATAATCATAATCATCATAACCATAAAACTTATTCATAGCTGGTTTACTTGTAGTTAAGAGCAATTAATTAAAACCAACTATCTACAGTGTACAATATACAATATGAAAAATATATATAAGCGCTAAATTAAGTGCAAATGTAGCACTACGTGCAGTTGTTGCCATCCCAGCAACGTATTTCTTTTTTGAATTTCACGAGAGAAGTTGTCAATTTTAGGTCATCAAAGCAAATTTGAACTTTCAATTAATATTTCAGCTCTCAAAGCACGGTATAAACAAAAAATGAGGTATCTTTGTTCAAGTTATTTATCGAGGAATATTTTGAGATTGATTAGCCATTGTTGAAAGCTAAACTCTCGTAAATTGACCAAACCAAACTGTACACTTTTTCTGGTCACCCCATATATCCCATATCGCCAGCGGCGGCGCCTACGTAATTCTTCAATCTGAAGGTATACCCAACTAATTTTATGGCATTTTTCTTTGAGAATTTTTGCCGACTTTTGGGATTTGGGCCCCCCCTGGCGCCGCCACTGCATATCGCATCTGATGTGGTGCTCTGGCCCAATTGCTCTGGCCAAATAACGAATCCGAATGAATTGCTTGCTAAATTACAGTTCATGTGAGTTAACATAGAAAGTTCATTTTTTTAGAAACAATCAAAAGTGTTGCTCTGTGTTGTACAAGTTCTTCGTGGAGTTAATAACATTCGAATAACTGCGCTAAGTTGCATTTCACATCATCACAGGAAAACAGCTTTTCAGTGAAATTTTGAAGCTAAAGCAAAGCAGAACCGTTTTAAGAAAATGAACTGTGGAGAGAAGAGTTGTTTCTTTTTTTCATTCTGAAACAATGATAACTGAGGAGAAGCACACAGTTGCAGGGGTTAAAATAAATCTGCTAAAGTCAATTTTGCAAAGTTGAAGGCCGATGACTGAGCATCTCCAGCCGTTGTTAGCTTTTCACAAAGTTGCTTATGATTCAAAAGGCTACGGACTTCCAACACTACCAAGCCAATACTCTCACTATTTTGACAAGAAATCACTGACAAGAAATCACTAGTAATTCTCTTCAAGAAAGTCAAAGAACTGTACTGAAAGATATCAGATGCCGTGTGTTTTATAGAACGTAGATTATTAACCCCAACAATCTTGAAAGGTAATATCCCAGAAAAGCACTCTTGTTCTTGTTTGAACGATCACCAAATAGTTACATGGCCGATTTTCAATTTTATTGCATTTGCATACTCTCCTCCGCGAGATTTCTTCAAAAAAATAAGGGAAGAGGAGGAAAGGAAAAAAGGACTTTCTTCCTTTTTTCCCTTCGCAAAATTACGGACCACGGAACTGCGGAACTAATAAAGAAAAACATTAAAGAAACTTCGCGAAGGAGAGTAGCATTTGCATCAAATGATCTTGTCAGGTCTACCTGATCTCATTGTTGAGTTTTAAAGTAGCGAATTTAGCCCATTTTAAAGGCTGCCTGGTTTAAAAGTATACTGCAAAGAGTACTGGTGTTCACAAAACATATTTCTTTTTGTATATTAAGCATCTATTTCGATGGTAAATGTCGGAAAGAAATGCAGACAATCATTGGAGACTTCAGGAGTAAAGAAATCTCAAAATGGTACCTATAGGCAACACTTACAATTTTACTTAAAGGTATGGCCCAGAATATGGTTTCAGAACATTTCAATTTTATACTCTTGAAGCAATAGGAAGCAAGTGTTTAGCGTATTTGAGTACATTTGGATCACTGACAAAGAAAGATCAAACAGAAATTTTGTGATGGGTGTCATAACCGACTTTTTGTGATCATTAAAACGGAGTACTTTTGGATGAGTCCTATTTCGTAATTCTTGCTTGATAAACATTTCTCAATGAATTTTGATGAATTATGAAATTCAATTTTATGATACTTCAAGTAACCGTACTAGGAACTTTTACCATGAAAACTGTGCTTAAAATTTTAAAGACCCTTGCTGGCCTTGCTATGAAGCCCAGAGTCAGATTTCTTATGGAAGAAAATGAGCGTACTCTTTCAAAAGCTGTGGTAATCGCCTCCTTTCAAACGAGAATAGTTCGTTGAAGAAAGAGTTTATTCTTGTCTTTGCTCATTCCTTCCTTCCTCCATTATGTCATTCACCTATTTCATTCATTGGCTCATTCATGCGTTCATTCAATCATTTCTCCCTCGAAACGCATTCCTGACGCCGTCATAAATGGTTACTCATATCTTGCTCATATCAACTACTTCTCTTTGGTTCTAAAGAATGAATGATGAATGAACTGTTGGTTGTTAGCTTGACATTCTCCACCTCTCATTCAAAATAAACCATTATCTTTGATACAGTGAGACTGAAAATGAGTCAAAAGCTATAAAATTAAATAGAAACCCACCTTTACATGAAAACCAATTCTTTTCCTCCCAGACAAGCCTTCCTTTATGGCGATTAATAGCATTGATGAATTACACTCAACCATATGATTTTGTTTTATTACATTTCTTCAAGACTCTTACGTTGTCCTGAAAGATAAGAAATTATTTATTTACTAACTTTGTGATATGACTTTGATAAATTACGTAGAAATTGCTCAGGTTACGTGATTTAGAGGTAATTTATTCTTACATTCATTGAAAACCAAAATATAATCAGGAAATGTAATATGAAATATGTCAGTGACATAGTTTGGTTTTTATCATCTAACAAACTTTGATTGATAAAAATGGCCTAATTAGGTAGGGTAGGCGAGCCACAGAATCCACGACTTGACGTTTGTAATGAACAGAAGGGTCCAGAGCTAAAATAACTCTGATATATCAAAATGAATTCATTGATTTCCTTTTTCAAGAATTGTTTCTCAGGATATTGAAGTTGCTCTAAAAAGGCTTATGAAAGCGTAGAGTATCTTACTCTTTCAACATGAACACTGCACTGCCAGAGTCAGAGCGAGCTTGATTCTGGGCATCTCTCGTACCTCCTTCGGATTAATTTGCCATGCGAAATCACATTCTGCTTTGAAATTTGATCTTGAAGTTATAAAATTTTAAGTGCAAGCAACTTGAAATCATGAGAGATTTTTGGCACAGGAAGGCGATCCTAAAAATAAGCTTGGCCTCTCTTTCTCCTGAATGCTTTTGTTGAGCGAAATTTCTGAAAAAATCTGAAATTGTTAGTGGATGTTGTCCAACTTAAAGTTTATGCAAGTTGAAAACATTGGAAATTTTTGTGTTCCTAAGAGAAGGCGATCCTAAGAGATACGCACGGAATTATGTTTATGCAATTTGAACTGGGTGTAGACTGAAGATTCCTGGTTGCAAGGACAGGACGATTACACGGCAAAAAGACTTCTTCCAGGATCCACCACAACAGGTGGGCTTGATAATCAAACATTGATTTTAGGGTAATTGAAAAGTAAGCTAGCAATCATTGCTTGATTAATGATTTGATGAAATATCATTAATTTCTCGCAGTTAGCGACATTACGCAACCGTTCACTGGAAGGACAAGCGGCGGGAGAATTCCCTGCTCTGGTGCCCAACCTACGTGAGACGCCCAGGCCCATTCAAGTGGGGCATTTTTGACTTGGTGCTGTCTAGCCTCTTTCAAATGGTTCTTGGACTCTTTTCTTTCGGTACTGATACCCATTTCCCTAATTGCTTGTTACCCATGTGGTTGTATGTAGCCGGATTTCTATAAATATAGCCCGGCACCTATTGGTCTGGACTGGCCTCAAAATTACCTTGTGTGACTACGAGCAATCGAAATGAGGCGCTGCACAGCAGACGCTGAGTTCCTGACAACGTTCCCAACTGTTGCCAGGCTATCCAAATTATCTAGTTACAATGACGTCATTTGGGGGATTGCACTGAAAGCATTTTCCCTCCTTTTTACACTCCTCCGCAGTAGCATTGCTCATCTTATCTCAACCTCACTCTCAAGTCTCAACCACAGGTCAGTGCTTTCAACTGACGAGAGATAAGTTTCCTTTCCTTTTGTGTGTTTTAGGTTTCTTTAGGTGAAGGAACTGGAACTTGAAAATAGTTTCTCTTCTCTTTAGCAGCTGGACGAATGATTGCAACTCTTTACTCATGTCAGTACAGAATTTGCAACTTTCCTATCGATAACTGAAAGTTCTCGTCAGAAATCATGCGTGTAGTTAACAGGCCTCTTGCCCCAGATTTACAGGGCTGTTCAAGTGGCAAACAGGTGTAAATTTATTTTGAAATTTGGCAAGAGTAGTTCATGACGGTGCCTCTCGGACTCGAACCTCTCGAAATATTTGCTACAGCCGCAGCTCCTAGAAGGGCCACTGTTTTATACTAACAGAAGCCTTTAAACGTAAACATGCGACGGAATTGGGTCAGGGTTACGAATAGCGCTAGGATGAGGGTTGACCCATGAAAATGGCAACAATAAAGGCCAACCAAAGAGACTGCATATGCGAGGCTTGCTGGCTGAAGCAGACGCTTTAGCTCACTGCGACGGTGCTGTGAATTCTCAGAAGTTAGCAATCTAAAGTAATGTAAAGACCAGTCCTTCTTTCTGCCTTTGCAGTAAACTTGCTATGAAGGGTGACAGGAACGTGCTTCGCCTGCTTCACCTTGCATCCAGTCATCTTTGAAAGTTTACGGGCGGTCCAGACGTTATGAGCCTATTTTTAACCAGACGACATGTTTACCTATCACGGCAACAACAACGTCTCACGTGCTAAATATTTCCTGGAGTAGCCTCTGCCGTGCCTCCCGAGAAGTTCAAATGTCGCTATTATCCGGAATGCCACCTTACTGCAGACTAATATAATTGAAATTCGAGTCAAAATGCTAGACATTTCGACTACCTGTGTTTTTGTGAGAGGTCTTGAGGGTCTCAAGAAGTGGCTGGGGAATGGCTATTTTGGTAATGTCTATTTTTGGGACAGCAGGGCTACTCCTAATTAATCTCGTCCCCAGAGTGAGTTCGTTGCTCTTCCTGTACTCTGGGATGTACAAGAGGCCGTGCGGCGATTTGATTGGCTGTAACTCCGTTCTGCGCGGCAACTACGTTTTGCACGGAGTAAACGGCGGCGGCATGTCAAAATTCGACGGGAAACCACAGTCTTTAGCCGTTTCAACCATAACTTGCTCCTTATCTCCGAAACTCGAAGGAGCCATTTCATCTTCAAAGCTACGGTAAAAGTTTCTCTAATTTTTAACTTAGGCCCATTTCGCTCCAAACAAACCGAGCTTATTTTCACATTAAACACACTTGCCAACCCCAGATTATTGTTCAAATACTTTCAAAAAGGTTGAAATAAGGTCCTTAAAGTGTTTGCTTTTAGTTGCTCAATTTATCTTCTGCAGAATTAACGGCCATTTTCCATCGATTAGCGTTGCCTAGCAAACTGCGAATCCATGATGGCTGCAAATCTGCCCAATTGAACTAGTTCAATGCAATGATGCGCTTCTATATCATTGGTTCAATGATCTACCCATTTTCTGGGCAGATTTGATCAAAGGGTGTTCATTCGGCTTCGTTATCAGCGTATGACGTAAGAACACCCTGGGAACGAGGTTGACTCCCAACTGAATTCAATTTTCCGCCACAATCGTAACAAATTTCACATCGTGATTGACATCTGAAGATAGCCTTCTTGGATTTTACTGGAAAGCGTGACAGTTTCTGGGCTTATCTTTTGATTGGATTCATGAAAAGGTGCCAAGCCACAGCAACTTCTCTGGCACGACATTTCTCCCCCATCTGCATGGTAAAAAAGCACAGGTATCCAATATATGACGAGGTTTTCCAAACAATAGGATTTATAGAGATTTCTACAGATTTTCCTTGACAATAAAAGGTATTTTTGCCTAAGGTGTACGTCCTTCTCAGTTCAAAAACTTTCATCACGTAAAACCTGATAATACAAATAAATTCAGCACTTGGCCGATTTCTTTGTTTCCAATGCAAAAATATACGAACAGAACTTCTGAAAGAATTTCTTTACAGCTGTCAGCCATTTTATAAACAACTTATTAATGGAATACCAGCTGCTAGCAAGAAAGATGCTAGGCCTAAAGAAAACAAGATGAAGAGATCAAAGCAGCTATTCTGCTAAAGTCCTAGCATTCTCTCCCGGGGGGTGCACTACATATATTTTGGGTGCGGGGACGTGCCATCGGGAAGGGTATCGATTTTCCAGATATTGGTATAAAGAACGGTATCAATTTTCACACTTTTGGTATAAGGAACGGTACCGATTTTTAAGGTTTTGGTATGAAATATAAGGTAGGATATACTTTTTCGAAAAATTGGTATAAGGTCGGGTATACTTTTTTCAAAATATTGGTATAAGGAACGGGTATGTTTTTGAAACCTCGATGGCACGTCCCCGACTAAAATCTGGTCAAGTGCACCCCCCGGGCATTCTCTGTGATCGCATTTCTAAACGTGCCAGAAAGACGGCGAAAGTAAACACAAACTTAATCCTCGGGTTTTTTAATTTTCAAATCAAATCAAATCATAAACATTCTTTACAGTTGGTGTAACGTAGTTAGGAAAAACTAATTAATACCAACTATTTACAATATAATTTACAAGTATGTCTAAGAAATATATACAAGCTACACAACGTAATGGGCAGGCTATTTACAAATTTTGCAATTACATGCTTCACCCGTCCAGGTTTTGATATTTCTTTTAAAGCTTGCAACTGTTGGTAGCTCCTTTATTTCATCGTTAAGATTGTTCCACAATAAACTTCCTCTGAATGAGAGTGACTCCATGCCAAATTTTATCGTCCTCGTAATCGGGTTTTAATCTTATTTTCCTTGGGCCTAGAAATTCCTTTATAAGCAGATGTCAGCCTATTTACAAGTACAAAGTTGGCCTGCTGCCCTTTAACCTAACCATTCCATGACGGATACGAGGCTGTAAAATACGGTGCTGAAGACTGGGAGCTTTTGAAACAGAAAGGCTGAGACTAACCTGAGAATGAAGCCACGTTATTATGTTACTAACAAGAGCACTCAATGGGCAGATTCAGGAAACTTGTCACCACTGAACTAAGACTTTAAGAAAACAAAGAATACTTCGTTACACTTAACTAAGACGTTTCAAAGGACAGGCCCTCCGTCTGCAATGGCCTGATAAAGAGGTTGGAATGGAAAATTCGTACAGGATGTCAAGAATAATTCCCCTCTAGTGCGACAGCTGTGGAGGAGCCATTTCTTGGTGCAGCTGCGTAGGACATTCCTCAATGTAGAGTTTTAGACATTATTTGCACTAAAATTTGTTCTTTAGAAGTCTTTTTGATTGGTGCATTTGTTGAGATGTGTTAGCCAATCAATGTTTGATGCATATGCCACCTGTCAAAACTCTTACCCTAAAAAACAAGCACGTGCTTTTGGCATGGCACCCTATGATCTGACGTAATGCAGTTTACATAATTAATCTTTGATCATCTGATTCGGGCATTCGTGGAGATGCTTCCCAATCGCATTTGAGGCCTGAGGTCTGTTTTATCTGTGGCCCACAGCTCAGGGCCGTAGGAAGCAACTGCTCATTGGGGGCAATTGTTCTTAAAACAATAGAAAACAATACATCTAATAACTGCTTGTGGCGTAGCACCATTGCTTTAACAATTATTTGGGGGCTTGAGCTCTACCTGGTCCCGCTCCCTACAAGCCTGCCACAGTTAAAAGCACATGCTTTTGGCATGGGGACATGGTGTGGTATGGTTTGGTGTGACTCCAATATGCACTGAGCTTTCCTCCTTAGCTGTCTGACTGGTGCAATCGCAGAGATATGCAATCAGATTTGAGGCCTGGCAGTGGCGTAACGCAGTTTAGGGCACCTTACTTCAAAAACTTCAAAAACCCAGCCAAAAGGGGCCCCGAGGGGCCCCAGCAACAAAATTCTTTTGTTACCTATTTTCAAGCTGAAGCTGTGTCTATGATTAAAAAGACCACGGGGCCTCAGGCCTGCAAGATACGAAAGCCTAAGTGAATGGAAAGGAATGTTGATCAACTAGCTGTTGTAATGTGCTCTGTGATGGTGGACTAACGAATCTACAATTGTATAGAACTTTTAAAGTTACTTTTTCGTGAAAATGAGGACGTATTGATTTTATTGTAAGATGCACTTTTCACAGTAAATCATTGTGAATGTTTTATCCTTGCCTGCACAACTTATTTACTTCAAGTTTAAACTGGACACGGCATTATGTTTCTATCACGTCATTTACAAATACTTTAGCTGGGTGAGGGGGTCTACAGTGGAAAAATCCCTAAAGGCCCCGACTGTCTCCGTTACGCCACTAAGGCCTGGCTCACTGTTAAAGCTATGCCCCGAAATTAAAAACACATGCTATTTGCATGGGGCATTGTATGGTTTGATGTGATACAGTCCGCATTAAGCTTCCTTCTTTAGCAATGTGATTGGTGCATTTGTTGAGATGCCAGCCAATCAGATCAAGACTTGACCTCACTGGTAAAGCTAGGCCCCAACGTCGAAGGCACGTGCTTTTAGCATGGCGAGGTATGGTTTGACGTGACTTAGTATGATGAACTAAGCTCCCCTTTCAGCTCTCTATCGATTATTTACCGCGGAAAGACTGGCTCATAAATGGCGGGAAACTCTTAGCTAATTAGAAGCTGGGTGCACGACATTACAATTAACATGGGGTATGACCTGGCACGGCAGCAAGGGCGCAATACCTGCCCAATGTTTACAACCAGCTTAAATAATTGAAAAAGTTGCGTTTGAAGATGGCTAGAAAACAAGGCGATATTTGAATGGAGATGAGAGCCTGCTAAAAGTTGCATATCGATGTGTGGTCACGCATAGGCCATCGTGAAATCCAACTTCACTTCACCAGCCAGAGTGAGCCTAGGTTCCAATACACCTGGATTTTGAAGGAGCTAAACAGCATGCCTTTTTGGAACTTTTTTGGAACATCAATGATGCCTTTTTGGAACTTTTTTCGCCATGTGAATCCCCAAGAAGTCCAGCGTGACCTCTTCTGCTGCCAAAACTGCTGGCTTCCGTGATGGTCGCCCTTAGTTTCGTGTACATTCTCGAATTAGATTGTCATGCATGCTCTAGAGAGAAGTAAACAGCGCAGGCACGCAAGGCTTTCTATCATTTTTTTCACGTCATCCTTCTTTTCATAGATTTCCACCCAGTCATTGGAGAACAACTTATTTTAGGGAGATTTCTAGGTGGACTAATGGATTTCTTGGCAACTGCAAAAATTTTCAGGAAAACTGAAGGATTTCTACCTCAAAAAGTGTTCGAGATTTCTAGAGAGTGATTTGCACCTCTCATATAGTTTAACTCCCTCACCCAAGCATTTTTGTTCGATTTTTTCTCTGAAGATTTCAAGGATAGTAAGGCTTGGTTCACACTAGGTCATTTGAGTCGCCATGTTCATGCAAAAAGACCCAAAGACTCAGAGTTTGAGTCCTTTGTTTTTGGGTCTTTCTGCACGTCCTTAACGACCCAAAAGACCTTGTGTGAATCAGGCTTAAGACTTTTCCTACGAGCTCACATCGCTTACACTCAAAACTTTTCTGCTCCACTCCGGTTATCTGTGTCAAAAAAAAACGGTTCGTTTTCCCATTGTTCAAGATTTCCGAACACTTGAATTTTCTATCCCCGGAAAACACCGTACACCGTCTTTGTTTGAAGAAACGACTTTTCGGCTTTTGTTTTGTTTTGTTTCTTTTGACACTTCTTGATGCCTGCTTGGAAAGGTTATCCCAGCCCAGTACTACGTGAGTGGACAGAACTTTGTTATCAGATGTATGTATACAAAATGCAAAAGCCCTCTTAGTGAAAAGCTATCCAAATTTGACGAGAACTTTATATTTTGAGCTAAAAGATACTGTAAATGGGAACACTTGTTGAGGTTGCAAAGAACTAGTCCTGTACAAAATGATTTACGTATCGGGTTCCATCACGAGGTAGAATCAATCCGCTTGTGCCTTACATTTTCAGTTTAAGTTATTTTTCAATTTATTTACCCTTCATGATGGACTTTGGACGAAATTCAGCTTGTCCATTAAACCATTTTCGCTTTAGGGGGATTACCTCTTAGTATGATGAACAGGGGCGGATCCAGACTATAGCAACCGTTGCTCGAGCATAAGTCAGATTCTCAGAAACAACAATTCAGTATTCAATATTTCATTCAGAATATTATTGCAAATAAGCAATTCTAATTCGTCTTAAATGTTTGTATCATCATTGAATTGTGTGCGCAAGAGCGTAACCCCTTTGTATGCATTTTATTTCATATGTACGTCATCACCTATTTATAAGCCATCGCCCCCGTGAAGAAACATTTTGCTTCGTGCTTCGCTTTGTGAAAACATTTTACTGACCAGCATGGTCCTGAAGTCATTGCCGTTTTCTTCACTATATTCCAGAGCATAGGTGGGTCCGAATGTTATTGAAGCAGTTGCCCATATATTTCATCAGCATAGGTCTGCAAGCCAATGAGCGACCAGCTTTGCTTGACAAATTTTGGGCGCGAGCATAGGTGGAATTTGAAGTAACGAATAAGGAGCCGAGTTGACTTATGCTCAAATTCATTTGTCCAATCGAAATCAAAGTTGACCTATGCAATTGTTGTTCAAGTATCCAATAGAAATCGGAGTTGACCTATGCAATTGTTGTAAGGCCAAAACAAAGAGACTTGGATTGCACGGTGAGGTCATAGTCTAACAATTGACAGGCCTGTGAAGGAATGGATGTCAACAGCACACGGTGTTGCACGCTTTACAAAAATATCTAGTGTTACTAAACATGAAAATTAGGAACTTAAAGGGAAGAGAGAAGACTCGAGACTACTTTGGACTTGTGTGAGACAACTTGTTGCAGCTGCTAAGATCGAATACCCACCACGATTATGGACCTATCTTCACTCCTACTGTTGATCTGTGGTAATAGGCCTAGGCAATCGATTTCAGAATCTGCAGCAACAATTTCCAGCGAGCCATAATGGTCCAAAGCTAATGTGTTGCGAGTAAGAGGTATGATATTTTACATTAAAGTTTACGATCATTTTGCTAACTGCTCAAATTCCATAAAGTTATTTGAGCTCAGTAGAGTACAGTATCTCAAGTTCTGTTACTAGGCGCCTGTGGTATTCGAAATATGTGATCATTTAGATTTTGAGAAAAAACTTTGTGTAGTTCATATTTTGCAGATTTGAAAGAAGTATAAGTAGGGAGTTTGGTTATACCCTTGATCCTAATAATGCGTAACTCAGTAATGAATGAATGAAATTTCAAGTCGTGTTTCAAGGAACAAGGGGCGTTTCCGATGATAAAAAGGGCGTGGTCCCCAAAAATTTTTCTGGGGGCTTCGCCCCCAGACCCCCTCCTGCCCTATCCTGAGCATAAGTCAGATTTTGGGCTGGATCCGCTCCTGATGAACTCAGTCCGATCTAAGTCACTTTCGCCTTACCTCGTGTCAAATTCGTGACAATCTCATTCATTTCTTCTCATGGAGTTCTCCTGCAGGTTTTAGGAATTTCGTATACTGTTGCAGCAGCATCCGATTCCACCACCTTTCGTCTAAGTCACTTTATGTTGAGGTCAAAGAAGGGCATGACATCCGCTAATGAATCTTTCTTTTCATTTTTACCTGCAAGAAGAGATCTTTTCATTTATGACATTTGTGCCACTGAGTTGACATGAAATATTGTCATGACTTGTTATCAATGGGGGTGTATTGACCAGCATGCTTTGCACAAAGTCACGAATGAACCAATCAGATTGAATGAAGTTTCAGTCAATAATACCAAAATACATTTGCTGCACTCACGATTTGATGAAGTCCGAAAGGCCTCGGTGTGTTTTAGTATACCTCCTAAGTATTTTTGTCCTTCATAACTCTCTTTGCCAAGTTTTGCTGCACAAAACGCGAGCCTCCTTTGCTTTGAACTAATTTGGAAGTGCAAACACTAAAATCAAACTTTGAACTATTTTCCAAGTACAAAAACTAAGATAACACCCAGAAACGAAACCTGCACAACCAGACTGAACCTTTTGTACATAATTCAAAGACCTTACTCCGCCCTACTCCTGGAACCTGCCGCTAGTAGTCCATTTTCCTGTGTTGTTGGTCAAAGGGGTCCTGTGTTTAGATTAGCAGATTTCGAATACCTCCATGCAAAGCGACACAAGTGCAGGTTGGGACAACAGAAATGGTTAGAATAATTTTACAGACCGTCTGATTCTTCGGTTCTAATTTTAGAAGCAAAGTTGAATATATTGTTCTTTATTTGGGTGGTATTGCGTCTGATTCACAAAAGAATCAAGTACGCAGTGATTGGATTAAATGATGACAATCCTGAATTATCTAGCAACAAGGAATCTCATTTCTTCCAGTTTCCAGTGACCATCGCAATTAACTTGTGTCAAATAATGCAAACGTCATTCATTCTTCGAAGTGACGTCATTGTATACAAGCAGCTGCGCAATCGTCGATGGTTGTTGTTGTCAATATGTGGGCTAACAGAGTGCTGCTTTTTCTGTTGTTTCTGTAAACAAACTTTTGAAACCAAGTCAGCTTAAACCTCGGTTTGATTTTGCAAAGCTGTGATGATGAAAATTGTTTCGTGTATCAAAACAACATTGCCAGCCAAGCTTGAATTCTTTGTGCACTGCATATCAACCCAACCCAGACCGTATTTGCTAATGCTGCCGTTAACGCCCTAAGCTCCTCAAACCATTTCTCCATGTTGCAAAATCTAACTAGCAACTTTTGCAACTTCAAGTCAGTTGATCCTTTCAGTTGTACTGTGTGTTGAACGGTGTTGAGACAGTGGCGGCGCCAGCTCTGAAAAATCTGAGAGAAATGGGGGGGGGGGGATTTTGACGTAATTTTTCAATCTAAAGGTATACCCAACTAATTTTATGCCATTTTTCATTGACAATTTTTGTCGACTTTGAGAATTTGGGGGGACGAATCCCCCCAGTCCCCCCGTGGCGCCGCCACTGTGTTGAGAGCATGTGGATGACTTGATAAAGTGCCATCCAGACACCGGCATGGCCATGATAGGTTAATCAGAGGCAAAGGGTTGCAGGGGTCTGGAGCAAGCCCCAGGAAACTTTCTAGGCCACACCTTTTACTTTGGCTTAGAATGCATCTCCCAACATTAGCGATGAAGAAATGTTGATTATTTTGTGACAGTTATTCTGTAAAGCAGAGTGCGAGGTAAATTGTTGAAGAGACGTCCTCTACTTTGCTTTGGAAGGTACGCCCCACATTACAATTAGTCGAATGTGGAATCATGTGGAAGGACATTCTTTAGAATTCTCTTGAAACAATGGATAATAAACAGAACGAGAACGGGAGAACAGGAGTTGAAGCATGCATAAGAATGCTGGATATAAAAATCCTTGGAATCGCTCTATGTGTGGGTTGCAGGCGCATGCATTTGAAATACGTCACTTGTCATCTTTATGCGGAACTCGGCATTTCTGGAGAAGGAAACTTTCTATTTGTTTATTTCACGACATCAAAAGAACATCTGCAAGGGATCTTACGAAACGCTGAAACATTTCGTAATTGTAGCTGCAAAATTCCCCCGCAAGATAAAGCTATCATGAAACCCGGAAGTCAAGCAGCATTTCTTGGAACGAGTGGAGGCTTGTTCTGATTTATTGGAAAGGCTCCCTGCTTGCAGAAGCAGGAACGTCTCACCGTTAAGCAAAATAGGATCGAAGATGTTGCAAGATACAAACATGCTGGGGCACAGGATAGGAAATAGGCTATGCTTGAACATAGACTAACTTCAGTGTTGTTCATTGTAGTATCTCCAAGGGTGCTAGGACATGGATAATTTGATTGAATATTTGTTTATCTGGTTTGTTCTCGGAATACAAGGGGGTTATATTCGAATACATGAGAGTAATTTGGCCTAAAACCACGCTCTGTCGTAGCATGGTTGCAGACGCCAGTTGAAGACGAAACAAAGAAGAAAACAAGCATTAAAACAAGGTAAATAAATATTTAATCAACTTATCCGTGTCCTAACACCCTTGGTATCTTCTGAAATATTGAGAGAAGAATGATACGCCTATGACCCTCTGGTGTATAGTTCCCCTTCCCCTTAATTCAAAGCTCCAATTCCCCTTCCCCTTAATTCAAAGCTCCAAAGTTAAATGGCGTTGGATTTCCTTTGATTAAAGCAGCCTTGAAACGGGGGGGGGGGGGGCGGGTGCAGGTAGGAGAACAGGGCGTCAGGATCTGTCTGCATCTGACTATAATGAATCTCAGAACTCCTCCAATCAATTTGAATTGTAGCCCAATTTCAATGAAACACTGTCGTCGAGAATAGTACTCGTTTCCGAAAAAGTTTTGATTGCTGACGTTACACTTATATTTCACATAACAGACCATTTCTAGGTATACCACTCCACCAATTTTCGCTGGTACTTTTCAGGAAGAATTTAGACTCACATCTTTTCTTCAATTTTAACCATGAGCGATAGGACACCCAGTGCGTAGCAGTTTGAAATTTATATCAGCAGCGAACGGTAAAAATGTAATTTTGATATTTTCAGTAATGAGCCACCTTAAGTGCAGCGAAACAGTGAAAGGCAGCAGTTTATCAAGTAATTGTTGGGGAGATGAGATCGCTTTGTCCGAGGAAACCAATGTGTCCCCCCGTGCAGTGGGTTAAAGCTCATGCGCCCGTCAGTGCTTCGACTCCAAAACTCTACTGCGCATGAGCTTTAACCCACTGCACGGGGGGACACATGAGTTTCCTCGTACAAAACATATCTCGTCTCCCCAACAAGTAAAAATAAGTTCAAAACGCAGAAAAACAATAAGGTGGCTCGCTACTGATATAAATTCCAAAGTGCTACACATTAGGTGTCCTATGTAGACTGACGACGTGATTCCTTGTATTCGTTCAACATTTATAATCTGATGTTTTAATTTCACTCATACAAAGGACTCACGACCAAACAGATTCTAAACAGGGACTAAAATCTTACGAAAAATCAGAAGAAACTTAGAACATCTTCCATCCTACGAACGTCGAAAGAAAAGTCGAACGTCTCTTCGAACGTCATTTCGAGCGTCGCTTCGCTTCGAGAAATCGAACTTTGAACTAATGAGCCAATCAAACGCTACAAATAGGCACGTGGGTTGACCATATTAAGAAAGTAGCGATCTGATTGGTCGCGCCGTGAACGCGGCGGACTTGGCCTAATTAGTCCCTATTCTGAAGCGTAAGGACATAAATCCCTCAACTGAAGCGATGACAACAACAACAACGAGCGTAAGTTAGAGGGGCTTATGTAATGTAGTCTATGTCCTATGGCTCATGTTTTAACTTTGTAAAACCCTGCCTTCCAATGAATATCATATCATATATGAACCTTTCGTTTTATTTTTCATTCAGGGTTTGATACCACCAGCCGCTTTAGACAAGACAGAAACAAATGTTCTATTCTCAGGGGCTGTCTCTAAGTTACGAAAATTATACACATCATGGATGCTCAACAGGAAAGCTGCTTTTTTATCGTGTAGCGGCATGAAACTCTTCAAAAAATTCGCAAATTTTATCTGAAGTAAATGTTTTAAACATTGACGGTGAAGTTTGCAATTGGAATCAACATTAAACAAAGACATATTAATGATTAAAAGAATAGAAAAAGCACAGTGATATCCTATATTTAGTTCAAACAGTTATTCATTATTTATGCAAACGTGAAAGAGAACCACCCGAGAACTGAAAACGCCAATTTTACATCTTTGTTATGACGGAAAATTTCATTTCATTGAATTGTTGTGGGATTGTCGTACTGTTACTACTGCACAGTTTGGTGTCCTAACTTCACACTGCACTAAAGTCAATTTTTATTGCCGATACCCAAAAGAACTCGTTCGTTTCTGCCCAAATATGGCTCGTGCGTCATCAAGTCCGAAGGGGAGCGCTCGAAAGTTTTTCATTCAGGAATAGCCTCACTCCACAAGGGCCCTCATCTCATCTCATCTCATCTCATCTCATCTCATCTCATCTCATCTCATCTCATCTCATCTCATCTCATCTCATTGTTGTTGTCGCTTTCCGTCGCTCTTTGTGTGTTGATACAGCCAGGTAGCCAAAGTCAAAGCCACTCAAGCTAATCAGAATATAGGCTCGATTACATGTCGTATTTTCGCTTTTTGCCTGAACAAATAACGCTACAACTTCGACTCATTTCCCTACGCTTGCAGAAACGGATTAGCTCCACACTGAAACCCTTTTAGCTGTTCTGCACAAGGTTCAATTAAGGGCCTGTTTATATGAGCAAAAATAGCCCACCTGCCAGACCCGGAGCTGAGAGGTGAGAATTCATCTTCCCATAGAATTCTTTGTATTTTCATTTGCATTTACATGACGAACGCAACACTATCGGCAAAAAGTGAAATCCTACCTCACTAGAGGTACAATCTCACCTGGGTGAGGTGACATTTTTCCATATAAACGAAACACCAGCGGTATGATGAGGTGAAGACCGAATTCTGGTATTTTTTCTAGAAATTTGATTGGTGCATAAGAGTCCACTGTTCAAGCCTAAAGCGTGCATGTTCCTTCACCGTAATGTTAGGTGCTTATGTAGGAATTAGTTAGGGTTATATACCGAGGTGCTTATGTAGGAAGAACGAACATAAGCACCTCGGTATCATTCTTGACGATAAATTAAACTTCCAAAGCCATGTCAAGGAAGCTATTGCTAAGGCTCGAAGGGGTATTGGTATCATTAAATACCTATCCAGGTACGTCAATAGAGAAGTGCTCGATCAAATCTATAAGCTTCATGTCAGACCTCACCTTGACTACGGTGACATCTTGTATCACAAGTACGATCCTGAAATGAGGCAAGGCTTCACTAAAAAGCTAGAGCAAGTGCAATACTCTGCTGCGTTAGCAGTATCAGGTGCATGGAAAGGTACAAGTGGGCAAAGGATTCTCCAGGAACTTGGTTGGGAAACCCTTTATCAAAGAAGATGGTATCGACGGCTGTGTCATTTTTTCAATCTACGTCAAAGTATGTCCCCGGCTTACTTGTTCAATGAAATCCCTTCAGAGCGAGAAGTACCATATCGTTTAAGGTCAAGTCGTTCATATGCGCAACCTGTAAGCAGAACAGTTCGTTTTTCCAACACGTACTTTCAGAGTGCTCCCTTTGAATGGAACCTGCTAGAAGAAGATACCAGAAATTCCGTTTCGATTGGGGAATTCAAACGCAAATTGCTTATCCAAATACGTCCCCCGTGTAGATCTGTTTACAATGTGCATAATGTCACAGGTATAAGAAATCTGACAAGACTTAGAGTTGGATTTAGTCCTCTAAATGAGCATCGATTTAGGCATAACTTTGATTGTTTAAGTCCTTTGTGTGTGTGCGGTATTGGAAATGAGGATAATGAACATTTCCTCCTGCACTGCCCACTTTTTGACAACGCTCGTAGAGATCTCTTTGGTCATCTTAGAGACATTCCGCTATTGGACTTTTCAGTTTTGGACAACGAGGCACTCAGTAACCTCTTGTTGTTTGGCGATGACAAATTAAACATTGTCTCAAACAGAATGATTCTGGAAGCTACAATTTCGTTCATCGAAAAAACTAAGCGGCTCCATTAATATTCTCGGCATGCTAATATTCACCCTGTGTAGCATCCTTTTTTTTCGGCTTTTGTCTGTTACGCTTCTCTGTGTCGTTTTTCTTGTTGTGATGTTATTTCTTGGTTTTTGTTTTGATTTTGTTTTTTTTTTCTTTTTTGTTGTTTTCGTTTGGTGTTTGTTTTTTTTTTCTTTTTTATCTTATCTTGAAATTAATAGTTGAATTGTAAGTGTCATCCATGGTAGGGACCAGATGACCTTGTGTCTTTCCCCGCCATGAATGGCACATGTAAATAGTATTTCTTCTTTATCTAGATTTAGGTTTTGTTGTTATAGAAAAAAAAAAAAAAAAAAAAAAAAAAAAAAAATGTTAGGAGAGGGTGATATTAACAAATCAAAGAACGCAGGGGAAGGAGGGACTCGTGGTCATAAAACCTTCCAAATTTTTCTTGTACAGTGAAGGAAAGAGGACCTAAATTCGAGCCTAAAGTTTTATTGTATCTTGAATTTGAGCGCTTCAGCAAAGAGGAAAATTGCACTTCAGCAGTTTTTACCAATGTGTTTCATTCAAGCGAACTGTACTTTGTCGACTATTGTGGGTGGTGTTGGAAAGCGTACTTGACATTTTCAAAGCAATATCTGTTCTGCGAAATGGTAGTTCGCATGTTGGAAGCTCGTGGACTTGACTAATGCCTTCGTTTTAACATCGAAAATTCGCACTTTGATTGCACCAGGAGTAGTTTTACCTCAATAAAAGAATGTGAAGTGTAGTAAACAGGAAAATATAGTGAATGAATCTTCGTTTTTGAAATCACAAGCGCGCGTTCAGGGACGTAAAACCTTACGAATAATTAATGTCTTACGGCAGGTGCAGACCAGATTTTCAATTTTGCGAAACTGCCGCCCATGCAAAGATTACGCGAATTATCATAAAATATCATTTAATGATGAACTGAAAATAACGGTTACTGCATTACTAATTATAACTGCTCTGAAAAAGTATCTCTCACTCAGTGCAGAGTCAGACAAAAAATAGTGAGGGAGGGGGTAAAAGCTAAAAATTTTCCGACTGGGGTTGGGTAAAAGGGTATTCCCAGAGATTTTTATTGCATTTTTCAATTACAATTTTACTCAGCTTTTTGAAAGTGGTGGTGTATGTATTTACCCCCCTCATACCCTCTTCTGGCTCCGCCACTGCTCTCACTTCAATCTTCGACAAGTTTCTGTTGGATCAAATAAACGTCAAGCAAAAATAATGTCCATGTTGAAGATTTTTAAGTCTTCAAATTACAGTGCACGTTTTTTCTTTTTTGATCAGCCCATGGTACTGAAAGTTTTATAGTTTCAGTTGAAAAATTTTGCTTTTTAGTATCAAAAGTCTCTGAAGTTGTTTCTTTTATTATTTGGCTGAATTGATCATGATGTGGCTTCTTCCACTGCCACGTATTTGTTTCTTGTCTTCACTTGCAGCTCCTCGATGTTTATCAAGAAAGAGAGTTGTATCAAGGGTGTTAGGACACGGATGTTTTGCTTGATTATTTATCTACCTTGTTTTGATCCCTGTGTCTTGTTTTGTTGTCTTGTTTCTTCAACTGAGCGTGGTAATAGGCCCAACCGCTCTCAAGTTGTTCGAATAGAGCTCCCTTGTATTTCTGTGTGTTAGTGCGCCTTCGCACAAGATAGATTTTAAAACCGCAAAGCAACAGGAAAATGTTCCTTTCTTTCTTTCTTTCTTTCTTTCTTTCTTACAGGACGACTTGGGCAAGTCCAGTCCCGGGGGGGGGGTACTTGGATACAAAACGACGGGGGTGTGCACGCCTACGATAGTTTTTGTGAGCCGGCTTTAGAAAAAATAGCCAAAAACCATACCCGGCATTAGAATTTTGGAATCACCCAAAACCACATTCTACCGGGTGAGTCAATAAAAACGCCCGGCGTTTGAAAAAATCCTGATCCCTGAAACAAACAAACAAAGTGCAAACCACTGTCCACAATGGGTGGGCAATGCATAAGGCCTGATTTCCATTAGGCGGAATATTCCGCTCGCAGCGACCTTTTCCAGCAATTTGATTGGCTTGCGGAAAAGCGACGTCGCTCAAAAGTAGAAACCCATTCAACTTTCGAGCGGAATCGTGCTTGCAAACAAAGGAAGATTTTTGCGAGAGTAATTTTCCGCCTAGTGGGAAGTAGGCTTAACAATAACAATTGGTAGGGCAGCCTCTTTTCTGTTCTTTTTGAATGAATCACGTGGGAGGCTAACGCCGATTGTTTGTTTGTTGTGAAGAACTTCATTGGGAAAAGTGGGGAAAATTATCAGAAGCTCTGTTGGCGAAAAAGTAACCGGTTTTAGAAAAAAGATTAAATTCAGGCTATCGGCTTTAGATTTTATCAGGAAAACAGATACCCGGCCTTAGAATCGATCGCTGAAAAAGATACCCGGAAAGACGTGCACATCCCTTCAGCAAAATATACTAAGTACCCCCCCCCCCCGGGAGTCCAGTTAACGTAGTGCTGGTTCAATTCTTAGTGTTATGGTGTTTTTTCAGAAAGTGCTTTGGCACTCTTTAAGCTGAATTCCCACTCCAAACATCGTTTCAGACTTCGTAAACAAAGATAAATTTTTCACTTTTTCCTGTCCAGCTGTAAACTTATGCTTGTATCACCATCGTGCTGCTGCAGACATGCAATACAGAGTTTACGAGGAAAGAAACTTCCTAGTTTGAGAGTTTTTCACAGTTCACAGCTAGTTGGTCGAGAGATATGAGAGACAAATGACATTTTTATTTTTAATCTGCTTTGGTTTAAAATTAGGTCTTTATTGCTATTTCTAGCATTCAAATCTTAGCGCCTTGAGGACTCTCTGAAAGCAAATAAAATGTCTTCAATAACACAAACTACTAAAAATAGTTGTCAGCAATATTTCACGAACTCCAAACAGAGGTCTTTTGATAGTTTATTGTGGTTCGTCGCTCTTTATATCAGGCTAATAAACAATATTATTTTCATTTGATATTTCAGGATATTTTCGTCTCTCAAGTTATTTCATACGTAGTCACGCTGAGGTTTTCGGACCAATTTTAGCATTGAGGATAACTCTTATCTGTGATTTAAATTCTGAACATTTTTGTACTGATTTTGCAGTTAAGCATGCGATGATGTTTTAAATCCATGCTTTTAAATTCCGGATGGACTCGGAAGATAAAGCATATTTACCCAAGGGAAGGTTGGCAGTATTAAAATTCGAGCCGCCTTGTTCCCCAGGGAATTAGAATGAAAAATTGCAGACGATGAGTTGAAGTGGAACGAAAGATTTTCCAATGGAGCGACGTCATTTTCCCACACACTTACTCACTCACGCCGCGCCATGCCATAAACAAATTTTCAGGATTCAGTTCCAAGCGAAAGTATTCCATACGAGACATTAGATCCAGAAAACTGACAATTGTTTCAAGTCCACAAATCTGATATTACAATTTGTTTCGCGTGCTATTCGTACTAAAATCTTGGATGCTTTTGCAGACATCCTTGCATGTCATGACTTCGCCAATGCAGCAATGAAATCCCTGCGATACGCCACGGCATACTTTCCTACAATCAAAAGAAACCCAAATTCGGTACATAGACAGAAGGATACCATAGTAATAATTCACAAAGCAAACTTACTCATCTTTTGAACGAAAGGCTCGATCGAAATCTTTTGCTGGCAGGTTCACCTTTCTTGCATTGCGAGCTGCTTCATTTGGAGTTGGAGGTCCTCTTCTGGCTGTTCGGTTCCAATTCTTGCTCCCAGTCCTCCTCCTGCCCAGGGGCTTCGTATAGTCTCCACGAGGAGGAAGAATGCAGGAAAATCGTTACAAGAACAACTACACTTTTAAATAAAAAGTGAATCATAAAAATGCAGGAAATGGAAGCATGGTATCAAACCGTATGGTGCATCCCACTCCTCAACTTGAGGAAGGATTCCAAATTTGAGTTACGATCCCGTTGGACAGGGGGGTGCATAACATGTTGAGGGTACTGATACGTAACGCCAGTGCTGTATGGGTGTATTTTGGACCAAAATTCTCCGAAAGCGTTCGAATTTTTCGGCATATTTTCCTCAAACCAAGGCATATCTTAACAAATGTACTGATGCTCCTCCAGGCCTTCTTCCTGCCTCACTACTGAGGAGAAAATACCCCACCAATTGTTGGGCCCATTTGAAAAATAAATTTTCATTACTGTCAAAGTTTCCAATTTGGTTCTCGTAAAGAAGGAATAGAGAAAGACATTCTAAGCAAAAGAAATAGATGTTTACTCGAAAATTTTCCTGAGGATGCTAATTCATTGTTGCAATTGGTCTATCTTAACACCAGCAAGCAGAGGGTCCGGAGAATCGCTTAGCCAAAGTACAGGGCATTTCGTCAAGAATGTTCCTTTGGTTTCGCTCCTAGACTTTAAAAATAGCTATAAATTGCTAGCATTTAACCATAACTAAGGCAAATTTCTGTAAAGCAGACCCCATAACCAGGGCCAAATTCACAAAACATGACCTATAACCCGGGCAAAATATCGCGAACTGGCCTATAACCCGGGTAGGCACATGTATACCAATCCCCCTGTAGGAGTCACCCCCCCCCCTCCGCGTCAGACATTATCCTTGTGGTGTTATATCTTCATCATTCTCTTGTCCTGCGTCAAAATCAGCATCACTTTCTGAATCAGATCCAGACCCAAAGAGAAGGTCAGCAGTCGACAGCTTTCCTTTCTTTCCAGCCAAAATCAAATGGGCCTAAAATTAGGCCTCAATTCATTTGGTTTCAGAACGAGGTTCACCATTATCAGGATGGTAGTATGACGATCAGTAGCGCAATCCACATCCTAAATCCTAATTTGCTAAATGAGAGTAAAACAGTGCATCGCTAGTAAGAAATATTCCAAAACTAACTTAGGGCATCAGCCCACAAATGATTCATCACTCTGCAAACATTAACATGTGACTGATTTTTTTCTAAATTTTGTTAAGAGTTCATTCCACTCAAAACTTTGCAGAACGCAGAGGATAAATGAGCTGAAGATTCGTCTCCTTGCAATTAGTACTTTTTCATAAAAGGAGAACAAATATATATTTGGCTGCTACTGCTGCCAAATTCGCAATATTTGAGCTAGGCCTATGTAACCTCGAGTTTGGTAAAAGAACTATTCTAGAGACAGTCTCAAATTGCTGAGTGCCCGCAGAGGACCCTGGGTGGCGATAGTTCCTTTACCAAACTCGAGGCTACATAGGCCTAGCTTAAATATTGCGAATTTGGCAGCAGTAGCAGCCAGATATTTGTTCTTCCTTTATGATGACCCTGGTAAGGCTCTGGTACCCAGGGTACTTTTATGAAAAAAAGTACCAATTTCAAGGAGACGAATCTTCAGCTGATATCCTCTGCGTTCTGCAAAGTTTTGAGCGCAATAAACTCTTGACAAAATGTAGAAAAACATCAGTCACAAGTTTCGTGTTGGTTTGGTTTCATGCCAAAAGTGAATCATCTTGCTACTATTCTAGTTGTGTTTTTCATGCGTCGGCCAGTCGTTTCCTTTGCCAATATTTTACATGCCACAATCTTAAACCAAATTAGGGCAAGAAGAAACAAGAAGATCAGTTTTTGTGTATTTTGAACAGTATGGGAACTGATGTAAATGTTTTTATTTTCGAGAGCTCTCAATCTGGGTGTAAGCTTCTAATCTTGATTGGCTGACAACTTGTCACGTGTCCGCAAATAGGCCATCGATAATATACAGAAAAACAACAAACGCACACTTATAAGGCCCTTTCTTTATCCCTGTGTTTGCCATCCCTCCCAATTCGATTGTCTACGACATAGAAGCTTAGATTTTGATTTGAAAATATCTATGTACAGTAGGATTCGAGAGCATAATCGTAACTTGGGGAGGAATCCTCGATCTCAATTCATGCCCTAGGTAAGAGGCTGCGATACAAGGTATTCCCTACCGCTGTTGAAGCTTTTGTGGGCATACGGCATACAGGATCTCCCCTATGAAGCTCAATGTGAGTGAAGCTTCTGACACCCAATTGCAGCCTTCTGGGATCGAGACGACAGAGTAAAAACTTTCTGAAACCAAGAACAGGAAAATTTGACAGTGAAAACACTGCGAGCTACAAACATAACCCTGGGAGAAATTCCGAAATTTTGGCTGTGCGTATCTAATGAATTGTTTTCTGACTCATAAAAAACTAAAAAACCTGAGTCGATCTCCATGGAACCCTCTGGCATCTTGACTATGAGCATAATTAAATAAAACCAATGAACTGACGAATTTGATTTCCAATATTTTGAATGTTTGTTTCAATATTTTGACCGAAAAAAATGAGAAAGCTGGCCGAGTCCAAAATAGGCTTTTGGTCGCCCACATTAGCCTCCCGCAGCCCACAATAAACGCAGAAACCGAACAGAATGTAACGCTTCCATGCGTCAAACAGATGACGTTTGGTTGATAAAATAGATGAGATGATTTCACTTTTATTCAAACTTACGTAACGTGAAATAATCGAAACGAGGTCGTACGTGGGAGCCCTGGTAAAAAAGGCCAAACGTTACATATATTTCGTTATTCATCGTCTGACGTTACAGTTTACGCTGTAAATTGTTGAATGAATTTCCAACGAAGGGAATATTTTTGTTTCACTGGGGGAGTTCCTTCTTGAAATTTGCTGACTCTTGCATAATATTGCAAAAATTGCAGAAAAACCCGTTGCAAGTATAGCGGATTTTTTCCCGTCAACTCAAAGTGAATCATGAAGGGGGGTTGTTTATTCCCGTTGATTCAATTTCTTCAGGTAAATTCCAGCACCGTTCTATAGATTCTACGTTGTTTACGGCAAAGTTTTCACCTCCAGTTATTTTTCTGTTTTATGGTGAAAATTCTTACACCTTGCATCGAAAGTAAACGCTCGTGTGACCCAGTCCAAGCTAAGGCCCCGTCCGCACGTATCCGGATATTTTTGAAAACGCATCTTTTTTTATCCGTTTTGGGTTAGCGTCCACACGGAGACGGCGTTTTCGGTCACCAAAAACGAATCTTTTCGAAAACGCTCTCCAGAGTGGATCTTTTTGAAAACGCCGTTTTCATGTTGTCGTGTGGACGGGTGAAAACGGAGTTTTTCGAAAACGCTGACGTCAAGGCATCGATTTACGACGTATCAGAGCATGCGCACGGATCTTTGGGGACAACAAAAGGGCATTTTGATTGTCTGTTTTCTCTTGTCGAAGTTCGAACAGCGAAGTTTGAATGTAGCAGCGTCTTCGTGTGGACGGGGATATTTTCGAAAACGCTCCTCGTGTGGACGCGAATCTCTTTGAAAACGGATAACAAAAGATGCGTTTTCAAAAATATCCGGATACGTGTGGACGGGGCCTAAACCCTTTTCCAACTTTCACAGGAAAAAGGAACAATACCTAAGCAACATCTATCAGATTCTTTGCCACCCAAGGGGCTACAGCAAACTGGATTCTGGATCTGTTATCCCCCTTTGCAGTTCGCAATCATTTTGATTGGGGCCCTGGGGCCCTTTGGATTCTTTCTTGTTTGTTTTGGTGTATGTCAATTCACTTTGGGACCTGCATCCTATTTTACTGCTATTGTTCTGTTAATTAATTAATGTTTTTCACCGGATGTCGGGGCGTGTCGCTGTGGGCTCTCATATGATGGGCGGCACCCACTGACGGTAGTTACTTCTGCTCCACTTTTCCTTCGCCGTTGTCTTTTCTCCTTTCGGCCATCTGCACCTTTCAATGAAAGTTTATTGTGACAGATTACACTGGGTTAGGTCCGCTTGTTAGTTCGTTGTAGCAGTGTTACCCTATTGTGATTTAGGTGTTTTAACTACGCCCGGGACAGTTGTAAGGTTATTTCTGATAAAGGTTATCTTTCATCTTTGCCGCTATTCTCACGTCGCATCGGGCAGATTCCCTCTGGTTCCATAGTTTGTTCTGGCGGTATTACCCTATTGTAATTCAGGTGTTTTGAGTAGGCTCCGGATGATTGTATCATGCAGCATAAACCGACATAAAAGAACCTAAGATTTTCTTTTAAAAAGGTTCTTAAATGCAGCACTGTTTTTAGAACAAGAAATCTAAACACTTTTTGAGAATTCCTTGAGAATTCTTTAGAGCATTTTTAGGTTAGAATTATTGTTAAAAATCTCAAGACATGAAACTTATTATATGAGAACCTCTCCCAGTGTCAGCCTCTGAGAGGTTCTTATGAAAGTAGGTTCTTTTATGCGGGTTTCTATCATATCAAGTTTTGTTGCAAATCACGATAAAAACGCTCATTTTTTGTAAGAAACTCTGCTCCTATGCTTTATATGAACTTTGATGTAGTGGGACCCGATTCGTAAAGTAAAAAATTGATAATTTTTCCCAACTTATCCAAATTCATAAGGGAACAGCTTTTTGGACCAAAACTTGCAAAAATGGGCAAAATGTTTGAATTTAGACCTTTTGCTGCATAAGGGAACAGCTTTTTGGACCAAAAATTGCAAGAATGGGCAAAAAGTTTGAAATTAGACTTTTTTGGCTGCTCAAATTATTGGCAGTCATAATTAGAATAGAAACAATTCTTGACTTCTTCGAACAGACATTTGATCACTTCTGGTAAAGAATCCGAATTTTCTGGAAGAGGCTGCTAACATAAGAGTAGAAGGAAATAAAATTTTGGGGGGCTGCCCGATAAGAGATCCGTTGTTTACGACAATTTTGCCCGACCTTAGGCCGATTTTCTGCCCAATTATGGCTGATTTTGCAAATTTTTCCAAAGTTGGGAGGGCTGCAGCACCCAGTCCCCCCTGTCTCCTATGGCTGCTAAAGGGATCTCGTTAAACGGTTTCCTATAAAAAAGGAGTGAACATCAATTTTTATTCGTGTTTTGTTGATGTCGTTGATTGAAAATAAATTTGTTTTCACTGCAAATTTTTGGTCTGAGCTGAGGGGAAACACTGCTCTCAAAAACAAATATTTTTCATCACAAAATCATGCTAAGGCCAGCTTGTTGCATTAAAAATATTGCCTCCTGTACAAATAAGCAATTCATTGATCACGTCATCAGATTCTTTCCAGGAAGTTTGCAACGGTTTGCAATCTGGGAACAACAGCTGCATCAGAAAACTGAAAACACAGTTTACTCACAGATAAAGGTCATATTTGCCAGAACATGTTTGATGTACAAGGACCCCGTTCAAGTAAATTTCAGCAAATCGACCAAATACACTCGTTTTTTTTTAAGAAACCAAGGTCCGGGTCTTGTAGGTAGCTTCTTAGATTTTAGGAGATTATCGAATACAAAATTTTCCAATCTGTTTCTTAAGCGTGAAGTACCATTTTGTTTGTTACTCCCAAATACATTTCCTAACAGAACTGCAAAGTTTAAGGCAATTTTCTGCTAAAATTCAAACCTCGCTCAAAACGATTTGAAAAAAAGGTTATTATTTCTGTACAGTGTAAAAAAATTTTTCTGTCATGGAACATCAAAGCTGAGAACCGCCAAAGTTTCTCAGCTTTTCAATCCACGATGTACGGTTTTTTCTTTCAAAAACTTGACCTACAATCAGTTACAAAACCAGAAAAAAATGAAATTTTCGTCCCCCCTTTCCCCCATATCAATGTTGTTTTGAAAAAAGTACCTGATCGAGATGACACGCGTTATTTAGCAACTTTTTGTGGTACTGCAACATTGACTAGGGGGGAGGGGGAAACAGGGGCAAATAAACTGAAAATTTGGGAGTGGCTCAACAATTTTGTAACTGATTGTAGACCTATCGCTCACCGTTTGAGATAAGTTGTTTCATATTAAAATCAATTTACCAAGGGATTTTTTATCTCGTCTTCACCATGGTTCGTTCAAAAGTTTAAAAAAGGCCCTCGGGAACGAAGTTGATCTTGGGGATCTTAGGGGACTGAGTCAATGATCTTGAGGGGACTGGGTCGAGCCGTTTGTATTTAATGTTCTCAGTAGCTGAAAAGTGGTACGCAACGTTATTTGTTCCCAGGGGGGGGTACTTGTGAAAATTTTGATAGGGATGCTCGTGTCATTTTTTTGGGTTTGAAATTTACGAAAACGTCATTTTTTTTGGGTTTCGCTAAGCTGTCGTCATTTTTTTGGGGTTGAAAAAATTGCCGTCATTTTTTTGGGTTCATTGAAAATTTGCTTCATTTTTTGGGTTACTGAACTTTGTATTTAGAAAATTATAATCTCAATCAATTAATGGAAGTGCTACAAGTTGTTGAATAATTCTTTTTTCCCAATTTTGCTGAATCAGAAGTTTTACCTACTCTATGTGTCAATTCATTGATATAGTTTTTGGAAAGAATAGTTGGTTATTAACATGATGATTGCCAAATTCAATATCAGTTTTACTATCTTGTGCAGAATTGTAAGGTGCAATTTTCTCAATTTAACTTGTTGTACAAAAAGGATAGTTATGGGGGCTCGAGAATAATTCCGTCATTTTTTTGGGTTTGAAAATTTTGGGCCTGTCATTTTTTGGGTAGATTAAAAATCTGTCCAAATGAGCATACCTATCTTAAATTTTATAGAGTACCCCCCCTGGGTATTTGTTCTATTCTCACACTTGATCGTCAAAGCCTTGGGCAAGATCGCAAGATCGCACTGCATTTCAATTATATTTTTGTGGTAAGAGATACAGGTGTTCTCCCTAAGGGCAAGGGGAGGGGACTGGGACGGCATCAATTGTTCAGTGCACCAGGTGATATTCATGTATTGCATAATTATCAAATCGAATTTCATGTCACGCCATCTCAACATTATCGATTATTTATTGTGAGAAAATTTTTTGTTTAACATTTGATTAAATTGATTCATAAAATGGGTAAAGCTTCTTTGGCATTTCCTCGCAGTTTTATGCAATTATTTATGACTGGAAAGCTTTATGCCTCACCAGCAAAAATATTTAAAATGCGATCATTTGAGTGAAAATTTCTTTCAGATTTTATTACAAAGCAAATGAAATGGATAGTAGGAATGAATGTTGTTCTGTCACATGAATTAGTTGCAATATCCATTTGAAATACAATTTTTATTATGTAACATACATTTTAATTCAACATAATTGAAATTCTATTTCAAATGTATATTGCAACTAATCAGTGTGACAGAAGGACATTCATTCCTCTAATTAGTAATATCAATTTCATTTGCTTTATAACAAAATGTGAAAAAAATTTTCACTCAAATGATCATGTTTTACTCTCTCTAACGCCGGCTTCCTAACCTTTCATTGTGATTTTAAAATGAATTCATCCTTGCATAGATGTTTTAGTTTGGGCGTTCAAAAACTTTTCGAAGTGATCCAAAGTGATGATATGGACAAAGATACAAAAAAATAACACTTTGTATGAATTTTCCAGCCTGCGTACAGACTCAACTGGTTTCTTTTCAACGAGGCTATTTCTCCTGAACCTCCCTGACCGAACAAATCAGTCGAAAGTCTGCACACAGGCTAGGATTCTCAGGCTCCAATCTCCCCTTTCTTTTTGTATGAATCCAAATATGTTTTTGTTTTCAATAAATCATGAAAGTGATTTAAGTCCCAGTTTCCTTCTCCTATTTTACCTCCAATGAATTTCCTTTCCTCAGAAACTTTCAGTTTTTCAGGCCTTGGTATTCAGCTGATGAAAATGATTCTATCAGTCTCAATCAGTTTATCGAAACCAATCAATCAGTATCGTTTTCCAAAGCTCCTCCGACACAGTTTAGGAGAAAAAATTTTCCTTCCAAGCTTTCCGTTCCGTCACTTCCAACAAAGGATTTTCCCTTGACTTCCGAAGTAATTTCCTAGAGCTTCGTTCCCTCAGAACTTCCTTTCAGCCAAGTGAATCACCCTTCTCGGTGCGTACTTTGAAATATTCCCGTGAGATCAGGTTATTCACCTTGGTTGCCAACTGCCAACAGCTTTTTCTTCGTGGCCGTTCTTGAACAATCATCCGTCTGGTCACGTGCAAAATCAAACAATCCAATGTCTGCGTCATGATTATTCAAGCAGCCAATCAGCGACGTTTCTCGGGGCGGGAGTTAAGAAAGCCGGTGCGGAAACAGATAAAAACATGACTCACATTGCAAGCAAGCAGTTAATGGGTTTCATCTGATCGGAGAGGCCACACTGCATAGGTTTCTTTTATTGATCAAAATATACGTCGCAATCATTGTGTGTGATCATAAGACTTGGAAGAACGTTTACAGATAACAAGAATACATCATGCCTTGTCGAGAAGCTAGTTATATGGATCCTAGAACGACGTTAGACTCGCAGTTCAACGACATAAAAATGATAGGAAGCAGTTGCAGTGGTTGTGTACTGTCGGCCGTTGAGAAGGGTGACAAACAACAAAAGTACGCACTGAAGAAACTTTCCATCAAACGAAAATCACATTGTCGAGTAGCAGTTCGAGAAATTAGAATGCTCAAGCGACTTCGACATGAAAACATCGTCAAAACTTCGAGCGTTAGGGCGCCCAACGGTTGCGAAATTAAAGATATCAACGAAGATGCGTTTCACAAATTGGACTACGTATATTTGGCTGAGGAACTTATGGACACAGACTTGCACAACATTCTGGACAGATGTGGAAAATTGCAAGAGAAAATTGCAAAACTCTTCCTTTATCAAACTTTGAGAGGACTAAAGTATATTCATTCAGCAAACGCAATTCACAGGGACATAAAACCGGGAAATCTTTTCGTGAACCTGGACGATTTGACTTTGAAGATTGGGGACTTTGGCCTCGCCCGAGTGGTTGACCCGAAATTCGATCACGCAGGACATCTCACAGAACTTGTATCCACTCGATACTACAGAGCTCCTGAAGTGATTTTATCTCCTGGAAATTACAGCTCTTCAGTTGATGTTTGGAGCAGTGGATGCGTTTTTGCGGAAATGTGTACTGGCAATGTTTTGTTTCCTGGGGAAAACGACTTGCAGCAAATCGATTGCATACGATCATTATTTCATGAAAGTGGACGATTTATGGCCAATAAACTCACAGGAATGAGTCAAGCTGGTAAGTTTTACTCATTTGTTCATTCATTATTCGTTATTATTCATTATCTGCGATTCGTAAAATCAAAACGATTTACCCACCCTCCAGTGAATCATTGTTGGTTTGAGTCCAAAGGGCGTATATGTTACGCGTTGCATTAATCACCTGCCCGCTCAAAATTAAATTTCCCGTGGGCATATTTTCGAAAATTTGACGCATTTTCTTAACTTATTTGAGAATATTTCAAACTCTGAATGTTCAGATGTTTATTATGTGTCAAAAACACAAATTTGAAAGTCGTGGCGGTTGGTAATTTGCCCTCAAAGGAGACATTATGTTTTGTTCAGCACAAGCCGGTGATTTTCTGAATGCAAAGAATTTGAGGGGATTCCCTCCACAATGGAACAACGAATTATACAACCAGCAGACCTCCTGCTGTCACGTATAAACGATCGCGTCTCCTAGAAACGAAACTCCTCAGTTCAAAATCGTCGAAAGTAAAATTTTCCTGCATGAAAAATTTCGCATTAAAAATTCCTTGTGGAAAGGGATTGACGTTTTGATTTCGTTTGTCCTGATACAGGCCTGTATCCTTCCGCGAAACATGAAACTTCTAACATTTCCGTTTCATGTTCTATTGTGATATGTTTAGACTTTCGTGTCGTAAAAGTTTGCGTCGTTTCAGAAAGGAAGCAAAACTGGTCTGACGCACTTTGCGTTTCATTCAGACGCTAAACAATTATATTTTCTTCGACAACACGCACTGTCAGCGCTTGCACGGTATCACATGGAAATGGAGACAACATTATGTTCGTCTGTCTGGGAGGAAATTTGCACGAAAATCTGATTTTGTTGTCGCGTCCCTCCACTCTTTTGTCTCAGTAAAGATGATTTCCACTAATTACTACCGTTTCTTAGCGTCTGCGATATCTCATGAACAATCTAGAGAGAAAAATTTATGAGGGCTCTAAAAGGTCTCGTTATGTTAAAAAATTTTTGAAGATTTGACAGAAAAATTTTATTTTTTTCTTTCGTTTTCAGGACTTGACTTCTTGCAGAAAATGCTTCGATTGGACCCTGCCAAGAGATTGACTGCCTCACAGCTTCTGGAAGACCCATATTTTGGTGACATCAGTGATCTAAGCGATGAGCCTGTGTGTCCAAAGTCACATGTTTTTCACATTGAACATGAAGTTGATGACTTGCCTTTGCAAACATTACGCAATATGTTTCTTAAAGAATGCTGCCCTGATGACTACAGAGCGCAGGACTTGCACGCTGAACTGTTTCAAGGATTCGATGAAGTTTTCTCCTTCGAAATGTCGACCATGGATGAAACTCAATTCCAGAACACGAGCAGCGGCGAATCTAACGACTCTAGTTCATTGTCAAGCGTGGACAACTGTTGTCCTTCACTTCTGAACATTATGAGCTCAACTATCGTGGATGAGCCCTATCGTGACCCAGCTTGCTCTGAGGCAAGGACAAGTGCGTTTCTTGAATCTGTATCCGCACATTCAGAATGTTCAACTTCAGGACACTGCAGCCCTAACTTCCCCAAAGTATCGTCTTTTTTAGACGTCAGCAGATGTGTAGATGCACATCCAAATGATTCCAGAAGACCCTTTGAAACGACTGTGACACCCATCGGCCTCAAGAACATTCCGAGGAGTTTTTTAGCTTCATCAGGACTTGAAAAAGAAATGCTTCTCAAGTTATCGGAGCAAGCATCACAAATGAATTGCAGACTGTCACAATTAGCTGGAGCAGAAGATCTTAGAAATAACAAATTTAATGGACAGTTTAGTCATTGGGACACTATTAGGATTTGGATATAAGGATGTAGTCATAAATAAGTTCAGGTTTTCATACTTTTAATTTAATTTTTTAGCTTGGCATGAAATTTCTCATGGATTGGAGTATTTGCTTTGCTAGCCAGCTGTATTGAATGGCTGCTGGTGGCCTTGTGGGCTGTTTCATTCAAAACCAATGTTCGCATAATAAATGAGCTACTTTGCAAATAAAATTTAAGATATGAATGAACTCTTTTTCAGAAAGATTCAAACCAGTTTTGGAGGAAGTTACTTTGAAATTACCAAATTTCACAGTATGATTTCAATTTATTTTGTCCACCCCTCCCCCTTGGATTGAAGACATTATAGTTTTTGACCCCATGCTGGGCAATACAATCCCTCACCCAAATATTCACCAAACCACCAAAAAGAATGAATCCCCCCCCCCCTCCATCAATTTTTCTACCTTGAAGAGGAAAAACCAATTTCATTCCAAGCCTTAGTCATTTGCTTTTGGAATAAATTTTTTATTTATTTATTGATAAAAGTGATATTGTAAGTAGGATATGCCATCTTTATTTTATGGCTGGAAGTGTTTTGAAATTTTTCATAAAGGAATTAAGTATGTTGATTTATTGTCTTAAATTATTATTATCATTATTGTGTACATATATACATATACAAGGCAAGTTTTAACAAAGCAAAGTGTTAAAAGTTTTTGTACCAAAAGAGATTGCAAAGAAAGTATTGTGTCCACTTGTAAGTAAATTAATAATGTTTTTCATTAGCTTGATGGATCAGTGTAGAAATACTAATATTATTTGAGATAGCTTGGATTAAACTGTATATCATGCATAGGTTTTAAATTTTGGAGGACCTTCAAAGAACAAGTTCCAAAACAGCTGAAAATGTGGTTAGGGATAAGACAAGTAATCCAGGCTATCTCCCTGTATAGACTTGTATCCTAGATTATTTTAGGGTATTCAACGACTCAACTAATCTATATAGTGTTGAAAGTAACCATAGAAGAAATATGAAGTTTGCTGGTGTTCTGAAACTTCGAATTTTCTCTCATGCTTCCTCACTCAGTTTGAGGCTCGTGGTTTACAAATGGGATCCTTTGATGATGACGTCATGGAGAGCACAGGGATCAAATGGATACGGTATAACAAAGTTAGGCCCAAGTGAAAATTTTTTCCATATGAGTTCAAGTTGACTCATAAAACCATTCAAATTTCTCCGGTAAATAATATTCATAAGACATAAGAGGAATAAGGAAGACCATCTAACAATCAATCTTTTCGTCATTTTAAAACCATGTTACAAAATGAAGAACAGTTCTGTTTTTGACTGTTTGAAACCTCCCATGAAGAAATTGCGGCTAAAGCTTTCAACCAAGATACATTGCGTGCTTTAATCGAATTTTATAATTTATAATAGTATTATCTGAAAGTTCTTTTTGGCCTAAATTCCCTTTGTCTTGCTTTTCATTCGGCGCACAAAGGATCATGGTTAGCAATGGGTCTTTAATGTAATCATCTATTTATTGCAAAAGAGTTTGAAACAAGGAGACTGAAACTTAGAAGTCTGCCATTACCAAATTCCACCGTGTTGAAAGCTAAACAATGATACAGCTTGCTCAAGATTTTCATCTGACACTGCTCACATTGGGAAACTTCTGCTTTCCACAAAATGTGTCTGATTCACCTGTTGCAAAATTTTGTTGGCATAAATCGAGGAACTTACTGTCAAGAGGCAATTATCCTGGGAACAGAGATTAGAACAGGGGAGGCCTCTATTAAACGTCCAGGAGCGTCTCCATTAAAGGGTCATAACAACAAGTTACTGGAAATGGACTTTCGATCCACGAAAAGTGACTTGGAATTCCTATGAAAACTGGAAAAGAAGATAAAGGGGACATTTCAGGCGCTCCCATGTATTGCCTTTTTGAAAACTTCGAGTTTGATTCAAAGTTTTGGGAAATTAATACCTGGAATAATCAGGATATTTATAAGCTAAATGTGTTTGGAGTTGCAACAGAAGGCTGTAGCGATTTTTTCGCTTCATGACAGCCGGGAGGAGTTTGAGACCATTTTGAAATGGCAGCAGAATTTAGGCCACTTGATAAATCTTAGGATTACTCTGATCAAATCGATTGGGGAAAGTTTGCGTGATAGCTTAGTATCACGAGGTTACAAACGTTTGAGAAGAAATGGGAAAGAATTATCATTGTATTACATCTGGTCACACACATTCGCGTGACAGCCGCATCTGCAGCACCCTTTGACCTTTTATTGAAAATTAGGCCATACAAGAAATATTATGTAATCCTCTGAATCAAACTCAAATCAGTAAGATCAACAATGGTACTTTTCATATGTTCAGGCATGTTAACTATTATTGCGCAATGTCAAGACTCTTTCGGCCTTAGTACAACAATGAATTGCTTTTGGTGAAGGCATAACGGTGGTCTGTTGGCAACTGCGTCTTTTTGGCGTCAACACTTTTCATATTCGGGCTAAAGTTCCCAGGTCTTCAACATATCAACATCAACCTCAGTGGCGTAACGGAGACAGTCAGGGCCCTTAGGGATTTTTCCACTAGAGCCCCCCCCACCCCCAGCTAAAGCATCGGTAAATGATATGATTGATAGAAACGTCGAAATAGCTACCATGTGCAGTGTAAACTTGAAGTAAATAAGTTCCGCAGGGAAAGATAAAACAATGTTGCCAAAGCCAGCAGCGTAGCAGGGGCGAATCAGTAGGAGAGACAGCAAAATGAGGGAATCTGGGGGCAAAGCCACCAGGAAAATTTTGAGGATACGGCCTATACTTTGGCTCAAAATGCATCTCCCGAATCCATTCCGACTTCCTCCTGAGAAAACATCACTAATTACTATTGCTCAGAAGACCAATCTCGATCCCATGTTTACCGTGCTACTTTGATCGTTTTGTAAAAGTTTTCTATAATTCACCACATCTATGAAACGTACTTGAAAATAGATGACAAAAGAAATCTTTTGCTGGGGCCCCTTTTAGTCGGGGGCCCTTAGTTTTTGACCTAAGGTGCCCTAAGCTGCGTTACGCCACTGATCAACCTAACGGCATTCTTCAGTTTACCTGAACTGACATACATCGTTACAACTTCTCCTCAGTTATTGGTTTTAGGCGTAACATTCTGTGCACGATTCTGTCTTGGTTCCAGACTTCTATGCAGGTGAACCTTTGTAACCGACATGCTTTGCAACCATCCAGATGTTGCAATTGTTGATGAAACCATGAAACTAATAATCACAGATCAGTGAAAATTAATACGCTAATGAGCATGCTTAAACCGAGGACATGCAATGAATGACGATGGTACTTAACAATTTTGAGCAGCAATCCATAGAGATACCATGGTGTTAACATAAAAAATTATGTTGGGCTGCACTCTGGGTGATTCTAAAATTCTGAGTTTTGGGGGGGGGCGTGGGAAAGAGTTTACGAGGAATAAACAGCAGAACTCAAAAAGAGTAGCGTGACGATCATGTGATCAGACGAATAGAACAGACTATTTATCTACGATGCAAATTCAAAAATGCAAAGAGTTCTGAAATGGAAAATTTCATTTATTTGATTGTATGTTGGCAGATTTTTGGGGATTTTTGTGAAGCTGAGGTAGCTGGCTGCAGCCAAGAATGTACTGCAATGACAGGTCCTTCATGTTGTACAATCATGAAAGACTTCTGCATTTGTTTTAGTTTCTCAAAACCTCAAATTCAGTTTCAATCTTTCATGATCGTATCCATAAAGTTGCGTTGCAATTATGAATGTAGCAAAAATGTTAGGTAGGTTTGCCCAGTTTGCCTCAGGACAAAGATTTCACAGCGGTGGCGTAATAGAGTAGCTCTAGCTATACATGTGCTCCTCAGGCAGCAGAACATCAACAAAATTGACCAAATTTCCAAAATCAAAACTGCTTTTATCGGCAAAATCATTTCAAAGTCAAGCCCAGTACATCATTACCAGTATTTATGAAGGGTTTTATTTTTATAAATGATGGCAAGATATCGCGAAGGACATATTGGAGATGGTGGCTGAAATTGAATGCGAGGGAAGCAAGCAAAACTTTGGGTCCATCGAGTCTCTGCAATAACATTCTTGAACTCTTTACATTGTCGGAAAACGCAACTTTAGTAGACCAGTCAAGAGATAATGGACAGTCATCGTTGATTCTGGTCAAAGTTATGCTTCCTGAAGAACTGTTTGAAAATTTAATCCAAACATCTTAAAGAAGTGGATAGTCTACTAAATACATTCATGTTCCCAAGAAAGCAATGTATTGCCTAACGGCTTTCAGGGCACTGAAAGTATTCCCCGCAAATGAGCATGTCGCTTCTTTCTTGTTACATTAGCACCAAAACATACTGGAAATCGAAAGGGGCCTTCTCGGGGCCCGTACTGCTAGTGGGTCCTTAGGAGTTGCACTAACCCCAACCACTGTGCATTAAGCTACTGTTACGGTGGACTTGCCCAAGTTGTCCTTTCATATATGACGACTTGGGCAAGTCCACTGTTACGGAGAAAGTATTCGCATTTGGGAAAAAATTCGGAAGTGATGATATTTCACGGCAGGCAAGCCCGTTTTGATTTGAGCAGCCTGCACGATATAAACTGACAAGGAAACAGACACGGAAACGAAAAGACCTCATAAGCACTGACCATATTTGAGGAAAGGAAACTTGGACATATCTCAGTTGATGAGACAGCAACATTCTTTAAAGGTTGGATTACAAAATTTTTGTCATTCTCTTGCACAAGGAAGAGACCTTCAATGTCAATTAAGCAGAACTTGTTTGTGGAATTTTGTCACACACTGCGCCACATGCTGGGGACTTTGATTGCCCGGGCTGCTTTGACGTCATCAAGCGAAATAATCCTGCGTCATGATTCATTGATGTATTTCACGTGGCAAAATTTAAGATGTTCCTTCACAAGAGTTTCAGCAACAAATGAAGAGGAACATGCACTTTCGGAATCCATAAATTTTATGATGCGATAGCTATTTGCCACGTTAACATTTCCTGCTCCAGACTTCTTTGTTGGTTCTAAATTGATGGTTGAAATTAACAAACTCAACTCTTGAGGTGAGAAGTACCAAGAAGGTAACCGGGAGGATGTCTCATGATTCATATACCCCGTGAACTGCATTCTGGCACCCTTTCTACATTTGCTGGACCTTGTTTCGATGACAAGCGGGAATCTTGACTGACTGCACTGTACATTCTCATTTCTCCAGGTCCATTTCCCATCCAACCAACTTCCTATCTTACACCCCTGGCTAAGTGCCCTGGTATATTCTGCCCCGGTGACTTCCCGGTGAAGAAAAATGAAGCGAAATCAGTGGCCTACCCGGACAAGCTGTGAATCCCCCCGGTACAAAATGCCTCACAAATGAAAGCCCGGTTCCAAACCAACGAACCCCGGGGAGAATTTATGAAGTTATTCCGACGAGTAAATATAGTTCCCCGCCAATAATCATGCTGCCCTAGGTACATAATTGGAGCTCCCCTGTGAAACTTTGACCATACTTTTCGACCAAAAGCACCCCGGTGAACATCTGACCTCTCACCGGGACATTTCGACTGGGGTGTTATCCTGCAACTTGTGGCAGCCTATAAACAAGGCTAACTTCCTCCTTCCTGCATGTCAGCAGACCATGTACCTGGAGCCATTGAAAGTCTGGAGCAATGACAGTTGAATTCTCTGACAAAAATCAGTGCAGGCAAAGGGGTATTGAAAAAGTTGGAAGGGGCAAAGTAGGATTTGGTATCTGCCGAGGACAGTGGATTTAGGTGAGGGACATTTGTTTCAAAGGAAGACAAAACGGAATGGAGATGAAATGTTAAGCAATCCTAGCTTTCAATAAAATATCAAAAGTCATAGTGAAGTCCCGCCTTTTAACCCTATAGTGGTTGGGCTATTTGATAGTACTATTTTGGTTAGGGGGGCAAAAAAGCCCCCCCCTTACCTAACTCTTGACTGGTAATAGGTAGAGCGACCAAATTTGGTGTGCTAAAAGCCTCAGGCATGTACTTTCTGGAAATATAAAAATTAACCTAAAAATAGCCATAATTTTTGCTCATGTCAGCATTTTCCTTTGTGTGGTCAAGAAATGCGGCAAAATTGGCCAAAATCAGGAAAATCGCGATAAAATTAAATCTGGAGCACATTTTCCATCCAAACATGATACTTGTGATAGAATGCATCAAATAACACTACATTACAAAAGAAATTTGCAAAATATTCCACTTCTGCTCCTTTTTTCGCGATAATTGAGATTTGAGAATTTGCGATTTTTCCTGGGTCAGTTCCAGAAAATTGTCTCCCGCCCCCTCATTTTTCAAAATATTTTGATGAAACTTTTTGAGGAGTTGCACAATAAGTAGTTGCAAAAAGTCAAGAAGTTTCATGGCTATAAAATTCTTCCTGGCAGAGTTATTCAAAAAAATCTACTAGGGGGGGGGCACTTTGCCCCCCCCCAACCAAAATAGGGTTAAAACACTACTTTACAAGAAACTCTGAATTTCTGAAAATCAAAGGGATTATTTATAGCAGCGTGATCACATGTGCCCTGATCCGCAGCCAAATTGAAAAGAAAGCGGGAAGTAGCTACCTCCATTCAGCAATTTCGAAAGGAATCAAACGCCAGTTTACACCACCAGCAATAGTTTCCTTTCGATAGTTGCAGCTGTTGAAAACAAGCTTGATTTCGAAACCCAATTCCCTGCCCAGTTGCCTTACGTGGTTAAACATGAAACAGCAAGGAAAGGGACGCTAATAAAGATCGTTTGCCATTTGAAAACCAAGGTTTCGATCTCGAACTAGAACTATTAAAACGTCAAAGTAAGTGCCTCTGTTTCAGAAATCTTTATCAGTTCCATATAGTAATTGAGGAAGTTCATGATTTAACGAATCAAAATGATATATGAGGTTCAGCTGAGAAATCGAATGCTGTAAGGCTGCTCAAACTTCATCATCCATCCAGGAAAACTTTAGGCCCCCAATCACTGATACAAATGGAAGGCTATCAAAGTTTTGTTGCTAACTGCTTACATTTTCAAAGTTATACTTTTCTGCAACTGTACAATTTTCAGATGTTTGTTCCAAGAGAGATGAACATTTCACTCTCTTGAGAATTTTCAATTAATTTCGCCAAAACAAAAGAGATTTGGTGGAATCTTCTTTGCTCACTCCGTCTTGGTAAGCATATCAAAATGGGCCTAAAATTAGTTTCTGCATATATGAATTCAAGAGTATTTAAGACGAGGAGAAAATCATGCTGACAGTCTTCAGGTACAACGAGGTTAAACAGCAATGTAGTACTAGATTTCATCTCAACAAAGACTTTGTTTGAAATTTTCTTGACTTACCGTGCTGGACAAGCATCTTACGTCTCCCTCATATATCCGTTTTTGTTGCATCGAAGCTACCCGTTCACACTACTCCGTTTTTGTACAAAAACGGTGAGGAAAACCTCCGTTTTTGTGCGTTCACACTGATCTGCCCGATAACAAAAACGCAGCGAAAAACATCCGTTTTTGTGCGTTCACATTACTCCGTTCTTGTGAAACCCATTGTTGCATATTGGAGCGTTTTCAAAAACCTCCGTTTTTGTGCGTTCACATTGATCAAATGCGTTTTCAAAAACCTCCGTTTTTGTGGATATCCACTTTTGATAGCGTTTTCGAAAACCTCCGTTTTTGTGGCGTTTTTGTGCGGATCAGTGTGAACACTTTCACAAAAACGGAGGTTTTTCTCTCCGTTTTTGTACAAAACGGAGTAGTGTGAACAGAGCCTAACGTCCCTTCCGAAGGACGACGAGGTGAGTTGTAAGGTCAGATCTCCGAGGTCACCCATCCACAGTTTGACCTCACTCACTCAACCAAGCTTAACTTCTGTCACCTGACGAAGACTGTATAAGCCACTGGGCCATTCACCCCGTAATATCCTTCATTTACCAAAGCAAACGAAGCAATTCACCTTCCCTTGATATACTAGACTGATGACGATGAGTCCCTCGTATCCCTGCGGTAAACCTTGCTCTTGACCGAAGCGCCATCATCAGGTCAAAGAGCACAGGGAAACAAGAGACTCATCTTCATAAGTCTATTGATATACTAAAGCAAAATAGGCCAAAAATTAACAGTTGATAAAGTAAAGAACAAGCAAGGATCTGGGGAAAGGAGATTTTCTTGACGGAATCTCACATTAACAGAAAATCAACATTGACATCCAATGAAAGGTAGCGACAAGTTAGCTATGATGTCATCACAAGAATTCGTGAGAAACGTCGAATGAAGTCCAAATTTTAGTTAATGAATTGACTACCTTTGACATTTTCCATCTAACATCATGTTGATAAGAAGGAAAGGACTCGCAAGTTATTGCTTTGCTGTTTCTGAGGATCTCTCATCAAACATACGAACAATGATTCCTGGAGATCATCCTTCCAGTAATATTGTTTATCGTAATGCATTTGTCAATATACATTTCATCGGAGCTTTTGAGTTTGTGTACCGAAGGCTTTCGGCACCTTCTCAAAACACTCAAAATTTAAGTGAAGGAAAGCACCGAAACGTCATCGCTTTTAATGTCAGTATCAACCAAAAAGACACCGTAAATTGTTGATTTATATTTCAACGCTGTATGTTTTCCTAATAAATGTTTTGATCATCGCTTGATTTTAATCATAAGAACAGCAATGTTTATGCCACTGACTCATTCAGGATTGGAAATACAAAATGGCGCTCTCCGTGGTGGGGCGGAATGTTTTCTTTCGGGGCTGCTAGCTTCAAAAGCAAGGCTAACTTTGAAAACTGCCTTTGCCAGTATGAATCAACGTAAACATGTAACTCCAAACGCCTCACGAAGAGAAAAAAATGTACTCACAAATGTGTTCTAACAACATAGGAGGCAATGATTGGAGGATAGACGTGGTAGATTTAAAACTTGATTATAGTACTGACTAAATTGAATCCAAAAATCCTGACAGTAGTCGAAGACGTTTTCTCTTTATGGGCATCAATTAAACACATGGTGAAACAAGTCAAAGACTTGATGAAGTTTCTGTCAACAGGCACGCAATGAATGATATGTACCATGCACTCACTTTTTTCAATATGAGATCACCCTGGCAGAAAATGACTTTCATGAATGATATGTACCATGCACTCACTTTTTTCAATATGAGATCACCCTGGCAGAAAATGACTTTCCTGGAAGTGATCAGAGGTGAATTATTTTCAAGTTTTGGTTTCAAGTTGCAAAAATTTCTGATCAAAAGACTAACGTCATACAAACGCAAATAACATAGAAATGAACATTAATGTTTATCACTTGGCTCTCAAGAAGATCAAGAGACTTTTGGAGAAGCAAGTCTATCATAAAAGAAATCCAGACTGCAGAGTATGGCAAGTGCACACCCGAGATTTTTTTCCTGAAATATCACTGCACACCTGAGAAAGGGCGTGGCACATTAGAATTTGGGTGTGGCTCTAATTTATTGAAGCTTTTATTTTGCCACAGTGACGACTGGATGAAGAACTTCCGACGAAATGACCAAAAGTTTGGAATTTCAAATGAATTTGTAGACTTACTACAGTTGTTGTATCTGTCACCGTGAGCAGTCTTGTTTTGATAATTGAGATCTGGGGATCATTGTAATAAGTCTATGAATGCCCGTTGGCGCTGTGTGCAATCAAATTTTAGGCCCAAACTGTTTCTTCCAGAATACGGGACAGAAAATCCTTTGAATTGGTATATTTTCACAATAATTATTACCTTTTTTGTTAGAATTTCTCACAAATACAACTCCAAAATTTATGTGCACACTTGAAGTGCACAGTTAGATAAAACTGCACACTTGCACACTCAATATTTTAACCTTGCACACCCGAGATCTCGTTGGAAACTGCCATACTCTGCAGTCCGGAAAGAAATTACTTCTTTTATATAAGTAAATCTAAAAATCAAGAAAATTCGGAAATTTTCCCAACTTCTTTTTCCTCAAGGGCAAGGTCTTTATCAAAATTTTGATGAAACAAATAAAAAGAGCTGATGAGGTTTCTGTCAACAGTCAAAGTCACGCAATGAATAAATAAGATAAAATCCTGAACACTGAAGCATTGTGAAATCATGAGCGATAGGACACCCAGTGTGTAGCAGTTTAAATCTATATCAGGAGCGAGCCACCTTAACTTATTGTTTTTTGTATCTTAAACTTGTTCTTACTTCGTATACAACCACCTTTCAATGTTTCGTAATTTTGAAAATTTTTAGTAGTGAGCCACCTTAGTGGAGAGTTAACGTGGATCTTCACTTAAGGTGGCTCACTACTGAAAATTTCAAAAAATTACGAAACATTGAAAGGTGGTTGTGTACGAAGTAAAAACAAGTTCAAGACACAAAAAAAAAACAATAAGTTAAGGTGGCTCGCTACTGATATAAATTTAAACTGCTACACACTGGGTGTCCTATCGCTCATGGTGAAATTGCACAGAATGTTCATCAGATCAATGCTTGAAATGTTTAGCCTGTGTTTGAAACAGGCTAGCAATGTTTTACTGCAGAAAAGAGAAATTTTGATATAGAAATGAAATTCGGAAAACAAAACTGTGGTAGTTGGATAAGATGGATATAGATCATTTAGTTTCTTCTGGTGGCTCAAACGTCATATTTGTGTTCAACGCAAAACCACGAAGAGAGATAGCTAATTTTTTATTGTTTCATAGAGGCTCTTCTTTTCAAATGAATTTCTTTGAAATCAATTTTCTTGAATCAGCTCATGTAATCCTCAGAGAAGTGAAGCTGAAAACGTAAATTTCCTTAAAGACCCATCGCTAACCATGAGCCTTTGTGGGCCGAAAGAAAAGCAAGACAATGGGAATATAGGCCAATAGGACTTTCAGATAACACGAAAGTCGATTTTGGCGCCGCGAAGGATCATGGTAAGGTAAAGAGCAAGCACTTTTATCATCTTGTTCTTCAGTCACATCAGAATGAATGAAACACTTGAAATTTTTGGAATCTTCCCCACTTCTTTAAATTCCCAGGGTGAAAAAAAATTCTTCGATTCCTTTGAGCACACTGCAAGAATCTTGTACACATTCGGCAAAGATCCTATTCTTCTCAATTTTCGGAGAAAAATCCCTAGAATCCTATTGTATTAAAAAATCTCGTGCGCCTTTGATGCATCCCTTGTCAAAACCCTTCTTCTGTCAAATCCTTTGTCACCCCCTTCTCTGTCTGGTGAGGGTTTTTCATATAACCCTGATTTTTAATATCTATTTCATCATCAGTTTTTGCTTTAAAAATAAACATCATTAAAAAGTTCTTCACATACGCAGTTGTGGTTATTCTCAAGTTGTTGTCTACTTTGTCTTCCAGAAAAAACCGGAAAACCTTCTAGTTTCTGATACACAGAGCGATGCCCCCCCCCCAAGCCTTTCTCAAATTCCTTATTTGAACCTCAAATGAGCCCATTTCTTTTCCCAAGCCATTCCGCTTGAAAGCACCGTCTCAGTAACAAAGAGTGGCCCTTCGGATAGATGTCGTTAGACTGATGCCTTTTCGTCCCTTGCTTCCCTGCGTTCCTTGGTCAAGAGGGACTAATAACATTACTCTTAAATAGTGGGCCCACTTTAGGCCCGCGTAGGGTGTTTCCGTATTCACCAATCAAATCGCTAGGATTCAGTTTTTAACCAATCAGGGGCCGCTATTCAGAATGTTGTTGTTGTTGCTCTTAAAGAACGGTTGAAGAAGCCTGGAGTTCTCGCAGCTTCGATGGATCTATTTTGCTTCTACAGAGGAAGATTACTGTCTGAAACGTATGCATTTTGAGTTTTGTACGTCAAGACAACATCATTCTTTGTACTAAAAGTTTCTTTTTCAATGTTCGAGCTCTTTAAACCAGATTTTGAAGCGACTTTGTTGAGTGTACGAGAACTCCCACCTGTTTAGGCCACTTTGACAAAGTGGGCCCATTATATAAGCATAATATTATTAGTCCCTATTGACCAAGTGATATCAGCAAATCAAAGAACGCAGGGAAACAAGGGACGAAAAGGCATAAGTCTAAGATGTCGTCACAGAAACTTGAAAGCGGAGCTGCTTCTTCGACCATTGACGTAAAAGAAGATATAAGGAAAGTTTCGACTCGCAAGGAATATCGTAAATTTCCTGGCTTCATGTTCACCCGACTCTTTATCTTGCGTCGCTGGTCGAGTTCCTGTTCCTTTCTTCGTTCATTCTTCAAGGAATTCGATCTGTGATGCTAGCTACCAATCAACGTCAGTGCAGCTGATTAGTAAAAAAAACTGCTTCACAAACAAAATCTATTTCTGGAAAACGAGTTTCTTATGCGACAAGAGAACAGGTGAAATATATATATATGATATAATGAGGGATAAGGAGGCCATTGGCCTATTAAACCCTTCAGCGTTCGTTTTTATGCGTATTCATAGTTGTACTTCTCGTTACCGTAAAAATCGTCATATAATTTCTCAAACTCTACAACTGACTTCGCAGTGACTATGGTTGGTGGCAAATTGTTCCATTCGTTTATTACTCTGTTTGAGAAATAGTTCTTCCTCAGGCTCGATGATGAAGCAAACTTGAAAAGCTTCAAATTGTGTCCTCTCGTAACTGAAGTACTTCGTTCAAAGAATACTTTACTATCAGTATCAAATGAAACTTTCTCTGGCCAAATTCGAGAGATGCTTCACCGACACCAAGAGAGAACTGTTGTAGCACTCTCTTTTGCCGATGGTAACAGAACAAAACTTCTCGGGATAAGGCACCAAAGTCAGCAGAATAGCATGGACTTCAACCGCCATTTCCATTCCTCGTAGTTCGTTCCCATTCCTCTCAAAGCTAGATTTGACAATAGCAAGTTGACAGTTTTCAGTCTTCACAAACAAGCTTATTTGCAACCGAAACAAAATATTTTTGCCCTGGCATGATTTCAAAATTGCATTAATTTCAATCGGACACGTGATAATAAAGAAACTCCCACGGATAACAAAGGCTTGAAAAACGTTACAAAATAAACTGTTATATTCATAAAAATATGTCATGTTCATATAATATTCCACCGACAATAAACAAAATCAAGAATTGATGTTTGTGGTCATAATTAATTTCGTATAAGGACGATATATAGAGTGTGGTAAGGCTAAAATGGCCTATCATGAATGGACGCTCATATGCTTATGAAAGCCATTAATAGACCCTACCAATAAGGCTATTTTTAGCAACGATAGTTTTGACGAGGAACTATGGAGATTTGACCTGTTGCAAACCGCGAGATTTGTTTGTTCTGATACACTTTAAAAACTAAATAGACGCTAGCAACCAATTTCCCCAACCAAATCAAAATGATTTTGCATTTTTTATGAGGGATTTCGAAAGATCTGACACATCTCTGATGTCCAATGATCATGACAGAGCATTTTCAGGGGATTCCATAATGTTTCTAATGACAACAAAAATCGCTATGCTTTGAGCGTCATAGCAACAAACCAAAATGGCTTCTCAAGCTAAATTCGCTCCCACCTCAAAGAGGCCTCAGTGGAATAACTGTTGCCCACAAAGGAAATATTTTTGTGGGCAGCGTAGGGTCAATATATTTAAGATCAGAATTTTGGGGACTTATTAACTCTGGGGCCTGGAGGAGGTGCTGCTCATATGGGTGTGTTTTCTTCATCTGAAATTCCCTACTCATCGGTCGGTTTCTAACCTTCATTCTGGTAGATGGGTAGTTTTTTCAGAATTTTCTCATCAAAGGGCCCCATAATGATTGTCTGCACCAAAAATATTAAAATTCTCCTTTTGTTTTTCTAATGATAAAGTCAAGAAACGACAACGGTTTGTGTAGCAAGAACGATAACAACAGAGTCTAGCCAAGTCAAAGCTGAAGAAACTTGAGCAAGACCTTGCGGCGTCTTCATATCGACAAAAGTCATAAATATGGGTAACAAACTTCCTGATATGCAAATGTGTTCTGAATTCTTGAATATTCTGTTATGCAGATGCAGATCTTATCACGGCACAATGAAGTACTCCCCCGGGTTCCTAAAACGTCATTTAATCATACGGACAGTGTCAATCACCCTGACCTTGGGGCTAAGTGTGACCGCCTCTCGCTCACAAAAGGGAATGAGCAGAGGCAAATGCGTTCATCATGAAAACCCAGGCACTTTTTGTCTCCTGCGCGTCCCAATTTCAGCAATTTCAATGCATTTTTCACTTTTGTGCTTTTGTGCGCAGCCTCGTGCCCTGTCTGTCTCTTTGATGAACGAAAACAGATAAAACAGATCGATGAAGAACTCTATTGATTGAATTTTCCACAAATTTACCCTTGTCTCCTTTATTCAACAAGGGCAGGGTCATTTCTTGCGAATTTCAGCCGTAAAATGTTCATACCCTAGTAAAATCCAATTCAACTTGCAGTCCCAGAGCTGTCCTTTGAACTTAGCCATAGTCATGATTTAGCATTAGAATTTTTCCTTGCCATCCTAGTACTCCTGTCGGAGAAAAATGAAGCAACATATCTAGAAATGCTTGATGCTAAGATATATATGATGCGCAGGTCCTCCGCAGCGACTGCACAGCAATTAAAACATCCAAAATCTTTTGAGATACACGTTTTTTTATAAGAAACTGGTTTATAAGAAACTAGTACTAAGATGGCCAAAATTTTAAGAAACTCTAGTACTATGTCTGAGAAGTACTAAGAAACTTTTCAAAGTTAAAGCATGAATTTTATAGCAAATAGATCGTTGAACCTTTATTATTGGGCAATATTATCTAACCATTTGTGTTTTCAACGCAACAGAACACTGTTTATTCCTATATGATGTTTTGAATATCAAGAAACATACCTGCAGCAGTGTTAGCGACCACATTGACAATTCATGCATTCAAAAATAAGAAACCAATTAAGAAACTTTTAGTACTAAAATGGACAAAATTTCATGTTAAATTAAGAAACTTTTAGTACTATGGCCTGATCCTAGTTTCTTATAAAAAAACGTGTAGCGCCTTACGCTGGAAAATGCCTTTTGGTGAGCATTAGCGGCCTTCATATTGCCAATTTACTGTTGAAGAGAAGTCTGTTCTCATTGAATAGACCGCATTTGCATACTCGAAGCCGATGATAACATTTATACAGTATTACTTTTTGGACAACATAAAGTCCTTTCAATTCAGATCAAAGCCGAGTTGTCACTTTCTGCTGACTTAAAACTCCTAGCTACTTCAGGAAAACATCAAAACAGATGAATTAAACCTCAAAACAAACAACAGTTTGTCAGTTTGCGAAAACTTCAACCCATGTCTTTGAAAAAGAGGGGGGCCTCCCGCTAGCCTTATGGCTGCGCGGTCCCTGGTCCTCCGAACGAAATTCTGCAAACGGTTGCCACTTTCAACAAGCAGTTCTAGAAACTCCTATAAACTACGCATTTAGCGCCTAAGATGCAATTTAAAAAAGCAATATCCGAGATGAATGAACCAACCAAGAGAGAAGGGTGAGAAGAAACTGACGCAACCTAAAGATCACCATTTACCGGTCCTTAACACTTCCTTTTTGTTCCGCGCATTAAATTCACGCGCTTGCTCAAAGCGGTGACTTCCCCTCTCACGGTTGCTGGGCGCACAAGTTGTGCACTTTGCAATATTTTCTTTCTTTACATCATCCATGGTTACATAATTGTCGAAGTAGCAAGTATATTCTGCTGGATTCTGGTAAAAGCAATCATTCTTGCCGAAAATTGTTTCATAATATGGAGGTCTTGGAGTGAGAGATTGCTGAGCTGGAATGAAAACAGCATTGATTCCGTTACATTGAATGTTTTCGAAGTTATTCCCGTCTAAAGCTGCATCAATCCTGAATGCTTTTCCCGTTCCCCGCTATTTCCTGTCCACGACCCAGCTTTTCGAAATCCGGTGAAGAACAGATGAGACATGTACTCTACTGCACAAATACAGAATTTTTCTTGCAAGTACCCAAATAAGGAAATAAGGCAAGGCATGCATGTTAATGCAAATCCGAGAGGCAATCATATTGTATAGGCCTACAACTTTTCTCTCAAAAAATTTAACTTTAATAATAACTTTAATAATAATAACTAATAATAATAACTTTAATAACTTTATGAAATGTTTTCAAAGGACTTTTCTTTTCTCGAACTGAAGATGATTCTAAGCCAAGGATTAAAAGCTTTTAACGGGTTTAGGGAGTGAAAAGCACCAGAGAAGAATCAAATCAGATTCATTGGACATAAAAAACGACCTTGCACGAGAAAAAGTACCGAAAACGGTTTCGTTGCAAAAGTAGCTTAACTTGCATGCATGGTTTTAAAGTAAATCAAGGGACCCAAGACGCCCAATCTTAAAAATAGACTAAACTCAAGCACGCGCATAGATGCTTCAAGCAAAGTGGTCACATGTATATGTGCTCTGGCGACTTAGTACCTGAAAGTGATCACATGAACAAATGCTTTCCTTCAATCTGATTGGATGGTATTTAGATCACCCAGTAGTGCCTAATCTTCCTAGCTTAGTTGCCTTTTAACCCCGTTGATTTACTAGATGGGCGGACTTGGGATGCTATTACAAAGCAACGTTTCACACAAAAACAATAACACCAGAACACACACAGATCACAAATCACAAATTGCGTCATTCATAAATTTTAGGCCAGTGCATCTCGTGCGAGCATTGATAATAATCACGGCAAGACTCTTAGATATTTTCAATGAACCTGAAAACCATTCACAGCTGTTTGACTAGTAAACGATTCAACTCAATTCACTGAACACTCACAGTGATTTTCAAAACAAAAGTCTTTGCCAAGTTTCAAACACCCTTCTCACCAGGAAATACCTCCCACCCATAACAACTTCTTTTCACATCTCCCCCCAGGAGAACCATTCATTCATGACTCAGAAAATCGTTCTTTTATAATGCATAATTAAACAAGTCTCAAAGTTACAAGGTAGCCTCAAATGTTAGTTAGGCCTTCTGCATGACCCCTTGACCCAGCCCTCGTTCTCATTTATTATTCAATGCAGCAGGTGGGTGTTTTCTCCTCATATCCCTGTGCTCTTTGTTCCTTGGTCTAGGCAACGCATAGTGGACAGTGCAAATAGCAACGTTTTATTGTTAGCGACGGTCAGCTGCTTGAAATGAGTCAGCCTTAACGTTGGCTGAACACAGTTGTTGTGTGCTGTTTTGTGTCCTTTGCAGGATCTCCGACTTGTTTCAAATGGCAAAATAGCTAAGCACGAATCAGGCAAGAAAGTAACACGTGATGTATCATAAGACAGTTTGATTTTCGGCAACAATAGCAACAATGAGTTCTTTTTCTTTCAGTTCTAAAGAGCAATTGACACCATGCTCCTTTGCGGGCAAGCATGAGTGTAGGGGGGGGGGGTAAATTAGGGGGGTGCTCGATTAAAAATCGATTGTTTACGAGAATTTTGCCTGACTTTAGGTCGATTTTCTGCTCGATTATTGCCAATTCTGCAAAGCACTCCAACGTTGGTGGAGCCAGTCCCCTCAGCCCCCTTGTCTCCTACGCCAATGCGGGCAAGCTGAACTCAAAATTCAGCGTCCACACTTTGGATCTATGCTTTGCGTTCAAGCCAAATTTGATTTCCAGACATAGTCTCAAATCATAGCATGGACGCAAAGGACCATGAGCGACGATGGCTCTTTGAAGTTCAAATAAAACATTTGTCCTTTCTTCATCTACCACTTCGTTTCCTTTCGCCTATGCTACTATTCTTAGAAAATAATAGTTTTAACTGTTTTTCAAAAGAATCTGGAACGATAGCGAATTTTGACATGGAAACAATGGACACTGAAGCTTCTCCATCGATATTTCGAATCTGTCGAACTTCGAAGTCTCGTACCGTACCTGTATTCGTCCTTGAATCGTGGTCTCTCGCATTTGAATAGATTCCTTGCAACCACCACCGTCTACCCACTCAAAACAAGAGAAAAGTACAATTCAGCGTTTGGGTCTGCGGTACTGACATGAGATGTAGGAATGGTACCTGAAATCTTCCCACAGGGGGGCTGGAACTTCTTGCAAGGGGGATTAAAAATTACTAAGAATACTTTAGTCCATATACGTATATCCTAAATTCAATCGGAAAGTGGCCTAAAAGTCCTTCGACATGGGCCCAGATGCAGGGGTTGTAGCCCCCCTGACCCTACCCTGGAACCACCCGTAATGTCTCGAAAAAAGAGCATGCATTCAATTAATTCTTATCAACATCATTCTTGATGAGGGCATTTATTACCAGTCAATTTCAATACTGCCCTTTAGTTTGGATGTTCCACAACAGGCAGCTGAACCAAAAAATCAACAAAATACAGGAAAGGGCATTGGGAATAACATATAAGAACACCGAATCGACTTTTAGTGACCTATTACAGCGGGACTGTGCAATCACTATTCATACAAAGAACTTGCAAATACTTATGACTGAAATGTACAAAACTAGAAATGACCTAAATCCCTCATTTATGCAGGAAATTTTCTGTGAAAATATTACTCACTACAACTTGCGTAACAATAACGAATTTATTCAACCAATAGTGAGATCAGTCAACAACGGCTCTGAAAGCGTCAGATTTAAAGGTCCGCAGCTATGGCAAACGTTACCACCAACGATACGCAATTCAGAATCCCTTTATCAGTTTGAAACAAAGATAAAGAATTGGTACGGAGAAAATTGTTCATGCAGGTTATGCCGCACATTTGTTCCCAACCTGGGCTTTTTGTAATGCACATTTTTAGATATTTGTTATTATACTGTTTGATTTTGACAATTTGTAAATATTTTATCCACCAGTTTTATGTAATGTTTGTATTATAATATTTTTAGGTTGGAATTAATTAGCTAACTACTTTTAGCTATTCTTACTATTGTCCAACGGTACAGAAATTGATAATAATAATGATGATAATAATAATAATAATAATAATAATAATAATAATAATGATAATAATAATAATAATAATAATAATAATAATAATAATAATAATAATAATAATAATAATAATAATCGATTTGCTCAACAAATGAAATGAAAATTATAAGTTTGCACTTATCTTTCGAAGATTGCTTTGCACTAGGTAACTGTCATCGAGATTGGGCGTGGGTTTATCGTCATCTGCGAACACAGAGTAGCGTGCAACGACCTGTGCAATTGTGAATTAGATACAGTTGCATGTCACCAAATGCAGAGGTTGAGTGGGCGCATAAATGGCAGATGGTAAATTCATGATTTTTCAGATAACAACAGTGTGGGCTGATACTTTCAAAACTCTCTGCGTTTGCTAAATGATTTCGCTGTCTGATCCATACCTGTTCATTGTGCAACTTGATCAAACTCTTTTCTAAAGAAACCGCGTATAAGAAACTGTAGTGGCATCTTCCAGAAGATTAAGGATTAAGAAACTCTTTGGAAACAATCAAAGGTCCGTTTGAGCTCAAGAAACTCTCACTTTTCAACGCAATTGATATCAGATCAGGACCTCTCCTGTTGGGAGGCTTCTTCTATACCACAAAAGCTCTATTAAGCCCTGTAATAGGTCCTTCCCCTCTGAGCCAAAAGTTTTATTAAGCCCCCAATTATGTCAAATTCCAGAAATGACTAAATATTTTCCAATGATGTATTTCCATTGAGTCGGAAAATTGTAAACTGAATTCGCAAAAAGTGGAGCTAAAGATCTGAAAAACTGTCATATGTATTCTTGACATTGGATTGTGTGAATAAGGCCCCTCTCTAATGAGTCCCTCTCTCCTTTAAGCTCCTCTCTGGGGTGTACAAAACTTAATAAGCCCCGGGGGCTTAACCATTATCTATCGTTTGACAAAGCTTCCATGGTACTCAATGATAACAAACAAGATATTTGCAACTTTGGCTATTTCAATCAAGGCGCACACGAATGGTTCATATGGAAAATCCACAAATATCCGAGGTTCTCGGCTAAAATTTTGAGTAGGGGGTGTGCCGTCCACAGTTTCAAAATGGAACCGTTGGCTGGACCAATTTTTGTGAAAATGATATCCTTGGCTAGACTAATTTCTACATCAAAAGTGCCACGAGTTGGCGTTTTCTAGACAAAAATTGCCAAATTTTCGCATTCTCTGGACCAAAATAAAAAACTTTTGGGTTTACAGGATTCACCGAAGTTTGACATTTCTTTGACTAAAATTGCCAACAAGCATATCCTTAAAAGAGAAATCATCAAGCACCTCACAAGTCATGCTACCGACCGGTTTCGCCCAATGTCAGGGCTCATCAGTGCAGCTAGACCGTATGAGGACTTTCACCGAGCATTAGATCCCAGAATAAAGTTGCTTGATGAAAAGCTCGTGGGAAGGTGGAATTATGAAGCTTAAGAAACGCATGAGTCTTAGAAAGCATATCCTTGCCCAGACAAAAAATCGACTAAACCTGACAAAAAGTATACCATTGGCTAGACTAGAAGTCCGAATAGGTAAATCCTTCGGGCAGCACATTCCCAGGTCCCTTTACTATGGAAGAGCCCCTCCCCCCGTGATATCCATGTAGCATTGAAATTCAATTTTACAGGGCAAAGCAATGGGCAAAGGCACATGAAACCATGGGTTTTGCGGAGGAAATCTATATCGGTCTGCGGAGGCGCTTTCGCGATCTCTTTCTAAACTTCCTCAATCTTCGGTTACAGAAAAGCTATTTTCCTCTGCAAAAGCTCAAAGCTGCAGTAATCAAGCTCAGTAGTAATCCAGCAGTAATCAAGCCTTTGTTTATTGATCAAGAGCGAGTTGGCGCAAGTCCATGATCAAGATGGCAGTGGACAAGACGCAACAGATACAAACAAGTCCCATTAGCCACTTTCACAAACATGATGCAGATCTTCGAGCATTCACCTGAGCCACCTACCAAGTGAACCAGGCAGGAAGGACAGTCCTTGAAAGCTGTCTCACTTTTTCGTAGCTTTAACTATGTGGCTAGGCCCATTACGAAAGTAAGCAGAAACCAGCTGTCAAATTCAAATTGCTATCGCCTTTTTCTGTTTTCCTTGTGTGGACTATCTTTTTCGGACATCAAGTTGCAAAATTCCAGAAGAGCAGACATAGCCGAAAACCCATCACATATATCGAATCATAGCCTAAATCTAACTTGATCTCATTTCCTACACATATGGTTTTAGGAGACCATACATATTAATGAATATTTGCCTGCAGGCAACACTATAATTTGCTCAACGACAAAGGCAGCTTTCGCCACATCACACAGGTCGAAAATCCCAATGCGTGGTCTTCGCCTGAAGGCGAATTTGTCCTTTGAAAGGCCGTCACCGACCAACAAATCAAACGGGGAATCCACATTTAGCCTTAGGCCTTGGGCGGCAACTTGTCTGCTCTGGACACTTTCAAATAGTGTCCTGAAATAGATCTCAAAGGTGTGGCCTTAAGTGGTCCTGCCTAAAGCCCAGTCTGAGTTGCGACTCCTCCGCAAGCCACGTTAGAAACGAGGTTGATTGCTTTCATAAAAGGACCAAGGCCACGAGCGCGAAAGGACAAAGCTGTCATGTTGGCCTAAATAACAGAAGCTTGGAAAGATGTAAATTCGCAGATTTTGAAAAAAATAAAACCATCCAGCAATTTTATTGCATTGACAAACTACCAGGAAAAGAAATAGCAGTGAAAACCTGCCGAAACGTATTGTTCAGTGTCGTTGTGGGGCACGTATAGTTTCTTCAAGCAAATTGGATGAACGAGAACCGCACCTTGTTTTCAGGATTCTGCTAAATGGCTTTTTTTACATAACAGCAGAAAATGGGCCCAGGAATAGCATCATCTGTTTTACTCTTTCGTTTTGAGTCCCTGTTGAGCAATATTTGCCGCAGGGATACAAGGTTATGACCCTTTTGGGGAATCAGTCCTTTCTAATTAATTAATTAATTAATTAATTCATTCATTCATTCATTTTAAATTAAGTAAAGATTTCTAGCTAACCTCTATAGCTATTTGTAGCTAATTTAGGCCTACTATGCATACCGCATCCAGGCATCGGACCAGCCTGACTAGACTCATGACGTAAGTCCCTCTAACTTTCGCCTGTTGTTGTTGTTGCTATCGCTTCTGTTGTAGCCACAAGTCTGCAGGGGGAGTGAAACAAGAGACTTTTGGAATGAGTCTATAGCCTCACTACATAAGGACCCTCAAGTTACGCTCATCTCATTGAGTTGAATTGTTGTTGTTGTTATCGCTCCACTGAGGGCCTTATTCCCATTGAGCTGTAAAAAACGGCAAAAAAAATTCAATCGGCGACGTTAATACGAAGCTTTACCATTTCTACAAGCTTAGGGGAAATGAATCGTAGTTGTGGCGATATCAGCTCGGGTAAAAAGCAAAACTACGACATGTAATCGAGTCTAGCATCAGACCCCTATAGTTTAACGTCCCTTCCGAAGGATTACAGACAAGACTCAACCAGATTAAAGCTTTCATGGCAATCCCTGGTAAACAAAGCATAACGAGCTTTGGTTGTCTGCTAAGATCTCTTCTCACCAAGAGAAATCATGGCCTAAATCGCGGCTCTTGGACATTGCCGCCGTCTGCAAATCTTGCACCACAATTGAAGAAATCCTAACAGATCAGTATGCATAGAAGGGTTCAAGTCCCACAATGGTCTGGTGAGACTCTGGTAAATAAAGAAGTCTGGGTCATATTCATTTTTATGAGCTTTACCTGCATTCAGTGACTTAAGGCAATTGACCAATGGGCCTAATGGGTGATGAATACTCATGGAAACAAATTCTTAGTAAGAATACAGGCTTGTAAGGAGACGGGAATTGTATCATGTTGGCAACGATGTTTATATGAATTTCAACTTTGTAGCTATTTGAATTTGCTTTATTTGTTTGTTCGTTTGATTTTGATGACTACTATTACGAGGGTTTTACTTTTAAAATTCGTAGCTAACATTGAGCCCCCCTAGATCCCTGAAGCAGCTGTCGAAACTACACAACGATTGATAGTTTCTTCGTTGGGACTTAAAACTCCTGATTTATCATTTAAAAAAACTAATGTATGCAAACAAATCCTTGTTTCAGATTGCTCGATGACGCCATTTTACGCAGTTTCTGCTCTGTCACTGTTCTAACTTGTTGGGGAGGCGAAGTGCTGACCCTATTCTTTTTGGGACATTGTGTTTCAGCTTTGTTGAGAGCGAATGGGGCTCACACTGTCATGCGCGTCGTTGCTGTGGACTCTCCTCTTGTTCTCAACGGTGAAGCTAATTTGAATACTATGTCATTGAAGTAAATCGTCACTGCGCATGCGATCTGGAGCCCTGTTTGGGATATTCCCTGCATTGAACTAATTCCCTGAGGTTCACAACTTAGCCTTCTTGTGTTCCTGACAAATCATTTCAAGTACTGCATTGTGTTAATTGTAGCGTGCCCGCACATGACCCTGGGTGACAATTAGACTTATTACGATCAGTCCAAAAGAATCACTATCCAAAAAGAGACTACTACACCAAACCGAGACCGCTCATCTGAGGAGCGTCCGGCGTCCGAGAGTCTTTCGATAGCGATAACTACGGCTATCTACATCTACGTATTAATCAGCAACACCTATTAGGCATCACACTGATGCTATATAATCAGTCTGGGTGACAATGGCTCTTGAAAGATAAGAGGTCTTGGGTTAGGTCAACCTTAGTGAAGTGTTCCAGTCTGCACTGAAGAAAACAAAATTAAAGGCAGTGTGTCCATGTAAGAAGAAGGCTTAGAGGGGGGGGGGGGGGTGTCTCAGAAGTAAGAAAGCGGCGAACTTCAAAGCTGTCTTTTACATCATTAAGTCATTAAGGGTCACTAAAACCTGGCTTCTAACGCAAATAAAATACAGTATAAATAAGAACCTAAAAATAAGAACCCAGAGGTTGTTTTCCCAGAAGTTGCTTTTCTTAATCATTCATCTTGTAATTAAGAACCTGTTTCAGTTTGATGATACATACATTTAATTGCAGGGGTGGAAAAAGTTGATTTTTGATCGTTGTTATTAAGTTCATTTTTGTTCCAGTTGGCAATTAAAATTTGAACCTCCTCCTCTGCTGGTTGTAAGCATAGAATTAGTTATTTGGTCCATAATAAGTTTGCCAAAACAAATGACAGGGCTGAAAACCTTTAGTGAAGACTCTTTAACGACCCACACAAGGCAATAAGAACATATTTCAGCCTGGATCTCAAAAAAGTACGTCTTTATATATGAGTGTGGATTTACTGTATCATAAAACAATACTTCAGTAACGAAATATCGAAGTGACCTGGAGCATGGCAAACTGTTTACAAAAAGCATTGTTTGGAACTAAAAGCGATTTATGCTTCTGGATTAAACCGGGGATTTAAAAATTTGGAAAAAATTGAGCAAACAAGGATTAGATAGCTGTGAAATAGAAAATCATACTGTTAATCGATAACAGTTTTGAAGGAACTGCAAAAGATTGGCATATTTTATAAGCTCTAACGTATATTAAAAAGCAAAAATTGAAAAGACTGGTTGACATGGAGGGTGTGAATCTCAAATTCAAGCTATTTGAAGGGATATAAACAGAGATGCAACTGTGTTGAATGATCGTATGAAGCACCTCTTACAGCTTTCAGAAAATCATAATTAGAAGTATCAGGTTGAGGTCAGGTTGTGTTCTGGAAATACAGAAAAATATTTTACTACAGGCTGCTGAAAGATCCTCCAGAAATTTGACAGTCAAGGTTTGAACTTCATTTAAAAATGCAGTCTCTGATCAAAGAATGGGTTGAGATTTGACGAAACAAGGATGTCTACCTAGACAGAAAAGAAAGATGGCCATCGCCATGACGTTGAAATACCGATCAGTACATAAAATTTTGATTCCAGGAATATAAGGGAGCTACATTAGAAAAACCAAACAACAAAATGGTTAGGCCATTTGAAAACATAAGTTAAGGCAAAAAAAGAGGAAAATGAGGATAAATAAGGTAATAGATAATACATGCACAAATACATGGGCGTCCTGAAAACTCTGGCTGGACGTTTGAATCAGCTTTTTCATTGCAATTCCACGTTATCTGCCAACGAATCACGGTTTTCCAAGTTGTTTTGATAACAAGGAATAACAAGCTGAACGTTAACTGCAGTATGTTTACTGAGCAAGTAAGATATACCAAGCCCTTGTTGTGTGATACGCAGGTGCAGAAGATCAATGGACAATCTTTGGCGATGATGTAGCTGTGCGTGGCATAACGCAAGTCTTACTTACACGATATCCTCTAGCTAAATTCCAGCTAAATGTAAAATCGGCTATGCAAATCGGTGCAACACTGATAGGACTCATGTTTGCATTTTCGTCTCTCGTTTCACTGCATTCTTTGAATTGCGGTAACACGGACTCATGACATTTCGCTGAAAAGTGGGCCCACTGTTTTAAAATGGCCGAAACTAACGGGAGTTCTCGTACACTCAACAAATCGCTGCAAAGTCTGGCTAAAAGAGGTTGAAAATTGAAACTTAAAGCACAAAAAACGATGTTTTCTTGACCATCTAATTGTAACGCATGTACATTTCAAGCAGCTATCTTCCTCTGCAGAAACAAAGCAAATCCATCGTAGCAAGGAGAACTCTAGGCTACATCAACCGTTTTTTTGTATGCAACAACAAAAACTGTCTAATAGCGTCTCCTGATTGGTGAAGCAATTTGATTGGTGAATATGGATTATGTGGGCCTAATGTAGGCCTAAATTTTAAGAGTAATATTATGAGTCGCTAATGACATGATATTAGCAAATCAAGGAGCGCGAGGAAACCAGGGACAAAAAGGCGTAAATCTAGGTTCAGACTTACAACCTCGGTCCTTGATTTGAATGATGTCATTTGGTCAACAGAGAATCATTTAACAATGTTCTAAAAACTGGGCCCTACATGAGCAATCTAGGCTCATTACAGAAGTCCGTCTAACTTTCGCTTGTTGCTGTCGTTGTTATCGCTTCCGTCGTAGGTCTTAGGGACAAATCTGCAGGGGAGCGAAACAAGAGACTTTGTAAACGAATCTATTGGCAATCAGGGGTGCTGAGGACCGTACTGGGCAGGGTCATATTCTTCACAGTTTCATTTTTGAGCCCCTGTTGAGCAAGGTTTACTGCAAAGGTACTGAGATTTTGGTAATTAGCGGGATCAGGGCAACCTGGTTCCGAGGGCTAAGGCGGCAGAATCCTTTCGGGACATAGGAATAAGGTTGCAATTATACCACTTTGGGCACGCGAGGTCGCAAAATGCAAGTCACCTCACCTTCAAGAAAAAGGTCGAATAACAATTTTGAGCATTAGGCTCCTACGCAGGAACTGTTCAAACACTTTTTGAGCCACTCAGTAAAATGCAGTTCTGCAATATTTCAAAATATTACCAAGAAACGATTTGAAGTTTCATGAAAATAATCGAGTTCCCTTCAGTCAACAATAAGTATACACACAATTTCTAAGATGACGCACATGTTCAAATGTCTGGATCTGATTGATGAGATTCTATTACAATTTCTACAATTTATAAAAAAAATTCAGGACACCCTTATTTCATTTAAGATAAATAGATATTTTCATTATTAGCAGTATATTTTGTATAACCATAAGATATGTACATAAAAACTTATCGAAATTCCCAATTTGAAAGGCGACTCACTCCTTAAAATGACACGCAAGGTCTGGAAAACACTTTATCTTCACCAAATATCCCTGGATAATCACAAATTCGTAATTTCTGTTATTCATTCGGAGTAGCTGGAAGTTAGGCCACTCAATTTGTTGTCTCTGTCGTCGAAGATGCAGACAACATCATCGTTAGTTTGCACTTGAATAAGTCGTCTTGGAAGCAGAGTCCAAAAAGAATTTATCGTATCTCCGGATGCCAGTTTCGAGGGTTAAACCTTCCCCCGGGGGGTACATAACATGTTGAGGGTACGGGTATGTGCCGCCCATATGGGTTCGCTTATGGGCCTGAAATTCTCTAAACAAGGGTCCCTTTTTCGGCAGGTTTTCTTAAACATGGGTGGTGGGTTATACAGAAATTGGCGCAAAACACTCAAAAATGGGAGGTTTTCCGCAAAAACGCATCACAAAAGTGGGTATGACGCCAAGTTTCGGTAATTAGAAGAGGGTACCTTTCTGAAAGCCGGGCGGCAGACCCCCGTCCATCCAAAAGTCATGTACCCCCCTCCCCGGGAATCTTCCTCATTTCATCAAGTCAAACTAACCAGTACCCTGGGTACCAGAGCCAAAAATGCCAATTTCCTTTCATTTAAATTTCGAGGCTCTGGTACCCAGGGTAACTAACCAGGCTCTCAGAACTCCTTGCATTGGATAAGAACTCCCTAAAATTGATAAACCAGTTGCTGCAGCCACAATGACCCAAAATTTATCTCTTCTGGCTTCTGTTTGAGAGAAATTGAAAGGACCATCTGTTCCGAAAAGAGCCACGTCTATGAGATGTGTGTGACCTCTCTTTCTGGACGTCATAGCTTCGCAATCACAAAGGAGGCGATAGGGTTATACAACTTCCTGGGGTCCCTGTGATTTTAGTTTTGAAAATCAGCTTCATAATTTTTATTCCACAGCCCGCCAAACTACTTAACTTTTCTGATTCACCCGGTAGGTCATATATCGAGATCAGAAAAACCGCCTGCCGGACCAAAAATCACCCGGCTATCCAGCTGTGTGAGGCTACGTTCACACTGCCCCGTTTTCATTTCTATCCGTTTTTGTTGATGAAAACGCTGCCCGTTCACATTGCTCCGTTTTCAAATAGATACGCTATGAAAACGATAGGCGTTCACATTGCTCTAGCAAAACGGTGTTGTTAATCCCCTTTTCAAAACAAAGCCTTTTGTTAATAGCTGTCAATAAGGCGCCAATCGCGACTTTGAATGCCATTGTAATCAAAAGTCTATTAACAAAGGAATGTGCAGCGTTTTCAAATGTCTTCGTTTTTGGCGTTCACACTGAAAACGGATCGTTTTCAAAACGCACCGTTTTCAAATTTATGCGTTTTCATTAGCGTTTTCGAAAAGCCCCGTTTTCACAGCGGAGCAATGTGAACGCAAGGCAAAAACGGAGAAGTTTTACTCCGTTTTCATATGAAAACGTAGCAGTGTGAACGGGGCCTGAGCTGTTGTCCTTTGTTTTCAAGACGACTTGCACAAGCCCATCTTTGGCTGTACAAAGAGGCATAACGGAAAAACCAGACCCAGGACCAGTAGGACCGGACCCTAACGGACCAGACCCCGGCAGAATACCCATTCATTTCCATGTTTCCAGATGACTGATTGGGTACATTGATAATGGGCTACTTGCTTTTTTACACACTAGAGCCTATTTCTTGGTTCCTAGAAAGCCCCCTGAAGTTTAACAATGTATCATCTTAAAATCAAGAAAGCTAAGACAGTTGGTTGTGGTAGTTTGGTTATCTAAATCTTGTTCTGAATGTCAATGAGAATCTTGTCCTTGGGAAATTGAAGTGAGTTACAGGGCCTTGCTAGAGTTGATCATGCGTGGATCTTCGTGGGTCTTCTTTCCTTTCAACTGGAAGTTTGTCTGTTGATTAGATGATCAATGTAGCATAGTGTGCATTCTTGCAGTTTATGTGGTATCCAGCGTTTTAGTTATTTCTTTTCAGCGATGATTGTATTGGCTTGTCTTCATTTTTGAAATGAAACTTCTGTACCGTCATTGCAAACTCACGACGGAAAGGAATAGGCATTCACAGGGGTCTGGTCCGTTAGGGTCCGGTCCTATTGGTACTGGGTCTGGTTATTCCGTTAAGCCTGGTTTCCATATGATCGCAAGGATCGCAAGCGACGCAAGGATCGCTGAAAATAGTGTCTTGCGATCCTTGCGTCTTAATGGAAACTGCTTTTAAAATTTCCTGCGATCCTTGCGATCCTTGAGATCCTTGCGATTTGAGTTAGAAAAAATTCTATCTCTGCGATTCTTGCGATCCTTGCGTCAAGAGATTTTTTAATGGAAACCGTTTGTTTCAAAACTTGGCGATTGTTGCGTCAGTTTTTCATCCGGGATGTTCAATAAAGCCTCGCTTTAGCCACACTGGCCTCACTTTCACAGATTCTCGTATGATTTGGTGCGTCGTGCTTCAAATTGTTGCCATCCTTGCGATCAAATGGAAACCTCTTTGACGCAAGAATCGCAAGAATCGCAACGATCGCAAGTCACAATCTTGAGCGATCCTTGCGTCGCTTGCGATCCTTGTGATCATATGGAAACCAGGCTTTATGCCATACAAAGACATGTTGAAGTCTTCCATTTCATAAAAAATTTCTTCCTGTTTTGCAAAATGTGTTCAGATCAGGTAGGAAGCCCTGAAAAGTTTCCAATATTCCAAATGATTGTAGGTTTTCGTTCATTTTAATTCATTTAATATTCTTTAAAAACGGTAACTGCGTCAGCAATGATTTCTTTACATGGTGCCGTGACAATTATGGCACAAACATCATCGTCATCCAAGCACAACACAGAGCAATGATTTGCTGGCAAACGAAGTGTTTACAGCAAGAACAAAGCGCTGCAATGTACTGGAAAACTTTTTAGTGAATGAACGATAAGGAGGAATCTGCCTCTTGTTCGTCACCAATAGTCTTCCTGATTCTCTTTTCAATCATCCTGAATCAAATCTAGTCGCTGTACAAGGGTTCCGCTTTATAATCCTGTAAACACTTCTTGATCTTACGGACTGCATTTTCATCATTCTTACTCATCCTTAAACAATACTCCAACACAGCCGTGTAACAAAATGCGTATTGCTCCTCCGTTTGAACAGCAAATGCTCTTTGCCTTCGTATCCTCTGTACAGTGTTCTGTATATCAACAGTTCCAGTCGCATCAAGCTCGCGTAGGCTTACATCAATAGTGATAAAGGTTCCTGTACGGCCGATCCCTGCACTGCAATGAACAACTAAGGGTGATTTGTGACTACTGACTCCGCTGTCCGCTGCTGAAGTGGAATGGATGCTTGGCTCCTGAGGTCCATTCCGTTCGATAGTTAAATTTTGAAATGCACGTACCTGACTTAAGATGTCTAGAAGTTTCTCTGCTGATGAAGGAACGCCAAAATCAGGCCATCCAATGAACTGGAAATGTGTTACTTTGTGAGATGCATTTCCCTTGTTGAAAGAAAAAAGGACATTAATTTTCATGATATCGGGATAAAAAAGCAACCTACACTGACTACTAAGATTGTTTCGCCCTTTGTTACCTGACAGAAGTTTCAAAAACGAGGCAATAATCTAATTTCACTTGCAAGTTGTATCAGGCCCCAGTTACACTATACCGGATTGCTATCGGAGCGGAGTGACTTTCGTACCGGATAGGGGTTTGAGTTACACTACGCCGCATTAATCCGATACACAACGCTCCGATTAGCGGAGTGAAAATCACTCCGCTCTGGAGGTGGTATGAAAATCACTCCGGAGTTACTCCGTAGCGAAGCGTTGTAGTGTAATCGCACGAATCCGATATACTCCGCTTGGAAACAATGAAGTTTCAGATTAGCAAACAATAAGCTTTGGCGCCAGACTGCAAAAGCGCCCTGCAGCGTAGACTAGAATTGCGGAGGAATATGGCGTGGGAGCAAGAGAAGCGTCATAGTGTAACTGCTAACCCAACTATCACTACGGAGCGAAAATTATTCCGCTCTGCTCCGCTCCGATAGCAATCCGATATAGTGTAACTCTAGCCTCAAACTGCTCGAAACGTATTTGGGAAGCTGTGAAATGTTCACGAGGCCGCAGGATGCAGACACCCGAGACTGTTACAATGAAAAACTTCCAAGAAACTCTGAAGAAACTATGAGTACCCAAAAATGACAATTTTGACAACCTTTCACTTCTAGAGCAAACAGTAGGCTCCTTACCAAAATTCGTGCAGTCAGTTCACTGTATTTTACAATATATTATCCAAAAAACGTCATGCCTACATCGCCAACGCCTCACAAAATATGAATAAGCAAATGAGGAATAATGGTTTGGGGCAATCATGAGCACATATTGGGGCTACAGTATGCAAAGCTATAAACTAGTTCGCCACTAACTACAATCAAAATATCTGTGTAAATATAATGAAATTTTCCATGGAACGGCTTCAGCTTATGCTGACGAACTATTCCATGCAGCCGACCAGACTCTAGTCCCATTTCTTAAGAGTACCACAAGGCAAACATGCCTGTCTTACCAAGGGCTAAAAATATGAAACAGATTTTAACTCCACCAACGATATCAACACATTTAAGCACAACATCAAAGAATCTTCAACCGTACACAAAGAGAGGAAGATAACGAATATGTGTACTACTGACACAGTATACCCTCTCTCACACTCGATTCGGTATTATTCAAGTTCAGAAAGGTACACATTGGCAATATGACCTTCTAATGCTATCCCTGCAATTTTAACTGGGGGCCTTTTTAGATTAAATTTTCTATCAACATATCACACGCCTGTAATTCGACTTCTTCTTTTTAATACATTTATTTTATTTTAACTTTACTTTGGAGAAGTTATACATGACGAATTTCTGTTATTTGCCACGTAACAAACACCGCATTGCGATGTGATCAACAACTGTAATCTTTTATAAAAATAAAATTAAAAATTGGAAACCCGTATCACAGATCACACAACCGCTTAGGCCATGGGTTTAAGATTTCTGGAAGAGCTAAGCTTTTTCTGACGTCAATAACTTGGCCACATGAGCGTTTGGTTGATGATGTACTATGAGTGGCGTTCTGCTAACCTCAAATGAATTCCGACTTTTCACCTCAGTTGTTGTTTCCAAATTTTATTTACTGTTTGTCAAAGGAAAAGGGGAAACCACTGTTGTGTAAGTTGCTTGACTGAGATCTCCTTAAGCACGTCAAGGCTCTCTCATTGCGATTACTTGCCCCTTTTACTGACATTCCAATATTATTCATAGCCAAGATTACTCACATCATTCGGTCTCTTTGCTAGCTCTTGACATGGGAAAGTTCATCCTTTGCTGATCTCATGACTTGCAACAAGTCTCAATTTATTTTAATCTCAGAGAGCGTAGCTCAGACTTGAAACAAGTCAAGCTGATCCCCAAATATGTATACTACTGAAAAGACAAATAATGGCGATATGAGATTACTTTCGTTAGGGGCCTGGGCAATCTAACTATATCGTAGTTGTAACGTTATCAGTTCAGGCAAAATGAGAAACTACGACATGTAATCGAGCCGAGGTATAAGGGGTTTGTATGGTCTGGTGTCGAAAGTTGAATTCTCGTTCCCAAACCCCCAAACAAAGCCCTTACCAACACATTCCTAATTTCTGGGCCTATGCGTGATGTTACCAAACAAAGTTTGACATTTCATTTTTGATTACAAAGTCCAGCTTTGTAATCTAAGAGGGGACACGATGTTAGTAAGTAAAGTAAGTCAGTCACGCTCGTTAATGCAATTGATTGCCGTTTTATCTTTGAATACCGGCCACACGTCTTTTATTCAAAAGCCAACCAAACGCATTCACTTTTTTGACTCTCCCCTTAATATGAATAGCATTGGATTGCCGAAATAACTTGCCCATGGGTTTCTAGAACCACATTACTAAAGATTACTAAAGATAGTTGTGGTCGATGAAATATTTTGAGGATTGCATCTCTGTTTATAGTTACTGTTTAGAGACAATAGGAGGAATCGGAATATTTTGTAAGAATGGAAGGAATGAGAAGCTTGTTAGATATGCATGAAATGTGAATTTTAACCTGAGGGAGGATTACCAAAATTAGATGTGTAAGGCTATTTATGTTTCGGGACTGGGGCCCCTTCTCGCTGCTGAGCATTTTGGACATTTTTATGTTGATTCGGGCTGAGGCAGTTTGCAGTTAGCTATAAAATTACCAAATGGGTTGATTTCTTTTCTCATCGAAGAACATGGGGCTCTTTATCGTGAAGTTTATCTCATGACTATTGCTAATTTAGGAAATCTAAAATTCACGACGGCAAAATTTTAATCTATTCTTAAAAACAATAATCTGATATTTCATTTCTCGATTTCTCCAAGTTTTATGGTCCCAAAAGTTTTTTAAGAAGATGGCTTTACCGGCGTTGCATACCCTGAGGAAAGATTATCTTCACTCCAAGCCACTATTTACATAAATCTGGCGTACAATTTCCCATTTCCTGGAATAAAGAAGGTCAAGTTAATCTTGTTGAAGTGTGACAGCTTATCCTTCATTTGCACCACAAGTAAACCAATGCTCAGTAAGCGTTTTCCTGGAACTAACATTGAAATCTGCAAGGGGTATCCTATAGCGGTTTCCTTGCAAATTAGAGGTTTCCTAACAGAATCAGAAAATCCTCATACTGCAACTGTCATGTATGACCGGGGAAGGATACATTCCGATGGATGCCCCTTGGAATAATCGCACGGCAATTATATCTAAAATCTCGTCTAGCAGTAGTTTTCGTCAATGAATAATGACTATCTTCCATTTCTCTTTGGTTAGGAAGGAGCAAAACATCGTCTATGTTGAGGTTCCCAAAGGGGGTTCGCTGGAACCCTGGAGCCCAAACAATTTCCATGGTGGTTTTCTCCAATTTTAAGAGATGGAGCCCCTGGAGCCGTGAAAAGCATGCAATAGAGCCCTGGAGCAAGGCCCTGGAGACTCGGAGCCTGAGATCCCTTGGGGACTCCATGCTTGCCTGTGTCTAAGGAAGAAGGACCAAAATACAAGCTTTTTTTACTTTAGGGTGCTATGAGCAAACTGGGTGGCGAGTGAAGCAAACCAAAATCTTACCCTGGGTACCAGAGCCTCAAAATTTATTATCTCTTGGCTCTGGTACACAGGATAGCCAACATCTGAGGGGGTCCGGGTGGTCATTAGGCCAAACATTGTATTGTGTTGTTGCAGTTGTATTGAATATACAGTCTGAGGAGAAAAAAAACCATTTTTTCCTTCTACGGACTGTTTATTCAATAGAACTGCAACAACACAATATAATGTTTGGCCTAACGAAAACAGAGATGTAGTGTAGGATTCCAGAGAAATTTAACAGAGTTAACTGGCAGGTATGGCTAAAAAGCCTACTTTGCCCAAAAGATACTGCAGTTATAGCCGGGTGCTATGGCCCCCTAGCCCCGCCTATATTTCGGTCCTTGTGTCTAAGCTCATTTCACGCTTCCGTTTCTCAAAAAAATTCATTTTCATTCAGTCACAGACCGCATTTTCCTTCAGGCTAACGATTAATATTTGCCAACAGGTGAACTGTTGGGGAACTGTTATACTTAATCGGGGCCACCTCATAGGCTAAATATTTGCCTGATGGAAATTTCCCTGCACTCATCCTGCAAAAATTTCATACTTCCTATTCCGCTGTGGTGGCATGTCAACGAGTTTGTTGTCACAGAAGTATCTCCCCAAGCTTCGGAAGAGAAGATTTGACATTCAACTGTTCGAGATACTATCAGTCAAAGTCTTTCGTATTTTTTCCACAAGAGCCAGACCCCCGTCTACGCGCTTTGGAGTCTGCGCAGCATCGATCTCAGCGTCATCGCCTTTCATCCTTCCATTGTGAAATCACGCATGCCCCAAAACGCTTCGTCCGTCATATTGATCAGCGAGCCAATCAGAATTAACGTCCTTTCCTTTGTTTTCTGCAAAAGGGGGAGCTCGCAGTTTCCCGAACAAAACATTTCGAGCATACCAAAGATACAGTTCATTCCAATGCTTATTGTTAGATACTTAGAAACAGTAAATCCAAGAATTTTTTGCCTGTGGCTAAAACATTGTGTGACCTATAAAAATAGATCTCGAGTGAGTATATCAAATATCAACGCCATACAGTAATTTCCCCTCAGGTCTACCAAGAAATCTAAATATGTTTAAACAAAGTCTAACTGATTGCTCATGTATCAAATAAGCCATCACCGTACAACAAAAGAGATTGTTACAGAAAGCTTCAGAAGCAACCTTTGTACCCACACATGCACACAAGTTAAGTAAAGTGCAGGGAAGATTAACAAATTGGCCTTGAAGCCAAATCGACATCCCCTTGAACATCCTTCCTCATTGATTTGTGTGTTCCGCCTTCAAAACGCCTGCACTTCTTCCTCGATTGAACTTCCAGTCCTTGTTTGGGCATAATAACTTGATATCAGCTAGGACAGATCATTTTGCGGTGGTCAATAGCACTTTGTTCCGTGTCACTATGGTGCAACAATTTCCTTCCCTGTAGAAGCTTTCTCTGTGCATGTGTCCACTCATCTCTTTTACGAAAAAACCGCTAACAAGAAACAATAGCTGCCTCGTCGAGAAAATATACACATATTCTTTTCTAGAAGTGATCAGAGCACAGGTGGCGGAGAATGGTTCAGTAATACAGACGCATGTACTAAGATTTAATCATACCTGCTAGTTAACCGTGTTCAACTTCTCTTGAATCCTCTATCAGTTACACATATTTTGGTTAGGCCATAAATCGCGTTGTGTTGGTGCACACTTCATATTCAATACAACTGCAACAACACAACACAATTTATGGCCTACCAAAATCTGTGTCACTGATTGAGAGAAATTTAACACAGTTAACTGGCAGGTAGGATTAAATCGTAGTACATTTGTATGTATTACTGAATCGTGCAAGTACTGAACCATTCTCTGCCACCTGTGATCAGAGAATCAATTCGAGGCAATTCAAAGTTGCGAAACTTCTTAATGTTTAGTTATAGGGAAAAGTGTTTCAAACAAAAACTGTATTACCAATCCAAATGTTACTAAAAATACAATTTTTGCTTATCTGATTTGGTCCATTTTTATTTGCGGTCCTTCGTGAAACCTGATTAATCATGAAATTCTAATACACGAAAAAATCCACAATTTTTCAAAATGGGCCTCCAATTAAAGAGACCATTCTACAAATCTAAGAGCCAAATTTCTTATAAAAATAAGTGAAATCATGCAAAGTTGAGAACTTTTGCAACATTTGGGACTCCAACCTTAAAATCGACAATCAAATGACAGAAATCAAACTTTTTCAGACAAATTTGGATGATGCCAGAACAGTCTGATTTTTGATCCAGACTGTCCGTGCAGCTAATAAAAAACGCATTCTTGACTTTTGAGACGGTCTGTCTACGACTAATTAATCATGAGACCCTTTGGAATCTTGCAACTTGCTACCATGAAAAATGAATAGCTGAACAGAAATAAGAAAATCAAAATTTAGCATGATTAGACCGCTAGAATCTTGAACAAGGGTTTTCGTTAACATCATTAAATAGAACAATAGAACAATAGAACAATAGTGGCACAGAGTGTTGTTGACAGTCTCGTTTGGTTTCTCCGTAAATACAGTCTGAAACAGGGGTGACAGTGGCATCATAAATCTTTCGACAGAGGGGGCTCAAACTCCAAACGGGAAGAAAAACGGTGGCACAATCTGGTTTGGTTTCATTGAAAACACAATCAAAAACTGGACTTGCACTAGAAATCTTCCGTCAGAAGGGCACGAACCTCCAGCAATCACTGACTTGACAATAATAACTAAGACTGCGTTCACACGATGCCGGCACATTTTGAAAATGGTCAAAAATTCGACGGATAGGCCTCCCGTTCACACGAAAACGGCACATTTTTGCCAGCAGATTTTGAAAACGGTAGATTTTGAAAACGGAACTCTAACAGACACATTTTGGAAACAGCATCGTGTAAACACCTGAATATGATGAAAACAGAACTTTTTTAGACACTTTCGGAAGGAGACTGGTCCATTCTTAGGGTGTAGGTACATTTCTTTGGCATCAAAGTCTTGCAACGAGTTTTACAGTCAAATTTCCTACCGTTTTCAAAATGTGCCGGCATCATGTGAACGCTAGCTCAAATTTTGCTACCGTCACATTTTTCACCGTTTTCAAAATGCAGTTTTGTTACGTCATTTCTTCCCTTCTAAAATAACCAAAATTTCCTCTGAGGGGGGCTAGATACTTCCGATGGAGTTGTAGCCCCCTAGCCCTACCCTGGCGTTACCTCTGGTTTTAAAGTGTCCAAAAAGAATGCCTGATGGCTGCACCATGAGTGGTTATATACCACAGGCACGCTTACATTGCCTCTGTGGTAATGTCGTCTTGTAACAATGGTACGTTGAGCTCGACAGTAGCGTGTGTGTCATGGCGGGCGGACACAAGTGCGCCCGTAGGGCATATCACTCCTAAAAGATCTCGTCCACTTGCGGCAAAAACCCATTTGTTTTCAAGAAAAATCCATCAAAAATCCGTAAAAATCTTTCTGTATTGAAGCTTCTTGTACGCTCTTTTGAGCGAATGAAATGCCCCTCCTCCGCTGCGTCATACATAGACTGATTACGTATTCGTAGTGATCGCTCTCGATAGATTGCTGACGCTCAAACTACCACTTTGAGCAAACAATTCAATTCAATTAAAAAGTGTAAACAATATGATGTTGCTGTTGTTATTGCTGTTGTTGTTGTTGCAAAATAACTGGGACTCAGTTGTGAGTCTAGCTGCACCACACAGGACTTTAGGTCTGGTTTTGAGGATTCTAAGATGAAGCATCTTCATAAATCGCTTGTCAATGAAAGTACCGACTTTTTCCCTTTATTGGGCAAACTTTTATTGAAAAGTTGTCTGCCAGGGTTGAAAAATTCTGGGAACCTACTTCCCAGGTCCCGATACTTATTGCAGCTCTGCAAACGATACTTATATACAGGGTGTCTTATAGAAAGCTTCGCAATGTTAAATTCAAATAACTCTCGACCTGCTCATTTTAGTAAAACAAATAATTCGTTACTAAATGAGAATTCGTTTGTGAAATGGTTACTTCCTTCTTGCTTGCGAAATCCCTAGAAAACTACCAGGCAAAACTCATACATCATATGAAAACACGGGGGTCAAGCTTTTAAAGATTCGTTACCAGAAAAAGCACAGTGAATCTTGTAAAAAGTTCCTCGCTGTCATCTTTAGCGTAATCGTCAAACTCCCCATTGTACGAAGAGAAATCTCTATTTTATACCACAGTTATAGACAGGGTATTCACAGATATCACTATTGACAGATTGATGGACGCTCACATTTCAGTTTAGTTAAGAATAATGATAACAGGGACTTTTGTTGTGAGTCTATTAAAGCCTGCTCGTACCAGAGAAGCAACGCACCAAAATTGGGTTAAAGGCACTTTCTTAACTCGTTTTATTTCAAAAGTATCCAAATTCGTTAGGACATCTTCGAAGGCACCGAAAAATTTCAATTTGAGGAAAATTATTTTCCACGCATTTACCCGTCGCATTTCCAATAAATTTCTCATGCATTTTTACATTACAGAACTGAGGGCGCTGAAGGAAAATGATTCTACAAATTTGACTTGAAATACTCTCTTCCATGCCAGTAGTTTGGCTAATAGAGGATTGCGCTAAAGATGGCGGCGAGGAATTTTTTACCGAGATGCACTGCTTTCTTTAATCGAATTCCTATAGAATTGTTAAGATTTGTACTTCGAACGCAATGCATCTCGGTAAAAAATTCCTCACCGCCATCTTTAGCTCAATCCTCTATTGCTGATACCAAGACTGCTGATACAAAGGGGTGTATAACCATGAGTGGTGGGACACTAGTAAATTAGATTAGGTTAATTTAGCTTCTTTACCTACCTTGAAATGCCATAAGATTCTCTTCCTTGACATTGGCAGCCTTTCTCAGCCATAGTTCTTGCCTTGAACTGAAGAGCTCTATCAAATGTTTGGGCCTAAATTGAACTTTGTTATCTCCTGCGCATTGCTATGCCTACGCAGTGGTCTCGAAATCGAACTTTCCAGTGGAAAGTTCGATTTCGAGACCACTGCGTAGGCATAGCAATGCGCAGGAGATAACAAAGTTCAATTTAGGCCCAAACATTTGATAGAGCTCTTCAGTTCAAGGCAAGAACTATGGCTGAGAAAGGCTGCCAATGTCAAGGAAGAGAATCTTATGGCATTTCAAGGTAGGTAAAGAAGCTAAATTAACCTAATCTAATTTACTAGTGTCCTACCACTCATGGTATAACTCTTTCGAAAAAGCATGATCTTTTAAAACAATAGGATTTTTAGGGACTTTTGTGTCTTGAGAACAAAAGGATTTTTGCCAAAGGTGTACGAGATTCTTACGGAGTCATTCGTCTCTCGGCTGATACATTATCAATTCAAGAAACTCCACCAAAAATCTTCATAGTGTCTTTAGCCTGAAACTTGCATAACCAGATACTTGCATATAAGCTTATGTAAATTTCACGTAAAACTTACATAAACTTACATACACTGAAATGAACTTGCATAAATGTTCATAACCTGTTACATAATCATAACTTCGATGTACAGTCAAGTAAATTCTTACGAACTGAACATTCGATATGAGTGAATTACAAAAGAAGGCAGATTTCATCATCATCGCCAGAAACATCACACAATTATTTCGATGCAAACATGACATAGGCCAATGTTACAAACAGGGCTGCAATGCAACGGCCTTCATCTTCAGAGTTGCACCTTGTTCTCTGAATCAACCAGTTTTGCGACTGATACGTCATCAAAATTCTAAATTGAAAACCAGACAAGCTACAGACTTCTTTTTTAAAAAGCCAAGTTATTGATCTCCACAGACAATGGTATTCGTGAATAATTGTACCGTTTTTCCTCTTCCAGTTTATTGTCTGCGATGACTTGACTTTTTTGAAAACGTTGTAAATTCTGCTGCACTCAAAGAAAAGGTTGTAATTCTGAAAATAACCAAGAAGTTGAAAGTTCCTTTACAGGACAAGAACGGGGTTGGTATGACTACAAAGCAAACTTAACAACTACTGACGCGAATTCGTACCTTCATTTCACATTCGAGCTTCCCAACGTCCTTCAGTGCCTTGAACAATCTGAAATTTAGGCCCAATCTGGTCGCTATGTGTCGCCAATTTCTTGCATGAGCATACGAGCCTCGCTTTTTTTGAGCGGTATGATGTCATTTCGCACAAATCGCTAATCTGAATACGTAATTTCAAAAAGAGAAGGTGGAAAGTAGCAGAAAAAAGTTTGATAAACCATTCATAGTAGTATAATCGTGCTTATTATCATATCAACCCCGGAGTACAATGTTTTTCATAAGATTTTAAGAAGGAGCTGCAGTTTCTTATGTGCGGTTTTTTTTTTACAAAAATGCATGAATCAAATCTATTAAAACTCGAATCTAAGTCACTAAACAAATTTAGCAACGGAATAATTATATGAAGCAAAGAGCAACCAACGTACTGACAATTTTCATCTCAGAAGAAAAAACCAACCACAGGATAAAGATTTGAGAAAAAGTTACGAAACATACTGCTCTTTGCAATTTGTGGCGAAGTATTGACGCAATATGGTTGATCGTGTAAGAAATATTGTTGAGGTTTGTTAAAATGTTTAATTTAGGTACGAGGTAAATAACTTAAAAACAAAATGTTACATAAGATGAATAATATATTTTTTTGAGCTTCATAGATGATGAAATGCTATGTACGAATTACACAGCATCCTTGTGAATACCTGGAACAATCTAGCTTGTTGAGAAGATCACCTTTAGGTTAACATTCTGATTCATGATGTGAGCGAACTAAAGGCTATTGGATAACCAGATGCATTGCAGCCCTATCTGTAGAGATGGTCCTAATTTCATGCTAAATAAAACTAATGCTGTAATATCACTCAAGTCAACAGGACATCGCTGCAACTTTAAATGTGGCCATATTTGCCTGTCCTCTACCCAATCATCTTAGGGACATAAAGGGTTTACTGTACCTCCAAAGCTATGCCTAAATTTGTGGAAATTTAGTTTACTATCCGTAAGTGAATGAGAATAGTTGGACCTTTCGGGTCATGACTACTGAATTCAGAGCAGCTCAAATAAGTTTCGACAACTTTGTTATTAGATTGCCTTTGGTAAAGCTGATATGAATGGCCGTAACAAGGCAGATTAGGAAATATTGCACAGCTATTGACGGTACTTGCCCACCGAAATACAACCAGAAAAAGCAGCTGAATTCATCTCATTTCCAAACACCTCCGCTCCTTCGTGGGAATTCTTGGCAGAAATTCCAATTGGACTGGTCAGTGCTGTGAAACATTACGACACAAATTTTTTTGGGGCAAAATGTTCCTGTCTTTACTTCCGATAAAAAGACCTTTTAGCTATTCTACAAAAGAGCCTGGATCGAGCTTTATTTTTATACATTTTTATACACAAGGTTCGATTGAGTGGCGTTAGAGCTTCTATCACAATTGTGCACATTCGAAAATTCTACAGAATGTAGCAAAATACCGTTCGATTCTGATTCTTTTCAGAATATCTAAAAGGTCTATTGTGTGATTAGAAACATTGGTTACTTTTGATCAACCTATGTTACAGTACCTAGGCATAGGAGACGGTTTGATTAAGATCTATTTGAAACTTCAGTTATGTATTAAGCAAAGCAACCACGGAGTCCCTTAGTTTATATACTCTTTTTCTTTGTAAATTCTGTTTCACATTACATGTCAGCATAGGGCTCGAATCTTTGGAAAACTTTGAAATCACGTGTGTAAAATGTTATTGCCAAATTCTTTCAACTGAATTGATTGAAATGAACTTGAGGTCGTTTGCTACAATTCCAGAAAGAGCAGTTTTGATATGATCATTATTTTGGAATCACAATATTTTTAAGTTTTATGAATTGTTAAACCAGATGAGGTGTCTGAAACTTTGACAAACAGTACAAGCCCTACAGAATCTAAATTGATTGAGAAAGTCAAGATGACCATTACAAGAAATACTTAGTTTTTGAAGATCTACAAAACGGTAAAAAGCAGAAATCTGTAGCTTTTATAGTTAACGATTTAGCAATTTGATGACGTCACAACTTAAAAACTAGCAAAAACCTTAAAATAATGCTGTAACGCATACATGATACTGATGATATGAAAAATGCTCTTTCTGGAATTATGGCAAGTTACCTAAACTTCCCTTCAATCAATTCAGTGTAAAGAATTAGGCAATAAAATTTTACACATTTGATTTCAACGTTTTCAAAAGGTTCCAGCTCTATGCTTTACATGTCAGGCATATCAAATACAATTTTTACCACAAGGAAAGTTGCACTCGAGACATTATTTGATTAATTACAGCCCTAATTAGACATCTAATGTTGTGCAGAATCTATCCATTTGTTCCTGTTTCAATCGATCGTAGTGCAGTCGTATTCAGTTTAAAGTAGCGCGTCTGTATATATTGGTGATATAGACAGGGTAGGCACTGTCTTTCGCTCCCCACGGTATCGTCCACATAGTGCTGTATATAGGATATTCCATATTCCATGTCATATAAGATATTCCAATAAATCTTACGTCCAGCTATTAGAACAGTATAGTTGGAGCAGTATATTTGGACGTAAGATTTATAGCAATATCTTGTATGAATATCAAAAGAAACTTGATTAATGGGTGATTTAGTTGTGGAAATCTAACAAACAACTCTATTTTCTGAATTTCAGGCAAAAATGGGAGTTGGAAGTTTACCTAAATTCCAAAGATTTCTGCTTCTGTTACAGCACTTCAAACAGAAAATGGCAAACAAGAACGAAACAATTTCACTTACCTCCTCACATTGCACCTCTAAATTTCTCGCCAAATAATCATCAGAATTGACAACTCCAAGATTTTGAACAGATATTGATCCAAAGTTGATTGTTTTGCCTTCTTCAGGCCAGTATTTGTAGCACTTTTCTTTCCCTCTTTCGACGCACCTAAGGCGGGTAAAAGTTTTTGTCTATTAATGAGGCACTAGTTAATTACTGAACCATCGGATCAAATTTATGAACCCATGAGTCATGAGGTTAAATTTTGTAGCAGTAATAATACTGTAAACAGACAGCCATGCTGGAAATCAAGCCAAGCGTTTGTCCGTATACTTTGCAAAGTAATAAATGAATAATAGCCGAAGACGGGGTGAAAGACAATCAAAACGTGCTTTTCCAAAAATGGCAGCATCCTAGAGCAGAAAGCAAATATTCGAAAGAGTAGTTTTCACACAAACAATGCGTAGTTAGACACTGCAGTTATGTTTTAGTGAATATGCTGCTGCGGAGGAAAATTAATATGTTTCTGCGGAGGAGGGGGTTTGAAGTTTTTGAAACTAGCTCTTTCGTAGTAGCAAACAGTTTCATCCTCCACGAAAAAACAAAGCGTCGATGAAGCACAACTGCGGTGTCTAACCATCCATGCACAAATTTGAACTTCAAAAGCTAGTAACTCTGTGGATATTCAGTGGAATTGCAAGATTCTGGCGTCTAATATTAATTTCAGATCTTGGGGACGTGGTTATCTTACCGTATAGCCCGTTTATCACACTGTTTTCTTGGTAACATCGAACAATTTTTGGGACACCCTGTACAAGAGACTAATGTAATAAGTCTAGAAGCTACTCCCAAGAAGCCACACAACCCCATACACGACCTTTCCGTCATTTCAAAAAACATCTGTTGCCACCACAGCTTCCAAGGAAAGTAAACATTAGGACACCCCAGGAACCTTGAACTCCAAAGGCACAAAGACTACACAAAACATTTTCATTCTACAAAACCCCTTGTCACTTCTCGCTTAGCACTGTTCCTAAGGGTGATTTGCAGATGAGGCTACGCCAGGAACCTTCTTTCAAAGCCCACACATCATATGAATTTCGGTCTCAGTGGTTGAATTAGTGGTCAACACAGGATCAATGGTGACAATTATTTTCATGAGAAAGGTCACAGTTACAACTAATTCTCCCATGAAAAATTGAAACTGTGATTGTCTCCAAAGCCAACTTTTTCAACAAACATTCACAAAGAACAATTGCTAGAAAGATTTATCAGTTGGCTGGAATATACGTGAAATGAAAAATTACAACTGGGTCACTGCGCCAGTCATGTTACTTTTAAACGTGCCACTTCACACAAAGGATCTCAGTTTCTTTCAAAAAAGTGACAAGATCTGAGATAACATAAATGTTCAGACTATTTTGGTTTGTATCTCATTACTATTAACCCTTTTCATGACCAGATTTATAAATTCGGTGAAAGATAAACGAAATAAAAATGAAGAGTGAGACATTGTGTCAGTCATGTTGCCTTTATACATGACTATTAACAAAGGATCAAAGTTTGTTTCAGAAAGAGATAAGATTTGAGTTAACCTGAATGTTCAGATTGTTTTTGGTTTGTTTCTCATTCCTATGAACCCTTTTCATAAACAGGTTTATAAATTGGTTGAAAGATAAGTGAATTGAACATGAAGACTGGGACATTGTGTTAGTCATGCTGCTTTCAAACATGACAGTCCAAAAAAGGGACAAAGTTTGTTTCAGAAAGGGTTCAGATCTGAGTTACCCTTCACAATTTCAAGCTACAGTTTTATAAATTTGTTGCAAAAGTGAAATTGAAAATAAAAACTGAGTAATTGTGTCAGTCATGTCGCATTTAAATGTGCCAGTTCACAAAAGGTCAAAGTTTGTTTCAGAAAGGGTACCGATCTGAGTTAACTCATGTATTGAGCAATTTGAATTTGGTGCTCCCTACTTTGGTATTAAATGTGGCCTGCCGTGATAGGCAAATTAAAAACACTATCAAATCTTGAGAAGTGTGACTGAAATTTGGTCCAGCTTACTTTGTAATCATCAGAATGACAGATGGCTTATTTTCAAGAATCATTCTCCAGAAATCAAATGCTGTGTTGCTCAAGGGGCCTAAAAACAAAAATGAAATAATTACAAACGTGCTACTTAGCAAACAAATTTTATTTTTTCATTTAACAGATGAATTTAACAGATGAATGCAAGACTACGTTTAAACGATGCCGGCACATTTGGAAAATGGCGAAAAATGTGACGGTAGCAAAATCTGGCTAGCGTTCACACACGATACCGGCACGATTCGAAAACAGCAGGGAATTTTACAGCCACAAACTCACTGCAGTCTCTCCAAGAATTTAACACCGAAGAAAGGAAGAATCGATCAGCCTTCCTTTGAAAGCGCCCAAAAATGTTCTGCTTTTATCGTTTTGACGTGTTCACACGTTGCCGTTTTCAAGATGTGCCGGTTTGAGTTCCGTCTTAAAAATCTACCGCTTTCAAAATCATCCGGCAAAATGGATGCCTTTTTCGTGTTAACAAGAGGCCCATCCGTCTCATACCAGCCCCGGACTTGTCCTTTAAGGTGATCCTGGCTGAAAGGAAACATAACCAAGTTATACCAATTTACTGTTGTTTCATTTGCTAAATAATAAAAAGAAAGATACTTGTTAAATCTAGTTATCAACAGATTAGAAATGAAGCGTATATACCTTGAGTGCAAATATATGCTTTTGGTCTTTTGTATCCATCCACATAACTCGCATTTATGTAATCTGAAAACTGAAAAGAGTTGGCTTCATATGGAGGAAATAATGTGTATCAGTTCTTGAAGTAAAGATTTTACAGCATGATGTGGAAGATTTCCATACAGTTAAAGGGTCTGTTTCATCCAGCATTCCTTGCACGTGTCGTCTTTTGGTGTGCCTTTGCTGTCGCCATAATCATGACCCATGAAATGTTTTCTTGTGCGAAGGCGCTTTAAGACAAAGAAACACAAGGGAGCTCTATTCGAACAACTTGAGAGCGGTTGGGCCTAACCACGCTCAGTTGTGCACATCAGTTGAAGACCAAACAGAACAGAAAACAAGACAACAAATCAAGACACAAGGATCAAAACAAGGTGAATAAATAATCAATCAAAACATCCACGTCCTAGCACCCTTGATCCAGGCTATCCAGCCTATTTTGTGTTTCGACTTTATCCAAAGCTATCATCAGAGCCATGGTTGCCTTCACACATATATTATCGCTTGATAATTTGGGGATGGGTTGGTACTTGACAAATTTGAATACTTTAATCCATGTGAAAAATTCAAGATTGTATCTCTGTCCTTTTTGCATCAAACTAAATCGATTTCTTTTCACTATTACTTTACCGATTATCTCAAAGTTTTCAGACATTTGTTTTTGTCAATCTAAGAACGCCGGTGTTTTACTACTAATAACCTCGAAATTCGCTTCATCGAAGATCGAATCAGTTAGGTTCCGCACGTTTGCAATGTTGACTGTCTGTCAGTTCCTGCGTAGATCCGCTTTTCTTAAGAACGGATGATCTTAAACTTTCGTAATGTCTACCAAATGTTCATTTCTTCTTTGGAACGTTTGCTGCTGTTCATAATCAAAATTTAATTAGATTTGTGCCAAAAAAATCATCTCCTTCCATTCAGTCTCGAACGTTCTCTGTTGCTCATCATGAAACTTCAGTTTTTCAGCGGAGACTGTTATGCGTAGGACGTTTAAATTACGAACATTAAATGCAGAAATCTTTCGACCTCTTTACGTGAAATAACAGCTATCTGCCAACAAACTTTCCTTCCCGAGAGGTCATTAATTTCAGATAAAAAGTCTAATTTTTCAGTAACTCATTGAAAAGTCCCGTATGGCAACATTCGAAGGATTTTTTAAGACTGCATTCACAGCATGCCGGCACATTTTGAAAACGGTGAGAAATGTGACGGACAGACCTCCCGTTCACACGAAAGCGGCACATCTTTTGCCAGCAGATTTTGAAAACGGTAGATTTGAAGACAGAACTTTACCTGGCACATTGTGAAAACAGTATCGTGTGAACACTACCTCAAATGTTGCTACCGTCACATTTTTCACTGTTTTCAAAATGTGCCGGCATCGTGTGAACGAAGTCTAAATTTGCCTTGTTCTTAAATTCTTTCTTTTTGTATCGAGTCGTAAAGTCAAGCAGTTTCAGATGCTTAAGTAACAACTGGGTGCCGCAAACGTATGCACGTTTGAATAGTCACCAAAATTTCTTGATCTTCAAATTTTCGTTTCAGGATGAAGATGAAACCAGCAAGGGCAGGTTTTGTAACCTAACAGTATCAATTATTTGTGACTGACACCGCGATTCAAAGCAATTAACGATAGCAGAGACAAAACGAAATTCTCTCAACCATTCATAACAAAAAGAGCTGCAAAGCCGCTCCGAAACATGAACGGCAAACTGTCACCTTGTGCACGTGTAAAATAGTTTTCAGAGAAATAGTGAATTTATAACAAAAGATGAAGGAGAGATCTGTCTCGGGGATTTGCTTATCAGATTCAGAAACTGAATAGTGATTCGAGGCTCTTACAACATTTTTGTCGCTTTGTGATCACTGGATAGCCTATTCATCCAATCCAGCTAAGAAAGCAGCTGAAACTCGACTAATTTTGCGGCTGTCTAGTTCTCATAAGATAGTTCTGTTCTGTTCATAGTTCTGTTCTCATAGCAGGGATTCTCCACATGGAGTTGAATCCCTGATAAGTCGATGCTGTGAAACTTTGTGACAACTTTCAAGAAAGCTGCTACATGCTGAAGATAGCTACAGTATCTTTGAGAACATTTTTATCCAACAGAGATCAGTTATACTCTCCTCCGCAAGGTTTCTTAAAAGAAAAAAAAACCAAAATTACGGACCACGGAACAGTGAAACTAATAAAGTTGAATCAGTTCAATTTCTCAGTCCAATCTTTTGACCAATGTATTGTACATTACAGCAGGATTTAATCGTCGATAGAAGTCGAGATAGACTGAATTTACTGGGCTTAAAGTAGAGCAAAGAATAGGAATAACAGGCAAGAAATGTCACAGCACCAAAAATTGTAGCTAGTATTCACACGATACCGGCACAAATCGAGCAGATAGAAAGTTTGGCGGTACCGATCTTTTTGCACTTACTGTAACAAAGTGGTTGGACTTTGACGTTAAAAGGGCAATGCCTTCGAAATGTGAACAAACATGCGCCAGACCAGATAATATCGACATTTGCAAGCAAAAGCTCCTGTTTTGAAGACAAAGGACGTTGCAATCTCCAAGTGCAGTTATGGTCTTTGAGTGAAAGACCTTTCAGAGCCCTTCCTCGAAATCTGTCTGTGTCCCAACGATTGCTGGCGAAAGGCAATATTTAGGCTCAAAGAGTAATCAGTTTCGTTTCGAAATCAAATAGTGTTCTGCTGTCGTTATTTTTGAGTCTTTATGCAACGTCGCTTTCAAATTTTGCCAATTAGAGTTCCGTTTTCAAATTATGACGTTTTAATTTCTGCTCACAAAAGTATGCATTTTTCGCGTAAACAATTCTATGCGGTTTTCATATCGTGCTGGTGTCATGTGAATGCATTCTTACTTCAACAATTCAAAAAATATCAACGCATTTTTTAATCAATACGCCACTTAAAGGACAAGTCCGGGGTTGATAGAATCATTGTTAAAAAGCAACCTTATCAACTGCTAAACACCAATCGTGAGTTCTTTCCAAGTTTTGATGCCTCCAACTTTCATAAATTGGTTAATGAATCGTCGTAAGTTAGGCCAAATATCGTCGCCATTTTGTATTTTAGACGGGTGTGCGAAGGCGCGATAAGGCGGCTAGCAATGTGAGTGGCATAATATCAACACGTTTGGCAGCCTCATTCCGGTTAACATGAAGTGGCGTCATAGAAAATGACGTCATTTCGCACTTCTTAGCAGATTGAAATGTGTAATTTCGCAGATTAAAAGAGAAGAAAATTGAAAAAAGTACTACACACCATTCACAAAAGTGTAATCTCTTGAATAATCAACCATTACACCAACCCCGGACTTGTTCTTTAATAAAGTTCATTTTTAGAGAATTTTGGAAAGAATTGAAACTTACATCATCCTCATAAACGATTTTTAACTTGACTCTCGTGTGATCACAACATTGTACATCTCTGTATCGATTTTTGTCTCTATTGTGAGAATGGCTGAAAATAAAAGATAACATGGTCTGTAACGATAAGAAATGTTCTTAATTTCCACATTTTGGAAAATATTAAAATGTAAATTTTTTGCAACACTGACCTTACATCTAATGTGGGACAGAATCTAGCAGTGTAATAGCATCCATTAGATCTTAAGTTGTCCGTAGTGTTTTTTGTATTTAGGTTAATATTGCGTGTCTTTTCATTTGGCCATGGGGTAGCCATTGTCTTTCGCTCCCCATGGTATCGTCCTTGTAGTGTTGTATAGTGATTAGAACCGTATAGTAGAATGTAGGATTTGTTGTAATATTGTTAATAAATAAAAAATATATATATTGTTGAGAAGCAACCACTTATTTCGACTTTCTTGTATCAGTTCTCAGCAACAATTTCTCAGATTGGCATCGCCAAAATACGCGAGCACACGGGCACCGCTCGTAGGCATATTTATCGATCCAGTGAATACCTGCAGTCACATTTCAAAAAAGGATGTTTTCTAAAGTTTTTAACGATTAATTGGCAGGAATTGGAAAACAACTATTATGATGCTAGCTTTATCAAATGTGATATGGTTATTTAAAAAAAACGATTTGAAAGGTCAAGAATAATTAAAGCATAATTGATTTGGACATCGATCTACTCTTTGAACATCTCACATGGAAAACAGTTCTTGAAGAACATAGCGCAGCTCTTGAAGAACGCTTATTTATTGAAAATATTAAAAAAGATTGCATTGAGGTTGAACATAGTGAATGTACTGGACAAAAATCTGAGTTTGCAGTTTCAAGGGTCTTTCAGATATCTCAAGAAGTATTTATTGCATAAGGCAATATCTAAATTTTAGGACCAAAATGTCCCACACTTTATCAAGGTTTGCTTCATGTGATGTACCGAAAGAATTTAAATTCTAAATGATATGCGTTGATAAAACTTGCTGGCACATTTTTGTGGAAACCTAGCTCTAGCAGGCATAAAATAAATTTGGTGATGTCTGGACTGACTTAAACAAGGCCACAAACTCTGAGCTCAAGCCTATCCTACGCAACTATATAAAACAGGATACAATTTAAGTTAAAGCTCCTCCGTAGCAGCCATACAAATCCGCATTCCTTTTATGGGACACACTGTGGAAAACATGTACATGTTTATAAGAAACTGCTCACAAGAAACTCGACTCTGAGATCGCCAAAAACTTAAGAAACTCCAGTACTGGGAAAATATAACTTAAGACACTATTTATTTTTAAAAAAGGACATCCTCAACATATTTTTAATTTATTTCACTTTTTTCCTGTATCGTATTACTCGGAATGTACTTGAGTGATGTGTAAACATCAGAAAAGCTTGAAATAACATTATTTTGCAAAGTTCACGAGGGCAAAGTCAATGAACATGAAGACTGTTAAGGAAACTTTAAAAAAACTCGCAAGAAACTCTGAGTACTCAAAATCTGATAATTTTAAGAAACTTTCAGTGCTGACCCAAATTCTTAGTTTCTTATGATAAAAAATACATGTACAGTAAATAACTCACTTCGAAGCGACGAAAGTTCCAACCGGTGGAATAGTTCGAATGCAGTGATATTCATCATGTATTCCTCTCTTTCCAACTGAATTTATATAATTTACCAAATCGTCAATATGCAGATTAGTATCACGACGGAATTCAGGATCCTTTTCTTTTTGTTCTTCACTTGCTTCTCGAATTCTGTCTGAGAAACTCTTTGAACTTACAAAATTTCTTCCAGTGCGAAATTTTCTATTTTTTGGAACTCTTGATTCATTGTCCCTGCAGAGAGAACGAGAAAAGTAGAGTAAAATTCTCTGCATCAAGGCATCGAAAGTTTTAGATTACAGTGAATTCTGACATCACAAATAGTAAAACGAGAAAATGCGAATATAAGAAACTCATTTATTCCGGGTCATCAGCCTGCACTATAAGGAAACAACAAATCTTGAAAAGAAGCCCATGATTTTCTTGGGAGAAACTCTGATAAAAAAGCAAACTTTGATGAGAAATACTCAATCTACAAATCCTCATGTATACATGAGAAAAGGATTTCACCGTCTAAAATCGTCGAAATCCGAAAAAACTGTTTTAGTTTACTGACAGTATTTAGGCCAATCGTTTGGTTAAAACTGTATTCTGAAGTTCGCTTTTTAAAAGCATCTTACATGAAAACATGACTTTCCTTATTGAAAACTCCGACTTCACTGAAAACTCCAATAGACTCTCTTTGACCATTATCAACATTATGTCAAAAATTAAGTTTTAGCCCTTGATAAATATGATGATGATGATGAATCTAATGAGATTTAAACAGATTTGTTTGTTTTCGATCTGGATTGAGTGGGCTTGTCAGGGTTTCTAGCTACTGAAGGTTAATTTAAATCAGGGAGCTCCCTGATTTAGACCCACTGTGCATGCCGCATCCAGGCATGGGACCCCTAGTTTAACGTCCCTTCCGAAGTACGACGAGGTGAGTTGTAAGGTCAGACCTCCGAGGTCACCCATCCAGAGTTTGACCTTACTCGACCAAGCTTAACTTCAGTCACCTGACGAAGACTGTGTAAGCCACTCGGCCACTCAATTCGTACAGATTCTAGTAGTGAAAGCTAATGCCAACAATTACTTGCTGAGCTGCTGAGACCACATATCGCTCCACTTCTATAAGACCCTCGCAGTCACAACATGCGATGACGGCAGCTCAATAGGCTTACCTAAGGTAACTAGTTACACACATCTCAAGCCACATGTCATGGTCATGTTCACACAAACCACCAAGATGAACTGGCAGCGTTGAAGCAGGGATCCTCGTCAATAAGTCTTGAGATGCTTTCAGTATCTCTACCTAAATATGTAAACAAAGTTGGCATGTGCATGCAAGAAACAGAGATCAGTTCTGTTCAGAAAACTGGATGATTCACGAGCAATTTTCATAGTTTGATAAATTGGACGGCAAAGACAACAAATTTTCTTCGCTTGAATCATCCACTCCATTTGGAAATCATGGAAGGCTTTCTCAAAAAGGCCTCTAAAAGTCCTTCAACAACGGTTGAAAAGGATGAATAATTTGGCCACCTTCCTGTCTTTGTGATAAATAACAATTTGATCGCAATTTTAGGCATTCAAGGCTTTGAAGAAACTCTCGAGAGAAGATATCTCACAAATTCAGAACGAAGTGGGAATCTAGTTTCTAAAAAGCAAAATATATATAAATGCTTAAAAAGTATTTACTCCTGGACTGGCAAAAAACAGAGCCTAATACGCGGTTTCAGGATGCAAGCGAAGTTTTTCTAGGGATGGGTTGGGAGCTATAATATTGCAAGTCATGGAAAAGATAGAAATTCGGATGGCACGAACTGACCTCTGGCACGAAAAGTAACATGGTATCATACTGATCTAGCTCTGTACATACCCTGCTTGTTATCTTTTCTCCAACGAAGTTTGATAGTATTGCAAGCGATGCTCTGAACCATAGAGGAGCAGACAAGATGTAAACATGTTTTAACCGTGCTGGAAACGCACCCTGAAAAGTACAAATAAAACAGATAAACTATACGTGTGCTTCAAAAGGGCTTAAAATCTTTTAAAGATAATAGCAACTAACCCCTTTTGAGTCACAAATCTATTCTCTTGTATCTTGCAAAACAAAATAGGCTGGAAAATGATAGCACTATTCAACTCTCTTGCGCAAAAAGGGTGATATGCACCATGTTTTAGAATCTATTAGAAACATCATAATGTAGATATCCAATTGCCCAGAACGTATAAACGTAATAGATTTGATTCATTTCTCTCGCATTTCAACCTGTAGCTTATTGCCTTCCGTTTGGCTTGGGTACGAGATCTCTAATGACAGGCGAACCGCCAAAACTAAAATATAAATTCCATGGCAATTTTTATGCACCAAGGGGAATATTTTGTGTCAAAAGCTGCATCATAGGAACAATAAAAGACCTAGAAAATTCCTCGGAAGCCTCAGAGAATTTTTGAGCACACTTTTCGACTGATGATTCTTTTCAGTGAGAATCAACTGCTCAGAGATTAAGAGCAAATGCTCAAAATAAGGTTGAAGCATTACCCTTCCAAAGATGATTTTTCAAATAGTGGATGGAACTTTTGCTTCATCCTGTCTTGTTATTTAGCGTCAAAATGATAAGTCATGCTTAAACACCGGTATGTACAACAAATACCGTAAAAGCGGGCCTATTTAATTGCGGACCTTCCAGAGGGGGGGCTTATTAGAGAGGGGGGCTAATTCACAAAACTATGTGACAAGGATATATTTAGTAGCTTTTCAGTTCTTTTATCCCATATTTTGTGGAATCAACATATAATTTTACGACTCAACTACATACATTCAACACAGTTTTCATCCCAAACCATATCAAAATTAACGTGCAAGTTGTGTCACAACGTAAATGGAAATATTTGGTAAATTATAGAACTTTGCATAAGTGTGGGGAGCTTAATAGAGAAAGGGGGCTTACATCAAATTCTGACTAAGAGGGGAGGGGCTTATTAGAGAGGGGGGCGTAATAGAGAGGGGGCTTAATAAAGCTTTACGGTATTGGAAAAACTTGATACCTTCAATAATCGTAATGTCTTCATGCACAGATCGTAGTCAAAGTTTCGATACGCTGCTTTCGTCATGTCGTAAATAAGAACCAGACCATTCCTTTGTGCGGCGTAACTATGATGATAAATGAACACAATTCATTTCAGATGAACCTCAACCTCGTTCCCAGGGTGTTCTTACGTCATACGCTGATCACGAAGCCGAATGAACACCCTGGTACACTTCGATGAAATGCGCCCAGAATCTGGGTGCATTTGGAAGCCATTATGGATTTCACAGTTGGCTAGGCAACGCCAAGCTACGGAAAATGGCCGTTGCTCTGGCACTAATTCTGCAGAAGATGAATGGCGAAATTGAGAACAAACACCTTGAGGACCTTATTTGAACCATTTTGCAGGTATTTGAACAATAATCTGGGGTCGGCAAGTGTGTTTAATGTGAAAATAAGCTCCGTTTGTTTGGAGCGAAAATAGGCCTAAGTTACAAATTCGGGAAACTTTCACCGCAGCTTCAAAAATGAAATGGCTCGGAAATCTTCGAATTTTGGAAATAAGTTGCAAATGATGGTCGGTATTGGTAAAGAATATGGTTTTACGTTGAATTTTGACATGCTGAGGTCGTTTACCCCGCGCAAATCGGAGTTACGGCCCAAAATGGCGAACAGCCAATCAGATTGCCAAACGGCCTCATGTATCCCAGAGTAGAGGTAGAGCAACGAACTCACTCTGGGGACGAGATTGGATGAACCTGACAGTTCTAGTCAATAGACGATTGCACAAAAGATGGCGGACAGGAATTTGTTACCAAGATTCTTTGCGTCACACTGAATTTCGATCGATCTGACTGGCTGATTTCTGATTTCTTCGATACCGCAAAGGATCTTTGTAAAAAATTCCTCGACGCCATTTTTAGCACAATCGTCTGTTCTCGAGAATTTTTAAGTGCAGCTTTAAAACGAAATAATTCATAAACATCATAACAAAACAGCTGATTTAATGAAATATTCGCACATTTATGAGGTCTTTCAACAATAAAAGTTGTTTTAGAGGCCATAAAAAATCCCTGTAATAGACCTTTTAGCTATTCTGAAAAAGAATTTCAATCGAACGATACTTTGCTACATTTTTTAGAATTTTCGAATGTGCACAATAGTGATAGAAGCTCTAACGCCACTCGATCGAATCTCATGTATAAAAATGTATAAAAATAACGCTCGATCCAGGCTCTTTTGCTGAGTAGCTAAAAGGTCTATTGCTTTATTCTCCATAATATTGCTACGTTCAATCCAAAAGCTGTATATAGTTATTGCAGATGCAAGTTTTTTGACATTGCTATATGTTAGTTTGAATGAAATTTTGAAGTAAAAAATATTCCGTTGCGAAAAGTACTCTTTGCTCTTCAACATCTTCTAGGCATCTATCTTTCCCTCTATCAATTTAGGAGCTACGATAAGTAATATCTAAGTCAGATTTTCAAAGCTTTTCATGAATTCTCTGCACAAAAAGAAACTTCATGGTGGTTTTTCATACTTAAAGAAACTTCAAGATAAGTTTTCTCCAACATTTACTTTTCGAACATCATTTGGAAATCGCAGCTTTATTAGAAACAGCAAAACAAGGATGACGACAAAAGTCATCATGTCTATTCACTTTTCATCAGTTTTCATCCATGAGAAATTATTCCATTATTTAATTGACAAATCCATGCGATATAAAGCACTCATATTAGATAAATAGATTCATTATTCGACAAGTCCAAGTGGCAAAGCCATATGGCAATAGTACGTTTCGAACCTTCCTAGGTCCATCCTTAGCAAATTGAATGGCTGGAATTACGATAAATACTGAATGAGATACACGCTATTGGGAATTTGGAATAGTCCAAGAAAGGGAAAAATTGCCATACAAGGATGCAGCTGTGTGCAAAATGGGAGTTTAAATGCGAAAATTAAAACCACTGAATGACCTGCGTTTCTTTCTTATTTCTTGTTTTTGAAATGATGGAAAATGTTGTCTTGACAAGCATCAGTACTTGCCAGCATTGAAATGACAGTTGTCAAAAAACTTTGTCAAAAAACCCATCTTCACTTGCCTTAGTAAAAAAATCGCGATAATCTTCTACGTGGAGCCTCTACTTAGTGCTTTGGCAAGAGTGTCAGCAATAGGCTGAAGTCTATTTTAAAAAAAGTTTTCAAAGTTTTCTGAAACAAAGATTTTTTGCATTCAGTGTTGAAATCGGGTTTGATAATTCAGGCAACCTGGCTTTCAATAGTTGTTCACCATTATGAATTCGCAAAATTTCCACATTCTAAAGCCAAAATCGTTGATCAACTGATTTAATTCATATTCTACGAGGTACAATCTACCAAACAAAAGAAAATATCGTTCAAATCGGGCACATACAAGCGATGAAACGGAAATTTGAAAATTCATGCTACTTTGTGACCTCTTCTCGTCTAGCAAGAAGCTTACACTACCCAATCTAGCCCTAACTTCAAAAAATGTCTTCTCGGGCTTCTGTTGCTTGATTTGAAAATCGTTTGCGTTTTTATATGCTTCAGGGTATGGGGAACAAGGTAAAAATACATTCGGTGGAATTCTAAAAAGTTCATTTTTTCACATTAATTACACAAAACGTGAAATCTGGATTACAGTGTCACAACACAGGAAGCCCAGGCAGTTAGGTAACTGAACAATGATAAGTTTACAATCTTAAAATCGTTAATTTTATAATACCTTTGTGTGTTATTTGCTGCACCTCTCCACAGCTGTGTTGAGTTTCATTGACTTCTGCATTGCACTGCATAATTGTTCGAATGCGAGAGTTCGATACAAAATAACTTGCTGGTATTCCAATAGGTAGTTTCTACTTATTGGAATACCAGCAAGTTATTTTGTATCGAACTCTCGCATTCGAACAATTATGCAGTGCAATGCAGAAGTCAATGAAACACAACACAGCTGTGGAGAGGTGCAACAAATAACACACAAAGGTATCATAAAATTAACGATTTTAAGATTGTAAACTTATCATTTAAAATTAACGATTTTAAGATTGTAAACTTATCATTGTTCAGTTACCTAACTGCCTGGGCTTCCTGTGGTCACAATACCAAAGATTGCCAAGGAACGCTTATAACGAAGTACCCAAAGTTAGCCATATATATCAATGAAAAATGAATCAACTCTTCATGTAATTATGCTACAGCTAAATTATGTAAACGAGAAGACGAAAAAATTCTTACCATTTCAACGCCTCATTCAGTTGGAACATCAAAGATTTCAGCACAATTGTGTGATTTGTTCTCTTCGGAAAATGAAGCCTTTCAGTAAACAGACAAACACTTGCTCCAGCCAGGTCTTTTCCAAACTGTGACAATAAATGAAGTAATTCAAAACACCTAAGTCATATTTAAATAAAATAAAAATGATCTGAAAAACAAATGAACATAAAACATCAATCAACTTTTTTGCAAGGTAGAAAACTAGATTCGGATGATTGATTCTATCTGGCAAACGAGAATTCGCTCAAATTCAAGTGATAAAATTTACCACGGGCTGTAGAAAACGCTGAATTTGGAAAGAACATTTATGTATGATACATCGAGTTATTCCTGTCCAAAGTTATCATTTCGTTCATGATCTATCGACTTGTTTTTCTTCTGTTCGTACTTCTCCTGCGAAGGCACCATTTTAATCCCTGCACATGGCGGCAATTAAGCCACTCAAACGGACAGTAGACTCAAGAGTGGCATAATTTCTCAAGGTTACGCCAATCTACCACTATGCGCAGGGATTAAGATGGTGTCTTCGCAGGAGAAGTATACACAAAAGGAAAACAAGTTGATAACTTTGGATAGGATTAACTCAATATCTCATATAGACTAATGACGATGAGTCTCTTGTTTGAGGCCCAAACTGAGCAATTTCTTCAGTACCAATCAGATTGTGAGATTTAGCCAAGAACAATGCTGTCGAATTTTCAGTTCGAATGATGCAGTTGACTAGAGTTTGAAGGAAGTTGTTGCGGCAGGTTGTTGTAAATTGCTCTGGTTTGTTTTGGTCTTAAAAACATGGAAAATGTAGCGTTGAAAGACTTATTTTGCACTCACCAGGTAAAGTGAACTTTCTTCTTCAGATTTATACAAAGTATCCTTGATTAAACGTCTGCTTAACTTGGTTTTTGTCATATTTTCTTTCCAATGAAGTGACCGTTGAACAGAGCTACGGTAGTCGTTCGATCATAATTTGATCGATCGAATGCCAAAGATAGGGCCAGGTTTATTACTGTTTCAGGATGAGTCCCTCTTGAGCAAAGTTTACTGCAGGGATACAAGGGACTCATCGTCATCAGTCTATATCTCATACATAAATTTTTTTCCAAATTCAGTTTTTCTTACAGCCTGTGGATTTACGAGACTGAACTGCTTGTTCCAAACCTCAAATTTGGTGAAATGAAAATCACTTTGACAAATTTTTATGATTCATCATAAAGCATGTATTTACTAGACTCGTCATTGCCATTTACCAGAACAAACTGCTCTCCCCAGTTTTATTTTTGAAAGTGTTGAAATTGTCCATCAAGTGATAGAAGTAACTCAATCATTCTCTCTCTCTTTCTTATCCTGTCATGTCTTTCTTATTCTTATTCTGTCATGACGTTGGCAAATCGATGATGCACACAATTCAAGCATTACTTTATCACCAAAAAACACGCTTCAGAGCCATTTTTAGTCATACTTTTGCAACATCAAATTGGTCAAAGGAGGAATTTGCAAAAACATGCAAAATATGATGACGAGAAGTCACGGCATAATTTTTTATGAGTTTTAACTTTGCCTCAGCTTTTCATAAGGGATTTTGCATGCAACTTGAATGGGATATTTTGGGGAATATGGGATTTTTGGGGATATTTCACTTGATAATGCGTTCAAGCCTGAAACCTCGTACAAAGCTCTGTTCCTAGCGCAATTTCAAATGCTTTATTTGTTTAGTTACTCCCTATTTCTGTTTGCAATGTTTCTAATTCTGCACAGACAAATCCCTTTGACAAATGTTAAGATACAATTAACAAGTAAAACCAAACTTACTAGCACTGTAAATTTGCCAGAAAGTAACTCCCTTGATAATTCTTCTTGAAATGGAGATATTTCATTTAGATCAAGATTGTGACAGGCCACCTGGTGAGAAAGTAATGTTAACTATTGCTAAATTGGCAGAATATTATTCCTGTGTAAAGTTACATGACAGCTGGGATAACTAGCCTATTGGTTGTTTTGGGTAAATGAGAGTCAGGACTGCTGGCTAATCCTGATGTCAAGAGGAAATAATGCACCAATTATTATGAGAAAAATCCCAAACGTAAATTGAAGTCACAGTGGGATAAAAGAATAAAAACTTACAATAGTCACATTGCTTTCTCCAGAAAAATGCTTCAAACAGCTGGATAAATTTTTCTGACTCAACTCATTTTAATTATACAAATTGAATACTAAACATCAAGAGAACAGAAACACACTTTAAGTTTTTAATCATGTTAAAACTGAGTTGAATTCCAGTCTGCATTTTTTGCTATTTCTCTGGAAGATCTTCCCCGCGCCACTTTCGCTAAAACAATAGAGTCTATTGTTGAGCCATTGTTTTCACCTGCGCACTTCCCCACACAAAAGACAGCGAGTGCAGTCTGGGTTGAATTGCAATAACAACAAGTGAATAACTTACTAAATTTGCATTGAACAATGTTTTAGCTCTTTCAACATCAAATTTGCGGGCCATAAGAAATTTGATTGATGTCTCTCTGTCCACATCATGTCCATTTACACGGTATTCTTCAGTGCAGATCTCTGTCATGAATCGTTCAATGGCCTAGAATATGGATGAAATCTTAAAAAAATCCAGGTTGGAAAGTTCGGACTGCGCGCCGAAGAACTTCGGGGCGCACTTCAAAACTTCGGTGCGCGAATGTAAAAAAATTGGTGCGCAGAACGCATAAATTACGGGGATTCTTGCCACAATGAGTCTGAACAAGAGGGGCTCTGAGTTGTAATTGGTATTTTACCTAAAGTCGAGATGAGCCAGAAATTAAAATTTGTCCAACTGAACGAGAACTTGCTGAACATGATAAGATTAGTATAAAACATTATCATGAAAAATCGGAATTGGGCCATCCCTTGCTATTTCTATTTTAATTTTGGTGCGCACATTAATTTCATTTTTGGTGCGCAAAATTTTATCAGTCTCTTGGCATTCGGTGCGCAGTTGACAAACTTTCCAACCTGGAAACAAATTTCCATAAAATGACTGATAAGGCAAATGGTTGCATACTTGGCAAAAAATCATACACACTGTATTTGTTAAACTTTTAGAATGCAGACAAAAGACTGCGTAAATCAGTTATCACAAATTTAGTTTCCCAAGGTTTGATGCTCTTTCCAGTGACAATCAGTCGTAAACAAAATGGCGCGGCCGGCCGCCAGGCCTAAAAAATACAGCACCATTTCCTTCTTTTCGAAAATTTTCCACCTTTCGTTTCTGTTTAAGAAAAACAATATGTGGGCATTCAGAACCATCCGTTGAGGATTTATCAGCCAAACTGATCATCGATAATCATATTTTCCAACTTACTTTCGTTTCTTCGTCTGTAAAGTGTATTTCATCATCAATTTGAACTTCTCCATCGTCGGCCGCCATCACTTTGCCTCGTCATCCAGCAGAGACACATTACTAATTAAACCTGCGCAGAGGGTACATTATGGCAACGCAGCACGGAACCAATGTGGAATCATGGAATCGTGGAAAGCTGGAAAGAGCCTAAACCGGGCGATAATTTAAGTAACTGGATCAGTGCAAAATAATTTCGTAGGACAATGGTCAAATCAAAATTCACCCAATCAATCTAGTTGCTCAACATGATTCTGCTTCCATATATGACTAAGCTGGATTAAAATTTAGATAATATAGCATTATTTGATTGATATTTACCTCTCCCAGTTATCTGAACAGAATCGATGAGATATTACCGGCAGACTTGTCTCAAGTCGTATGAGTCGTAATTGGTTAAAGGTACACTGTCGTGGTTGTGATTGGTTAGTTGTGATGTTGAAATCAAAAACAAAGCTCTGGTCTTTGAGTAATTGCCAAGCCTTTATGCTCTTGGATCATCTTTTTTTCGAGAATAAAGGGAATCAGATCATTATCATCTTCGTGAATTTCACTGTACAGCGAAATTACTGAACCTTGCCTAATTCTTTTCTTCTTGATTGTCTTGTTTATCCAATCAGCACCACGACAGTGTGCCTTTAAGACTGATATGGATCACTACATAGAGGCATACTCTGCTGATCTGGCCTTTCGGCAAGGGCACCATCGGCTAAATTTCACTTGACACTGCTCACATGAAATCATTTAGCCATGTTTGAAGGATTCAAGCTCCACTCAACTGCAGTTTTACTGATACCTGAAAATGAAATGAAAAACAGAAAGGTGCAGAGTTTACGATAATGCAGAATCGATACTTAGGAATTGACAGGACATGACGTCTTAAAAGTGGCCGCCTGAATAACTTACATGAACTGAAAACTAGTAAGCTTAGAGTTGAACAATATATTTAGGATGTGCTATAAAAATTGCTAATTTACAACGTTGGGGTGTTCCAAGTAAGAATTATACGAGTTCTCATGACGTGAACATGAAGTACTCCCTCTCTTGCAAAATGATTTGCATCGCTGCCCTGTTCTTGTAAGTGAACCACACCTTCTTTGTACGCTCATTGTTTCATTGCCAAATGAGGTGTCACGTGATGTGTCATGTGATCTATTGAGTGATCTGTGGAGCGAGTCTCTGAACGCCTTGTGAGGAGTAGATGTCACAACTGATTGGTCTGCTTCTCCTGAAAGAATTATTTTTCTAAATGAAATTTGCATTTTCTAAATGAATTATTTTTCTAAATGAAATTTGGACACTGGAATCCTCGAATCCATGTTTCATGGTTCTCACAATCCTCCCTCAACTGCTTGCAACCGCGTGTCATCTCATGTCATGTGCCCTAATCTCATCACGAGTTGTCATGCAAATGTAGAGCAAAATAAGCAATGCTGCATGGAGGTAGGAACCGGGGGGCACTGGGGGCACATGCCCCAAAAGATTTGTAATAGACAAAGAAGTACCCAATTCGTTATTAGAAAAGGCCCCTTTTTTTTAAGGAAAAAAGCCCTAGAAGCGCCATGCCCCCAAGTTTGAGAAGCTTCCTACGTCCCTGCAATGCTGTCAAAACGCAACCCATGTTGAACTCATCACAGGTTGAACTTTCTCATATAGGGGCCCCTAACGTTTTTATCAATCCAATAACACGTAGAGCTGCCTGTCTGTTTTGAATTAATTTACTTGTTTTGGATCCATTGTTCGTGAGTATTTGGAATATTCGTTAAAATTCCTCGTCAATGCCTTGTGTGAGATCGAAAAACAGTTTGTAGGGATCCTGCAAATTGATGAAGTGAGAATTCAACATAGAAATACAAATGTAAGAAAACGGCGATTCACTAGATGTTAGAAATCATCACAAAATCTGGGATGCTCAAAAACATCTACTTCAAACACTTGTTCAACTAATGGAAGGTTGATTGAAAACTATCTAATAAATGTGATAATTGAAAACAACGTTTAAATCAATCAAAACATAAAATCTATCAAAGTGAGACTTCTAGAGAGGCATGCAGTGGCAAGAAAACGTCGAACCACTAGATGTGAGAACTCATCACAGAATTTCGGATGATCAAAATCATCTACTTCACTCCCTTGTTCAACTGAAAGAAAAGATCATTTACGACTACGAAATAAACTTGGTAATTGAAAACAAAGTTTAGATGGTTTATAACATGCATTTCATTCAATTTAGACTTCTAGAGAGACATGCAGTGGCAACAAAACGTGTAGTCACTAGATGTGAGAATTCATCGCAGAATCTGTGATGATCAAAAACATCTACTTCCCACCCTTGTTCAACTGAAGAAAAAGATCATTGACAAATATAAAATAAACTTGGCATTTGAAAACAAAGTTTAGATGGTTTATAATATGCATTTCATTCAATTGAGACTTCTAGAGAGACCTGCAGTGGCAACAAAATGTGTAGTTACTAGATGTGAGAATTTATCACAGAATCTGTGATGATCAAAAACATCTACTTCCCACCCTTATTCAACTGAAGGAAAAGATCATTGACACCTATAAAATAAACTTTGTAATTCAAAACAAAGTTTACATGGTTTATCACATGCATTTCATTCAATTTAGACTTCTAGAGAGACATGCAGTGGCAACAGAACATCGATTCACTAGATACGAATTCATCACAGAATCTGTGATGATCAAAAACATCTACTTCCCACCCTTGTTCAACTGAAGGAAAAGATCATTGACGGCTATAAAATAAACTTAGCAATTGAAAACAAAGTTTAGATGGTTTATAATATGCATTTCATTCAATTGAGACTTCTAGAGAGACCTGCAGTGGCAACAAAATGTGTAGTTACTAGATGTGAGAATTTATCACAGAATCAGTGATGATCAAAAACATCTACTTCCCACCCTTATTCAACTGAAGGAAAAGATCATTGACACCTATAAAATAAACTTTGTAATTGAAAACAAAGTTTACATGGTTTATAACATGTATTTCATTCAATTTAGACTTCTAGAGAGACATGCAGTGGCAACAGAACATCGAATCACTAGATACGAATTCATCACAGAATCTGTGATGATCAAAAACATCTACTTCCCACCCTTGTTCAACTGAAGAAAAAGATCATTAACAAATATAAAATAAACTTGGCATTTGAAAACAAAGTTTAGATGGTTTATAATATGCATTTCATTCAATTGAGACTTCTAGAGAGACCTGCAGTGGCAACAAAATGTGTAGTTACTAGATGTGAGAATTTATCACAGAATCTGTGATGATCAAAAACATCTACTTCCCACCCTTATTCAACTGAAGGAAAAGATCATTGACACCTATAAAATAAACTTTGTAATTGAAAACAAAGTTTACATGGTTTATAACATGCATTTCATTCAAATGAAACTTCCAGAGAGACATGCAGTGGCAACAAAACGTGCAAGCACTAGATGTGAGAATTCATCACAGAATCTGTGATGATCAAAAACATCTACTTCCCACCCTTGTTCAACTGAAGAAAAAGATCATTGACGAATATAAAATAAACTTGGCATTTGAAAACAAAGTTTAGATGGTTTATAACAAGCATTTAATTCAATTGAGACTGCTACAGAGACCTGCAGTGGCACCAAAACGTGTAGTCACTAGATGTGAGAATTCATCACAGAATCTTTGATGATCAAAAACATATACTTCCCACCCTTGTTCAACTGAAGAAAAAGATCATTGACGACAATAAAATGAACTTGGCAATTGAATGCAAAGTTTAGATGGTTTATAACATGCATTTCATTCAATTGAAATTTCCAGAGAGACATGCAGTGGCAACAAAACGTGTAGTCAGTAGATGTGAGAATTCATCGCAGAATCTGTGATGATCAAAAACAACTACTTCCCACCCTTGTTCAACTGAAGAAAAAGATCATTGACACCTATAAAATAAACTTGGTAATTGAAAACAAAGTTTAGATGGTTTATAACATGCATTTCATTCAATTTAGACTTCTAGAGAGACATGCAGTGGCAACAGAGCATCGATTCACTAGATATGAGAATTCATCACAGAATCTGTGATGATCAAAAACATGTACTTGCCACCCTTGTTCAACTGAAGGAAAAGATCATTGACACCTATAAAATAAACTTGGCAATTGAAAACAAAGTTTTTATGGTTAAAAACATGTATTCCATCAAAGTGAGACTTCTAGAGAGACATACAGTGGCAACAAAACGTGTAGTCACTAGATGTGAGAATTCATCACAGAATCTGTGATGATCAAAAACATCTACTTTCCACCCTTGTTCAAATGAAGGAAAAGATCATGGAAACCTATAAAATAAACTTGGAAATTGAAACCAAAGTTTAGATGGTTTATAACATGCATTTCATTCAACTTAGACTTCTAGAGAGACATGCAGTGGCAACAAAACGTGTAGTCACTAGATGTTAGAATTCATCACAGAATCTGTGATGATCAAAAACATGTACTTCCCACCCTTGTTCAACTGAAGAAAAAGATTATTGACGACAATAAAATGAACTTGGCAATTGAAAGCAAAGTTTAGATGGTTTATAACATGCATTTCATTCAATTGAAATTTCCAGAGAGACATGCAGTGGCAACAAAACGTGTAGTCACTAGATGTGAGAATTCATCGCAGAATCTGTGATGATCAAAAACAACTACTTCCCACCCTTGTTCAACTGAAGAAAAAGATCATTAACGACTATAAAAATAAACTTGACAATGGAAGACAAAGTTTAGATGGTTTATAACATGCATTTCATTCAATTTAGACTTCTAGAGAGACATGCAGTGGCAACAAAACGTGTAGTCACTAGATGTGAGAATTCATCAGAGAATCTGTGATGATCAAAAACATCTACTTCCCACCCTTGTTCAACTGAAAGAAAAGATCATTTACGACTATGAAATAAACTTGGCAATTGAAAACAAAGTTTAGATGGTTTATAACATGCATTACATTCAATTGAAATTTCCAGAGAGACATGCAGTGGCAACAAAACGTGTCGTCACTAGATGTGAGAATTCATCACAGAATCTGTGATGATCAAAAACATCTACTTTCTACCCTTGTTCAACTGAAGAAAAAGATCATTAACGACTATAAAAATAAACTTGACAATGGAAGACAAAGTTTAGATGGTTTATAACATGCATTTCATTCAATTTAGACTTCTAGAGAGACATGCAGTGGCAACAAAACGTGTAGTCACTAGATGTGAGAATTCATCACAGAATCTGTGATGATCAAAAACATCTACTTTCCACCATTGTTCAACTGAAGGATAAGATCATTGACACCTATAAAATAAACTTGGTAATTGAAAACAAAGTTTAGATGGTTTATAACATGCATTTCATTCAATTTAGACATCTAGAGAGACATGCAGTGGCAACAAAACGTGTAGTCACTAGATGTGAGAATTCATCACAGAATCTGTGATGATCAAAAACATCTACTTGACACTCTTGTTCAAATGAAGGAAAAGATCATTGACGACAATAAAATAAACTTGGCAATTGAAAACAAAGTTTAGATGGTTTATAACATGCATTTCATTCAATTGAAATTTCCAGAGAGACATGCAGTGGCAACAAAACGTGTAGTCACTAGATGTGAGAATTCATCACAGAATCTGTGATGATCAAAAACATCTACTTCCCACCCTTGTTCAACTGAAAGAAAAGATCATTTACGACTATGAAATAAACTTGGCAATTGAAAACAAAGTTTAGATGGTTTATAACATGCATTTCATTCAATTTAGACATCTAGAGAGACATGCAGTGGCAACAAAACGTGTAGTCACTAGATGTGAGAATTCATCACAGAATCTGTGATGATCAAAAACATCTACTTCCCACCCTTGTTCAACTGAAAGAAAAGATCATTTACGACTATGAAATAAACATGGCAATTGAAAACAAAGTTTAGATGGTTTATAACATGCATTTCATTCAATTGAAACATCCAGAGAGACATGCAGTGGCAACAAAACGTGTAGTCACTAGATTTGAGAATTCATCACAGAATCTGTGATGATCAAAAACATCTACTTCCCACCCTTGTTCAACTGAAGACAAAGATCATTGACGACAATAAAATAAACTTGGCAATTGAAAACAAAGTTTAGATGGTTTATAACATGCATTTCATTCAATTTAGACATCTAGAGAGACATGCAGTGGCAACAAAACGTGTAGTCACTAGATGTGAGAATTCATCACAGAATCTGTGATGATCAAAAACATCTACTTGACACTCTTGTTCAAATGAAGGAAAAGATCATTGACGACAATAAAATAAACTTGGCAATTGAAAACAAAGTTTAGATGGTTTATAACATGCATTTCATTCAATTGAAACATCCAGAGAGACATGCAGTGGCAACAAAACGTGTAGTCACTAGATGTGAGAATTCATCACAGAATCTGTGATGATCAAAAACATCTACTTCCCACCCTTGTTCAAATGAAGGAAAAGATCATTGACACCTATAAAATAAACTTGGTAATTGAAAACAAAGTTTAGATGGTTTATAACATTCCTTTCATTCAATTTAGACATCTAGAGAGACATGCAGTGGCAACAAAACGTGTAGTCACTAGATGTGAGAATTCATCACAGAATCTGTGATGATCAAAAACATCTACTTCCCACCCATGTTCAACTGAAGAAAAAGATCATTGACGACTATGAAATAATCTTGGCAATTGAAAACAAAGTTTAGATGGTTTATAACATGCATTACATTCAATTGAAATTTCCAGAGAGACATGCAGTGGCAACAAAACGTGTAGTCACTAGATGTGAGAATTCATCAGAGAATCTGTGATGATCAAAAACATCTACTTTCCACCATTGTTCAACTGAAGGATAAGATCATTGACACCTATAAAATAAACTTGGTAATTGAAAACAAAGTTTAGATGGTTTATAACATGCATTTCATTCAATTTAGACATCTAGAGAGACATGCAGTGGCAATAAAACGTGTAGTCACTAGATGTGAGAATTCATCACAGAATCTGTGATGATCAAAAACATCTACTTGACACTCTTGTTCAAATGAAGGAAAAGATCATTGACGACAATAAAATAAACTTGGCAATTGAAAACAAAGTTTAGATGGTTTATAACATGCATTACATTCAATTGAAATTTCCAGAGAGACATGCAGTGGCAACAAAACGTGTAGTCACTAGATGTGAGAATTCATCACAGAATCTGTGATGATCAAAAACATCTACTTTCCACCATTGTTCAACTGAAGGATAAGATCATTGACACCTATAAAATAAACTTGGTAATTGAAAACAAAGTTTAGATGGTTTATAACATGCATTTCATTCAATTTAGACATCTAGAGAGACATGCAGTGGCAACAAAACGTGTAGTCACTAGATGTGAGAATTCATCACAGAATCTGTGATGATCAAAAACATCTACTTGACACTCTTGTTCAAATGAAGGAAAAGATCATTGACGACAATAAAATAAACTTGGCAATTGAAAACAAAGTTTAGATGGTTTATAACATGCATTTCATTCAATTGAAATTTCCAGAGAGACATGCAGTGGCAACAAAACGTGTAGTCACTAGATGTGAGAATTCATCACAGAATCTGTGATGATCAGAAACATCTACTTCCCACCCTTGTTCAACTGAAAGAAAAGATCATTTACGACTATGAAATAAACTTGGCAATTGAAAACAAAGTTTAGATGGTTTATAACATGCATTTCATTCAATTTAGACATCTAGAGAGACATGCAGTGGCAACAAAACGTGTAGTCACTAGATTTGAGAATTCATCACAGAATCTGTGATGATCAAAAACATCTACTTCCCACCCTTGTTCAACTGAAGACAAAGATCATTGACGACAATAAAATAAACTTGGCAATTGAAAACAAAGTTTAGATGGTTTATAACATGCATTTCATTCAATTTAGACATCCAGAGAGACATGCAGTGGCAACAAAACGTGTAGTCACTAGATGTGAGAATTCATCACAGAATCTGTGATGATCAAAAACATCTACTTGACACTCTTGTTCAAATGAAGGAAAAGATCATTGACGACAATAAAATAAACTTGGCAATTGAAAACAAAGTTTAGATGGTTTATAACATGCATTTCATTCAATTGAAACATCCAGAGAGACATGCAGTGGCAACAAAACGTGTAGTCACTAGATGTGAGAATTCATCACAGAATCTGTGATGATCAAAAACATCTACTTCCCACCCTTGTTCAAATGAAGGAAAAGATCATTGACACCTATAAAATAAACTTGGTAATTGAAAACAAAGTTTAGATGGTTTATAACATTCCTTTCATTCAATTTAGACATCTAGAGAGACATGCAGTGGCAACAAAACGTGTAGTCACTAGATGTGAGAATTCATCACAGAATCTGTGATGATCAAAAACATCTACTTCCCACCCATGTTCAACTGAAGAAAAAGATCATTGACGACTATGAAATAAACTTGGCAATTGAAAACAAAGTTTAGATGGTTTATAACATGCATTACATTCAATTGAAATTTCCAGAGAGACATGCAGTGGCAACAAAACGTGTAGTCACTAGATGTGAGAATTCATCACAGAATCTGTGATGATCAAAAACATCTACTTTCCACCATTGTTCAACTGAAGGATAAGATCATTGACACCTATAAAATAAACTTGGTAATTGAAAACAAAGTTTAGATGGTTTATAACATGCATTTCATTCAATTTAGACATCTAGAGAGACATGCAGTGGCAACAAAACGTGTAGTCACTAGATGTGAGAATTCATCACAGAATCTGTGATGATCAAAAACATCTACTTGACACTCTTGTTCAAATGAAGGAAAAGATCATTGACGACAATAAAATAAACTTGACAATTGAAAACAAAGTTTAGATGGTTTATAACATGCATTTCATTCAATTGAAATTTCCAGAGAGACATGCAGTGGCAACAAAACGTGTAGTCACTAGATGTGAGAATTCATCACAGAATCTGTGATGATCAGAAACATCTACTTCCCACCCTTGTTCAACTGAAAGAAAAGATCATTTACGACTATGAAATAAACTTGGCAATTGAAAACAAAGTTTAGATGGTTTATAACATGCATTTCATTCAATTTAGACATCTAGAGAGACATGCAGTGGCAACAAAACGTGTAGTCACTAGATGTGAGAATTCATCACAGAATCTGTGATGATCAAAAACATCTACTTCCCACCCTTGTTCAACTGAAAGAAAAGATCATTTACGACTATGAAATAAACTTGGCAATTGAAAACAAAGTTTAGAAGGTTTATAACATGCATTTCATTCAATTGAAACATCCAGAGAGACATGCAGTGGCAACAAAACGTGTAGTCACTAGATTTGAGAATTCATCACAGAATCTGTGATGATCAAAAACATCTACTTTCCACCCTTGTTCAACTGAAGGATAAGATCATTGACACCTATAAAATAATCTCGGTAAATGAAAACAAAGTTTAGATGGTTTATAACATGCATTTCATTCAATTTAGACTTCTAGAGAGACATGCAGTGGCAACAAAACGTGTAGTCACTAGATGTGAGAATTCATCACAGAATCTGTGATGATCAAAAACATCTACTTCCCACCCCTGTTCAACTGAAAGAAAAGATCATTTACGACAAATGAAATAAACTTGGCAATTGAAAACAAAGTTTAGATGGTTTATAACATGCATTTCATTCAATTGAAACTTCCAGAGAGACATGCAGTGGCAAAAAAACGTGGAGTCACTAGATGTGAGAATTCATCACAGAATCTGTGATGATCAAAAACATCTACTTTCCACCCTTGTTCAACTGAAGGATAAGATCATTGACACCTATAAAATAATCTTGGCAATTGAAGACAAGATTTAGATGGTTTATAACAAGCATTTCATCCACTTGAGTCTTCTAGAGAGACATGCAGTGGCAACAAAACGTGTAGTCACTAGATGTGAGAATTCATCACAGAATCTGTGATGATCAAAAACATCTACTTGACACTCTTGTTCAAATGAAGGAAAAGATCATTGACAACTATATAATAAACTTGGCAATGGAAAACAAAGTTTAAATGGTTTAAAACATGTCTTCCATCAAAGTGAGACTTCTAGAGAGACATGCAGTGGCAACAAAACGTGTAGTCACTAGATGTGAGAATTCATCACAGAATCTGTGATGATCAAAAACATCTACTTTCCACCCTTGTTCAAATGAAGGAAGAGATCATTGACACCTATAAAATAATCTCGGTAATTGAAAACAAAGTTTAGATGGTTTATAACATGCATTTCATTCAATTTAGACTTCTAGAGAGACATGCAGTGGCAACAAAACGTGTAGTCACTAGATGTGAGAATTCATCACAGAATCTGTGATGATCAAAAACATCTACTTTCCACCCTTGTTCAACTGAAGGATAAGATCATTGACACCTATAAAATAAACTTGGCAATTGAAAACAAAGTTTAGATGGTTTATAACATGCATTTCATTCAATTGAAACTTCCAGAGAGACATGCAGTGGCAAAAAAACGTGGAGTCACTAGATGTGAGAATTCATCACAGATTCTGTGATGATCAAAAACATCTACTTCCCACCCTTGTTCAACTGAAAGAAAAGATCATTTACGACTATGAAATAAACTTGGCAATTGAAAACAAAGTTTAGATGGTTTATAACATGCATTTCATTCAATTGAAACTTCCAGAGAGACATGCAGTGGCAAAAAAACGTGGAGTCACTAGATGTGAGAATTCATCACAGAATCTGTGATGATCAAAAACATCTACTTTCCACCCTTGTTCAAATGAAGGAAAAGATCATTGACACCTATAAAATAATCTTGGTAATTGAAAACAAAGTTTAGATGGTTTATAACATGCATTTCATTCAATTTAGACTTCTAGAGAGACATGCAGTGGGAACAAAACGTGTAGTCACTAGATGTGAGAATTCATCACAGAATCTGTGATGATCAAAAACATCTACTTCCCACCCTTGTTCAACTGAAAGAAAAGATCATTTACGACTATGAAATAAACTTGGCAATTGAAAACAAAGTTTAGATGGTTTATAACATGCATTTCATTCAATTTAGACTTCTAGAGAGACATGCAGTGGCAACAAAACGTGTGGTCACCAGATGTGAGAATTCATCACAGAATCTGTGATGATCAAAAACATCTACTTCCCACCCTTGTTCAACTGAAGAAAAAGATCATTGACGACTATGAAATAACCTTGGCAATTGAAAACAAAGTTTAGATGGTTTATAACATGCATTTCATTCAATTGAAATTTACAGAGAGACATGTAGTGGCAACAAAACGTGTAGTCACTAGATGTGAGAATTCATCACAGAATCTGTGACGATCAAAAACATCTACTTCCAACCCTTGTTCAACTGAAAGAAAAGATCATTTACGACTATGAAATAAACTTTGCAATTGAAAACAAAGATTAGATGGTTTATAACATGCATTTCATTCAATTGAAACTTCCAGAGAGACATGCAGTGGCAAAAAAACGTGGAGTCGCTAGATGTGAGAATTCATCGCAGAATCTGTGATGATCAAAAACATTTACTTTCCACCCTTGTTCAAATGAAGGAAAAGATCATTGACACCTATAAAATAATCTTGGTAATTGAAAACAAAGTTTAGATGGTTTATAAAATGCATTTCATTCAATTTAGACTTCTAGAGAGACATGCAGTGGCAACAAAACGTGTAGTCACTAGATGTGAGAATTCATAACAGAAACTGTGATGATCAAAAACATCTACTTCCCACCCTTGTTCAACTGAAAGAAAAGATCATTTACGACTATGAAATAAACTTGGCAATTGAAAACAAAGTTTAGATGGTTTATAACATGCATTTCATTCAATTTAGACTTCTTGAGAGACATGCAGTGGCAACAAAACGTGTGGTCACCAGATGTGAGAATTCATCACAGAATCTGTGATGATCAAAAACATCTACTTCCCACCCTTGTTCAACTGAAAGAAAAGATCATTTACGACTAATGAAATAAACTTGGCAATTGAAAACAAAGTTTAGATGGTTTATAACATGCATTTCATTCAATTTAGACTTCTAGAGAGACATGCAGTGGCAACAAAACGTGTAGTCACTAGATGTGAGAATTCATCACAGAATCTGTGATGATCAAAAACATCTACTTTCCACCCTTGTTCAACTGAAGGATAAGATCATTGACACCTATAAAATAAACTTGGCAATTGAAAACAAAGTTTAGATGGTTTATAACATGCATTTCATTCAATTGAAACTTCCAGAGAGACATGCAGTGGCAAAAAAACGTGGAGTCACTAGATGTGAGAATTCATCACAGATTCTGTGATGATCAAAAACATCTACTTCCCACCCTTGTTCAACTGAAAGAAAAGATCATTTACGACTATGAAATAAACTTGGCAATTGAAAACAAAGTTTAGATGGTTTATAACATGCATTTCATTCAATTGAAACTTCCAGAGAGACATGCAGTGGCAAAAAAACGTGGAGTCACTAGATGTGAGAATTCATCACAGAATCTGTGATGATCAAAAACATCTACTTTCCACCCTTGTTCAAATGAAGGAAAAGATCATTGACACCTATAAAATAATCTTGGTAATTGAAAACAAAGTTTAGATGGTTTATAACATGCATTTCATTCAATTTAGACTTCTAGAGAGACATGCAGTGGGAACAAAACGTGTAGTCACTAGATGTGAGAATTCATCACAGAATCTGTGATGATCAAAAACATCTACTTCCCACCCTTGTTCAACTGAAAGAAAAGATCATTTACGACTATGAAATAAACTTGGCAATTGAAAACAAAGTTTAGATGGTTTATAACATGCATTTCATTCAATTTAGACTTCTAGAGAGACATGCAGTGGCAACAAAACGTGTGGTCACCAGATGTGAGAATTCATCACAGAATCTGTGATGATCAAAAACATCTACTTCCCACCCTTGTTCAACTGAAGAAAAAGATCATTGACGACTATGAAATAACCTTGGCAATTGAAAACAAAGTTTAGATGGTTTATAACATGCATTTCATTCAATTGAAATTTACAGAGAGACATGTAGTGGCAACAAAACGTGTAGTCACTAGATGTGAGAATTCATCACAGAATCTGTGACGATCAAAAACATCTACTTCCAACCCTTGTTCAACTGAAAGAAAAGATCATTTACGACTATGAAATAAACTTTGCAATTGAAAACAAAGATTAGATGGTTTATAACATGCATTTCATTCAATTGAAACTTCCAGAGAGACATGCAGTGGCAAAAAAACGTGGAGTCGCTAGATGTGAGAATTCATCGCAGAATCTGTGATGATCAAAAACATTTACTTTCCACCCTTGTTCAAATGAAGGAAAAGATCATTGACACCTATAAAATAATCTTGGTAATTGAAAACAAAGTTTAGATGGTTTATAAAATGCATTTCATTCAATTTAGACTTCTAGAGAGACATGCAGTGGCAACAAAACGTGTAGTCACTAGATGTGAGAATTCATAACAGAAACTGTGATGATCAAAAACATCTACTTCCCACCCTTGTTCAACTGAAAGAAAAGATCATTTACGACTATGAAATAAACTTGGCAATTGAAAACAAAGTTTAGATGGTTTATAACATGCATTTCATTCAATTTAGACTTCTTGAGAGACATGCAGTGGCAACAAAACGTGTGGTCACCAGATGTGAGAATTCATCACAGAATCTGTGATGATCAAAAACATCTACTTCCCACCCTTGTTCAACTGAAAGAAAAGATCATTTACGACTAATGAAATAAACTTGGCAATTGAAAACAAAGTTTAGATGGTTTATAACATGCATTTCATTCAATTGAAACTTCCAGAGAGACATGCAGTGGCAACAAAACGTGTAGTCACTAGATGTGAGAATTCATCACAGAATCTGTGATGATCAAAAACATCTACTTCCCACCCTTGTTCAACTGAAGAAAAAGATCATTGACGACAATAAAATAAACTTGGCAATTGAAAACAAAGTTTATATGGTTTATAACATGCATTTCATTCAATTGAAATTTCCAGAGAGACATGCAGTGGCAAGAAAACGTGTAGTCACTAGATGCGAGAGTTCATCACAGAATCTGTGATGATCAAAAACATCTGCTTCCCACCCTTGTTCAACTGAAAGAAAAGATAATTTACGACTATGAAATAAACTTGGCAATTGAAAACAAAGTTTAGATGGTTTATAACATGCATTTCATTCAATTGAAACTTCCAGAGAGACATGCAGTGGCAACAAAACGTGTAGTCACTAGATGTGAGAATTCATCACAGAATCTGTGATGATCAAAAACATCTACTTCCCACCCTTGTTCAACTGAAAGAAAAGATCATTTACGACTATGAAATAAACTTGGCAATTGAAAACAAAGTTTAGATGGTTTATAACATGCATTTCATTCAATTTAGACTTCTAGAGAGACATGCAGTGGCAACAAAACGTGTAGTCACTAGATGTGAGAATTCATCACAGAATCTGTGATGATCAAAAACATCTACTTCCCACCCTTGTTCAACTGAAAGAAAAGATCATTTACGACTATGAAATAAACTTGGCAATTGAAAACAAAGTTTAGATGGTTTATAACATGAATTTCATTCAATTGAAACTTCCAGAGAGACATGCAGTGGCAAAAAAACGTGGAGTCACTAGATGTGAGAATTCATCACAGAATCTGTGATGATCAAAAACATCTACTTTCCACCCTTGTTCAACTGAAGGATAAGATCATTGACACCTATAAAATAAACTTGGTAATTGAAAACAAAGTTTAGATGGTTTATAACATGCATTTCATTCAATTTAGACATCTAGAGAGACATGCAGTGGCAACAAAACGTGTAGTCACTAGATGTGAGAATTCATCACAGAATCTGTGATGATCAAAAACATCTACTTCCCACCCTTGTTCAACTGAAAGAAAAGATCATTTACGACTATGAAATAAACTTGGCAATTGAAAACAAAGTTTAGATGGTTTATAACATGCACTTCATTCAATTTAGACATCTAGAGAGACATGCAGTGGCAACAAAACGTGTAGTCACTAGATGTGAGAATTCATCACAGAATCTGTGATGATCAAAAACATCTACTTCCCACCCTTGTTCAACTGAAGAAAAAGATCATTGACGACAATAAAATAAACTTGGCAATTGAAAACAAAGTTTATATGGTTTATAACATGCATTTCATTCAATTGAAATTTCCAGAGAGACATGCAGTGGCAACAAAACGTGTAGTCACTAGATGCGAGAGTTCATCACAGAATCTGTGATGATCAAAAACATCTGCTTCCCACCCTCGTTCAACGGAAAGAAAAGATCATTTACGACTATGAAATAAACTTGGCAATTGAAAACAATGTTTAGATGGTTTATAACATGCATTTCATTCAATTGAAACTTCCAGAGAGACATGCAGTGGCAACAAAACGTGTAGTCACTAGATGTGAGAATTCATCACAGAATCTGTGATGATCAAAAACATCTACTTCCCACCCTTGTTCAACTGAAAGAAAAGATCATTTACAACTATGAAATAAACTTGGCAATTGAAAACAAAGTTTAGATGGCTTATAACATGCATTTCATTCAACTGAAACTTCCAGAGAGACATGCAGTGGCAAAAAGACGTGGATTCACTAGATGTGAGAATTCATCACAGAATCTGTGATGATCAAAAACATCTACTTTCCACCCTTGTTCAACTGAAGGATAAGATCATTGACACCTATAAAATAATCTTGGCAATTGAAGACAAGATTTAGATGGTTTATAACAAGCATTTCTTCCACTTGAGTCTTCTAGAAAGACATGCAGTGGCAACAAAACGTGTAGTCACTAGATGTGAGAATTCATCACAGAATCTGTGATGATCAAAAACATCTACTTCACACTCTTTTTCAAATGAAGGAAAAGATCATTGACAACTATATAATAAACTTGGCAATTGAAAACAAAGTTTAGATGGTTTATAACATGCATTTCATTCAATTGAAACTTCCAGAGAGACATGCAGTGGCAAAAAAACGTGGAGTCACTAGATATGAGAATTCATCACAGAATCTGTGATGATCAAAAACATCTACTTTCCACCCTTGTTCAAATGAAGGAAAACATCATTGACACCTATAAAATAATCTTGGTAACTGAAAACAAAGTTTAGATGGATTATAACATGCATTTCATTCAATTTAGACTTCTAGAGAGACATGCAGTGGCAACAAAACGTGTCACTAGATGTGAGAATTCATCACAGAAACTGTGATGATCAAAAACATCTACTTCCCACCCTTGTTCAACTGAAAGAAAAGATCATTTAAGACTATGAAATAAACTTGGCAATTGAAAACAAAGTTTAGATGGTTTATAACATGCATTTCATTCAATTGAAACTTCCAGAGAGACATGCAGTGGCAAAAAAATGTGGAGTCACTAGATGTGAGAATTCATAACAGAATCTGTGATGATCAAAAACATCTACTTTCCACCCTTGTTCAACTGAAGGAAAAGATCATTGACACCTATAAAATAATCTTGGTAATTGAAAACAAAGTTTAGATGGTTTATAACATGCATTTCATTCAATTTAGACTTCTAGAGAGACATGCAGTGGCAACAAAACGTGTAGTCACTAGATGTGAGAATTCATCACAGAATCTGTGATGATCAAAAACATCTACTTCCCACCACTGTTCAACTGAAAGAAAAGATCATTTACGACTATGAAATAAACTTGGCAATTGAAAACAAAGTTTAGATGGTTTATAACATGCATTTCATTCAATTGAAACTTCCAGAGAGACATGCAGTGGCAAAAAAACGTGGAGTCACTAGATGTGAGAATTCATCACAGAATCTGTGATGATCAAAAACATCTACTTTCCACCCTTGTTCAACTGAAGAAAAAGATCATTGACGACTATGAAATAAACTTGGCAATTGAAAACAAAGTTTAGATGGTTTATAACATGCATTTCATTCAATTGAAATTTCCAGAGAGACATGCAGTGGCAACAAAACGTGTAGTCACTAGATGTGAGAATTCATCACAGAATCTGTGATGATCAAAAACATCTACTTCCCACCCCTGTTCAACTGAAAGAAAAGATCATTTACGACTATGAAATAAACTTGGCAATTGAAAACAAAGTTTAGATGGTTTATAACATGCATTTCATTCAATTGAAACTTCCAGAGAGACATGCAGTGGCAAAAAAAGGTGGAGTCACTAGATGTGAGAACTCATCACAGAATCTGTGATATTCAAAAACATCTACTTTCCACCCTTGTTCAAATGAAGGAAAAGATCATTGACACCTATAAAATGATCTTGGTAATTGAAAACAAAGTTTAGATGGTTTATAACATGCATTTCATTCAATTTAGACTTCTAGAGAGACATGCAGTGGCAACAAAACGTGTAGTCACTAGATGTGAGAATTCATCACAGAATCTGTGATGATCAAAAACATCTACTTTCCACCCTTGTTCAAATGAAGGAAAAGATCATTGACACCTATAAAATAATCTTGGTAATTGAAAACAAAGTTTGGATGGTTTATAACATGCATTTCATTCAATTGAAACTTCAAGAGAGACATGCAGTGGCAAAAAAACGTGGAGTCACTAGATGTGAGAATTCATCACAGAATCTGTGATGATCAAAAACATCTACTTTCCACCCTTGTTCAAATGAAGGAAAAGATCATTGACACCTATAAAATAATCTTGGTAATTGAAAACAATGTTTAGATGGTTTATAACATGCATTTCATTCAATTTAGGCTTCTAGAGAGACATGCAGTGGCAACAAAACGTGTAGTCACTCGATGTGAGAATTCATCACAGAATCTGTGATGATCAAAAACATCTACTTCCCACCCCTGTTCAACTGAAAGAAAAGATCATTTACGACTATGAAGTAAATTTGGCAATTGAAAACAAAGTTTAGATGGTTTATAACATGCATTTCATTCAATTGAAACTTCCAGAGAAACATGCAGTGGCAACAAAACGTGTAGTCACTAGATGTGAGAATTCATCACAGAATCTGTGATGATCAAAAACATCTACTTCCCACCCTTGTTCAACTGAAGAAAAAGATCATTGACGACAATAAAATAAACTTGGCAATTGAAAACAAAGTTTATATGGTTTATAACATGCATTTCATTCAATTGAAATTTCCAGAGAGACATGCAGTGGCAACAAAACGTGTAGTCACTAGATGTGAGAATTCATCACAGAATCAGTGATGATCAAAAACATCTACTTTCCACCCTTGTTAAACAAGGATAAGATCATTGACACCTATAAAATAAACTTGGTAATTGAAAACAAAGTTTAGATGGTTTATAACATGCATTTCATTCAATTTAGACATCTAGAGAGACATGCAGTGGCAACAAAACGTGTAGTCACTAGATGTGAGAATTCATCACAGAATCTGTGATGATCAAAAACATCTACTTCCCACCCCTGTTCAACTGAAAGAAAAGATCATTTACGACTATGAAATAAACTTGGCAATTGAAAACAAAGTTTAGATGGTTTATAACATGCATTTCATTCAATTGAAACTTCCAGAGAGACATGCAGTGGCAAAAAAACGTGGAGTCACTAGATGTGAGAATTCATCACAGAATCTGTGGTGATCAAAAACATCTACTTTCCACCCTTGTTCAAATGAAGGAAAAGATCATTGACACCTATAAAATAATCTTGGTAATTGAAAACAAAGTTTAGATGGTTTATAACATGCATTTCATTCAATTTAGACTTCTAGAGAGACATGCAGTGGCAACAAAACGTGTAGTCACTAGATGTGAGAATTCATCACAGAATCTGTGATGATCAAAAACATCTACTTCCCACACTTGTTCAACTGAAAGAAAAGATCATTTACGACTATGAAATAAACTTGGCAATTGAAAACAAAGTTTAGATGGTTTATAACATGCATTTCATTCAATTGAAACTTCCAGAGAAACATGCAGTGGCAACAAAACGTGTAGTCACTAGATGTGAGAATTCATCACAGAATCTGTGATGATCAAAAACATCTACTTCCCACCCTTGTTCAACTGAAGAAAAAGATCATTGACGACAATAAAATAAACTTGGCAATTGAAAACAAAGTTTATATGGTTTATAACATGCATTTCATTCAATTGAAATTTCCAGAGAGACATGCAGTGGCAACAAAACGTGTAGTCACTAGATGTGAGAATTCATTACAGAATCAGTGATGATCAAAAACATCTACTTTCCACCCTTGTTAAACAAGGATAAGATCATTGACACCTATAAAATAATCTTGGTAATTGAAAACAAAGTTTAGATGGTTTATAACATGCATTTCATTCAATTTAGACTTCTAGAGAGACATGCAGTGGCAACAAAACGTGTAGTCACTAGATGTGAGAATTCATCACAGAATCTGTGATGATCAAAAACATCTACTTCCCACCCTTGTTCAACTGAAAGAAAAGATCATTTACGACTATGAAATAAACTTGGCAATTGAAAACAAAGTTTAGATGGTTTATAACATGCATTTAATTCAATTGATACTTCAAGAGAGACATGCAGTGGAAACAAAACGTGTAGTCACTAGATGTGAGAATTCATCACAGAATCTGTGATGATCAAAAACATCTACTTTCCACCCTTGTTCAACTGAAGAATAAGATCATTGACACCTATAAAATAAACTTGGTAATTGAAAACAAAGTTTAGATGGTTTATAACATGCATTTCATTCAATTTAGACATCTAGAGAGACATGCAGTGGCAACAAAACGTGTAGTCACTAGATGTGAGAATTCATCACAGAATCAGTGATGATCAAAAACATCTACTTTCCACCCTTGTTAAACAAGGATAAGATCATTGACACCTATAAAATAAACTTGGTAATTGAAAACAAAGTTTAGATGGTTTATAACATGCATTTCATTCAATTTAGACATCTAGAGAGACATGCAGTGGCAACAAAACGTGTAGTCACTAGATGTGAGAATTCATCACAGAATCTGTGATGATCAAAAACATCTACTTCCCACCCCTGTTCAACTGAAAGAAAAGATCATTTACGACTATGAAATAAACTTGGCAATTGAAAACAAAGTTTAGATGGTTTATAACATGCATTTCATTCAATTGAAACTTCCAGAGAGACATGCAGTGGCAAAAAAACCTGGAGTCACTAGATGTGAGAATTCATCACAGAATCTGTGGTGATCAAAAACATCTACTTTCCACCCTTGTTCAAATGAAGGAAAAGATCATTGACACCTATAAAATAATCTTGGTAATTGAAAACAAAGTTTAGATGGTTTATAACATGCATTTCATTCAATTTAGACTTCTAGAGAGACATGCAGTGGCAACAAAACATGTAGTCACTAGATGTGAGAATTCATCACAGAATCTGTGATGATCAAAAACATCTACTTCCCACCCTTGTTCAACTGAAGAAAAAGATCATTGACGACAATAAAATAAACTTGGCAATTAAAAACAAAGTTTATATGGTTTATAACATGCATTTCATTCAATTGAAATTTCCAGAGAGACATGCAGTGGCAACAAAACGTGTAGTCACTAGATGTGAGAATTCATCACAGAATCAGTGATGATCAAAAACATCTACTTTCCACCCTTGTTAAACAAGGATAAGATCATTGACACCTATAAAATAATCTTGGTAATTGAAAACAAAGTTTAGATGGTTTATAACATGCATTTCATTCAATTTAGACTTCTAGAGAGACATGCAGTGGCAACAAAACGTGTAGTCACTAGATGTGAGAATTCATCACAGAATCTGTGATGATCAAAAACATCTACTTCCCACCCTTGTTCAACTGAAAGAAAAGATCATTTACGACTATGAAATAAACTTGGCAATTGAAAACAAAGTTTAGATGGTTTATAACATGCATTTAATTCAATTGATACTTCAAGAGAGACATGCAGTGGAAACAAAACGTGTAGTCACTAGATGTGAGAATTCATCACAGAATCTGTGATGATCAAAAACATCTACTTTCCACCCTTGTTCAACTGAAGAATAAGATCATTGACACCTATAAAATAAACTTGGTAATTGAAAACAAAGTTTAGATGGTTTATAACATGCATTTCATTCAATTTAGACATCTAGAGAGACATGCAGTGGCAACAAAACGTGTAGTCACTAGATGTGAGAATTAATCACAGAATCTGTGATGATCAAAAACATCTACTTCCCACCCTTGTTCAACTGAAAGAAAAGATCATTTATGACTGTGAAATAAACTTGGCAATTGAAAACAAAGTTTAGATGGTTTATAACATGCATTTCACTCAATTGAAACTTCCAGAGAGACATGCAGTGGCAACAAAACGTGTAGTCACTAGATGTGAGAATTCATCACAGAATCTGTGATGATCAAAAACATCTACTTCCCATCCTTGTTCAACTGAAGAAAAAGATCATTGACGACAATAAAATGAACTTGGCAATTGAAAACAAAGTTTATATGGTTTATAACATGCATTTCATTCAATTGAAATTTCCAAAGAGACATGCAGTGGCAACAAAACGTGTAGTCACTAGATGTGAGAATTCATCACAGAATCTGTGATGATCAAAAACATCTACTTCCCACCCTTGTTCAACTAAAGGAAAAGATCATTGACGACTATGAAATAAACTTGGCAATTGAAAACAAAGTTTAGATGGTTTATAACATGCATTTCATTCAATTGAAATTTCCAGAGAGACATGCAGTGGCAACAAAACGTGTAGTCACTAGATGTGAGAATTCATCACAGAATCTGTAATGATCAAAAACATGTACTTCACTCCCTTTTTCAACTTAAAGAAAAGATCATTCACGACTATGAAATAAACTTGGCAATTGAGAACAAAGTTTAGATGGTTTATAACATGCATTACATTCAATTGAAATTTCGAGAGAGACATGCAGTTGCAACAAAACGTGTAGTCACTAGATGTGAGAATTCATCACAGAATCTGTGATGATCAAAAACATCTACTTCCCACCCTTGTTCAACTGAAGAAAAAGATCATTGACACCTATAGAATAATCTTGGTAATTGAAACCAAAGTTTAGATGGTTTATAACATGCATTTCATTCAATTTAGACATCTAGAGAGACATGCAGTGGCAACAAAATGTGTAGTCACTAGATGTGAGAATTCATCACAGAATCTGTGATGATCAAAAACATCTACTTGACACTCTTGTTCAAATGAAGGAAAAGATCATTGACAACTATATAATAAACTTGGCAATTGCAAACAAAGTTTAAATGGTTTAAAACATGTCTTCCATCAAAGTGAGACTTCTAGAGAGACATGCAGTGGCAACAAAACGTGTAGTCACTAGATGTGAGAATTCATCACAGAATATGTGATGATCAAAAAAAACTACTTCACACCCTTGTTCAACTGAAGGAAAAGATTATTGACAACCATATAATAAATTTGGCGATTGAAAACAAAGTTTAGATGGTTTATAAAATGCATTTAATTCAATTGATACTTCTAGAGAGACATGCAGTGGTAACAAAACGTGTAGTCACTAGATGTGAGAATTCATCACAGAATCTGTGATGATCAAAAACATCTACTTTCCACCCTTGTTCAAATGAAGGAAAAGATCATTGACACCTATAAAATAATCTTGGTAATTGAAAACAAAGTTTAGATGGTTTATAACATGCATTTCATTCAATTTAGACTTCTAGAGAGACATGCAGTGGCAACAAAACGTGTAGTCACTAGATGTGAGAATTCATCACAGAATCTGTGATGATCAAAAACATCTACTTCCCACCCCTGTTCAACTGAAAGAAAAGATCATTTACGACTATGAAATAAACTTGGCAATTGAAAACAAAGTTTAGATGGTTTATAACATGCATTTCATTCAATTGAAACTTCCAGAGAGACATGCAGTGGCAAAAAAACGTGGAGTCACTAGATGTGAGAATTCATCACAGAATCTGTGATGATCAAAAACATCTACTTTCCACCCTTGTTCAAATGAAGGAAAAGATCATTTACACCTATAAAATAATCTTGGTAATTGAAAACAAAGTTTAGATGTTTTATAACATGCACTTCATTCAATTTAGACTTCTAGAGAGACATGCAGTGGCAACAAAACGTGTAGTCACTAGATGTGAGAATTCATCACAGAATCTGTGATGATCAAAAACATCTACTTCCCACCCTTGTTCAACTGAAGAAAAAGATCATTGACACCTATAAAATAATCTTGGTAATTGAAACCAAAGTTTAGATGGTTTATAACATGCATTTCATTCAATTTAGACTTCTAGAGAGACATGCAGTGGCAACAAAATGTGTAGTCACTAGATGTGAGAATTCATCACAGAATCTGTGATGATCAAAAACATCTACTTGACACTCTTGTTCAAATGAAGGAAAAGATCATTGACAGCTATATAATAAACTTGGCAATTGAAAACAAAGTTTAAATGGTTTAAAACATGTCTTCCATCAAAGTGAGACTTCTAGAGAGACATGCAGTGGCAACAAAACGTGTAGTCACTAGATGTGAGAATTCATCACAGAATATGTGATGATCAAAAAAAACTACTTCATACCCTTGTTCAACTGAAGGAAAAGATTATTGACAACCATATAATAAATTTGGCGATTGAAAACAAAGTTTAGATGGTTTATAACATGCATTTCATCCAATTGAGTCTTCTAGAGAGACATGCGGTGACGACAAAACGTGTAGTCACTAGATGTGAGAATTCATCACAGAATCTGTGATGATCAAAAACATCTACTTCCCACCCTTGTTCAACTGAAGAAAAAGATCATTGATGACTATGAAATAAACTTGGCAATTGAAAACAAAGTTTAGATGGTTTATAACATGCATTACATTCAATTGAAATTTCCAGAGAGACATGCAGTGGCAACAAAACGTGTAGTCACTAGATGTGAGAATTCATCACAGAATCTGTGATGATCAAAAACATCTACTTTCCACCCTTGTTCAAATGAAGGAAAAGATCATTGACACCTATAAAATAATGTTGGTAATTGAAAATAAAGTTTAGATGGTTTATAACATGCATTTCATTCAATTTAGACTTCTAGAGAGACATGCAGTGGCAACAAAACGTGTAGTCACTAGATGTGAGAATTCATCACAGAATCTGTGATGATCAAAAACATCTACTTGACACTCTTGTTCAAATGAAGGAAAAGATCATTGACGACAATAAAATAAACTTGGCAATTGAAAACAAAGTTTAGATGGTTTATAACATGCATTTCATTCAATTGAAATTTCCAGAGAGACATGCAGTGGCAACAAAACGTGTAGTCACTAGATGTGAGAATTCATCACAGAATCTGTGATGATCAAAAACATCTACTTCCCACCCTTGTTCAACTGAAAGAAAAGATCATTTACGACTATGAAATAAACTTGGCAATTGAAAACAAAGTTTAGATGGTTTATAACATGCATTTCATTCAATTTAGCCATCTAGAGAGACATGCAGTGGCAACAAAACGTGTAGTCACTAGATGTGAGAATTCATCACAGAATCTGTGATGATCAAAAACATCTACTTCCCACACTTGTTCAACTGAAAGAAAAGATCATTTACGACTATGAAATAAACTTGGCAATTGAAAACAAAGTTTAGATGGTTTATAACATGCATTTCATTCAATTGAAACATCCAGAGAGACATGCAGTGGCAACAAAACGTGTAGTCACTAGATTTGAGAATTCATCACAGAATCTGTGATGATCAAAAACATCTACTTCCCACCCTTGTTCAACTGAAGACAAAGATCATTGACGACAATAAAATAAACTTGGCAATTGAAAACAAAGTTTAGATGGTTTATAACATGCATTTCATTCAATTTAGACATCTAGAGAGACATGCAGTGGCAACAAAACGTGTAGTCACTAGATGTGAGAATTCATCACAGAATCTGTGATGATCAAAAACATCTACTTGACACTCTTGTTCAAATGAAGGAAAAGATCATTGACGACAATAAAATAAACTTGGCAATTGAAAACAAAGTTTAGATGGTTTATAACATGCATTTCATTCAATTGAAACATCCAGAGAGACATGCAGTGGCAACAAAACGTGTAGTCACTAGATGTGAGAATTCATCACAGAATCTGTGATGATCAAAAACATCTACTTCCCACCCTTGTTCAAATGAAGGAAAATATCATTGACACCTATAAAATAAACTTGGTAATTGAAAACAAAGTTTAGATGGTTTATAACATTCCTTTCATTCAATTTAGACATCTAGAGAGACATGCAGTGGCAACAAAACATGTAGTCACTAGATGTGAGAATTCATCACAGAATCTGTGATGATCAAAAACATCTACTTCCCACCCATGTTCAACTGAAGAAAAAGATCATTGACGACTATGAAATAAACTTGGCAATTGAAAACAAAGTTTAGATGGTTTATAACATGCATTTCATTCAATTTAGCCATCTAGAGAGACATGCAGTGGCAACAAAACGTGTAGTCACTAGATGTGAGAATTCATCACAGAATCTGTGATGATCAAAAACATCTACTTCCCACACTTGTTCAACTGAAAGAAAAGATCATTTACGACTATGAAATAAACTTGGCAATTGAAACAAAGTTTAGATGGTTTATAACATGCATTTCATTCAATTGAAACATCCAGAGAGACATGCAGTGGCAACAAAACGTGTAGTCACTAGATTTGAGAATTCATCACAGAATCTGTGATGATCAAAAACATCTACTTCCCACCCTTGTTCAACTGAAGACAAAGATCATTGACGACAATAAAATAAACTTGGCAATTGAAAACAAAGTTTAGATGGTTTATAACATGCATTTCATTCAATTTAGACATCTAGAGAGACATGCAGTGGCAACAAAACGTGTAGTCACTAGATGTGAGAATTCATCACAGAATCTGTGATGATCAAAAACATCTACTTGACACTCTTGTTCAAATGAAGGAAAAGATCATTGACGACAATAAAATAAACTTGGCAATTGAAAACAAAGTTTAGATGGTTTATAACATGCATTTCATTCAATTGAAACATCCAGAGAGACATGCAGTGGCAACAAAACGTGTAGTCACTAGATGTGAGAATTCATCACAGAATCTGTGATGATCAAAAACATCTACTTCCCACCCTTGTTCAAATGAAGGAAAATATCATTGACACCTATAAAATAAACTTGGTAATTGAAAACAAAGTTTAGATGGTTTATAACATTCCTTTCATTCAATTTAGACATCTAGAGAGACATGCAGTGGCAACAAAACATGTAGTCACTAGATGTGAGAATTCATCACAGAATCTGTGATGATCAAAAACATCTACTTCCCACCCATGTTCAACTGAAGAAAAAGATCATTGACGACTATGAAATAAACTTGGCAATTGAAAACAAAGTTTAGATGGTTTATAACATGCATTTCATTCAATTTAGACTTCTAGAGAGACATGCAGTGGCAACAAAACGTGTAGTCACTAGATGTGAGAATTCATCACAGAATCTGTGATGATCAAAAACATCTACTTCCCACCCCTGTTCAACTGAAAGAAAAGATCATTTACGACTAATGAAATAAACTTGGCAATTGAAAACAAAGTTTAGATGGTTTATAACATGCATTTCATTCAATTGAAACTTCCAGAGAGACATGCAGTGGCAAAAAAACGTGGAGTCACTAGATGTGAGAATTCATCACAGAATCTGTGATGATCAAAAACATCTACTTTCCACCCTTGTTCAACTGAAGGATAAGATCATTGACACCTATAAAATAATCTTGGCAATTGAAGACAAGATTTAGATGGTTTATAACAAGCATTTCATCCACTTGAGTCTTCTAGAGAGACATGCAGTGGCAACAAAACGTGTAGTCACTAGATGTGAGAATTCATCACAGAATCTGTGATGATCAAAAACATCTACTTGACACTCTTGTTCAAATGAAGGAAAAGATCATTGACAACTATATAATAAACTTGGCAATTGAAAACAAAGTTTAAATGGTTTAAAACATGTCTTCCATCAAAGTGAGACTTCTAGAGAGACATGCAGTGGCAACAAAACGTGTAGTCACTAGATGTGAGAATTCATCACAGAATCTGTGATGATCAAAAACATCTACTTTCCACCCTTGTTCAAATGAAGGAAGAGATCATTGACACCTATAAAATAATCTCGGTAATTGAAAACAAAGTTTAGATGGTTTATAACATGCATTTCATTCAATTTAGACTTCTAGAGAGACATGCAGTGGCAACAAAACGTGTAGTCACTAGATGTGAGAATTCATCACAGAATCTGTGATGATCAAAAACATCTACTTTCCACCCTTGTTCAACTGAAGGATAAGATCATTGACACCTATAAAATAATCTTGGCAATTGAAGACAAGATTTAGATGGTTTATAACAAGCATTTCATCCACTTGAGTCTTCTAGAGAGACATGCAGTGGCAACAAAACGTGTAGTCACTAGATGTGAGAATTCAACACAAAATCTGTGATGATCAAAAACATCTACTTGACACTCTTGTTCAAATGAAGGAAAAGATCATTGACAACTATATAATAAACTTGGCAATTGAAAACAAAGTTTAAATGGTTTAAAACATGTCTTCCATCAAAGTGAGTCTTCTAGAGAGACATGCAGTGGCAACAAAACGTGTAGTCACTAGATGTGAGAATTCATCACAGAATCTGTGATGATCAAAAACATCTACTTTCCACCCTTGTTCAAATGAAGGAAGAGATCATTGACACCTATAAAATAATCTCGGTAATTGCAAACAAAGTTTAGATGGTTTATAACATGCATTTCATTCAATTTAGACTTCTAAAGAGACATGCAGTGGCAACAAAACGTGTAGTCACTAGATGTGAGAATTCATCACAGAATCTGTGATGATCAAAAACATCTACTTCCCACCCCTGTTCAACTGAAAGAAAAGATCATTTACGACCAATGAAATAAACTTGGCAATTGAAAACAAAGTTTAGATGGTTTATAACATGCATTTCATTCAATTGAAACTTCCAGAGAGACATGCAGTGGCAAAAAAACGTGGAGTCACTAGATGTGAGAATTCATCACAGATTCTGTGATGATCAAAAACATCTACTTCCCACCCTTGTTCAACTGAAAGAAAAGATCATTTACGACTATGAAATAAACTTGGCAATTGAAAACAAAGTTTAGATGGTTTATAACATGCATTTCATCCAATTTAGACTTCTAGAGAGACATGCAGTGGCAACAAAACGTGTAGTCACTAGATGTGAGAATTCATCACAGAATCTGTGATGATCAAAAACATCTACTTCCCACCCCTGTTCAACTGAAAGAAAAGATCATTTACGACTATGAAATAAACTTGGCAATTGAAAACAAAGTTTAGATGGTTTATAACATGCATTTCATTCAATTGAAACTTCCAGAGAGACATGCAGTGGCAAAAAAACGTGGAGTCACTAGATGTGATAATTCATCACAGAATCTGTGATGATCAAAAACATCTACTTTCCACCCTTGTTCAAATGAAGGAAAAGATCATTGACACCTATAAAATAATCTTGGTAATTGAAAACAAAGTTTAAATGGTTTATAACATGCATTTCATTCAATTTAGACTTCTAGAGAGACATGCAGTGGCAACAAAACGTGTAGTCACTAGATGTGAGAATTCATCACAGAATCTGTGATAATCAAAAACATCTACTTCCCACCCTTGTTCAACTGAAAGAAAAGATCATTTACGACTATGAAATAAACTTGGCAATTGAAAACAAAGTTTAGATGGTTTATAACATGCATTTCATTCAATTTAGACTTCTAGAGAGACATGCAGTGGCAACAAAACGTGTGGTCACCAGATGTGAGAATTCATCACAGAATCTGTGATGATCAAAAACATCTACTTCCCACCCTTGTTCAACTGAAGAAAAAGATCATTTACGACTAATGAAATAACCTTGGCAATTGAAAACAAAGTTTAGATGGTTTATAACATGCATTTCATTCAATTGAAATTTACAGAGAGACATGTAGTGGCAACAAAACGTGTAGTCACTAGATGTGAGAATTCATCACAGAATCTGTGATGATCAAAAACATCTACTTCCCACCCTTGTTCAACTGAAAGAAAAGATCATTTACGACTATGAAATAAACTTTGCAATTGAAAACAAAGATTAGATTGTTTATAACATGCATTTCATTCAATTGAAACTTCCAGAGAGACATGCAGTGGCAAAAAAACGTGGAGTCGCTAGATGTGAGAATTCATCGCAGAATCTGTGATGATCAAAAACATTTACTTTCCACCCTTGTTCAAATGAAGGAAAAGATCATTGACACCTATAAAATAATCTTGGTAATTGAAAACAAAGTTTAGATGGTTTATAAAATGCATTTCATTCAATTTAGACTTCTAGAGAGACATGCAGTGGCAACAAAACGTGTAGTCACTAGATGTGAGAATTCATAACAGAAACTGTGATGATCAAAAACATCTACTTCCCACCCTTGTTCAACTGAAAGAAAAGATCATTTACGACTATGAAATAAACTTGGCAATTAAAAACAAAGTTTAGATGGTTTATAACATGCATTTCATTCAATTTAGACTTCTAGAGAGACATGCAGTGGCAACAAAACGTGTGGTCACCAGATGTGAGAATTCATCACAGAATCTGTGATGATCAAAAACATCTACTTGACACTCTTGTTCAAATGAAGGAAAAGATCATTGACAACTATATAATAAACTTGGCAATTGAAAACAAAGTTTAAATGGTTTAAAACATGTCTTCCATCAAAGTGAGACTTCTAGAGAGACATGCAGTGGCAACAAAACGTGTAGTCACTAGATGTGAGAATTCATCACAGAATCTGTGATGATCAAAAACATCTACTTTCCACCCTTGTTCAAATGAAGGAAGAGATCATTGACACCTATAAAATAATCTCGGTAATTGAAAACAAAGTTTAGATGGTTTATAACATGCATTTCATTCAATTTAGACTTCTAGAGAGACATGCAGTGGCAACAAAACGTGTAGTCACTAGATGTGAGAATTCATCACAGAATCTGTGATGATCAAAAACATCTACTTTCCACCCTTGTTCAACTGAAGGATAAGATCATTGACACCTATAAAATAATCTTGGCAATTGAAGACAAGATTTAGATGGTTTATAACAAGCATTTCATCCACTTGAGTCTTCTAGAGAGACATGCAGTGGCAACAAAACGTGTAGTCACTAGATGTGAGAATTCAACACAAAATCTGTGATGATCAAAAACATCTACTTGACACTCTTGTTCAAATGAAGGAAAAGATCATTGACAACTATATAATAAACTTGGCAATTGAAAACAAAGTTTAAATGGTTTAAAACATGTCTTCCATCAAAGTGAGTCTTCTAGAGAGACATGCAGTGGCAACAAAACGTGTAGTCACTAGATGTGAGAATTCATCACAGAATCTGTGATGATCAAAAACATCTACTTTCCACCCTTGTTCAAATGAAGGAAGAGATCATTGACACCTATAAAATAATCTCGGTAATTGAAAACAAAGTTTAGATGGTTTATAACATGCATTTCATTCAATTTAGACTTCTAAAGAGACATGCAGTGGCAACAAAACGTGTAGTCACTAGATGTGAGAATTCATCACAGAATCTGTGGTGATCAAAAACATCTACTTCCCACCCCTGTTCAACTGAAAGAAAAGATCATTTACGACCAATGAAATAAACTTGGCAATTGAAAACAAAGTTTAGATGGTTTATAACATGCATTTCATTCAATTGAAACTTCCAGAGAGACATGCAGTGGCAAAAAAACGTGGAGTCACTAGATGTGAGAATTCATCACAGATTCTGTGATGATCAAAAACATCTACTTCCCACCCTTGTTCAACTGAAAGAAAAGATCATTTACGACTATGAAATAAACTTGGCAATTGAAAACAAAGTTTAGATGGTTTATAACATGCATTTCATCCAATTTAGACTTCTAGAGAGACATGCAGTGGCAACAAAACGTGTAGTCACTAGATGTGAGAATTCATCACAGAATCTGTGATGATCAAAAACATCTACTTCCCACCCCTGTTCAACTGAAAGAAAAGATCATTTACGACTATGAAATAAACTTGGCAATTGAAAACAAAGTTTAGATGGTTTATAACATGCATTTCATTCAATTGAAACTTCCAGAGAGACATGCAGTGGCAAAAAAACGTGGAGTCACTAGATGTGATAATTCATCACAGAATCTGTGATGATCAAAAACATCTACTTTCCACCCTTGTTCAAATGAAGGAAAAGATCATTGACACCTATAAAATAATCTTGGTAATTGAAAACAAAGTTTAAATGGTTTATAACATGCATTTCATTCAATTTAGACTTCTAGAGAGACATGCAGTGGCAACAAAACGTGTAGTCACTAGATGTGAGAATTCATCACAGAATCTGTGATAATCAAAAACATCTACTTCCCACCCTTGTTCAACTGAAAGAAAAGATCATTTACGACTATGAAATAAACTTGGCAATTGAGAACAAAGTTTAGATGGTTTATAACATGCATTTCATTCAATTTAGACTTCTAGAGAGACATGCAGTGGCAACAAAACGTGTGGTCACCAGATGTGAGAATTCATCACAGAATCTGTGATGATCAAAAACATCTACTTCCCACTCTTGTTCAACTGAAGAAAAAGATCATTGACGACTATGAAATAACCTTGGCAATTGAAAACAAAGTTTAGATGGTTTATAACATGCATTTCATTCAATTGAAATTTACAGAGAGACATGTAGTGGCAACAAAACGTGTAGTCACTAGATGTGAGAATTCATCACAGAATCTGTGATGATCAAAAACATCTACTTCCCACCCTTGTTCAACTGAAAGAAAAGATCATTTACGACTATGAAATAAACTTTGCAATTGAAAACAAAGATTAGATGGTTTATAACATGCATTTCATTCAATTGAAACTTCCAGAGAGACATGCAGTGGCAAAAAAACGTGGAGTCGCTAGATGTGAGAATTCATCGCAGAATCTGTGATGATCAAAAACATTTACTTTCCACCCTTGTTCAAATGAAGGAAAAGATCATTGACACCTATAAAATAATCTTGGTAATTGAAAACAAAGTTTAGATGGTTTATAAAATGCATTTCATTCAATTTAGACTTCTAGAGAGACATGCAGTGGCAACAAAACGTGTAGTCACTAGATGTGAGAATTCATAACAGAAACTGTGATGATCAAAAACATCTACTTCCCACCCTTGTTCAACTGAAAGAAAAGATCATTTACGACTATGAAATAAACTTGGCAATTGAAAACAAAGTTTAGATGGTTTATAACATGCATTTCATTCAATTTAGACTTCTAGAGAGACATGCAGTGGCAACAAAACGTGTGGTCACCAGATGTGAGAATTCATCACAGAATCTGTGATGATCAAAAACATCTACTTCCCACCCTTGTTCAACTGAAAGAAAAGATCATTTACGACTAATGAAATAAACTTGGCAATTGAAAACAAAGTTTAGATGGTTTATAACATGCATTTCATTCAATTGAAACTTCCAGAGAGACATGCAGTGGCAACAAAACGTGTAGTCACTAGATGTGAGAATTCATCACAGAATCTGTGATGATCAAAAACATCTACTTCCCACCCTTGTTCAATTGAAAGAAAAGATCATTGACACCTATCAAATAATCTTGGCAATTGAAGACAAGATTTAGATGGTTTATAACAAGCATTTCATCCACTTGAGTCTTCTAGAGAGACATACAGTGGCAACAAAACGTGTAGTCACTAGATGTGAGAATTCATCACAGAATCTGTGATGATCAAAAACATCTACTTGACACTCTTGTTCAAATGAAGGAAAAGATCACTGACAACTATAAAATAATCTTGGTAATTGAAAACAAAGTTTAGATGGTTTATAACATGCATTTCATTCAATTTAGACTTCTAGAGAGACATGCAGTGGCAACAAAACGTGTAGTCACTAGATGTGAGAATTCATCACAGAATCTGTGATGATCAAAAACATCTACTTCCCACCCTTGTTCAACTGAAAGAAAAGATCATTTACGACTATGAAATAAACTTGGCAATTGAAAACAAAGTTTAGATGGTTTATAACATGCATTTCATTCAATTTAGACTTTTAGAGAGACATGCAGTGGCAACAAAACATGTAGTCACTAGATGTAAGAATTCATCACAGAATCTGTGATGATCAAAAACATCTACTTCCCACCCTTGTTCAACTGAAGAAGAAGATCATTGACAAATATAAAATAAACTTGGCATTTGAAAACAAAGTTTAGATGGTTTGTAATATGCATTTCATTCAATTGAGACTTCTAGAGAGACCTGCAGTGGCAACAAAATGTGTAGTTACTAGATGTGAGAATTTATCACAGAATCAGTGATGCTCAAAAACATCTACTTGACACTCTTGTTCAAATGAAGGAAAAGATCACTGACAACTATAAAATAATCTTGGTAATTGAAAACAAAATTTAGATGGTTTATAACAAGCATTTCATCCACTTGAGTCTTCTAGAGAGACATACAGTGGCAACAAAACGTGTAGTCACTAGATGTGAGAATTCATCACAGAATCTGTGATGATCAAAAACATCTACTTGACACTCTTGTTCAAATGAAGGAAAAGATCATTGACGGCTATAAATTAAACATGGCAATTGAAAACAAAGTTTAGATGGTTTATAACATGCATTTCCTTCAAATGAAACTTCCAGAGAGACATGCAGTGGCAACAAAACGTGCAGTCACTAGATGTGAGAATTCATCGCAGAATCTCTGATGATCAAAAACATCTACTTCCCACCCTTGTTCAACTGAAGAAAAAGATCATTGACGACTATGAAATAAACTTGGCAATTGAAAACAAAGTTTAGATGGTTTATAACATGCATTTCATTCAATTGAAACTTCCAGAGAGACATGCAGTGGCAACAAAACGTGTAGTCACTAGATGTGAGAATTCATCACAGAATCTGTGATGATCAAAAACATCTACTTCCCACCCTTGTTCAACTGAAAGAAAAGATCATTTACGACTATGAAATAAACTTGGCAATTGAAAACAAAGTTTAGATGGTTTATAACATGCATTTCATTCAATTGAAACTTCCAGAGAGACATGCAGTGGCAAAAAAACGTGGAGTCACTAGATGTGAGAATTCATCACAGAATCTGTGATGATCAAAAACATCTACTTTCCACCCTTGTTCAACTGAAGGATAAGATCATTGACACCTATAAAATAAACTTGGTAATTGAAAACAAAGTTTAGATGGTTTATAACATGCATTTCATTCAATTTAGACATCTAGAGAGACATGCAGTGGCAACAAAACGTGTAGTCACTAGATGTGAGAATTCATCACAGAATCTGTGATGATCAAAAACATCTACTTCCCACCCTTGTTCAACTGAAAGAAAAGATCATTTACGACTATGAAATAAACTTGGCAATTGAAAACAAAGTTTAGATGGTTTATAACATGCATTTCATTCAATTTAGACATCTAGAGAGACATGCAGTGGCAACAAAACGTGTAGTCACTAGATGTGAGAATTCATCACAGAATCTGTGATGATCAAAAACATCTACTTCCCACCCTTGTTCAACTGAAGAAAAAGATCATTGACGACAATAAAATAAACATGGCAATTGAAAACAAAGTTTATATGGTTTATAACATGCATTTCATTCAATTGAAATTTCCAGAGAGACATGCAGTGGCAACAAAACGTGTAGTCACTAGATGCGAGAGTTCATCACAGAATCTGTGATGATCAAAAACATCTGCTTCCCACCCTTGTTCAACGGAAAGAAAAGATCATTTACGACTATGAAATAAACTTGGCAATTGAAAACAATGTTTAGATGGTTTATAACATGCATTTCATTCAATTGAAACTTCCAGAGAGACATGCAGTGGCAACAAAACGTGTAGTCACTAGATGTGAGAATTCATCACAGAATCTGTGATGATCAAAAACATCTACTTCCCACCCTTGTTCAACTGAAAGAAAAGATCATTTACGACTATGAAATAAACTTGGCAATTGAAAACAAAGTTTAGATGGTTTATAACATGCATTTCATTCAACTGAAACTTCCAGAGAGACATGCAGTGGCAAAAAGACGTGGATTCACTAGATGTGAGAATTCATCACAGAATCTGTGATGATCAAAAACATCTACATTCCACCCTTGTTCAACTGAAGGATAAGATCATTGACACCTATAAAATAATCTTGGCAATTGAAGACAAGATTTAGATGGTTTATAACAAGCATTTCATCCACTTGAGTCTTCTAGAAAGACATGCAGTGGCAACAAAACGTGTAGTCACTAGATGTGAGAATTCATCACAGAATCTGTGATGATCAAAAACATCTACTTCACACTCTTTTTCAAATGAAGGAAAAGATCATTGACAACTATATAATAAACTTGGCAATTGAAAACAAAGTTTAGATGGTTTATAACATGCATTTCATTCAATTGAAACTTCCAGAGAGACATGCAGTGGCAAAAAAACGTGGAGTCACTAGATATGAGAATTCATCACAGAATCTGTGATGATCAAAAACATCTACTTTCCACCCTTGTTCAAATGAAGGAAAAGATCATTGACACCTATAAAATAATCTTGGTAATTGAAAACAAAGTTTAGATGGATTATAACATGCATTTCATTCAATTTAGACTTCTAGAGAGACATGCAGTGGCAACAAAACGTGTCACTAGATGTGAGAATTCATCACAGAAACTGTGATGATCAAAAACATCTACTTCCCACCCTTGTTCAACTGAAAGAAAAGATCATTTAAGACTATGAAATAAACTTGGCAATTGAAAACAAAGTTTAGATGGTTTATAACATGCATTTCATTCAATTGAAACTTCCAGAGAGACATGCAGTGGCAAAAAAATGTGGAGTCACTAGATGTGAGAATTCATAACAGAATCTGTGATGATCAAAAACATCTACTTTCCACCCTTGTTCAACTGAAGGAAAAGATCATTGACACCTATAAAATAATCTTGGTAATTGAAAACAAAGTTTAGATGGTTTATAACATGCATTTCATTCAATTTAGACTTCTAGAGAGACATGCAGTGGCAACAAAACGTGTAGTCACTAGATGTGAGAATTCATCACAGAATCTGTGATGATCAAAAACATCTACTTCCCACCACTGTTCAACTGAAAGAAAAGATCATTTACGACTATGAAATAAACTTGGCAATTGAAAACAAAGTTTAGATGGTTTATAACATGCATTTCATTCAATTGAAACTTCCAGAGAGACATGCAGTGGCAAAAAAACGTGGAGTCACTAGATGTGAGAATTCATCACAGAATCTGTGATAATCAAAAACATCTACTTTCCACCCTTGTTCAAATGAAGGAAAAGATCATTGACACCTATAAAATGATCTTGGTAATTGAAAACAAAGTTTAGATGGTTTATAACATGCATTTCATTCAATTTAGACTTCTAGAGAGACATGCAGTGGCAACAAAACGTGTAGTCACTAGATGTGAGAATTCATCACAGAATCTGTGATGATCAAAAACATCTACTTCCCACCCTTGTTCAAATGAAGGAAAAGATCATTTACGACTATGAAATAAACTTGGCAATTGAAAACAAAGTTTAGATGGTTTATAACATGCATTTCATTCAATTGAAACTTCAAGAGAGACATGCAGTGGCAAAAAAACGTGGAGTCACTAGATGTGAGAATTCATCACAGAATCTGTGATGATCAAAAACATCTACTTTCCACCCTTGTTCAAATGAAGGAAAAGATCATTGACACCTATGAAATAATCTTGGTAATTGAAAACAATGTTTAGATGGTTTATAACATGCATTTCATTCAATTTAGGCTTCTAGAGAGACATGCAGTGGCAACAAAACGTGTAGTCACTCGATGTGAGAATTTATCACAGAATCTGTGATGATCAAAAACATCTACTTCCCACCCCTGTTCAACTGAAAGAAAAGATCATTTACGACTATGAAGTAAATTTGGCAATTGAAAACAAAGTTTAGATGGTTTATAACATGCATTTCATTCAATTGAAACTTCCAGAGAAACATGCAGTGGCAACAAAACGTGTAGTCACTAGATGTGAGAATTCATCACAGAATCAGTGATGATCAAAAACATCTACTTTCCACCCTTGTTAAACAAGGATAAGATCATTGACACCTATAAAATAAACTTGGTAATTGAAAACAAAGTTTAGATGGTTTATAACATGCATTTCATTCAATTTAGACATCTAGAGAGACATGCAGTGGCAACAAAACGTGTAGTCACTAGATGTGAGAATTCATCACAGAATCTGTGATGATCAAAAACATCTACTTCCCACCCCTGTTCAACTGAAAGAAAAGATCATTTACGACTATGAAATAAACTTGGCAATTGAAAACAAAGTTTAGATGGTTTATAACATGCATTTCATTCAATTGAAACTTCCAGAGAGACATGCAGTGGCAAAAAAACGTGGAGTCACTAGATGTGAGAATTCATCACAGAATCTGTGGTGATCAAAAACATCTACTTTCCACCCTTGTTCAAATGAAGGAAAAGATCATTGACACCTATAAAATAATCTTGGTAATTGAAAACAAAGTTTAGATGGTTTATAACATGCATTTCATTCAATTTAGACTTCTAGAGAGACATGCAGTGGCAACAAAACGTGTAGTCACTAGATGTGAGAATTCATCACAGAATCTGTGATGATCAAAAACATCTACTTCCCACCCTTGTTCAACTGAAAGAAAAGATCATTTACGACTATGAAATAAACTTGGCAATTGAAAACAAAGTTTAGATGGTTTATAACATGCATTTCATTCAATTGATACTTCAAGAGAGACATGCAGTGGAAACAAAACGTGTAGTCACTAGATGTGAGAATTCATCACAGAATCTGTGATGATCAAAAACATCTACTTTCCACCCTTGTTCAACTGAAGAATAAGATCATTGACACCTATAAAATAATCTCGGTAATTGAAAACAAAGTTTAGATGGTTTATAACATGCATTTAATTCAATTGATACTTCAAGAGAGACATGCAGTGGAAACAAAACGTGTAGTCACTAGATGTGAGAATTCATCACAGAATCTGTGATGATCAAAAACATCTACTTTCCACCCTTGTTCAACTGAAGAATAAGATCATTGACACCTATAAAATAAACTTGGTAATTGAAAACAAAGTTTAGATGGTTTATAACATGCATTTCATTCAATTTAGACATCTAGAGAGACATGCAGTGGCAACAAAACGTGTAGTCACTAGATGTGAGAATTCATCACAGAATCTGTGATGATCAAAAACATCTACTTCCCACCCTTGTTCAACTGAAAGAAAAGATCATTTATGACTGTGAAATAAACTTGGCAATTGAAAACAAAGTTTAGATGGTTTATAACATGCATTTCATTCAATTGAAACTTCCAGAGAGACATGCAGTGGCAACAAAACGTGTAGTCACTAGATGTGAGAATTCATCACAGAATCTGTGATGATCAAAAACATCTACTTCCCATCCTTGTTCAACTGAAGAAAAAGATCATTGACGACAATAAAATGAACTTGGCAATTGAAAACAAAGTTTATATGGTTTATAACATGCATTTCATTCAATTGAAATTTCCAAAGAGACATGCAGTGGGAACAAAACGTGTAGTCACTAGATGTGAGAATTCATCACAGAATCTGTGATGATCAAAAACATCTACTTCCCACCCTTGTTCAACTAAAGGAAAAGATCATTGACGACTATGAAATAAACTTGGCAATTGAAAACAAAGTTTAGATGGTTTATAACATGCATTTCATTCAATTGAAATTTCCAGAGAGACATGCAGTGGCAACAAAACGTGTAGTCACTAGATGTGAGAATTCATCACAGAATCTGTAATGATCAAAAACATGTACTTCACTCCCTTTTTCAACTTAAAGAAAAGATCATTCACGACTATGAAATAAACTTGGCAATTGAGAACAAAGTTTAGATGGTTTATAACATGCATTTCATTCAATTGAAATTTCCAAAGAGACATGCAGTGGCAACAAAACGTGTAGTCACTAGATGTGAGAATTCATCACAGAATCTGTGATGATCAAAAACATCTACTTTCCACCCTTGTTCAACTGAAGAAAAAGATCATTGACACCTATAAAATAATCTTGGTAATTGAAAACAAAGTTTAGATGGTTTATAACATGCATTTCATTCAATTTAGACATCTAGAGAGACATGCAGTGGCAACAAAACGTGTAGTCACTAGATGTGAGAATTCATCACAGAATCTGTGATGATCAAAAACATCTACTTCCCACCCTTGTTCAACTGAAAGAAAAGATCATTTATGACTGTGAAATAAACTTGGCAATTGAAAACAAAGTTTAGATGGTTTATAACATGCATTTCATTCAATTGAAACTTCCAGAGAGACATGCAGTGGCAACAAAACGTGTAGTCACTAGATGTGAGAATTCATCACAGAATCTGTGATGATCAAAAACATCTACTTCCCATCCTTGTTCAACTGAAGAAAAAGATCATTGACGACAATAAAATGAACTTGGCAATTGAAAACAAAGTTTATATGGTTTATAACATGCATTTCATTCAATTGAAATTTCCAAAGAGACATGCAGTGGGAACAAAACGTGTAGTCACTAGATGTGAGAATTCATCACAGAATCTGTGATGATCAAAAACATCTACTTCCCACCCTTGTTCAACTAAAGGAAAAGATCATTGACGACTATGAAATAAACTTGGCAATTGAAAACAAAGTTTAGATGGTTTATAACATGCATTTCATTCAATTGAAATTTCCAGAGAGACATGCAGTGGCAACAAAACGTGTAGTCACTAGATGTGAGAATTCATCACAGAATCTGTAATGATCAAAAACATGTACTTCACTCCCTTTTTCAACTTAAAGAAAAGATCATTCACGACTATGAAATAAACTTGGCAATTGAGAACAAAGTTTAGATGGTTTATAACATGCATTACATTCAATTGAAATTTCCAGAGAGACATGCAGTTGCAACAAAACGTGTAGTCACTAGATGTGAGAATTCATCACAGAATCTGTGATGATCAAAAACATCTACTTCCCACCCTTGTTCAACTGAAGAAAAAGATCATTGACACCTATAAAATAATCTTGGTAATTGAAACCAAAGTTTAGATGGTTTATAACATGCATTTCATTCAATTTAGACATCTAGAGAGACATGCAGTGGCAACAAAATGTGTAGTAACTACATGTGAGAATTCATCACAGAATCTGTGATGATCAAAAACATCTACTTGACACTCTTGTTCAAATGAAGGAAAAGATCATTGACAACTATATAATAAACTTGGCAATTGAAAACAAAGTTTAAATGGTTTAAAACATGTCTTCCATCAAAGTGAGACTTCTAGAGAGACATGCAGTGGCAACAAAACGTGTAGTCACTAGATGTGAGAATTCATCACAGAATACGTGATGATCAAAAAAAACTACTTCACACCCTTGTTCAACTGAAGGAAAAGATTATTGACAACCATATAATAAATTTGGCGATTGAAAACAAAGTTTAGATGGTTTATAACATGCATTTCATCCAATTGAGTCTTCTAGAGAGACATGCAGTGACGACAAAACGTGTAGTCACTAGATGTGAGAATTCATCACAGAATCTGTGATGATCAAAAACATCTACTTCCCACCCTTGTTCAACTGAAGAAAAAGATCATTGATGACTATGAAATAAACTTGGCAATTGAAAACAAAGTTTAGATGGTTTATAACATGCATTACATTCAATTGAAATTTCCAGAGAGACATGCAGTGGCAACAAAACGTGTAGTCACTAGATGTGAGAATTCATCACAGAATCTGTGATGATCAAAAACATCTACTTTCCACCCTTGTTCAAATGAAGGAAAAGATCATTGACACCTATAAAATAATCTTGGTAATTGAAAACAAAGTTTAGATGGTTTATAACATGCATTTCATTCAATTGAAACTTCCAGAGAGACATGCAGTGGCAACAAAACGTGTAGTCACTAGATGTGAGAATTCAACACAGAATCTGTGATGATCAAAAACATCTACTTCCCACCCTTGTTCAACTGAAAGAAAAGATCATTTACGACTATGAAATAAACTTGGCAATTGAAAACAAAGTTTAGATGGTTTATAACATGCATTTAATTCAATTGATACTTCAAGAGAGACATGCAGTGGTAACAAAACGTGTAGTCACTAGATGTGAGAATTCATCACAGAATCTGTGATGATCAAAAACATCTACTTTCCACCCTTGTTCAAATGAAGGAAAAGATCATTGACACCTATAAAATAATCTTGGTAATTGAAAACAAAGTTTAGATGGTTTATAACATGCATTTCATTCAATTTAGACTTCTAGAGAGACATGCAGTGGCAACAAAACGTGTAGTCACTAGATGTGAGAATTCATCACAGAATCTGTGATGATCAAAAACATCTACTTCCCACCCCTGTTCAACTGAAAGAAAAGATCATTTACGACTATGAAATAAACTTGGCAATTGAAAACAAAGTTTAGATGGTTTATAACATGCATTTCATTCAATTGAAACTTCCAGAGAGACATGCAGTGGCAAAAAAACGTGGAGTCACTAGATGTGAGAATTCATCACAGAATCTGTGATGATCAAAAACATCTACTTTCCACCCTTGTTCAAATGAAGGAAAAGATCATTTACACCTATAAAATAATCTTGGTAATTGAAAACAAAGTTTAGATGTTTTATAACATGCACTTCATTCAATTTAGACTTCTAGAGAGACATGCAGTGGCAACAAAACGTGTAGTCACTAGATGTGAGAATTCATCACAGAATCTGTGATGATCAAAAACATCTACTTCCCACCCTTGTTCAACTGAAGAAAAAGATCATTGACACCTATAAAATAATCTTGGTAATTGAAACCAAAGTTTAGATGGTTTATAACATGCATTTCATTCAATTTAGACTTCTAGAGAGACATGCAGTGGCAACAAAATGTGTAGTCACTAGATGTGAGAATTCATCACAGAATCTGTGATGATCAAAAACATCTACTTCCCACCCCTGTTCAACTGAAAGAAAAGATCATTTACGACTATGAAATAAACTTGGCAATTGAAAACAAAGTTTAGATGGTTTATAACATGTATTTAATTCAATTGATACTTCAAGAGAGACATGCAGTGGCAACAAAACGTGTAGTCACTAGATGTGAGAATTCATCACAGAATCTGTGATGATCAAAAACATCTACTTTCCACCCTTGTTCAAATGAAAGAAAAGATCATTGACACATATAGAATAATCTTGGTAATTGAGAACAAAGTTTAGATGGATTATAACATGCATTTCATTCAATTTAGACTTCTAGAGAGACATGCAGTGGCAACAAAACGTATAGTCACTAGATGTGAGAATTCATCACAGAATCTGTGATGATCAAAAACATCTACTTCCCACCCTTGTTCAACTGAAAGAAAAGATCATTTACGACTATGAAATAAACTTGGCAATTGAAAACAAAGTTTAGATGGTTTATAACATGCATTTCATTCAATTGAAACTTCCAGAGAGACATGCAGTGGCAAAAAAATGTGGAGTCACTAGATGTGAGAATTCATCACAGAATCTGTGATGATCAAAAACATCTACTTTCCACCCTTGTTCAACTGAAGGATAAGATCATTGACACCTATAAAATAAACTTGGTAATTGAAAACAAAGTTTAGATGGTTTATAACATGCATTTCATTCAATTTAGACATCTAGAGAGACATGCAGTGGCAACAAAACGTGTAGTCACTAGATGTGAGAATTCATAACAGAATCTGTGATGATCAAAAACATCTACTTCCCACCCTTGTTCAACTGAAAGAAATGATCATTTACGACTATGAAATAAACTTGGCAATTGAAAACAAAGTTTATATGGTTTATAACATCAATTTCATTCAATTGAAACTTCCAGAGAGACATGCAATGGCAACAAAACGTGTAGTCACTAGATGTGAGAATTCATCACAGAATCTGTGATGATCAAAAACATCTACTTCCCACCCTTGTTCAACTGAAGAAAAAGATCATTGACTACAATAAAATAAACTTGGCAATTGAAAACAAAGTTTATATGGTTTATAACATGCATTTCATTCAATTGAAATTTCCAGAGAGACATGCAGTGGCAACAAAACGTGTAGTCACTAGATGTGAGAATTCATCACAGAATCTGTGATGATCAAAAACATCTACTTTCCACCCTTGTTAAACAAGGATAAGATCATTGACACCTATAAAATAAACTTGGTAATTGAAAACAAAGTTTAGATGGTTTATAACATGCATTTCATTCAATTTAGACATCTAGAGAGACATGCAGTGGCAACAAAATGTGTAGTCACTAGATGTGAGAATTCATCACAGAATCTGTGATGATCAAAAACATGTACTTCCCACCCTTGTTCAACTTAAGAAAAAGATCATTGACGACAATAAAATAAACTTGGCAATTGAAAACAAAGTTTAGATGGTTTATAACATGCATTTCATTCAATTGAAATTTCCAGAGAGACATGCAGTGGCAACAAAACGTGTAGTCACTAGATGTGAGAATTCATCACAGAATCTGTGATGATCAAAAACATCTACTTGCCACCCTTGTTCAACTGAAGAAAAAGATCATTGATGACTATGAAATAAACTTGGCAATTGAAAACAAAGTTTAGATGGTATATAACATGCATTACATTCAATTGAAATTTCCAGAGAGACATGCAGTGGCAACAAAACGTGTAGTCACTAGATGTGAGAATTCATCACAGAATCTGTGATGATCAAAAACATCTACTTCCCACCCTTGTTCAACTGAAGGATAAGATCATTGACACCTATAAAATAAACTTGGTAATTGAAAACAAAGTTTAGGTGGTTTATAACATGCATTTCATTCAATTGAAACTTCAAGAGAGACATGCAGTGGCAAAAAAACGTGGAGTCACTAGATGTGAGAATTCATCACAGAATCTGTGATGATCGAAAACATCTACTTTCCACCCTTGTTCAACTGAAGGATAAGATCATTGACACCTATAAAATAATCTTGGCAATTGAAGACAAGGTTTAGATGGTTTATAACAAGCATTTCATCCACTTGAGTCTTCTAGAGAGACATGCAGTGGCAACAAAACGTGTAGTCACTAGATGTGAGAATTCATCACAGAATCTGTGATGATCAAAAACATCTACTTGACACTCTTGTTCAAATGAAGGAAAAGATCATTGACAACTATATAATAAACTTGGCAATTGAAAACAAAGTTTAAATGGTTTAAAACATGTCTTCCATCAAAGTGAGACTTCTAGAGAGACATGCAGTGGCAACAAAACGTGTAGTCACTAGATGTGAGAATTCATCACAGAATATGTGATGATCAAAAAAAACTACTTCACACCCTTGTTCAACTGAAGGAAAAGATTATTGACAACCATATAATAAACTTGGCGATTGAAAACAAAGTTTAGATGGTTTATAACATGCTTTTCATCCAATTGAGTCTTCTAGAGAGACATGCAGTGACGACAAAACGTGTAGTCACTAGATGTGAGAATTCATCACAGAATCTTAGATGATAAAAAAAAACTACTTCACACCCTTGTTCAACTGAAGGAAAAGATCATTGACTTCCATATAATATAGTTAGCAATTGAAAACAAGGTTTAGATTGTTTAAGACATGCACAGGATCCAATTGAGACTGCTAGAGAGACTTGCAGTGGCAATAAAACGTCCTTTCTCTAGATGTGAGGATTCATCACAGAGACTTGGATGATCGAAAACATCTACGATATTCCCTTTAATGTGAGAGTTCATAAAAGTATCTTGAATGCTCAAAAACATCTACTTCAAACCATTTTTAAAGTATATGAAACGATAAGTGATAATTATAGAATAAATATGACAATTCAACAGAACGTTAGAAACGTCTAAAACTTATATTCAATCGAAGTGAAACTTCAACAGAGACTTGCAGGCGCATCAAAACGTCTATTCACTAAATTGAAGAAGTCATCACAGATTCTGGGATGCACAAAACATCTACTTCACACACTTGTTGAACGGAAGGAAAAGATTATTTGCAATTACATATTAAATGTGAAGATTCAACAGAATATTAAAAACGTCTAAGACATCTATTCCATTGAAGTGAGAGTGCAACAGAGACTTGCAGTCGCAACAAAACGTCTATCAATTTGATCTGGGAATTCATCGCAGAATCTTGGATGCTCAAAAACTTCTACTTCAAACACTTGTTAATAAACGCTTTTGAGACGCCCTGCAAACATTAAACCTACCATATTGCTCGCCATCACTCATTTCCAGATCCTCACATCCTTTGGCTTCTCTTATTTCTGCTTTGACAACCTTTGTTCTAAATCTCCCTTGAAAATATGCCATTATATTGTCAACAGCTTTCTTCATTTTGAAAATGATTCTGTCATATTTCATGAACTCTTTAAGACTTCCAGCTTTTGTTTTCCCAAGAAAATAGTAACACCAATGTGCTAAGGAAAAAATGTTTGTTTTGATTTGATCAGATGCATTTTTTAAGTTAAATCTTGTGGGGCCTTGTGTGTAAAGAAATATTTGCAAGTGTGGGAAAAGTTCTTCCAAATGTCTGTTCGAAGTCAAAATATTATAGAATGTTTTTGCTGTCCCCTTTTTAATAGGCGAATGTCTTGTCTGAGATAGATTCAATGCTTGGAATTTTCAATACCTCTGGTTTCAGGTGCACTCTAAGCTTTGACTTTGTGGACTCGTTTTCCCGGTTTTTGGTAAAACACTTTAAAATGCCATCTACGTACATTCAAGTTGAAGATTAACAAATGAATATTAAGGTACTCTAAAAAGCCTGACATCTTGTCACTTCTTTCCTTTGTAAAATAAAATGGGATATCTTTTCCTCGACAGCTGCACTCCACATGTTAACAACTGGGAAGAGGGTTGAACCTACCTGGATATGTCAGCGTAACTAGCATCAAGATTTCCTTGTAAGTAAAATGTTGTTTCTGCTGTAAAGCAAACACACAGTTCATTGGCAGAAGAACCAAAAGCGTTGCTTTCGAAAACAATGGTGATCCACAGAATACCATAACAAACAACATGGCAATAAATTGGGTAATATGACCAAAAAGAATTGAGATGACAGATAATTTGTCACGCGTCCCTCCAACTGCATCGTTTATCCATTTCATCTGATTATGGAATGTATCTTCGAAGTTCACAATCATCTATTGAAGACAGAAATGAATGAAATTTGCAAATCCTATGTATCGCTCTTTTACCAGTCGAGTCAAAGAAAAAGATGATAATACAAGTTTGATGAGCAGCAAAATAAAAATTACGTGGTTGATGTTCAAAACTAAAGTGTTGATCTATCGGTCAAAAGCCCGTCAAAGGCTAAATAGATACCGGGTGAGTCAAAAAATATGTGGGGCGTTTGGCGGACTGTGACGCCGCATTTTGCCATCCGATTGACGTGAACTAAATTTTTCCGTGCAGCCAAGAGTCCAACTTAGATCATAAACCTTCCGTTATCGAAATCGGTCATTTGATGCATTAGTTAAAAAAGATTTTCTTCATAAGACCTTGTATGCAAGTTTGCAAACTGATGAAATATTTAGCCAAGCCCCTTCAGCATTTTAGCCTATCCAGAGTAGCAGGTACATGTGGTATTATCAACTCATCTGAATGAACCATGGACGTACAATGACCTTGTATCTTGTAAGAAAACACTATCAACTCCTGTAAAAGAACAGCAAAAATATAAGATAAACCTGTAACTGGAGAGCAAGCTGTTAAACCTGCAAGTGGGGGTCGTAGGGGCTGACGGTTTACGGTTTTTAGCTTTTTCTAAAGCGGTTTTACGGTTCCTGGCCTTAAAAATGACGGTTTTACGGTTCCGTTCCTTGTGAACGGTTCCCAGATTTTTTCGATAAATATGGCTTAAGAAGTCAAATTATCGCAAAATTAGAGCCAAAGCTACGAATAGTTGTCAAATACAATGTGATTTTGGGGGGAATTCTACAAAGTTCACCTTTTCCACTGGATTTAAGGCATTGGAATTAGCTTTCTCTTTTTGAGGTCACGAGAATGATAAGGACACAGTCGTCTGCAGCATAGCACCGAGGTGATATGTATGCATATAGTGGAACCGCGGTTTGACGGTTTTCTTGCAAAATTTCGGCGGTTCTACGGTTTTTGGGACCCCCCTACGACCCCCACCTGCAAGAAAATCAAGTAATCAGTTAACAATGCTATTACACCAAATACGCGTTTCGTCGCAAGCTCATCAGTCTGGTTCATGCGAAGAACAGCTACTTACTTCACTAACAAAATTGATAGCTTTTTGAATATCTTGAACGTTCTCGATGATTTTGGTATGTCGTTGTTCAATTGTAGCATAATGATTATCCATATTATTGACAGCCTCATCTAAATGCAAGCAAAGAGCATAATCACAAAAAGGCATAATTTCAAGCCTAGCTCATCACAAGAAAATGAGTTGGATTTTGGATAAAGGTCCAAAATCAAACTTTGAGGATAGCGGATATCTGTGAACTCGCTACGAGAAAAAAAGAAATAAAAGGGCAGTTTTTAAAGTATTGGTACTAAAAAGAGAATTGGGAGCTAAGAATACTTGGGGACAAGAAAGAACCAAAATATTACCACTTTTTCATAGAAATGTAACTTACTAAGCATATGAACAATAGCAATTTCAATGTGTTGAACTATGCTTACCAAGTTTTACCAACACATCCTTTGCTCGTGTTTGAATCGCTTCAACTTGAGAAAGAAGGTTTTTGTCACTGCTCGTTCTTGCTACGTGGTGACGCTTGATTGCTCCTGCAATTTCTTCTGAGAATTGACAGAAAAGTAGATCATGCTTACAAATTCATTCTATAAGGAGGTTAATTCAACAGCAGCTAAACAAGCTGATGTTGACCTCCGAACCAAAAGAAATCTAGATATACAGTTAAAAGTAAAAAAAAAAACGATAAATTGCCATATTTCAACTGTTCCAATAGAGTTGAGAATGTGTAGCATTGGAGTTTTTTCCACAAAATAGTCCCGATGAAACCTTATTCAAAACCTTAGTTCTAGCCTGTTAGTTCGAGTTGTATGGCTCTTTCCATAGCCTTGATTTTAAGCAAGGGATAAATAAACTTATGGTCAAAGGAACAACTTTTGCAATATTTATTTGAAGAACATTGGTGATGTTACTTGTCAAAACACAGTATGACAAACAGGCTAAAAATTGTTGCTAACTCACCCAACCTTGATATCTTCTAAACCTCAAAATCTAACTGATCTATCCCAAAATTCCCTTAAAGATGGTTTTCTCCCTACTCTCTCTTCTCTTCCTATTATAAGCCTTTTCTATTGCATTTAAGGTACTAGAATTGCTTCATTTTAACTAATGAGAGTTTTGCAGCGCCGCATGTTAGGCAGGTATTATAAATCTTCCAAACTTTGTTGCAGCCGAGGGGCAATTCACTGATTTTCTTTCGTACACCTTCCTTGAAATCACAAAAAAATCACATACAAAATCACAAAATCACAAGAAAAATCACATACATACAGAAAGCACCAAAAATCACAAATCACTGAAAAATTACTGAAAAATCACACGAAAAAATCACTAGAAATCACTAAAATCACCAAAAATCACAGAGAAAAAATCATGTGATTTCAAAATCACAAAAATCACGTACGTGTGAGGAAGTGAGGAGAAACGCGAGAGGTCTGGAACGAGTGTAACATTTTTAGAAGAGCATGTGACTAGGTAGAGACTGTGTGGGCGTGAAGTGAGAGAGTTTGAGGACAGACGATAACTAGGTTGCGAAGAAAAGTTGTGAAGATAGGTTGAGAAGAATAAAAGCGAGAAAACGAATTTACTGTGTATTTATGAGTCGCCGCTTCGTTACATACGCTATTTTGAGAAGTGATTTGCCCCTCGGTTGCAGCGTCATGTGCATAGTATTGCAAAAGATTTTGCAAGCTACGATATCTTTCTCTCTTTCTTTCTTTGCTTATTTCTTTCTGTCGGTTTGTGGAAACATCGCAATCTTGCAATTGGCTTTGCTCCAAATAACCTAGTTTTATAACACATAATAAAAATATCAGAGGCGGTGTCATTTAAGCCATCTTAATTGTCTCTTATTCCATGGGATGAATGCTTGTTTGTCTGATTTCGTTTTGGTCTTCAAACAGTGGGCTGGGATGCAATTATTTTGTGATGCAATGCCAACAGAACTGAACTGACTGCAAGAATGAGGGATGACAAGGCGGAGGAGGGGAGAGGCAAAGGCATCTTGTAATATCAACGGAATGAGAAAGGCCTATTACTTTTATTTGCTATCCATATGATGGTGCAATTTGCTCCCATTTCCCAAACGCTGCATTCACTTGCCAATGTGATTGCTAGTTCTATATGGTAAATATTTCTCTACTTAGCATCCGAAGAGATTTTTAGGGTGATTCGAGTTAAGCTTATCCTGGCAATGTCCTGGTAATTCCTCTACACCTCGTGATTTCTTTATAAGTTGGAAGTACAGCAGAGAATTTGCAACTCTCCTCGCTATATACGTGGGAGGTTTGGCTGAACGAGGACTCGAATCCCGGAGGGGCGGGGGGGGGGGGGTACTTTACTGTAAACGTGACTCGACGTGGATGAGGACTTTGACAAAAGATAGTAAGACAGAATATTTCAAGAATTCTGACAAGCCCACTCAAAATAAATTGAAAGCAAAGCAAAGCATTTCGAGTCCTTTTGCATGAATTTCAAGAAGTTTCGAATCTATGAATTTTATCGATTTGAGGATGCAAGGTCTATTCAAATTTCTTCGGTTGTGATAAAAATTCTGAAAAAGCTACCCATCTACCAGAATTTAGGTTAAAAACAGACCAATGTGTAGGGAATTTCAGGTGAAAAACCTACCCATAAGAGCGGCACGTCCAGTATCACTTAACAATCAAGTACCCCCTGACCCGAATCACCAGACCTTCAGACTGATAGTCGAACGTGCTACCACTCAGCCATCCCGGCGTGCTAAATTCATTGAAATCTGAGAGAGAATTAGCTTACCAAGATCTTTCTTCACTTCTTTGCTATGTTTCTTCATCATTGTATGCTTTTCTTCCATTATTTTCTTTTCATGTGATAATTTATCTATATTATCAGATATGGCTTCTTTCAAAGTTGTTTGTTTGATATTCAACTCTGTTTGCACTTTGACAGCTTTATCAGCTCCATCAACAACTTGTGACATTGTTTCTGATGTTTTGTTCTCAAGATCCTTTTGACTTTCCTGTAAATACAAATATACCATACTAAGTATGTTTGTAAACCGAGACATGAGTTGACTAACTGCATTAGGGAAACATTTTGTCTATTGAGAAAAAATCATTAAAATATAAGCAAAATCACCCAAGCTTTAGAATGATTTAGAGAACAACAAATCATTAGTATAAGTGAGGTGAAGATATCAAATAATGTCGAACCTAAAACTCTATACAACAGACACCAGGTTGGTCTTTTGTTTACGGTTTATAGATGGCTACAGATTCAGTTTTAAGTCCACTGAGATGGTATTATCAAATTCTGCAAAGAAGAGAGTGTTACAACAACAGTCATATAGTTGAATGATCATCATTTAATGATGCATTAGCTCCTACCATTTCTCTGTGACCTTAAAAAGAGCATACTGGGCCCCTTTCTGAAGCCATACAGTGAGATTAATTCCATCTTTTGTTAAGGCAAAGAGGGAAAATCTACGACGTGAATAGAAAGTCATTGTGCATTTTGAGGTAGATCCAATGGACTGTCACGGCAAAGAGAGACAAGCTTCCAAATAAAAAATGGTCAGTTCACCATTTGAGATAGATCCCATCTACTTTCAATGCCGAGATAGACAATCTACGAAGTGAAATGGATAGTCGCTGTACCATTTGAAATAGATCCCATGTGTACAGTAACGGCAGAAATAGACAAGCTCTGAAATAAAACAAAGATGGTCAGTTTACCATTTGAGATAGATCCCATCTACCTTCAATGCTGAGATTGACAATCTACGGAGTGAAATCTGAAGTGAAATGGATCGTCACTGTTTTATTTGATTTTCTTCCTATCTATCAGTTAAAGACGTGAGAGGGTGAGAGAGAAAATCTACGATGTGAAATAAATAGTCAAAGTATATTTTGTTTTACATATAGGTCCCATCTGCAGTAAAGATATATTATTTGAGGTCCCATCTGTAGTAAAGATAGATACAGACGAGATATTAAGCGAAAAGGATGGTGAATGTACCATTTGAGAGAGATGAAAGGACGTAATAGATAGTGAATGTACCATTTGAGAGAGCTGAAAGGAGAGACAATTTCATAATTCCAACTCGAACTTACCAACAACTTTTGAAGTGACACAAGGTTATCTCTAGCTGAGGAAGCCAATGAATTAATCGTAATTTCTGTTTTGATTCTAAACTCTTTTTGCCTCACACTGTAACAAACTGCTCTTGCTCTGTTGCTTACAACGTGATAGGCATTCCATGTGTCAGGATCCATATCTTTAGTGCAATCACCTAACGCCTGAAAGGCACACAAACATACAATTTAGATGCCTAAGCCTGATTTTTGACAAAAAATATATTGAATAGCGAAAGAAACAGGAGAAACTTTTCTGGCATCTTTCCTTTCCATTGTTCTATTTCATTTTAATCTCATGTAAAGGGGCTGGATCCCGCAATATAAACAAACTTCTTTTGAAACTACCTTTTTGCAGTATTTTTGATAGGCCATATAACAGTGATATTCCACTACGTTTCTCAAAATGAAGGCTTTATTAGCATACCTTGCACATGTCATGTCGCCTCTTGGTTTGCCTTTGTTGTCGCAATTTTCATGAAGGCCAACCAAGAGATTGCGCCAGCAAAGCATGCTGGATGAATAAGAGCTTTTAAGCCTGGTTCACAATAGGCCTTTTGAGTCATTAGGGTGGGGCAGAAAGACCCAAAAGACAAAGGACTCTAACTCTAACTCTTTGTCTTTTGGGTCTTTCTGCAACACCTTGGCGAACCAAGCGACCTTGTGTAAACCAGAATCATCAGTTTGGTTGCAAGAGGGAGGAGCAGATGATTGGCTTGATAGGAACTGATTTCCACACCCTTTCCACACGGGCGGCATTTTCCGAGCGAGTGGAAAGGTCGCTCTGCCGTAACTTTCGTTTCATTTTCAGAGTGACATTTTCTCTTGTAAAAAAGGCCGGATTACACCATGTTTGCTTCACATTTTAGATCACAATCTAGATTTGCACTTATACATTAAAACAACATAGAAATTTCATACCAAAGTTTATTCCCTAGTCTTTAGCTATTACAGACAGAGATGAATATTATCTTATAAAGATGAACAAATATAAAGCGATCGAAACATGCATTTGACTTACCATGTTATCAGTGCATTTGTAAATCCTTCGTCCTTCAACGGCACTTTGACAGTTCAAAAGATTCACGCTGAGTTTAGAAACATCCACTTCAGTCAGTTTATTGCATGAGTTTTTGAGTCGGTTGATAATCTACAACAGAGAGAGACGGTCGCAAAAGAACATGGACTTAACATCATCTTGGTAACTGTTTTACTGACAAAAATGGAGAAGATCGAGTAGCGATATCATCAGTTGCCTTATATTGAAATCAACTCCAGAGCACGGTGATCACAAAGAAGGCATTTGAATGCTGATTAGTCCAGATGCAAATGTAGATACAGCAAATCTGAGAAAGATTCTAAAGCAAGATGGCTAGCTAACTCGTTATGGATACAAAGAAAAGTTGCTAAGGAGGTGGCGAAGGCGGCGATAGCGAATATGAATGAACTTACGAGCAAATTACATTGGTCCAGCTTTGGCAAGTTATTCAGATAATGTGATGCTTCTGATAAAAACTTTGTTTCGACTTCTGTTATTTCGAATGGGGCAAAAACTTTCTCAAATGATGTTGTTTCTGTTACTTGAGTTGGTTTTTCTTCTTCTTTACTTGAAAAGAGCCACCAGAATCCATCACTCAGAATAAAATTTGATTGGACAAGGATGGAGGTGATCATCAAACGATACAACAGTGACATGACTGATTTTCTGTCTGAAGAAGAATGATGATTTCATAATTTTCTAATTTTGTTTCCTGTTTTGATGTGCACAGACAAAATCGGCCATGGCTTGTATTACCCATTTCAAGTTACACGTACTTTTTTATGAAAAAGCTACTTATAAGAAACTCAACTCTCAGATCGCCAAAAAATTAAGAAACTCCAGTACTGGGAAAATATAACTTAGGAAGCTGCTTAATTTGTAAAGGAATCCTTAACGCATTTTTACTTTATCTCCACTTGCTTCTTGTATCATATTACTTGCAAGGTACTTGAGTGTAGTCCTGAAAAGGCTTCAAAAAACCTTGTTTTGAACTGCTCTTGAGAGTCCAGGTAGTGAACATGAAGATAACTCTGAGTTAAGATGCTTTCAGTACTGTCCAAATTTCTTAGTTTCTTAAACAAAATACGTGTATGCGACCAAGAGCCTGGCATATTTTAGTACCTTGTTACTCAAAATAACGTCCCCCTGTTCAAAATATCATTTCAGCAAATTTACTTGCACTACAACCATCAAAATAAATTTTTCTATTAGCTACAAAGTTGAGATAATTTTGTAACTTGTAAGGAATTTCAAGATGATAGTATTCCTGTATTGTTTGGGATACTACGAATCCTCCCTTTTGTAAACCACAAAAGAACAGACGTTAACTCTGGTTGGCTCTCGCTGATCAATTGGATGAGCGAAGCGTTTTGGGGTATGTTCAATTTTCGCAAAGGAAGGATGAAGATCGATGACCCTGAGATCGATACTGCCCACTTTAATGCTTTGCTACTTTTTTCACTTCTGGCACAACTTCGCATAGCCAGAAGTATGTCAGAGAAATGAAGAATCAATAGAAGTTTTTGTCTAGAGATTGATCACGTGAGTTGAAATGGTTGTAAACAACCCTTTGCCGATTTTTTCTATTTGAGACAGACTTTGATATTTTAGGCCAAAGGAGGATCTTCAGATGCATGAAACAGAAGGAAGCATATCAGAGCTCGTAGCGAAATAAAAATTATCATTTTACGCCCGCCATTATCAAAAATTTGGACATTATTCTATCGATCTTTCCACAAAAGGAGTTTAAGTGCAACAAGGCTGTTAACGCAAAAGCTGGGCGTATCCAAATTTATTTCTACCAAAGCAATTTCCGCGATATACTTTGATAAACACGTTGACACGCAGATTGGTTTTCAGAATCTGATTTTTGTCGAATAACAACGCTAACAAGAAGATAAGCAGCTCGCAACAAGACTCTAATCAACCAGAATTTCTGTCTCGCCGAATGACCCGAAAGGTCGGGGTAAAAAGGTTGGCCGAAATCGCAAAATGAACACTTACTTTAATTTTTCGTAGAATGCAACGTTCCGATTTCCGGCAGCAAGAAAAGCAGTGTCTTGAAAAAAATTCGCACAGATTCTGGACTTGCCTGCAAATTCAGATACAGCGACTTGCAAGTAGTTTTCGTCGAATGTAAAATCGACAAAAGTTGTCCCTTTGAGAAAAAAATGATGCATATCCCAAGAGACATTTGATTCAAAGGTATTTGTGCCATTGATGCCAGAAGGCTGCGTCCCTTGAGTAAAAACATCACATAAGAAAATCAAATAAGAATAGGTTCGGGTATATGCTAAAGCCTTCTGGTTCCCATATGAATTCTTTTGCAGTGCAGCGCTCGTTTTTGGTTCTCGTTGGTAGTTTCCAAAAATGCTCTTCCCAGTGGCGTAGAGGAGAGATGAGACAGTCGGGGCCCTTAGGGATTTTCTACTGGAGGCCCCGCAGCTAAGGCATTTGTAAATGATATGATAGAAAAAATAAATGTGTTATGTCCAGTTTAAACTTGAAGTAAATAAGTTGTGCAGGCAAAGACAAAACAACTGCAATGATTTACTGTCAACATATGCGTTGTAAAAGTCAGTAGGGTGACCAGGGCGAATCAGTGGGGAAGGCAAGAAAATGAGGGAGTCTGGGGGCAAAGCCCCGAGGAAAATTTTAAGGACACACCCTGTACTTCGGCTCAGAACACAACTCCCGAATCCATTTAGACTTCATTACATAAGTCCCTCTAACTTACGCTCGTTGTTGTTGTTGTTATCGCTTCAGTTGAGGGACTTATGTCCTTAAGCTTCAATACAGGGACTAATTAGGCCAAGTCCGCCGAGTTCACGGCGCGACCAATCAGATCGCTACTTTTTTAATATGGTCAACCCACGTGCCTATTTGAGCGTTTGACTGGTTTTTAGTTCAAAGTTCGATTTCTCGAAGAGAAGCGACGCTCGAAATGACGTTCGAAGGGACGTTAGACTTTTCTTTCGACGTTCGTAGGATGGAAGATGTTCTAAGTTTCTTCTGATTTTTCGTAAGATTTTAGTCCCTGTTTAGAATCCGTTTGTTCGTGAGTCCTTTGTATGAGTGAAATTAAAGCATCAGATTATAAATGTCGAATGAATACAAGGAATCACGTCGTCAGTCTAGAATCCATTCCAACTTTTTGAGAAAATATAACTTACTTTTGCTCAGAAGACCAATCTCGATTCCATGTTTACCGTGCCTTTTGACCGTTTTGTAAAAGTTTTCTATAGATCATCACATTTAGGAAACTTTTTGCGTAAGCCCCTTCTACTTTTGCCAAGGAAACTTCAACACAATCCAGTGTTTGCCAGCCCCGCAATGGAAGCATTGATGATTACTGGATAGTTAATCTGGGAACATGTTTAAGAACACAAAACCTTACTTTGCTGTTGCCTGTGTTCCAGATCGACATGTCCATTTCACAAAAAAGAGTAACTGTGAAAGTTCCATACAAATGTAGATTCGTCAGTCTATCATTACGGAGCACATTACAACTGCCTGTTAGTCTACATCACCATCCATACATCCATTCACTTAGATTGTCATATCATGCAGGCCTGAGGCCCCTTGGTCTTTTGGTCATAGCCACAGCAGCAGCTTGAACATTGATAACAAAAGACATTTTTTGCTGGGCCCCCCTATTGGTCGGGTGCCTTTTGTTTTTGAACTAAGGTGCCATAAAACACCCCCCAGTAACGACCCCGCCGGACCTTGTAAATGCAGCGGGGAAATTATGAAAACATACATTTTCAGCGGGGATTAGAAATATCATGACGGGGAAATGAAATTTTAGGCTATTATCTACGATGGAAGTTGCATAATTTTGACGGGGAAGCAAAATTTTCAGCGGGGAAGCAACAAAAACAAGGCGGGGAAACTCTTAAACTCAAAACTTAGCGGGGAAACGAGTTTTCTTGGCGGGTCATCATTCAACCTTGGCGGGGCGATGTTTCAGCGGGGTCGTTACTGGGGGGTGTCATAAACTGTGTTACGCCACTGGCTCTTCCTTATTAGCTCAGCGTTGCTTGTTTTGATTTAGATGAGTATTTCCATTTGCTTTCCGTTATTTTTCGCTGCTCACTTTTACTCGATTTAGCTTTTTCTTTTTTGGTAATAATTAGCGTTTCCAGTTGCTTTCAAGTTGCTGAGCTGCATAGGGGGGAATCACATTCTTACCTCGAACTGAATAATTGTGAAATAGGTCCATTGGCACGAGGAAATGATTCGTTTGTTTTACTATGGCTACGTCACGGGAAACGTGATCACAATATGCTGCGCGGCTTTTCTCATTACGATAAAAATCATAGCACAGACCGACCGATTGTTATCTCTTCGTTGTATGATGTCACAGGAAACTCTCCACAAAATGACGTTTTTGATGGTGGACCAAATGAAATAGATCTGTTCAAACTGTTGAGGAATTTATCGTGTATTTTTGTGATAACATCAAGAAGGACGTGAATCTTTCCTGAAGAAAGTGACGAGATTCCTAAAAAAAAGTTGGATCTTTTTCGGATTCTCGGCGTTTTAGCCACGTCGTGTGCCCCAGCCAATGCCCTCTGGTTCCCACGTCTCTTTTGAAGGAACAGGGCAGTAGCAATTTGCATGACCAATTCTTTAAATATTTTGCAAAAGATTCGACGCCCTTGCAAACCAGGGGTGCACTTGACCTGATTTTGGTCAGAGACATACCCCGAGGGGGTACATAGCATGTTGAGGGTACGGGTATGTGCCGCCCATATGGGTGGGTTTTGGGCCCCAAATTCTCTAAACAAGGGTCCCGTTTTCGGCAGATTTTCCTTAAGCAAGGGTGGGTTATCCAGAAATTGGCAAAAAAAGCAAAAAATTGGTGGTTTTCCGCCAAAATTCATCATAAAAGTGGGTATGACCGCAAGTTTCGGTAATTAGAAGAGGGTACCTTTCTGAAAACCGGACGGCAGACCCCCGTCCATCCGCAAGTTATGTACCCCCCCCCCGGGAGACATGCCAGCCAAATTTCAAAGACAATTCTGTTAATCATACCAATTTTTCCACAAAAGTATACTTGAAGTTAGACCAATTTTGCAAAGAAGTATGCCCAATCTTGTGAAAAAAGGCATATCTATTCGTTCTTTATATCCAGATCGTCAAAATCAATACCGTTCCTTATAACAAAATCATGCAAATTGATCCCTTGGCGATGGCACGTCCCCGTACCAAAAATATGTGCAGTGCCCCCAGGGCTATCGATGGGTAGGTCCCGCTGAGTATATGACTTGCGGATGGACGGGGTTTGCCGTCCGGTTTTCAGAAAGCTACCCTCTTCTAATTACCGACAGTTGTCGTCTTACCTACTGTACTGTATGACGAATTTTTGCGGAAAACTGCCCATTTTTACAATTGTTTGCCAATTACTGGAAAACTCACCCATGTTTAGGGAAAAGCTGCCGAAAAAGGGACCCTTGTTTAGAGAACTTTGGACCCAAAGACCCACCCATATGGGTGGCACATACGTACCCTCAACAAGTTATCTTACTCCTTGGGGGGTAGGTCCACCCTCGTGTTCAGCACGAATGAGGTAGCCACTCAGGTTTCATAGCATTATTCATTTTCATCTCTTGATTAAAGACCGTAGAGCACGGGGGGGGGGGGGGTTCTTCCATAGTAAAGGTACCTGGGGATGTGCCGCTCGCAAGGGTATGCTTTTCAAACCTTCTAGTCTAGCCAAGGGTATACTTTTTGCCAATTTTACCCATTTAGTCTGGGCAAGGGTATACTTTTTGGCAATTTTGGTCAAAGAAATGTCAAACTTCGGTAATTCCTGCAAAGAAACCAACATTTTTTTTCAAATTTTGGTCCTTAGAATGCAACAATTTGGCAAGTTTTGCCTAGAAAATGCCAACTCATGGCACTTTTGATGTAGAAACTAGTCTAGCCAAGGGTATCATTTTCAGAAAAATTGGTCTAGCCAACGGTGCCATTTTGAAACTGTGGGCGGCACACCCCTGCCCGAAATTTAGCCGAGAACCCCCCCCCCCCGTGCCGTAGAGATTCTTTGGTTTCCAACGATGATCAGTTTTTTCATCTCTTTGGTGGGTTGTTACCTTGTTTTGCAATCCTCTGCCACCCTATTTTGGGAATCTGAGTAATGTTTGGTCGCAATCAAAGATGATATTTAGAAGCAAAATCACAGCGGTAGGGGCCTGGAACTAGTGGCTGATATAAATATGAGATGAACGCCATCTTTAAGGTTATGTTTATTGTGAGGTGAAGTGAAAGCGGTCTGGTCGCCGGTGGTTCCTGTTCAAAGAAAAGAACAGACTCGTAAAGACTCAAAGCTACCTCTCAAGTGATTAAAGACATTGAAAACAGTGCTGCTGAATGTTTTAGAGCCTTTAAACCAAGATGTCGACGGGTCCTTTAGCGGCCGTTCGTGCACTGCAAGGTGAATTGAAAAAAAATCACCAAGATCCCATCGAAGGAGTCGTAATAAATTTAGTGGATGAGAGCAATTTGTTTGAATGGGATGTTGGCGTGTTTGGAGCACCAGGAACGTTATATGAAGGAGGCTATTTCAAGGTATTATGAGAAGCGTTTCGAGGAGGGCCAGGAGGGCTACTTTGACGCATTTCCGTTTGTTTTGATTAGAATGGCCTAATAGATGTTTTGATTCGACGTGAATTTTTTAGGTTGGCGATATGCCAGCAGAAACTTATCAGATGTCCGGAAAAATTCCAGTATCGTTTTACTTTCAAGCAAATAGTACCACATCAAAGTATATCAGATTATGAATCAAAAGAACACCAGGATGTTGTGGCGATAAACCAACGAAAGTTTAGTTTGATTTAAGAAATGTGCATTATATTTGCAGACACCAAAATTTCAATCTAAATGTGAAAGAGAAAATCGCAACAGTTAGTAGATTAAACATGGATTGAGTCGTCAACGAATGTGTCCTTAAAGATCAAATGTTTGTTGTCTTTCTCATGGCCTTACAATTCATCACAAAGTTGTGCTTTCCATCTGACAAGTTGATTTCAGAACTTGAAACATTCATAAAATTTTCTATTGATTGTTTCAATTTCTTTGTTGCAGGCACATCTTTCCTTTCCACAAGACTATCCTTATTCACCGCCAAACTTTCGATTTTCAACCAAAATGTGGCATCCAAATATATATGAGGTAACGAGGATGCATAGTTTTGTTTCTATCACTTTCCTTTTTACAGCTTTGTCTGGAAAATAAACCTGAGCGGAAGATGTCTTGAAGGAGTGATAACAGAAGATGGATGAATACTATTGTTGGATCTGTGCAAACCAAACTTACCTATTTTGTAATGCCAGCTACAGTGCTTATCTTTTAAGAAACTAGCCAACAGTTATGACTTTAATGTGCCAAATATAAGGGAAACTTTCTGTAGTAAAAATAATGTTGTTCGTTGCTAATTTATATGGATCATCTTTCAATGTTAAGTTGTATTTGCCAAGAAACTTTTCAGCCATTCCCAAATAAGTTCTTTAGAATATTTATTTAGTCATCGGTTCCTTTGCAGGTATTTCAAACATTTTCATCACTAAGTTCCCATCTTCTTAGAGTTTTTGCCTTTTCATAAATGGAAGTTTGAAAAATCTTATAGAAAAGAAGCTTGAAGTAATGGTAAATGATTACATGTAAGGCAACATGTGTCACAGGGATCTAAGAGAGAAAGAGTAATGCCAAATGTTTATTTCAGATAACAATGGAATAAGGCAGGATCCTAATTTGTGTTATTCCTTATTGCCAGCAGCCTTGGCACTTTCTTGCCCATATTTGTACAGGAGTTTAGAGGCTATCCACAGGTTGCTATATCCCAAAGCCAACTTTTTGACAACCTGTTGTTCTTCTTTGTCATAGTCTGGAGAAGTTTGCATATCAATTCTTCACCCGCCAGTAGATGACCCTCAAAGTGGTGAATTACCGCAGGAAAGGTGGAACCCAACACAGACTGTAAGGTAGGAAATTCTCCATTCAAGGAAATACCTGCTTTTGATATCTTATAACCACAAAATCTGCAAATTTTATGAAATTGAAAATGCTTTTGTCTTTATTAGAAACCATTTGTATTCCAGGTGGCAGGATATTAGTTGCTACCCAAACACAATTCACTTGTGTATCTTCTAGGCTAATGTACTGGTTGCCCTTGGCAATTGTGGTTATGTTAATTATTCAAATGTATCTGATTGTTCAAATCCTTTAACAAAGAGAGCGTGTGCAGTAGCATATAAATGAAATCAAATTTGAAATGTTTAATCAGAAGCAGCACATGAGGCAGGTTGTGATGAAGGACACTGCATGCTTTACTGCCATATTCTGATCTCTTTGCTTCCCACAGTTTTCAGGTGCTGTTCATCCTGGGTGGGGGGACAGATGGAGCAATGGGGCAATGGGTCAATTCAACTTCGATAAATGGAGCAATGGGTATGTGCCCCCCCCCCTATAAGGATAGGCTGAGAATGTTGAAAATCCTAAAGTATGGGTCTCAGAATTCAAATTTTCCACCAGAAATGGGTAGCCCTTTGACTTGCTATGAAAAAGGTTGTAGAGCTTGGTATTTGCAACCTTGGATTTTATTGTCATGCTCTATTAAACGTGGTTGGTTGCAACTTGATCTTCATATTGTGCATTTAAAGTGAGATGAAACTTGATTTTTGAGATGTTCAACGAGCTTTGTCTCCCAAAGATCCATAGAAATGGGTCTGGAAATTGACCAGGAATCCTTAAATATGGGTTGTCTCCTAAAATGCTGGGTGGCATGTCCCATCATAACAAGACTTCAGTTACCCCCTCCCTCGGGCTCTTCACAATTGTTTTAATAAGACACTGTCAATAAGGAAGTTTGTTTGTTTGTTTTGTTTGTTTTCAATTTGCTTTGAGTGGGCTTGTCAGGATTTCTAGCTACTGAAAGCTAATTTAGGCCCACTGTGCATGCCGCATCCAGGCATGGGACCCCTAGTTTAACGTCCCTTCCAAAGGACGACGAGGTGAGTCGTGACGTCAGGCCTCCAAGGTCACCCTCCAAGGTTGACCTCACTCGACCGAGCTTAACTTCAGTCACCTGATGAAAACTGTTTAAGTCACTCGGCCACTCACACCGCCTCTTCAAGAAAATGACCATATCCTGGAATGAGTTGAGGTCTAGTTCAAGTATAAGAAACTTTTAGCTTTTAATTTTGACTCACAGAAGTCTTTTAACAAAAAAATGCATTATTTACTAGCAGTTCTAAAACATTAATTTCTTTTTTATGATTTGGTACTTTCTTGTATAAGTCTCTGGACTCATAAAGCCATTTTTATGATCCTCAGTAAACAGTTGATGTATTGTGAAATTCAGGTTTGTAGAGATGAAGAAACTCTGGAAAGAACTTGTGCAATAAATTTGGCCCAAAGAATCTATTAAGCCCCCCTCTCTAATAAGCCCTTCCCCTCTGAGTCAAATTTAAGATAAGCCCCCCCTCTCTGTTAAGAGAGGCTAGAAGAACTGAAAAGCTGCCAAATATATCCTTGTCACTTGATTTTTTGAATAAGCCTCCCCTCTCTGATAAGCCCACTCTCTATTAAGCCCCCCTCTGGAAGGTCCAAGATTAAATAAGCCCCCAGGGGCTCAATAGAGTCTTTTATGGTATCTGTCCTTTTTGCACTGTGCACATTGACATAGTATTTCTACCTAAGAATTCTTGTATTCTTGTCATGTTTATGCACATACTGTATGACCTGCCCTGATTGTCTCAGTTGAGATATGAGATAGAGTGAATGTATCAATTTATTTTACAGAACAATACTACTTAGTGTTATTTCATTGCTGAATGAGCCTAATACCTACTCACCTGCAAATGTAGACGCTTCAGTCATGTTTAGGAGGTGGCGAGATTCAAAAGGACGAGATAAAGAATATGAACAAATAATCAAGTAAGATATTTATTGTAAACATATATTTTACCACATGAATATTGCAACATCATTCTTACCAGCACGTCCACAGAGAGGGTAGCTAGGGGATAGATTGCCCCAGGCTTTTGACCCCTAAAAGATGCTTAGTGTTTAATTTCCAAGTATGGTGAAGAAAATTCCTTTATCTTTCAGTCAATCCCTGTTTTTCAAGGGGCTTATTTTAGCTTTTCTTCAGAATCATTGCTCGCCACCAAAGACTGGAAAGGACAAATGAACTTTGATTCCCAAGGAAACTATTCTAAACCACACCTTTTTTCCTGCAGGAGGAGCCACTTTATGCTCAGAAACATTACTACAAAGCCCTCCCCCCCCCCCCTAAAAGCTCCAGCAACAGTATCTAGGAGAGTGGTAGGAAGCAGGCTTTCGGGGACTTTTGTACTTAAATGATTGAGAACAATAGGCAAAATTGGCTAAAGTTTGTTTATACCCATTTCAAGTCATGTGATCATTCTCTTGATAGAAATTCTTTAGATTTGTTTATCATATTTCATGTCGTGCAAACTTGTTCCATGAGTCCAAAGGGTAGCATTATTCTAAAACTTCCCAAGAGTATGGTCACATGACTTGAAATGGGTAAAACAAACCTTAGCCAATGGGACTGTGCGTCTTTTTGATATTCATGATGTAACAACTATTTTCAAGATCATTGAGGGGCTTGAGCAGACTTATGATGATGAATCTCTTGTTCCCCTGTGCTCTTTGACTTGATGATGGCGCTTCAGGCAATAGAGACTCATAGTAGTGCTATGAAAAACTTGGCCCTATATAGGCCCAAACTTCGCAATTCCTCCAGTACCAATCAGATTGCGAGATTTGTGAATTACTATTGTTAGTTACGCCCGGGGGGGGGGGTACATGACTTGAGGATGGACGGGGGTCTGCTGCCCGGTTTTCAGAAAGGTACCCTCTTCTAATTACTGAAACTTGCGGTCATACCGTCATTTATGATGAATTTTGGCAGAAAACCACCCATTTTTTGCTATTTTTCGCCAATTTCTGGATAACCCACCCTTGTTTATGGAAAATTTGCCAAAAAGGGAACCCTTGTTTAGAAAATTTGGGGCCCAAAAACCCGCCCATATGGGCGGCACATACCTGTACCCTCAACTTGTTATGTACCCCCCCCCCGGGTAGTTACGGTGTAAACGTGATAGAATTTTCGATTCAATTGAAGAATTGAAAGCACTCCCACGGGATGGAGATTCGAAGCCGTGATTCTTTCATCATTCCATTGATGATTGAACAAAATAGGGCCAAGTTTTTCACTGTTTCATTATGAGTCCCTCTTGAGCAAGGTTTACCGCAGGGATACAAGGGAGTCATCGTCATCAGTCTAGGGCTTGATCCTGCTGCCCCCATTTCCTATAGGTCTGGTATCTAGTGTAAGATTTGAAAATGGAGAGGGGCCACAGAAATTTCTTTAGGCCTTCGTTGCTTTGTAATTTTCGATTTTTTGCTGATTCATGGTTAGTACCTGCAAGCAAAAACAAAATAACAAGCAAAATTAATTCCCCTTGGATGATTAAAAAGCATTCACTAGCATTAAATATTGCCTTACTGGCAATTAATAGCTTTTGCTGTGTCACTTACCAATGAATGTGAAAAGAAAACTCATTTACTTTAGAATGATAAATATTTTATTTTCTAAATAAAAATTTAATTAAAAATCGAAAGTTGACCCAGCAGTGAAACTTGGTTTGATTAAATATTATTTTTGAAATGCTAAAAGATTAATGTTTGTTAGTGCTTGCATGCATTTCTTTGGCGTTTTGAAGGATGCAGATTAAAGACTGTAAGCAAAATTGATAGTTTATAATTCGAATTGAATACTTTGATGCCAAATTGGAAAACAGCTGTACAAATACAAGGATTTTGAGTCATCTGAGGTGTGATTCGGTCACTGGAAATCCAAACAGATCTGTTCAGTACGTTTTTGAAATTGAAAATTTGTAATAATTGGTTTCATCATTCCTTGAATCAATTTCATTTCATTTTAGTTTAACTGAAAATTTCTAGAGCTGCACATTTTGATAAGAAATCGTTTTAGCTATTCTACAAAAGAGCCTGGATCGAGCGATATTTTTATACATTTTATACGCGACGTTCGACTGAATGGCGTTAGAGCTTCGATCGCAATTGTGCACATTCGAAAATTCTACAAAATGTAATGAAATATCGTTCAATCCACATTCTTTTTCAGAAGATCTATTCTGCGATGATTTTATCAACACATCTAGCTATTCTGCAAAATATTCTGGATCGAGTGATCAAGTGATGTTTTCTATTCATTCTTATTCGAGAGGTTTGATTGAGTGCCGTTATAGGGCTTCTATCTACTGGCCTCCACGAGGTTTCTTTGATATTTCTCTTCATTTGTTCCGTAGCTCCGTAGTCTGCGGTTCTGTGATCCGTAATTTTAAACCTCGCGGAGGAGAGTAGCTTCTATCGCTTTAATTTGGGACCACGATATGAAAACTTCTGTGAAAATATGAGAAACTTTGATACTGATCCACAGGGCCGCCGAGAGCCTTTCGAGGCCCAGGGGCAAAACTGCGAATTGAGGCCCCCTGCATGCGAAGCTAGCAGAAAATTTTTTCGATCATCCCCTTTAAATTGGCTTAAAATGCATTTCAATGCATTTCCTGCAGTCAAAATGTCAAAAGTCTTCAATTATGAGGCCCCGTAAACCCTGAGGCCCAGGGACAATCCTGCTGATCGAAATTTCTGTGAAGAATGCAGAAAACACATTGCATAAAGGCTACTCCTTTTCAGTAGACTGAGAAATAGAAGGTATCTAAGGGGAAAGTTGCGTTGTGATGTTTAAGAGCCATTTTCACCCATCGTCCTTTGCGGACATCCAACGATCTCACTCCCTGAATGTCAAATTTGGCCTAAATGGAGACTATAGATCACGGGGGGGGGGGGGGTTCTTGCCTGAATTTCGGGTAGGGATGTGCCACCCACAGTTTTAAAATGGTACTGTTGGCAAGACCAATCTTTGTGAAAATAATACCCTATGCTAGAGTATATTCTACATTAAAAGTGCCATGAGTTGATGTTTTCTAGACTAAAATTGCCAAATTCTCGCCTTCTCTAGACCAGAATCACCAAATTGTTTGGTTTCTTTCTAGGAACTACCACTATTTGACTTTCCTTTAACCAACATTGCCAAAAAGCATACCGTTGCCTAGATTAGATTCCCAAAAAGTATATCCTTGGCGAGATTAGAAGAATCCGACAAGGTATTCCCTTGTGGATAGCACATCCCCTGGTACCTTTACTATGGAAGAACAATCCCCCTTTTCTATTAGATACTATTGACCCACTGTCCAGTATTTGAATTGATAGAACTGTCCAGCAAAAGCAAAACTTTTCATGTTTTTCTGTAGGAAACAAGTAAGTAAAAGCCGGGCAGATGCAGAAAAAGAAGGAATCCACGTACCAACAACAATCGAAGAATACTGCATCCAAACGAAGCCCGAGAGCCAATCCTCGGAGAACTTTATGGACCTCACCGACGATTGGTACGAGGACATGGACGACTATGACGATGACAATGACGAGGAGTGCTTTGATAACTATGATGATTCTGGAAACGAGGACTCGTAACGTCATCGTTTTGTAGGCCAGATTTGTCGTGCACCGATGCTGTCGCCCAAACTTTTTCGCCTATAGATATTTAACGAATAACGAATTAAAAAATGTAGCATAAGAATATGGTGAATATCAACATAAAGGCAGGCTGTGGCAACGAAGAACAGGACTTTCGTCGTCGTATTTGTGGTCATATCGTCGTGCACTGATGTTGTCGTCCGAACTTTTTCGCTAATAGCAGCATAACGAATAACGAATAACGAACTGTAGCATAAGATTTTAGTGTCTATGACCGTAAAGACAGGCTATTGCAATGAAGAACAGTACTCGTAACAACATCGTCTTAAGGCGAATATTCGTCGTGGACCGATACTGCCACCCGAACTTTTCTCCGACAGATATTTAACGAATAACGTTAAAAGATGTAACATCAGAATTTGGTGTCTAGCAACGTGAAGACAAGCTGTTGCAACGAAGAACAGGATTTGCATTGTTGTTTTTTTGTGAGCGTATTGTTGTTCACCGATGCTCTCGTCCAAACGTTTTCGCCAACGGATATTGAACGTATAACGAACTAAAGAATGTAGCATAAGAACTTGGTGTCTATTAGCATAAAGGCAGGCTGTAGCAATGAAGAACAGGACTTGAAACATCATCGTTTTGTAGGCGAGTATTTGTCGTGCACCGTTGCTGTCGTGTTGTGCGAAATTTTCACCGTGAGATGCAAATAACAAATTAAAGATAGTAGCGTGTAAACTGGTCGTGTGACATCATTAAGCCATCGACCACAACTTTCAAAATGAAGTCAATTCTTTTGAAATACTTTCATGAACATCACTTGCCTCGATATCATGTGGATCTAAATCTCACAAGTGTGCAGTGCTCTTAGCAACGCATGAAATAGTTTTGCACGTGTCTTTGCAACATAATGGTGTAGATTTCTTGCTGTACTGGGAATCACATCTCTTACTTCGGATTGAATTTTTAATTATGAAACTGGTCTATTGGGAATGAGAATTCCACCGTCGATTCTGGGCCATTTGGCCCTTCCCTGACGTCATCGATCACGTGACATTTGAAAATTTTTTAAAACTGGCCCATTGTCTTAAATTAATCACAATGGTCTCTTCTAACAATACAAACCTTAAAAACTAAATTTGGGCTTTTGGTTAGATGGTTAGCCTATTTCCTCCGTCTAATGATTTACTCAAAGTTTCACATTCATTGCAACTAAATACAAGGCTCTACTTAACTTTTTGATTCAGAATTCCTTCAGTTACAGCGTATTGTTCTGAATAGCAGGTACGTTGGGAAATGATATTTTTGTGGTAGGAAGCGATTTCATGATGCTTTAGACAGATGCATTGCTTCTTTGAGTGCTGTTAGGTAGACTATGTACTTAAAGTCTAAATTCATTTGTTTGTAACTGATTGCGTCATGTGTAGATTTGGAATGTTAGACAGTTGATCGTACTTGTTTGTAGGGGAATAGACACGTTCAGCTAACGTTTGTTATACCCATTTCTGGTCTAGTGACCGTTTACTTGGAAAATGATCTCTTTATCTGTTGATACAATTAACTAAATCATGTTTTTCACAGTACGTGATCTGAAGTGGTTGTGGTGTGAGGCTAGGCTCACACTAGATGTTTTGGGTCATTAGGGTCGTGCAGAAAGTAGACTTGCTCCAAGGCTATTCCGTGGTATATCAGCACTCAGAAAGATAATTACCTCTGCGGGGGCGTAAACTACGACGAGGACGCTGCGAAGGAGAAACTAAGTATTTCCTTCGTTTCTCCTTGGCAGCGTCTTCGTCGTAGTTTACGCCCTCGCAGCGGTAATTATCTTCCTGAGTGCTGATATACCACGGAATAGACTTGGAGCAAGTCTATGCAGAAGGACCCAAAAGACAAAGGACTCAAACTCTGAGTCTTTATCCTGGTTCACACTATTTCTTTTGGGCCTTTTTTAACAACTTCAACGACCCAAAGACCTAGTGTGAACCAGGCTTTTGTCTTTTGGGTCTTTCTGCACGACCCAAAAGACCTTGTGTGGACCAGGCTTTGTAAGGCTGAATTTGCCCATTGGCAAGGGAGCATCTCGGTTTTAGATACTTGTCAAGCAAGGTAAGTGGATCTTACAACCTTGCTAATTGCAAAGAAGTCTTTGAAATATTTAGACTTAGAGTTATGAGCTGGAGTCCTTTGTTTCCCTGTCCTTAGAACGACCATGACAGGTGGCTTTACCGTGCAAGATCTAGTAAGTAGGCATGATAAAACTTTCTGCGCGCAAACAGTTGAAACGTTTCTTTTTTCTCAGAAACCAGCCAGCGGAAACCAATAACATGATGGCCAAAACTTTAAGAAAACCCTAGACCAAACCCAGAAACAGCTAAGAAACTTTTAGCAGCTAAATTTAAAGATGTTACGGTAAATCTATCTTTGAATCACTATGTTTGAGAAAATTGACCAAGCGTTTCATGTTTTGAACATAATTGAACAGCTTTCCCTCATGATGTTTCATATGTAAAGAAACATGTCTGCAGCAATGTCAGAAACAACATGATAATTGATGCACTGATCGTTAAGAGACCCTCAGTGCTAAATTTTGGAGATTTTCATGTAGAACTGACAAACTTAGAACCATGGCCTGATCCCAGTTTCTTGTGAAAAAGCATATATACCGTGCATATAAGTCATCATTTGTTCACTTTATCTGTAAAGCGATGGGCAGACATTTCGGAATGTTTTGTTTGAGAATTTACCCGGTTTTTGTGTTTTTAAAGTAAAAATCAAGCAAATTTGCCCCTGGTTTTTAACACCATTTTGCAAGAATCAGAGACCTCAAATTTCCTGATATAGTATGTCCTTTATTGTTCATAATCATTCGTTAGATATAATTCGTTACCTTTCCATTTAATAAAAGCATTTGCAAAATCTATTGTATAGAATGATTAACTCTAAAAATCTGGTGCTTTATAGAATGAGATGAAAATGGTTATGAAACTGGGAGTCTTGAATCTTATTTTCTCTTGCAGTGTTTGTTTGTTTTCAATTTGTTTTTAGTTGGCTTCACAGTGGGCCAGATTACGATTTTTTTGGACATAAATCGCATAAGGCATAAAATGGTAAAGAATGCTATAAAAGTTGGAAACATACGAAGAAAAACGTCGTTAGGACAAAATTTCTTTGCTTAGTTATTTCTGCAGTTGTCGGAAAATTCTTCTAAGTCCTTATTTGAAACAGCCAAAGTCAATGCATCAAATAACTTCTAATAAGTACGTACCCATAATAAGGAAAGCAGAATTAATGACTATAAATCTATAATCTGAAATGATTCTTAAACAAGGACAGGCTTTGAAATAGACTTGGCATAAAAAATGAATAGAATTTGACATCGATCTGAGAGTTATTCAGCAGTGCCCTATTCCCTATACACCTCAATTTTGCCGTGGCAATAACCATCGTTGTATTTTCTACGGCACCTCTCGGCAGCCAAATGTAAGTCAAACGGTTAGAGGATGCTTCAGTGCTTGTAAATATACAAAGAAGACGTTTGGCGTTTACAAGCGAAATTTTGAACTTAGCTTTAAAACATAGCGTACAAAGTGCAGCAACGTGTTTCTAAAGTACTTTGAACAAAATCACAATTTTGGAATAGGAGTCTGTGCTCAATCGAAATGCAGTCAGTCACACTTAGATCACTGCCTGTGAACGTTATGAAGATGCTATCGAAATGCCGCTTGCAGACAAATCGGTGCCTGAAGACGCAGTTGGTAAATTTGAAGTTGAAAACAGTTAACGGCTTGAAGTATTCAATAACAGTTAGCATCCCGTGATTTGAAATTGATTAATTAATAGAAAGCAATGTTTTCGATAACGTTGAATGTGATTTCCTTACTCGATGAGGCATATGATATCAATTTCCACTGATAAAACTATTATTTAATTTTTTTCATTTTTTTATTTTTGTCCACCCTCTGGCCCACTGTGGCTTGTCAGGATTTCTAGCTCCTGAAAGCTATGATTTAGGCCCACTGTGCATGCCGCATCAAGGCATGGAACTCTTAGTTCAACATCCCTTCGGAGGGACGACGAGGTGAGTTGTGACGTAAGGCCTCCGAGGTCACCCATCCAGAGCTTAACTTGTAAACAGTCCTTTAATTATTCACAAACCATCTTTGGGCCTTTTGTGTGGGAAAAGCGTATCGAGCTTAAGCAATGAGTTGGAGATAGTGGTTGTAAAACAACGATCGTGAATGTGACTGATCTTTAGCTGTCAAAGTAAAAATACTGGGAAATATATTTTCAAAAAGTGCACTTGTTGAATTAGATTTTAAGATTTACCTGACTTAAATCGGCCAGTCTGTTCAATATTACCTCGCGGAAGCCTCTCCGAAGGGCTGATTCTAAGTGTCTGTTTATATGAGAAAAAACACTTCACCTACCAGACCCTAGGCTGACAGGTGAGATTCTACCATCCCAGAGAATCCTTTGTATTTTCATTTCGCTTTTATGAGACGAACGCGGCTCATGGAACTTTTTTGGCTATCCACGGAAAAGTAGCATTTCAAACGGAAATGGCTTTTTTAGTTTTAAAGGTCAGTACATATTCTGTCCTCAAAAAGATTTGAAACATCCACCGCTTTCAAGAAAATTTGATTTTCCATTCTAAAAAGATTTTACAATCGACGGCAGGTAGTCCCAAAATTATTGTGGAAATGTCAAGAGAGTACTCAAATTGAGGAGAGAAATTTGCTGTCAAAATTGATATTTTGAATAAAAATTCAAATGATAAAATTGCGTTAATAGAAAAATGGCTACTCTGTTACCCAAGTCTGTTTAGACAAAAATTGAAATAGTTCCCTTAATCTAAAGGAGTTTATATCCATACAAGCAGTCCTTTAAATGTTCTTGTCGCTCCAGCAAGTTATTCCGATATAGGTGATCATTTTGAGGCAACATCTGTATTCATCTTACGAGATACCTGAAAGCGAATAAGAATAGGTCTGTAAAGTAATTCCAAAAAATTTCCACCACAAACTTTTCAGATAAAACTATTCAGAAATAAAACCATCTTACGGATGGAGAATTTTCAGAAAAAAACTTGAGAGAAAAGTTTCAGACACCAGTGGCGGGGCCAGCTTTGAAAAATCCGAGAGAAATGGGGGATGGGGCATTGTGACATAATTTTTCAATCTAAAGGTATACCCAACTAATTTTATGCCATTTTCCTTTGACAATTTTGCCGACTTTTGGGCCGCCACTGTTGGACATATTTTGAAAGATCTGAAACAAGTTCCCCAGTCTCTCAAAAACCTCCATTCTCAGGAACTTCGATTCCATTTGGAAGCTGAATAGACCTTTTAGCTATTCAGCAAAAGAGCCTGGATCGAGCGTTATTTTTATACATTTTTATACACGAGATTCGATCGAGTGGCGTTAGAGCTTCTATCGCTATTGTGCACATTCGAAAATTCTAGAAAATGTAGCAAAGTATCGTTCGATTGAGATTCTTTTTCAGAATAGCTAAATGGTCTATGGTTTCAACAAACATCAACAGTCTTAACGTTAACCGTTCCTTTTTGAAATATGCTATCCTTTTTGATATAAAGTAGCATTGCATTTGACTTACCTTATAATGAATATCTGGAAGGTTCCGTAGAGTTGCGGCTGCCTACAAAATAAAGAAATCTTAAAAATGAAAGAACTCATAAGTGAAAAAACTGGCCGTTCTTACATTTGTCGTGTATAAATCGAGCAACACGTAGGAATTGTTAATCTAAAAGTTCTCCGCTCATTTTTATCTTCTAAGTAGTTTTTCGATTTACTTAAAATCTATTTTGTCGATATCTAAGAGTTCGTATTGTCGAATCGAAAACCTTCGGACGGAAAAGTTTCGAAAAAAAACTTTCGGACTTCACAAGATTTCGGGCAAATAAATTTTCGGACAAAATTTTATTCGAAAGTTTGATCGTTCGTAAATTTTCGATTTTAATGTATCTAGAAATTTCGTCGGATTTGGTGAAATCTGAAACTACCTTAGAAATAGATTTTTTTGAAAAACCTAGCCGTTGCGTGGTTCACACCGAAGTAAAAACACGTTAGAAAACCATTAGAGATACGCCGGGAAAAAAAGTCGTAAGTCGTAAATATTTTTTGCCACAACTATTTGAGATTTTGTTGGTACCTTTAAAGACGTTATAACTAAAAAGGCGTTCTAATAAATTCAAAAAATTTGATTTCTATTCTAGCGCGTTTTTGGTCTGACATGAAATAGGTTTATCAGCATGCTAGCTTTTAGTAATGCTGGAAAGAACACATTTGGTGGACGAGAAAAATTCCAACTTTAGGAAAATAGAATATCTAGGCCATCTTCAAGAGAACAGGATGGGCGGTAACCCCGCATCCCTTCTCCAGCGTTCCTGCTAGCTTTAAAATTGATGCCATGGTGACTATATTCAATGTGACAAAACTAGAAAACGCAAGAAAAATTAAACATTATTATCTTAGTGCAAATGAAGTTGTACCTGCTCTGCCGTCAGATCTCGCTGTGCTTGAGCTAACATTTCATAGCCAACCATGAATTTCTTGACCTGTGAATGAAAAGAAAGCTATAAATATATCTCAGTGCATACTCTCTATACACTGTGATAATGCATACATTCTATACCAGGTAATCCAATAAAACAGTAAAATTTGAGGGAAAACCATCAAAATTTGATGATTTGATCGATGTTAACAATTCCTTTTTGATGCATTTGCTTCAAAAATCGAATTATATCATAATTTCACTGTTTTTTCGAGCAATTTTATTTCAAAAACATGGTATTTCTTAGCCGTAAGGCGATTTCTCGCAATTTTCTGTGAAAAATTGAGTATTGCATGACTTTAAAGCTTTACTGAGGACACAAACGATCATGGAATGAAACCTCCATAGACCTTTCTGGAGCGGAGGCCTCGGGAAATTTTTTTTAAGCCACACCCTTCAAGCTCACTGGGAAATGCCCTGTTTTAAATGCCGCCATGACAAGCCCTCTTTTAGATTTTGAAACCTTTTTGGGATCGAATGGGTATAGCCACCGAAAGAAATGACGCTCAAGAGCTATACTTTGAAAGAATGGTCACCATAATAGTTTACTGGGCAAATAAAAATCAAAATTGTGGATCAAAATGGGAAAAGCTAGAGTAGTGTCCCACATATAAGAAGCAAATGTAGAAGAAACACACCAGCCGTGATTTTCAAAATAATATTCTCTCTGATAAGAAACAGGCTCAAGTCTGAAAAATGTTTGTTTCTTATTTGAAGATTACTGACATAAGAATGGTATATATCTTCAGCTTTCCAATTAAGTCAAACTGTTATCTATTCAAGATGAAAACAAGAGTTTTGCCTGCATATAAAACAAAAAAGCATCTTCCAGGAATAATTGTAGCTATTCTTGGAAGTGAAACTTTACAAATATAAATCAAAATAGCGTGTTTTGCATCACCATCACACAGCTTGTGTCTGAGTGGTTCATTGATAGTAAATGATTTTTCTAATAAGACATTTAAGAAACTTTATCCTGATTTGAAGTTTATATTTCATGTTATAAGAAACACATAAGACCTGAAATTGAAAACGTTGTTTCTTATATGCGGGACGCTACTGTATCGAAGACGAGTAAATTGTCAGATTCTTTAATCTGTTCTGTGTCTAGTCTCCAGACCTCTCAAACCAAATGCAACGTTTTATCAATACGACCAAGAGCTTCAGCAAGCTCTACGCTCTACTGCATTTTCTGAATGTCATGGCCTTCGTGGTGCTGCCTTCATCATCAAAGACAATGGGCTCGAAAGATTATGCCTAAAGACAATGAAAACTTCTCAAAATAAGACCACCACTCTTTTCCACATTTGTGGAGTCTATCAAGGAGTTTAAATCAAAACAAATTTGGTTTTAAATGTTTCTTAGATAAATCCACTATCTTTTAGAATTGAATTGACACGGAAAAGTGACATCTTGTTCCCGCAAGAAACGTTCAAAGTCGTCAAATATATTCACTTCCGGTCACTTATCAAAAGGAGGCAAAACTCCTCGAGAAAGGTGTTGTCGGGCGTGTTATTTGGAGCTAATAGGAAGTTTACGAAACCACGACGGCAACAGCAACTGCAACGCAATGTTGCTTTAGTTTCAGAAGTTTAGATTCAAAAGATTCCTTGTTTTCCGTTCGAATTTGCTTCCCTTGAGAGTCTCTGAAGTTGTCCTTTTCAATTTCACAACTTGGAAACCCTAGTTCTAGCGTTCTGTAGTGCAGATCTAGGCTTCCGAAGTTAAACACAGTCTTTTTGAATTTTTGTCTTCAAAGAGAAAAATATGGTTTTCAGGCATCTCTGAGTTATAGGAGGTCTCATTTTAGCCTTTTGGATGATCCATTATACCCTGGGTACCAGACTCTCCCAAGAAAGAAAATTTTCTTTCTTGGGAGAGTCTGGTACCCAGGGTAGATCTATTAAAGGTAGCGTACGGAAATAATATTTCTTTTGCAGAATATTAGATGACGTTCTGGCTGGCGTTGCCGTCCTGGTTTCGTAAACTCTCTAATCATTTTCAGTAGCCTAAAAAGTTCTTTTAGGTGGTTTATTAAATGCGGGGCCTTACTTTCTTACGGTATAGACTAACACTAGATATACCAAAGCTTTGGTACCAACCACACCTACCGTTGCAGATCTCAATAAAGGTGGATAATAATGGGCATGCAGCTGCCAGTAACTGTAAAAGGAAACATTATATCAAAGGATTTGTGCACGATGAAAAGCATGCATTTGCAAAGAGAAAAACGATCTAAAAATATCCCATTCAAATCACTGTCGCACATGCGCCGTGAACAATGGGCAGCAAAAGAGCAATGCTGTGTTGGAGTATTTCCCCAGTATTTGCTTTCTTCAATTTATAGACAAGTCTATTTACCATTGCAGACTTCTTTTGATAAAATCATGAATGAATATATGCAAGAACTACAAATCAGTTAAACTCTTCTTTAAGGAGGATTAGTTTTGGAACATATAAGTAAACAAAACTACAGTGCAGTCCCCTCCTGGTTTTTATGTTAAAACGAATAACATTGAATCTTTGACTAACCTACAGTCTGCTTTGGTATAGTTTGGTCCCATTGGAGCACCTAAAACAAGAGGGTAAATTGTCAAGCTTGGCTTCCAATTTGTCGTTTGGATTTGTGATCGGAATGGTCCAATCAAAATTCTTCTGAGAGAGAGACCGGTCTTTAGTTCGTCGCTCGGCTTGTTTGGGTCGTTGTGAAAAATGACAGCGACTGAAACGGCTGGTGGAAACACAATTTTCAGCAACTGCTGCAACTCAAACAACTGAGAACTCAAACAACTCAACGATCTAATAACTAAACGACCCAAATGCAGAAACTAGCTTTAATGCAAGGATTTCGTTTTTCTATTGACAAACTAACAAATGCAAACTTTGCTAAAAGTACACAATAGGGAACTTCAAACAAGAAAGACCCTGTATCTTTCTAAGAATATATTGGTCCCACTTACAAAAAACGAAGGCAGCAGAACATTTAAGTTATCACCAACTGACTCTAGCCATTGGAGATGGAGAATTCCATAGTTCATTAACATCCTTTATACAAAGAGGTTGAACAATAGAACATCAAAGTTTCATACGTACTGTGCCATCCCATGGAGTATGGAAATGATATTTCGAAGAGATTATCATATTTGATCAGAAACTGCTTCATAATCTTTGCAAGATCTGAAAAAGGAGGAAGAATTTCTAAAGCTTTGCTGAAGAAATATTGTTACGCAGATTATCAAAGTTGACATGTACATGTGCTATACCGGTACTGAAAAAGGCCGACTATCCTAAACAAAATCGGCTCGTGAGATGTTGTGTTATGTTTTAGGAATAAACTCACGGCATACTCCCAGTTATCGCAACAACAACAACAATGACAGCAACAACAACATTTTTTACTTTTGGTCAAACTTTTAGGCCCCGTTTACACGATACCGTTTTCATTTCATATCGGATTGGGTAAGGCAGTCCGATATGAAAATTTCTCCTGTTTACACGATGCCGTTTTCATTTCATAGCGGATTGGGGTTCTGTTTACACGATACCGTTTTGCCTTGCACTATCATGGTTTCACCGTATACCGTAATGGTTCCACTGCACATTCTGCGCAGCTCCGCTAATGGATTCGAGGCCAGTAGAATTGATAATGAGGTTCCGTACTGAGTTGATATCGGAGTTGACCGTTTACACGATATCGGATTGGTTTCAAGCCACTTTCAGAGCGTTTTCATTTGAAAACGCGAAAACGGTATGAAGCATATCGGATTGGTGCGTTCTCGTGTAAACAGGAGGCCAATCCGATATGGAATGAAACGGTAGCGTGTAAAGAGAAGGCCAATCCGATATGAAACCAATCCGATATGAAATGAAAACGGTATCGTGTAAACGGGGCCTTAGTTTGAGGTTCCAACAGCCTTCAATAGCGATAACGACGAATATGTCATCAGTCTATTTTAGGAATACAAATCAAATCAGATTCAGAATAACAATTCACCTTTTTGCTGCATTTCTGAGAGGTCTGTCAGTCGAACTGTATGCGTTTTAGGCAGCAAAAGAGTCTCATATGGCCACGTAGCCCTGAGAAATGAGCAAACAAACAAATAAGGAAATGGATAAATGAATCAATGAACAAATCAATCAATTAAGTGATCAATCAATCAATCAATCAATCAATCAATCAATCAATAAGCTAGTGAAGATAATATATAACAGGAAACAATGGTCTCCCTGTATAAGACAGAATTCGAATACATGATAAGGTCTGGTAATAGCCCTTTTAGCAAACCTCGATTCTAGGGCTATCATTGTCTTAGCTATTCTACAAAAGAGCCTGGATCGAGCGTTATTTTTTATACATTTTTATACAGGAGGTTCGATCGAGTGGCGTTAGAGCTTCTATCCTAACTGTGGACATTCGAGAATTCTACAAAATGAAGCAAAATATCGTTCGATTCCGATTCTTTTCAGAATAGTTATTGATAAATCATGGCCAGCGTCCTTGAACAGAAACATCTATTAAACAGCCAAGTAACACGAACATGGACCGATCTTTCATTTAGAATTCGCAGGCAATTTCATCTATTAAAGGCGAAAAATTGTGCAGTACCCCAAGCACTCTTTAATGTGATTTGATCCATACTTGCAGAAGTCAAATTAGGCCTCAGTTCACTCACCAATATGGAACTATAACAAGCCAAGAATCATTTTCAACCACGATTCTGCTCTAAAATAAATTGCATAGATAAATTATAATAAAACCACTGAGATATCGACTTCTGCATAACTGATAAAAGTTTTACTTTGAAATGGTTACTGAACAACGTCGCTGTTCCAAGAACTTGGCGTAGGATGCTTTCATACCACTCGTATCCCCTTCTCCCTTTTGATCCCTTCCCTTTCTCTCTGTCTTTCACTTTCTGTGCTTTCATTAACCATCTGCCCGTTTCATTTTCTCGGCCATTTCTTATTTTACCTGTTCAAGTTGCGTCAGCTACGACCCTGGTCAAAATAAGCTGCGACACAAGCAAATTCCCGTGTTTTCGTGATGTTTTCTAGAATATCAAGGCAAAAAACATACGTTTAGGACCTTCTGATCCCCCTTCCCCCCTAATTCAATGCTGAGATGGTCGAATGGCGTTTGATTAAAGCAACATTGAAACGGAGGGAGCGGGGGGCATGTAATCAAAGACCAAAGTAGTGCAATTCCGTGACTTGTCCCAAGTATTTTGACCAAGATTGTAGCTCATACTATCGGCAAACCCTTATTCGAATATTAGATATTCGAACATTAGATATAAGTGAAAAACTGATTTTTTCTGACTTTCTCAGAGATCAAATTTTTCAACATTTCCGAACTTCGAACATTAGATATAAGTAAAAAATTGATGTTTGTGACTTTCCCAGAGATCAAAATTTTCAACTTCTTCCGAAGTTTAAAGCGTTAACAATGCCACACACACCTCCTGTAAGAAAGCTATTACCGCATAATACACGAAAGAGAAACAGAATTCTATAAAACATTGATGATGGGAGGGGGGAGGCTGCTCTGATTGCAAAAGGTCTTACCTTTTCTCTCTGTTCAAGCTCCACATATTCCATTAGCAATTGTTTTCCATTTGATTTGAAATATTTCTTTTGCATCTCATCCTGAAAAGCATGTAGAGAATTTATGACGGCAAATGGATTTAATGACGAAATAGTTAGAATGAGACTTGGTATATTTGAGTCCGAGTTTCTAGCTTCTTTCAATTAAAATGCAGACACTGCTTAAACTTGGAAGAAAAGCATTGTCGAAGCCATGTGCGAAGAAATGCCTACAATCTAATTCAATTAAAGTGAAAATGAAGCGAAATGAGTTTTACACTAATCCGCAGTAGAAAAATGCCCTGGTTCCGAATATACAATCAGAAATATAAAATTTTGGGAAGAAACACCCTTTTGGGGAGCATAAAAGTTGTTACGAAGCGGCGCGGTGGTCTGGGGCGAGAGTGGCGGTTTTGAGATCTTGTGACGTCAAGTGTTTTACGTATTGTAAACAATCAGATTGAATGGAAGCAAGATTAGTAGGCAGTTCACCAAAATTGAAGCACGAACGAAGCAAATAACAAGTCATATGCTTCCTTCATTCATCTCGCTGTAAAACACTTGACGTCAGAGAGGTATGGTACCAAGCGTCCTGACCGCGTTCATGTGGCGCCACAATTTGAATGAAAATGCCATTTTCAATTCTAATTTTCGAGAAAACTAGAAGGAATATGAAAATGAAACCAAGAAAAATGAAATCTACGATGCTGATTTGGTCGAAACGAGCAAGAAAAAATTTCGATTCATTTCCACTTTAACGAAGGGAAATAACAATGAAATCTCTACCTCAATCCTAGCTTCGTTTGGTAAGGCTGAACTTGACCAAATCTAAGGGCAAAATGATACAATGAGCACCATTGAGAATTCTTAATTAAATAAATGCCAAGTCCTTGTGAAATTTTTGATCGTGAAGAAATAATACGTTCATCCTTGGAGAGAAAAGAAATATTTACATTTGATGATGTCTTCTCTGGTTCCGTCAATGCTGAGAATGAAAGATTCGAAGAAGAAGAGTCGAAAATGTTGAAAATTGGATAATTATCAACTTTCACTCTCTGAAGAGCTAATTCTAGTTTGGATCATTCACGGAATGCTAGAACGAAAAGCGAAAGTGTTCCTTATCCAAATAATCATTCATTGATTAATAAGGAAAAGACGAAAAGACAACAGTCGATTTGTAGCAGCAGTTCCTAAAGGACAGATGCATAAAGGACTTAATCATACTTCAAAAAAAATCCTATGAGAACAAAGCTGTACCAATTTGCAGCTCCAAGAAGTAACTATCTTCTTAAAATTGGGCTACATTCTTTCCCTCGAGTAACTCTTTGAGTGTTGTTCGATCTTTGTATCTCGTTCACGGGGGGGGGGGGTTCTTCCATAGTAAAGGTACCTGGGGATGTGCCGCCCGCGAGGGTATACTTTTTCGGACTCCTAGTCTAGCCAAGGGTGTACTTTTTGGCAATTTTAGTCGAGTTAAGTCTAAGCAAGGGTATCCTTTTTTGGAATTTTGGTCAAAGAGATGTTAAAATTCGGTAATTTTGGTAAAAAAAACCCAACTTTTTTGGAATTTTGGTCGAAAAAAGGCGAAAATTTGTTAAGTTTTGCCTAGAAAATGCCAATTCAGAGCACTTCTGAAGGAAAAATTAGTCTAGCCAAGGGTATCATTTTCACAAAAATTGGTCTAGCCCACGGTTACATTTTGAAACTGTGGGCGGCACCCCCTAACCAAAATTTAGCCGAGAACCCCCCCCCCCCCCCCCGGGATCTCGTTTCACTTTATAAATATGTAGCTCGATCCAGGGTCTTTTGCAGAGTAACTAAATGGTCTAAACTTTGACTACTGAGCCAATTTCTTAGCTTCTTGAAATGCCTAGCAAACAATGTATGCATTTGTATTGGGAATGTAACATCTCTCCAGCCAGCAATGAAGACGGGAAACGGCAAGAAGCAAATAGGAGCGGTTTGTTGACCGCTTTGGGCATTCAATAAAAACAGAGAATCAATAAAAGTGGCCTGATTAAAAGCAAACTTCAGTTGGTAAAAGTCCTACCTGACAGTGTGGATGAGGGTTAGAGCATCCCATGATGTCACCTTTGTTTTCAAATATCTGAAAAGATAAAGCACAGTATTTCACTTGTGTTGCATTCAACTTTCCCTATCGTAAAGGGATATCAGTCAAATATAGGCGTTGTTGAAATTTTAATAAATTTTTCACAACACGAATGAATGAATCAATTAATTTATGAATCAACCAATCAATAAATCTACACAGTAAACCCCAGCATGAAAGAATCTGCAAAAATAAAAACCGAGATGCTGTTTTTCAAAAACTAAGCACCTTGTAATTAAAAACCTGGCTGAAAGTGTTCTTATTGCAGGGGTGGCAACATTGACTTTGATTGTTGTTATTAAGTTCATTTTTGTCCCAGTTGGCTCTCAAAGTTTGCATCTCTCCTGCTGTTGGCAAGATATGGCTGCGTTCACATTAAAGGTTTGTATTTGAGTGCACTCTTTTCACAGGGAAACAAGGATTGATTGGTAATGAATACAAAGAATAAATGAAAATAAATAATGGCAAATAGAGAATAAATAATTTCATATTATTTCTTCTGCGCATTCATTTTGCCAAACTGCGAAGGAGAGTAACGCTGCGGGGAATGAGGGTGAAGCGCGAAGGAGGAGGAACGGCGAAGAAAGGAAGAAGAAAGTTTCTTCACTTTTCCTCCTCCTTTGCGCTCACCTGCAAGATGATCTACAGTACCTGAACCCAAGAATATTTCTCTCCCAATTCCTTCTGTTGCTTTATCCATTCATCTATAACAGCTTCTATCTCTGAGTGTGTCATCAGCGGAAGGGAAACATCTGAATGAGGATGAAAACACATCACTCTGCTGGAAAAAATGATTATGGTTGGCAGTTGCAAACATATGGGGGCAGGGATGAAGCATATTCTGCAGTAGTCATCTTTGATTTAGGCCCCGTTCACACTACTCCGTTTTTGTACAAAAGCGGAGAGAAAAACCTCCGTTTTTGTGAAAGTGTTCACACTGATCCGCACAAAAACGCCACAAAACGGGTAAACGGAGGTTTTCGAAAACGCAGTCAAACGTGGATATCCACAAAAACGGAGGTTTTTGAAAACGCATTTGATCAATGTGAACGCACAAAATCGGAGCTTTTTGAAAACGCTCCAATATCCAACAATGAGCTTCACAAAAACGGAGTAATGTGAACACACAAAAACGGATGTTTTTCGCTGCGTTTTTGTTATCGGGCAGATCAGTGTGAACGCACAAAAACGGAGGTTTTTCTCTCCGTTTTTGTACGAAAACAGAGTAGTGTGAACGGTAGCTTCGATGCAACAAAAACGGATATTAACAAAAACGGATGTCAAAGAAAGCTGCTTCAGCAGGAGAGGGTCAAGATTGTCAAGAAAAGCCTTTAACATTGTCATTGAAAAGCCTTTAAGATTGTCAGATCAAGTTGATAGTTTCACACAGATTTGTGATTGAAAAGCTTTTGTGTTTGAATCTAAATTACTTTCAGATTGAACAGTGATAAAACCAGTTGTGAACCAAGTTAAAAAGGTGCTGCCATATGTGAACTGTTTGCAAGAAACTCTTCAAGACACCAAACTTTCAGATCACAGAGATCAAGGAACTTGAGCACAATGCTCAAGTTCCTTGAAAATAGTGAGAAAACAATGAAGAATTAACTTTTTATGTTACGTTTCTTTGTGATTTTCGATTTTCAACTAATTCAAAACTTTTGCATGCAAAATCTCTTTGAGTATCACCACATTTTGGACCATTAAACATTTGGACAAAAGTATGCTTAAAGTTTGATTGTCAAAAGTTTTCGGTGTTAGCTCCAGACTACCAAGCAATGTTGGTGGGGAATGTACTGTATATTGATCTCTGTAAACTTTTCAAGAGGGTAAATTACTCTGCTTAAATCTACTTTCCTTTCTTTTCTCACAAATTCATTTTATGAATCACCAAGCTGAAGTTAACCAAAAGTAAACTATGACCAAACCAAACTAAATTTTTCAACTTTCTTCCATATCATTTCTAGAAAATCCACTGAAAACAAGTATTGATAAATATCTTTGCTTCAATCTGTATGGGATAGCAATGCAGACGTTTATCATAAATGGGATTGTCAATAATATACATAACCAAATAGAATATACAAACCACGTTCCTTTCTCAGCTCTGCATTGTAACAGTGGGTGACTGTTGCTTCCTAAAAGAAAGAGTGAAAGATAAACTTAGATGGCACGGTGAAGAGTATTTCTTAAAAAGGTTATTGTAACTCAGCCTGAAACACACCCCAATGATGTGCATAAGGTTAACTATAGCTAAAGATATCTGAAAATATTCATAAATAATCCATTTCTATTACAGTTAAAGCGGAAGAGCATGCCACCTATGCCTTCAGTATTCAGAAACAGAACCGTATCATCATTGAATTTTGTTTTCTTTGCATGACAAACCCTTCAAATAATCATACTCATTGCGGTTTCCATGGGAATGAACTCCTAATTGTAATCTGATCCGCTCCACCCAACAGAAGCAATATTTGAATGAAGCGGAGGCAAACATTTAAGCAATGTTTGAATAATCATCCAAACATGAAAATCTATTTTGAAATAATCTTCGAAATTACATGGTATGCCCCTTCTGCTTTGACAGCCATACAGATCTTTTTCAAAAGATACCTGCTTCTGGAGCATCTTCTAGCAGAGCTGGAAAGTCATTCTTGAAAACAAAAACACTATTGTAGTCTGGGTTGACCTGTTGAAATAAAATTGTTTCATTAAGGACACTGAATGCTAGCAAGGAATAAAGAATGCCAGAAATGGTGGGGGTTGATGGTTTTTAATCGCAATAAAATATCAAAGAATTTTCCTGGAAACCAGAACTCTTGCCAAAAACATACAAGATTTTTATGGAGTCAAATGCACCTCCAATGATTTTAAGCCCACCCCTCTAAACCAAAGTAGAGTGCTTGGTGTTAAGAGTGGGCTACTGCACTAGCTGTTTCTTTCACAGGAAAGTGAACAGATGAGATAAACAAATAAACAAGAGCATTCATTGTTTTAACCAAAGTAGCATATTCAGGGCCGTCGAGAGCCAGCCCGGGCCCTGGAGTGATCTATCGCGACGGGCCCTAAGGGGTTTGGGGAAATTTTTTAAGACCACGCCCTTTCGTCTCCCGGAAAATGAGGGAAACGCCCCTTTTTGTGACTAATTATTCTAAAAAATTGCTTAAACATTCCGTGTAAAGGCTATACGAAAAATTGTATTTATGAATCAAGGACGTCGTTTTATGCTAGTAATGCCTTGTTCACACAAGGTGGTTGCAGTCGCTGGAAGTGCTAGAAGGAATGAGCGACTCAAAGGCCGAAAAGAATGAATGTGAACGGAAACTCAATGACCCTACGACACCTACGAGTGACTCGCTGGGATAGACAACAGTTTCGATCGATTAGAAATATCGATACGACAGTTTGGTTTCGGACATGAAAACTGTCATCAAAGTCAACGGTTCTTGCAAATACCCTTTTAATGCAGATCAATTGCCATAAAAATGCATTGCAGAGATATATAGCAATAACAAAATGGTATGGCACAAAATATTTACGGGCCCCCTCGGGGCCCGGGCCCTGGACCTTTTACCCCCTCTACCCCCCCTTCTCGACGGTCCTGAGCATATTGGAAAGATCTTCTGTATGTGTTGGCTGGGTAGGGGTCTTTTTGCTGCATTTCAGATCATATGGCAAGAAAATTTGCAATATCTTTATGATTTTAAAGTCATCGCTTGTTTCTTAATCCGTTCAAACTTTAAAGCAACAAATTTCTCTTTCTAAGTTCTCTTTAGCACATCAAACAATAGCACACAAATCTTACAGAGCCATTTGATCTTGTATTGCCAGGCGCGAGTGGATTCTTTGGGTCGTACTTTGCAATCTCTGTTTCATCTTGCTTCTCTACTTTGCCTTGCCAGGGTCTTTTTGTCCTGTGTGGAGAAACAAGAACCCAGTCACCACGTAAGGGATTGAACCTGCTGTGTGGATGTTCATCTGCACTGAACGATTCTGTCATTGTTGCGTCTCAGCTGATACGAAGTGGAACATCTTTGTTGGTGCCTGGTGCTCTGGTGCAGTTTTAAAATTGTGGATCAGGAAGTGTAGCCTCGTAACCAATTTTTCCTCCGCAGCTACAACAGAAAAGTATCAGTGTCTCAGCGTCACGATTCAATTTTGATTCGTTCAGAAAAACCGTGGAGCAGTGCAGTGGCGGATTTAGGGGACAAGTGGAGGCAACTACCGCCCCCCTCCTTCACGACGAAAACTCAGGATGGCACCTCTTTTTTGGCAAGAACAGTGCCCCTCACTTCTACCCAAATTCACTCTTTTTTCAGTGTTTCATTCTGAATGTGGGGAACACATGCCCAGGGGGGGGGGGCACTCAGCACATTCACATACGGGGGGTAAGTCCGATATTTTTGGGTTAGACTATTGCCGAAAGTGATATTTTTGGGTTGAAATGAAACAGAAATTATGTTCATGATATTTTTGGCATCAAATATTGTTAAACTTATATTTCTTGGATTCATGAGAAGCAATTCTCATCTCTATTTGCATTGCTTCAGGATATTTTATGTTGATATACAGGTTTCTAAGTATAAAATGAGCTGATATTTTTGGGTTGCAATGAAGCTGGAGTGATATTTTTAGGTTGCCTGAAAATTTCTTGAACTGACCCCTTCAACTTCAGGCTGGATCCGCCCCTCCGTCAATGATTGTTATGCTACTTTCAAATAGATAGTTTTCTTGCCTCCGGTCATATAAGCTGGCAGCTGGCTATGTATTGGGCTGAAAGTCATAATGGCTGTAATAATGGCTGTAATTATGATAATAAAAAAAATTTCCAGACCCAGCTTGATTTTTGTGACCAATAACGCAATGTCCCATTCATCGAATCGAATTTGACATTTGAAGGAGAGCCCTCTTTGGCAGCTGTGGCAATAAATAATAATAAAAATAAATTTGCAATTCTTTGCTAAATTTGCATTGCAACCAATGATATCGCAGCCTGACAGGGAGCAATAAAAAGGTTTTTGACTCTCCCCTCGAGCTCCGTTCCCTGTGTGGCACTAATCTCAGCGCATGCGCAGCACGTGCACGGCTCTATCATCTGCCATGCAAGATGGCGACTTTCAACGCGAAGGCCTTCGAGAAGAAACTTAATGGAATGGATTTATCGCAAACCAGTGTGCAGACAGTATCATTATGGATCATACATCATAAACAAAACATTAAAGAAGTTATTGGTGTGTGGGTTGATATGATGAAGAAAGGTAACGTATGGGAAATTCATCAATCAATTTGGCATGTCACAAAAGAAACTGGCAGAGCTGATGAGGAGGCGAGAGGGTAGAGCTACCGTGCAGAGGCAACCGGTTATTTGCCTCGCAGGTCTTTCCATGTTGTATTTCAAAGTTTAGGGATCAAACACCATGCATCCAAGCTGATTTGCTCAAGCCATTGATTGAAAGATGATGAAACTGATGACACAAATACGACAAGATTTTAAAAGCAAATTCAATTCATGATTGATAGCAGCAAAACTTGATTGGCCTAAAAATTAGGCTGACCATCTAACTTTGTTTATTTGAAAACGATGGTCAGTTTCTTGCAGAAAATATAAGAAAATATGTCTTCACGCAGCAAATTTGATCAGATTTGAAACTGATCTGGCCAAAATTCAACACAACTGCAAATGTGGTGAAAATATTCTGGCATTGTCAATGCCAGAATATTTTCACCACATTTGCAGTTGTGTTGTACATAGATATAGTTTGGAAACTTTCACTCGCCCACAACTTCTGCCCACAACTTCTGCACCATACCAGCAAGTTGGGTTTAAGCACCAAAAGAATTTGCTTTAACACCACTCCCAACAATGCAGAAGAGCAGAAGAATATATGTAAATTAAATGATCATGCCAGATTCCTAAACTTTGCACGAGCTTGAATGGAAAGTTTGAGTGCCGTGAATTAATCATGCGTTAACAACAGGTCATGTGATAGAATGATGGGGCAAATAATGAAATAATTACACACCAGAAGTTAGAATTACAACTGAAGATCCTTGCACAAAGTAGTGTTTCCAGTTCTCAGGAAAGATCTTTTGACATAACAGACACCTTTGCCCAGACTGATAACTTTGCAAAATGGGTGCGGAAGATGCATACCTGACCATTGTTTTAAACAATAAACTATTGTTCTTCCTGGAATTGCACGTGGAAGATCTTCTGCATGCATGACATAGCAGTCTGGACTTTTACCAACAGGACTATTGATGCTTGCTTTTGTAGTAAACATTTCTTTGTTGAAACGTTTCGCCTGCATTGACTTGTGTTACCTTTGCAACTATTTGAATTCCATTTGCAGGTTGTATCAATCAATTTATTTTGCTTGCAGTGCACCTAAGTTATAACATAGATAGCAGTTGCAACTATTGAAGGCTTACACGAGCTGAATTGCAAGCTTGATATCCATTTTTTTGGCTCTCCAACATTGAGTTATTACTTGAAACTGTTAGATGCTCTATCAGTTACTATTTATATGGCCTGTGTGACACAACAGTGAGTTCTTTGTCCATGCTGGCAGTTCAACAGGGAATTCTGCTAGTTTTATGTTATAAAGATGAATGAAATGTTATTAAAGGTAGATATCATTTACTCAATCTTCCCTTTTTCTTTGCAGCCAAAATTGATAGGAAGCTTGCCTTGTTTTATTTGGCAAATGATGTTGTCCAGAACAGTAGAAAGAAATCCAAAGATTTTGTGATGTTCTTTGGCAAAGCTTTCAAAGAGACAATTAGTCACTTGCAGTAAGCTGATTCAATTTCACCCTGTCACTTTATTTGTTTGGAGCCAATTTATTCATAAACAAAGATCCCCACATGATCTAAAGTTGCAAAGGAAACTGTTATATGTATCCACAGTTTGACAGTCTCGCTTTGAATTATGGAAGGTAAAGTGTACATGTTGTGAAACTGTGTCAAAATCTTAAAACTGTTGCAGTCCCAAGAAAAGGAATTACTAGGGTGGAAGTAGTAATAAAGTTCACTTGTTAAGCTGTTGATTCATCTTGCGGTGGCTTTTAACCACCATATCAATTGCCACCATATTAGTTGAAATATATATTCTATATATATAATGTAAACTTGAATCTATGCCTCTATGCGATCAAATAATTAAGTGACCAATGTGCCCTTACTTTCTCTGTTAAAAAATTTCCTTCATCTAACTTCTTCTGTATTGTAGTGATAAGAAAGTGAACAATCAAGTTGAAAGAGTGCTGAAGATTTGGGAAGAAAGGAGAGTTTATGAAAAAGAATTTGTTGAAAAGCTACGTGCTTTGCATGGTGAGTTTATTTATATGCAAATATTTCATTTAATTATAGTGCAACTTGTCAACAAATTTTGGGAAGTTGCAGATTCTTTTACTATCTGGGTAGTAGAGGTAGTAGGATTTTGCTATTGGAAAGTCTTGGACTTGCCCAAACCATCTTATGAGGAGAAGGGGATGACTTGACCTAAACAGCTCCTCAGTTATTATTCTTCTGTCATCTGGCTTGACCTGATGTTTCTAATGGGACCTGACTGCAAGGAAATTGAAAGAAAACCAAGTTATAACTGTTTACACAGATTCGCTGTTGTGGAAATGGTTGCTCCAATATATAGGGATCTATTAGTTTTGACATATGGATATTCTTGTTTCAATGTTGGATTGCTCCCATCAGTTTCTTTCAGGGAAAACAGTATCTTGTTGTCTACTATTTCTCAAACATGATCCAAGGTGCCGCCTGCCGTACCAATAGCCATCCGGCCATCCAGCTGTGCTATCCAGCTGTGAGCTGTTCAAGACAAGTCATCGCTTTCTTCTTTAGAGGAAGACTGGAGCAAGTCCAGGAAAATATCTTGCTAATTTCTGGAAGTTTTGATGCATTTTCAGTGTGCCATATGTGATATAGGTACATGAAAAGAGCATACCTTTTAGCTACCTTTTAGCATATTCTTGCTTCTGAAATTTTTTTGCTACTGTTATAACCACCTATTAGTTCTTACAAATTCATTAAAATGCTGAAGATTTTAAGGATATCACACATTAGGCCTAGTTTTATAATTATTCCAGGTGGAATTAAACTGTAAAATTCTTACGAGGCCCTGATCAAATTTATGTTTTCCTTAGCTGGAGGAAAGAAAGAGAAATCATCAAAATCATCAGAAGCAAGGAAAGAAGAAAAAATAGTTGAGAAACCCGAGAAACCTGCAAAGCCAAAGACCCCAGTGAAGCCATTGCCTCCAGATTTCAAGGTTTGTTACAATTAGAGTTAAACCAGGCATGCCAAAAGAATTTTGAAAAGAATTTTGTGTGTTTGAAATATAGTTTCCTCAAAAGTATGTATAGATAATTGATAATTCTAATAAATTGATAAATTCAAATGTACCTAGATTGCAATGATCAGAAGTGTAAGAACAAAATAGAAATGATTGACAATGTACTGTATATATATTTTATTCTCAGATGTCAACTGTGATGAACATGATTGTCAGCATGAAAGAAATAGAGAGTGAAATCAGTACACAGGATAGCCAGATGGCCTCCCTCAAAGTTGATGCATCTGATTTAGAAGCTGTGAAACAAGTGAAAGGTATAGTGATATCATAATGAGGTAGCTGTGTCATCATCACTGTAAAAGGTGAAATCGCATCTTCTTGACATTGCTAGCCCATTTTAAGCGCCTTGAAATCGCTAAAAAGTCAAAGTCAGGCCTTTTCGTTTGACGCGTGCGATCGCACTCGCACACGCTGGCACACGCGCAGATTCAGGTACGAGTGCGTTTTGTCGCACGCGCAAAACGATCTTTCAGTGCGGTGATCAGGCAAGAATTGAACGTGAGCTGGCCACTGCCGTATTGTCCTTGATGTGAGATCAACATGAATTTCGTTTCAACAAAGCCAAGTCATGAGAGGACGACGTTTCAATGAACAATCCAGACGATGGCTGATTTTCGCAGCTGTGACCATGTCTTTAAGTTACCACGTGAAATCATCATAAGCCGTGGTTACTAATGAATGAGAAGAAACCAGACCATTTCAATAAGCAAAGAACTGCTACAACGTTATTAATTGCATGTGGAATTGCGACAACAAATGTACGCTCAAACTAAAAAGTTTGTCCATGTCTAGGGCGGAAAGTTTCTTAAAGTTTCAAGTCCGAAAGTTTTGAATTCTGATTTTTCTTATTATTGAAATATCTTGAGCTTCTTATACTTCATTGCTAGTTGTACGTAACCCATAGAAATGACGAAACCATGCCTTTTCTAGACATCAATAGACGATTACGCTAAAGATGGCGGCGAGGAACTTTTTACCAAGATGCACTGCGTTCTTCAATCGAATTCCTACAGAATCGTTAAGGGTTCGTAATTAGAACGCAATGCATCTTGGTAAAAAGTTCCTCGCCGCCATCTTTAGCGTAATCGTCTATCGAGAAATATGAGTAACGAAGTGCAACTAATATGTGGCAGCTAGTTTTATCGAGATAACATGTTCTTTAGCAATGATTGCCTCTGCAGGTTTCTAATGTGGTTAGAAGCAAAGATTATAGTGAGGATTTTATGTAAAAGGCTTATCATAAAGACCTAAATTTGGGTGAAGAGGCAAGAAAGTAAGGGCCAAGCTACAAATTGATTAGCAAATTAATTTTTGGCAGGTAAAAGTATTTCGCTACTGTCAGATGGAAACTCTTTGTCTCAAATTTTCGTTGTTTCTGTAGAAAGCATAAATTTTCATTCAAATGCTTATAGCTGGCTGGTACTGATTATACCAAGATTTTATGAAAGAGAAACCGAGCTGTTTCATTTCAGACGAAAGGGGCCTAAATTTACTTCATCGAAAACTCTCTTCGACAGAGTCAATCTCAAGGATGGAGGCTATCTCAAGAATGCTCCTTTAATCCAGTAATGACCCTGATGATGTTTATTAATACTTAACTCCCAATTGATCTTAGCACTTAATCAAACAAGATGTCGGAAATATAGGTGACCTAACTCCTTGACCTTTCCACCAATTAAAGCCAAACATTATCATTGAACAATTCTTAGAAAACAACAAAGCATCTTCGAGAAGCAAGACAGTCTCAGAAACCAAGTCAAATCATATTTGAAATCACAGAACTTTTCGGAATATACTGTGCTGTATGATCGGAAAATTTCATTCTCCTTTGCCGTGCGAAGGAGAATGAAAGGGGAAGCTGATTACAAGATAGCCCAATTGAAATCGAATGATTTAAAGGCGAAAGGTGACTTTACTTACCCAAGTTTCTTTGGGTTTCATGGAATTCATACTTGTGCAGAATTAAAAAATCTTCATACTGACGAGTTCAATTCATGGTTAAAAAAGCCTAAATTATGATTCTATGTATGCGTTGAAACATAGTCGAAATGAAACATCCGTGACAATTTTCAAACTTTTCCAGCGTGTGCGATTGCACGCGCAAAATGATCTACGAGTGCAAAATGCCGCACACGTACCATATTTTTCACGAAAAGGCCTGCAAAGTTGATTTAATAATGCAACAGCTTGATGAAACTCAATCAAATTAATGTTTGCAACTCTATGCTTGCCTCACCCTATGTTTGCTTAACACATGACTACAGCAAGGCTCAACATTTAGGAGACCATTGAAAAGAAACTTTTTGGCTCTGGAAGATAACTAGCCCCGTACTTAATTCATACCTAGAATTGAGTTTCTTGTATTTTGATTGACAGAAGGGTCTGGTCTGATGGCCTGGGAGCATTCCATTTTATGCAGAGTTCATAAGGAATTGCTTCAAAGATATCATTTGAAAAAGTTGATCCTTTAATGTAGGCCCTTACTGTTAAGACAAAGGTATATTCTTTTATCTGATACTAGCATAGCTGGTTATCTACTGTATACCCTACAGTATATTCCTGTTGTGAACTGTATTTACTTGTTTACAATTTCAGATCGATCTGGTGTCAATAGATTTGTGAAAGAATTTGAAGATTCAAACGAGAAACTAGATGTTTATTGCAATACACTCAGCAAGTGCATCAATGATAAAAGAGTCTTAATCGACATGTTGCATCATAGTGAAAATTATTACGATGCTGCTTATGAAGAAGCCAAAGTTATTGTTCATGTAAGTTGAAATGTCTTTGCTCAACCCCTGTAATCAGCTGTTGGTATCTAATAAAATTTCTTTCTTAATGGAATAGTGTAATAGAAAAGATCAGCTAAAATTTGTTTTACCCATTTCAAGTCAACCATGGTCAAGGGAATCTTCAGTATTATTATACTTTTTTGCGTGTATGCCATGTGTTTCCATGGCACAAAACATGTTCAAGAAGTCAGGGACTTGATTGATCAGTTGAGTTGAAAAATGTGCAAAGAAGCCTTAGCCTATTAGGTCTACATTGATATATTTTCCACTTAATTCAAGCACAGGCAATGGGGAAAAATTAATAAAAACAACAAGTACCTCTCATTTTACTTAGTGTTTTCCTAATTCACCAACTTTGTCTAGATTAGGCCAACGACGACAATGTTTATCATACAAACGGTTCCGGTTTCCACTCAAAAAGAAATAAGATTTAAAGGCTTACAAGTTTCTGTAGGCTATCACAGCTTCCTTTGGCTTCTTTGCCCTGCTCTGCAGTCCATTGGCTAGTATTCCTTTCCTACCAGGCCTCAAAATGTTTGCCAATGACTCTTCTTTGCAGCTGTGGATTTAAAATTGAAGTTGGGTCTTCGTGTTGATGACACAAATGGAAAAAGCTTGCCCACCAAAACCCACTGCCTTTCTCCCCATGATGGATGAAAATCGCTGGCAACATTCATGGTAGCGATACAGTGATCGCCTCTAAAGGAGGTCATAAGACCTAGATTTCCAACAAAAATTCAAAATCTGCTGTCGTTAAGTTTCTTTGATTTAGATTGTCTTACACCTTTTTAGGCATACAAAACCTTTGGCAGTAGACTGTCGTCCATGAAGCGAAAAGTAGAATCTAAAGTGAAGAAGCTAAAAACTAAGTGGGAGAAGGAACAAAAAGAGATTGAAGAGCAGAAAAACACAAAGCATGAATATGAACTAGAACCGATTTCTGATGCTGACGAACCAAGTGAATTTCAGCCAATTGGAGATCTACTTCAGTCCGGTTTAAAATCATTAGCTGAGAAAAAGAAAGATGAGATGTATAGGCCAGAAGATCCAACAGTTGACAAGCTAGATGTATTAGATATGGATCTGGGCAGTGATTCTGAAGGTGGCACCCCAGATGGACCTTTGTATGACCCAAGCAGTGTGTTGTATGACCCAATCGACCCAGGGAAAGATTCTGCAGATAGTTCACAGCAATTACTAGAGAATAGTGATGGACAGAATTCATCAAATATCAACATTCCAAATCCTGAAGATGTGTTCAAGAATATTGTTGGGCAAAATGAGATGCCAATGCCGCTTCAACCCATGGGAATAATGATTGATGGGAAATTACAAACTTTCAGTTTAGCAGATGGTAAGTTGGATATGTACTCAGAGCGAATTTTTGACCCTATCATACTGCTTGCATTTTCAACCTGCAGGTTCTTTCGATTTCATGCATGCAGGGCTCAAAAACATTTGTTTCTTCCTGGTAGTAAGCTAAGCACTTTCGTTTCTTCGTACACATTTTCTTCTTCTTTCCGTATATATCGCCCATTCTATCGCATTCCTTTCTCTCCTTCATCCTTTCACCTCCTTTCCCTTTCCATCCATCTCTTTTCATTTTTCCTTTTTCCTTCCTGGGAAATTTGAGCTTTTCAGCTATCTTCCTAGTAGCGCCGCTACCAAGCTACTTCATTTTTTGAGCCCTGTATGCATGTTTAGAAGGAAACCCTTGAGGAGATAACATCACTGTATCTTGCAGTGACAATCTCTGGACCCACTGCCAAGTTGATAATTATAAAAGTCTACTATTTAACGAGAAGTGACTTACATTTATTTATTTCAGTCTATCTTTTCATTGCTTCTGCGTGATCAACTTGAAATTTAAGTCCGTCTCTGATTAGATATCATGTGAAAAGTCCATGAATAAAAAGATTTGAAGTTGCTTGCATAATTGAATTTGCGTTATAGCAAATCGTACGTGTATCCTGTTTGAATAAGACCCTGGTCATTTACCGGGCTGTTATAGTCATGTTCGAAGGAGGTCTGCTAATGTTTTGAGTCATATGATATGCTCGGTTATCATGCCGATTTTATAATCCTTACATACGGCTTTGAAATAGGGGTTTAATAATTTTTCAACTTTTAGTTATCTGTTTCGAGTGCTCTCGAAAGTTGTCTACTTATTGCCTCGTGAGGCAAGGCTACAGAAAGCCGGTAAAACCGTCGCATGTAATGTTTGGCTTGACAAAAGTCAAATATCTTGTTAATATTTCTGCAATTCTTGGAGTTTGATGGGGATACGAATCATCAATGTTCGAAGCAACGGTTTCCCCTTAAAAAGGAAATCTGTGATCATGCGCAGAAAGCACGTTTGGTCTGTGGAAAGAATGTGGGCGGAGAATCCAACCACAATCCAAACAAGGATTAGCAAACAAGAAAAGAGATTCTCGCGCATGGTAATAAGTTCCTCGGCTGTTGATCTGCTTTGAACATTACCTGCAAAAAAAGACTAAGACACAAGGGGCAGTCCTTGGTATTCTCAGGAAGAGCTGTCTCTTAACTGATATGAAGAACTTCTGAAATAGTTTTGAATATAGAGGCAAAACGTAAGTGACAAGCCCTTTTTCAGCTGATCTATTTGAGAAGCAGACTTTAAAACCAGCATTCATTGCCTTTGACGTGTTAATACGAAGCAAAAAGCGCTTGCGAGCGAAAGGATTTCTACTGCCGATTTGTCTAGCCGATGGCTAATTTAAAGGCCATGTATGCGAGGAGAGTTTGGTAAAAAGAAGACTCGACTGGGTATCGAACGAGAAGCATGGATATAACACGATAAGATATGTTTGTCAACGCAACGAAATTTTTGAAAATACACTAGATGATATATACAAACATTTTCTAAAATTTCGATTCCATCAAAATGCTATTCCGCTATAAATTTATAAGGATGAATTCTACGACAGCAAATGATGTATTAGCTGTTTTAGGTAAGGAATATTTGCAAGAACATTATATTGAATTTAACCGCATTTCATCCACCAGATGCAATGCGCCTGCTTTTAGCCCAAAGGTTTTATCATAGTTTTTAAATTTGCTATGCGTGAGAGTAACTCAACTAACAACTAAAAGTTTGTAGGAAGGGCGATCCTCTTCATAGGGCTTTTTTACTTCCTGGTTCCTTGTCCTTACTGATTTCTGGGCAGCAGTAGACAGAGGATAAGAATTGGAAGATGGAAACTGTTTAATCCTTGTGCTTTTTCACTAAGCATGCGAAAACTCGTGTGGCATATCTTTCGAGAATTTTTTGACTAGAACAACGGAATGGCTTTGGAATTTCAACTCAGCTTGCTAAGGCAGAGTCATACATGGTAGAAAGCATTGCTGAACTGATTAGTGGAAACTCACTAAATTTTAACGTGAATCATATGATAATCGCTATGGGTGAAAACCGTTTTACTTCATTTTTCTCCAGGTGATGCAATTGCTGGGCTTAGCACAAACACAAGCGTGATGCAGCTGAGCGCTTCAAGTACGCGCTCCAAGAAGAAGAGCAATAGTCCTGTAAAGGAAACGTCCGGGTCATTCCTCAACAACGAAGCTATGTCACCCATATCTGAAGACTCTGTACCATCACCAGAAGGCACTCCAGAAGACCTAGTGCTGGAGAAGGATAAGAGCCAGGCTGACGCTTTCCCTAATCAGCTAGGAACCCAACAGCAAGTTGATACGGCAAGTCTCTTACAATCAACACAAGTTCTTCCATCCATTCTACCTGATGGGCAGATGATAATCGGAGATCAGCTGGTCACACTAGGCCAAGATAACTGGGCATTATTAGCAAACCAACCCCCGATACAGCTTGATTCACTTCAAGGTTTTCAAGCAGCTGGTGTCCAGGAGCTACCACCGCCACCGGTGTTACAAGGCTTCCCGAATCTGTTGAATCCAGGCCAACAGATAAGCTTTGATCCACAGGCGCAAGCATTCTTAAATGATCAGACCGCAATGAGTAACCCGTTAGGACAGCTCGCGCAAGCACAAAATCTGTTAGGACAGCTTGGTATGCAAGTCGGGGGTATGCAAGCTGGAGGGCTTCCGTTAGGACAGCCAGAGATGGCAATGCAGTTGCCTGTGTCTGGGGTGCTGCCTCAAGTATCTGTAGGGGCTTCGACTACACCTACACTTGACGAATCATTGGATAAATCAGTTAGACCAATTGACATACTCAGTCAGCTACTCAGCAAGGGAGGAAAATCAAAGAAAGGTTCCTCTGAAAGGGACAAGTCACACTCTGGAGATAAGGATAAAGAGCATAAGTCAAGGGACCACGGCAAGCATAGACGAAGCAGCACCAGCAAACGTAGGTCAGTGGACCGTCATCACTCATCAGAGCATAGAGAGGGCTCATCAGAACGTCATGAATCCAGCCACAGCTCCTCAAAGAAGTCGCATCATCGCAAAAAATCGAGAGGCCGTAGTAAGGAGAAACGCTCTCATTCTACTGAGAAATCAGATACTCAGCGGCAATTTTCTGTCGATTCCTACGATGACGCATCAGTGGATTCGTATATGAAGAGTCCTAAAGTTTCTCGCTTGCAGAGTGTCACAGAATCGTTTGAAGATGGCGCTGAAAGCAAGCAAGAAGCTATAGAGAGAGACCGAAGTAAGTCAAACAGCTCTGAGAGCACGAAAGACGAAGATACTGATAAACCGAGCACTGTATTTGACCAAAGACGGCAGAGTAAAGCTGAGCAAACAAGTGAAGCACATGAGAGCCAATCTCAGGCCCAAAAAAGTGATAGTGTTGCAACTGACGCACCGGAAGGAATAGCAAATAAAAGCAATACCGAGATTGTTCAAACGGATATTAATGCGCAGTTTGCCGCCCAAAATAATGTATTCCTCCAACATCAACAGTCATTTGAGGGTCAGCAGATTCTGAATCCACAGTTTAGCCAGCAGATGTTGAATCCAACTATGAGCATGCCGAATACCCAACAGTGGACTCCGGAAGGGAACATGCAAAACCAACAAGGCTTTGTATTTGATTCGCTGAGATCCCCAACCCCTGAGATGGATCAGTTTAAGAATATGGCCCAGAATCAGCAAGCTCAGATAATAGATGCAAGTTTCCAACAAAGTGGTCAGTTTAGCCACTTGCAATTACAACAACAAGCCATGCAACAAGGAGGGCTTACTAACATGCCAATGATGACATCACATGCTTCCTTAGCCATAAGCCCTAATATTCCCGTCTCTGTGGATATGAGGCCTACTTTCCCACCAAATTTTCAAGCAGATCAGTCTGGAAAACAGGATACGGAGCAGGGGGGATTCAGAGATCAACAGATTGTCGAGCAGCCGCAAATGATACCAGGAGAACATCTTCAGATACAAGGGAATCAACAGGTGAACCAACCTGCCGTGCGTCCAGATCGTCAGCAAAGTATGCAAGAACAGGGGCAGTTTAACCCTGGAGAAGGGTTATTGCCATCACCGCAGCAATCGCCAATAGAACCAAGGCTAAGAATGCCTGCACCCACCGGCAGTGGAAGATTTAGGCCTGTAGAAGCACAAGTGGTTTCCAACTTACGATTCCTGAGACCGCAGCAAGATAGTCCAGAGAAATCTTCAATGACGCCTCCTCTCTGGCACGACAGCCAGGCTCCAAGGCAAGAGAGTCCAATACATCCCCAAGAACAGCCTCATCTTCGTCCAAACCGACCAGGGCTACTTCATCAAAGACCGGAAAGACCGCCTCTTCGTCCACAAAGAAACCCGGTATCGCCATTTAGCCCCAGCTTCCAACCAGACTTTGAGAGACATGATATGTCAAAGCCCAGTACCGCAAGGCAAGGTTCGGAAGAGGGTCCAGCAACAGAAATTGACCAAAATTTCGATTCAAGACCAGGCCAAAATATGGAGCAAGGGCATCTTTTACCATCGAGGAGCCCAGTACCCCAGGATAGAAATAAACGTTTTCAGAACTTTGAGCAGGATGTCCCTGACTATACTCTAGACGGAGCAACTGATTTCTCGGAAGGAAGTAAACCTAACTTCACGAATGCGAATCTAACTGTAATCAAAACAATAGATAACGACGATCATTCTATCAACGGAGAATTTGAGGGACAGAAGAGACAAGAAGAGTTCAGAGGAACTCAGCAAAACCAGAAGAACATTCGGCCACTTATTCCACGCGGTGGATTAATGCGTCCACAACGGAATAGGTTTAGGCATCATGAACCAAATACTTTTCATCGTGGTCCGCGGCCATTCAGAATGGGGCGGCCAACGGGCTTTCAGCAACAACAGCAGAGACACAGATTTCGGCCACCACTTAGGCCCAGGATGCCGCAAGGATTTGCACCCAGGAGACCAGTGTTTTGACTCAGCTCCAAACCATGACAAGTGAAAAGCGTTATCGGTAATTATTTAGATCTTATTCATAACTTTACATTTATTATCATTGACTACTTTTCTCGGTTTAATTATGTTGGATTCTTAGAAACAAGCTATACTTTGCATCTGCGTGAATAGATTTAGCGGCTGAGTTAAATATCTTTAGGCTTTTGCTTGAAACTCGTCGACTAATTTATTGCATTCCCAAGCTTTTCAGAAAGTGCTTCAAAGTAGAATTGCTACAGAATGGTATGATCAAGTTTGATTGTATACATCTGCACATCAAGCTTGGACTGTCCACTATGAAATGATTTATACCAGGAATGAGCAAAACAAACAGTCCCTTTTTGAAAAGGCACTGCTCCCAGCATATCAAGGCAATAAAAATGGCGAGTGTATCATTCAACAGTGGAAAAAATTGTAAGGAGATTGAGGCAAGGAAACAAGACTTGAATCAGCACGCTAAGGCCATTCGAACTTATGTTCACTTCACAGTGTGACTAACCTAATCCACGAATAGACCTTTCAGCTATTCTAAGAGCGTGGATCGAGCGTTATTTTTATACATTTTATACCTGATGTTCGATCGAGTGGCGTTAGAGCTTCTATCACTATTGTGGACATTCGAAAATTCTACAAAATGTAGCAGGCAAGATATCGTGCGATTCTGATTCTTTTCAGAATAGTTAAAAGGTCTATTCACAGTATAGCCTTAGATGTTTTGACTCAGCCTCTACCGGGTTAGTCAAAACAAGTTTAACTGTTTGGTGGGCTGTGGAATAAAAAGTATGTGACCAATATTCAAAATTAAAATGTTAATCTATCATTCAAAGGCTGACTTAGACTGCGTTCACACGATGAGATTTTGAAAACGATGAAAAAAGTGACGGTAGCAAAATTTGAGCCAGCGTTCACACGATGCCGGCACAATTTGAAAACGGTAGGAAATTTGACGATAAAAACTCGTTGCAGGATTTGATGCCAAAGAATAGTACCTACACCCTAAGAATAGACTTGTCTCGATCCAAAAGTGTCGAAAAATGTTCTGTTTTCATCTTTGTTGAGTGTTTAAACGATGCTGTTTCAAATTTATGCCGGTTACGGTTCCGTTTTCAAAATCTACCGTTTTCAAAATCTGCCGGCAAAAGATGTGCCGTTTTCGTGTGAACAGGAGGCCTATCCGTCACATTTTTCACCGTTTTCAAAATCTGCCGGCATCGTGTGAACGCAGTCTTAGATGAGAAAGTTTTGTTTGGTAAAACCATTCATCTTTTGGACCCCAAAATTAGGAAAGTGTTTGTAAGGGGCATGTTTTGGAACAAGGATTGCTCATTCCATTCTGGTCTATAATTTACTTACTGTTGAAATTAAAATTCTATTTCTGAAACTTACAATGTGAACTTCGATGCCACATAAATCATGGACCAAAGTGGAACGTGGAATATTCGACTCCCATACAAACCCCTTACAGGCATTTTTCTAATTTCTAGGTATAAATATGATGAGCGATAACATTTTAGTTTTGAATATCAGCCCCATACTTTTTATGTAACAGTCCACCAAACGCTTAAACTTTTGTTGACTCACCCGGTAGAACAATTAGGTTTTCAGTCATTTTGTGTAGACATTCGCCAATTATAGTTACATTTGTATAGAAATACAATTTACTAGTATTGCTTGCTGTACAGGCTGTTCCCAAAAAATATTCCCTGTTTGTATGACTGCTGTTGATGTTCCTAATTGTTGTATTGATGTTCCTAATTGATTTTCCTAATTATTCTAAAAGCTGTTATAAAATTCGGGGACCTGACTCATAAAGGAAACTTTAGACGCTTTGCTTTGATTGTATCGTTTAAATTTTCAAAAATTTTCAACATTTTTTGAGATTTCAGCGTTTTTATATTTCAACTCATTTAAGATATGAGGTCATCAGATGTTTTAGGCAATGAAAATTTTCTTTGAAGCCATTCCGTTCAGAGAAGTAGGCCATGCAAGTTTCCGCCAACTGTTTGAATAATTTGGAACCTATGCTCTGGTTTACTGAAACGCGGTCGAAAAATGTAAATTGAGGCCTGTTCAATACAAAGTGTTAAAAGCTGAGACAACCAAAATCACATTTACCCCACAGCAGCAACACAACAGCAACAGCACAACAGCAACAGCACAACAGCAAAGGAAGGAGTTTAATAGAACCTCCATTAACGGACACCTCTAACAACGGACACCTCATAACAACGGACAAATATTTTCGTCCCAAAATGCAGCATGACAAAATATTACACCTCCATGCAGTGGACACTTCGCTACAACGGACAATAAAATGCGTCCCACAAGTGTCCGTTATATGGAGGCTCCACCGTAGTGTAGGCCAAAGTTACATGTTGTCAGAAAATCATTTTGAGAGAATTTTGAGCAGACGCTAGAAGACCGCTCAAGCCTTTAGCTCAAAGAGTCCCGTTTGTCAAATTGATAAACTACACCACAAGATGCAGTTTCCTTTATGAAGTTCAAAGAAAAACGTCTATTTATGAGCATAAAATGCTTTGGAATGCTATCATAAATTGCTTCGGTTATTGAGCCTCTATTTCCTGGCCTGGGATTGGAGGTGCCCAAAATCGAAGACCGGTATGTGGAAACCCCAGTTTGTGGGTGTGGTTTGACAATCTTCTCGGTGTTAGGTATCCTTTGAATAACGTACCAGTTTCTGGCTGTCTGCAGTTCCACCTTTGTTTGGTTAAATTCTGGTTTTTGGTATGACTAGGCATTCTGTGGCGATGCACAGGTTAGGGACATTGATACATGTACTCTCTGATTAACAGAGCCAATGCTCACGTGGCTAGCCATCTATCGTTAGGAATTCAAAGTTATTCAAATTCTTGAAAATATTCAGTTGTCACAAAGGGTTGGTGAAAACGAATAGAATGAATGTTTGTTGTTGGTTTACGCGATCAGGTTGGGTGAATCTTTGCCAGGGTGTCTTTTCACCAGCCAATAAAGATATGTTCTCTATGCTGCAAGTGCCGGAACTTGTATTTTGTCTATCGACATCTGCGTTAGTGGCAACAGTTTGTATTTGAAAGTAATTGGACTCAAAAGTACAAGTTTAGTGAAAAGTTCAGTGGCCAAACGGACAGTGCAAAATTTATTTTTGTACATGGTCGGTGTAAAAGGCAACAGGCCCGCTATTTTTTTAAATCTATACAGAACAGGCTCGTGTGTATGGAGCAGCAAATTTTTTACGAGCTCATGCAAGATTAGAGCCAATTTTGAAGTGCTCAAAATTATTTCAAATGATATAAAATCTAGAAGAAGTGTCTAAAGGTATGAAATTTTCCAACCATTCTCAAGTAGAAGACCGTGTCATTAATGCAGGGTAGGCCAATAATTGTTTGTATAATATTGAAGTATTGTGCCATGAAAGTTTAGAACAATACCAGTTAATGCCTAAAAATACGGGGAAGGTGTATTTTGCTCGGAAGGGTTGACGGGGTAGGTAGTTTTTGTGAAAAGAATGAGACGGGATGAGCATATTTTAATGAGACTTTTCTCCACCGGCTATGTTATAAAATATATTTTGCACTGGTCCTAAGTATACGGTTAGCGTTGAGAACATGTAGTTGTATTACATATATGAATTTACAACGTTATTACTAGAGATGTGTGCTTTGGGTAACTGTACTAGGAATTGTAAGCGAATGAATTCTGTGTAATCTTTTGTTGGTGCTACACCTGTAGAAGAAGGCCATGGGGGAGTTAACATTTCTTTCAAAGTGAGGCCGGCTGACGCAAAATAGTAGGCCATTCCGGGAAGGTTGAATACTGTAAAGTACCTAGAAAATCTACATCAATCAGAGAATCCTGTGATTCGCTGCTGCTTCGTTGAAATTAAACTTAGAAGGACCGCCATATTGAGAATGGACCGCCATGTTGAGTATCCGCTCTAATCCACTTTCCTGTGTTGAAATATTTCCAAAAATGAATGATGAAGATTTTTCAAAATGTCCACCTTGTTTCGAAGTACAACAAAAAATCGTTTCTCTGTCAGTTAATTCTGATCCAGTTCAGAACTGAAAAATGGGCCGCCAATTTGCTTTGTGAAAAGGAAAGGTCATATGGTTACATTCTGTATACAGTGATTCAGCTATTCCAAGCTTCAAAAGTCTGAATTTCTTATGGCAGTGATCTTGAATCTTGAAAATTTTATAGAAGTCTAATATGCCTATTGACTGTAAAATTTTAAACGTTACTCAAGATATAGGTTATTTCGCCGTTAGGTACTGCTCCTCATGCTGCAAGCATGTTGCTAAGCGCTACTTCTAGAAAATTTATGTGCAACTCACAGCTTATCGGAAAAGCTACATATGCGACACTCAAATTAGAGCTTTGAAATGACCATTGAGGGGCTGTAACCTTTTAAGACAAGATCCAAAATATCGCTGCTTTTCTAAAACTGTTTCTTTGAGGCCATTAGACAAAGTTCGATTTTCCGAAGGAAAGAAAATTCCGAGAATCGTCAAATCCGAATTTATGCGTCCTTTGATTGGTAACTAACTTTCGAAATCGGCATTTTCAAGAACTTCAAAATGTAGGCCAAATGTAGACGCAGACAATAATTCAACCCAATCTCCGCGCAGCCAGTTTGTGGTCCCTTATGCCGGAAGACAACCTTTACTTGTTTTACCACTTTTCTCTCTACAAACACTACCATTCTTCTTGCAAAGCAAGGTCTCTCGTAAGTTATTTCCCTGTCAAATCTATTCGATTGTGAGGGCATCCAATTGTGAACGGCAATACCTTTGGTCATTTACGGTAGTTTGATACACTTAGCTGGAGATAGAAATGGCCTAGCCAGTAGAATATAACAATATTTTGTAGAACTGTTATTGCAATCATTCTCAAATTAGATGTCACGTGTGATTTGCGGTAACGCAAAACTGCTGATCGAAAACATTACAATTCTTTTTTAACGAGCATTTTCACGTGACAGCTAATCTAGATTGATTTTAGCTTTAGTGATGTTGAATAAAGCTGAATAATTGTCGAAAAATAGTTTAACTTGTCAGTTTGGATCTGAGTTGAATCATTTACGTATTGTAGACTTCGCAAAGTTATTTGAGTTTTAACGGTATTTTACATAGTAGATATAGAAATTCTTAGTTGTTTTAGATCATAAGTGTTCGGTAATATGTTCTCCAAGAAATGTTCATAGCCTTTATTACAATTTTGTCGTACAAGTTTTGTGATATTTATTTGTGTTCTTGCATTTTATTCGAGTTAAATGACATCGCAAGCTCCTGCCACGTTTTATCAAATTTTATGGAACATTGAATAGGACTTGTCAAGGGCTTATTTTCCAATTATTTCTTGGTATCTACCCCCTGTCTAACTTAGAATTTGACTCCATACTCATCGCCAAATGTATTAAAGAGCCATTGTCACCCAGAGTCCTTTGCGGGCACGCTTTTTCCCACTTCACCTCTGAAAAAATGATTTGGTCTAAACGAAAACTCTAGACTTAGGGTCTGTTGAGAAAATAAAACTTTTCTATCATTCCAACTACAGTAGTGTGTATCGCATGATTTCTCCTCAAGCGCTATTTGATTTTCAGACTATCTGAAATTGTGGCAGGACCCTGGATAACAAAAGAGAGAAACTTTACGAAAGCAGGACGGCAACACCAGCCAGAACGGCAGTCATCTGATATTCGGAAAGTAAGTATTGTTTCCATACCGTACCGTTTATCATCCACAAGGCCAAAACAAGGCCTCCTATAACTCGTTAGATACCTGAAAACCATATTTTTTCCTTCAAAACAAACATTAAAAAGACTGAGTTTTACTTCGGAGGCCTCAAATATTCAAATTTTCACATAAGCGGTCACACAAGCGATCTGATTGGGTGTTCCTTCCCAGGGCCAGCCGATCCCAGGGCCTTTTCGTCTCCGTCCCAATATGACAAAAGGCCCTGGGGACGAGGTTGCCAATAATGGTTGGCTTTGAGAGATGTCACAAAGAAATTAAAGCTGCATATTGTATCATTCTCGCCATAAAACGGTCTCCCGCAATCCTTTCCAGGTGAAATTAAAGTAGTTTTCGAAATCTTTGTAAAGTGGAAAGTCCACGAAAAACAATTTTCATTAAGCTGAAACAGTGATTTTGCCCGCAGAAAACAAAAGAGGATGATGTCTGCCTCATGATCAATAACATGAAATGGGGCCCACATTTTCCATCGTCCAGATGTCTTTGAAAACAGCAACAACAACAACAATAAGCATGGATTCAAACCGAGGCTGCATGGCCTAGGCAAAAAAACGAAAAAGTGAAGAGCGCCAAATTAAAGGCTCTCTGCAGGGAGGACGGAAGTCAAACCAATGTTTCGACCCGTGATTTTGAGAAGCTGCTGTGTGGTGAGTCTTACCAGCTGTTAGATAAGGTTTGCTTATTAACGGGTTTCATTTGATGTGTTGAGCTGTTTTGATTTTCGCCGTAAGGCCCGGGCCGGTCGACCGCATCAAAACAAGCGCGCAAGAACCAGTATGGAAAGTTAAATTTTTGTGCACCGGACGGTGCGCCGATAAAACAATAGAAACTAAGTGCTCTGTGCGCCGGACATGTCCGGCGCACAGCCCTTTCTTTCCATAGGGGAGCAAGAACTCTTGTTTTGTTTTTGTCAGGGAAAGGCCATAAATCCACTCACTTTCCTGGTCATTTAAACCTTGCTAACTTTCATTCAAAATTTCACAGCCGGGCAAGAATCCTTTTGCTCAGCAGCTCACGAATTTCTGTGGCAGTTAGGCCCATTTTTCATTTCACAGGATGTAAAGATTGATTTAGACCGCTGTCACCCTGAATAGGGTATTGGCGGTAAATTGCGGACGGCGGTATTTGCTGGACAATCAGTCCATGAAACCCATTTTACAAAATCCTTCAATTGCAAGGGAAATTTGCATTTTATTTTCATGTTCTCCATCTATTACTTGATCTTTTCGCATACCTTGAGTTTCTGAAATAAACTCCTGCTAACTGTAAATCTCTCATAAACGAACAGTGCCCCTGCGTGCATTCGAAAAGATGGTCTCAACGTTCCTTTTTCCAATCAACTGGTCAATGATGTTCAACTTGCCAGATATGCAAGACAAGCAGAGTGATGCCGATGAAAACTACACAAAATAACTTTAAAGAGATAGCAGAATAAAATATAAAAGAATCGCCAACGAAACGTAGCACTTTTCACGCCAAATTGACGATTAACTTTGCGTCCGGAATATACCGCCACGCGAGAATTTAGGCCTAAACAACCCAACGGAAAAGAAGAGCTACAGATATCACAAGACTATGCGAAAAATTGTTAACTGTTAAGAAGAGAAACACAAAATAATGTAAGTTGAACGTGATAATTCTGTTTTTCAATTTGGAAGAAAAATTTTGGCTCCATTGACCTCCGAACCTTAACCGTCCGGAATTTACCGGCGATACCCTAGGCTAATAACTGTTTTTCATCAGAATCTCTTTTTTTTCAATGTGAAATGCAAGGTGCTTAGATTTAATATTTGAAGCCCAATGAAAACTTTTTGCTGACACCTTTCTTTGTGATGTTCTTTTTTTGTGTTTCATTGAATGGGATATTTCTGAAAACGTGAGGTTCTAGGTTCTTCAAGAAGGCTACCTTCCTTGGACTTCTAAGTTTCATGGAATCTTTTTTGTCATTCATATGAGTTGAATGAGGGTTGGATGAGTCTGCTCTGATTTTTTTTATTTTTGCACTTTTAATATCCAAGTAAATTCTAACATTTATTGAAACTTCTCCTCTATTTCTGTTGCCAATATGAGTATTTTTTCAAAGGTGAATGAATGAGGAAAAGTTCACCCTGAATGGGTCTATTCTTTTCAAACAACTCCAAGTAGTGATCCAAGTTTATGTGTTCCACTTTTTGTGTCAGTTTAAGGGTGGTACTTTAATTGTTTTTGATACATCTTAAAGGTTTCATAAACTCTGGTGTCTCATGAACTTTGAGACTTCCATAACAGCATAGTTTTACTTTCACGTTTTAGTTTATGTTCTTTTGTGTGTCATCAGTGCAGGAAAAGTGAAATTTGCTTGTTAAAGTTTGTGTTGTCAAGAATGCCAAAAGCCAGACTGAAAACTCTTGCTTAAAGTCCATTCCATGAAGTTTTGATAGGAATATCAATTCCATTTCTGATAAGACCCATTCAGGGAGACAATGCTCTACTTTGCCAGTTTTGGCTTATTTGAATCATAGTGATTTGCAAGGCATAGAAACAAGATAACAATGGTTATATCATTGGAAATATTCTGACAAAATGGTCTTTATGGTAAGATTGCAATAAATTTATAACATGTCTGCAGACTGGTGGTCATCACCACCAACTGGAAAGAAACAACAAACAAAGAAGAGTCAAGACATCAATGCTGGAGATATTCTTTAAAATCTTATTTAGATACATGGATAGCACATTAACTTTTGCTATGAGTTATATAGGTTTTTATGCGATTTGTATTTAGTGATAATCACCATTTGCACACTTGTGTCCAAAGACTGGAGGTATGACCCCAGATTTTGAGGCTAATGTCCTTTTGATTGTCAGTCAACAAACATTTTGATTATCCAATAAGGATAGGTATTCAAACAGGCAATTTTGTGAAGCCTGTAAGATAATTTTAGTGATATCTATGATTTGATTGCTTCAGTTATATCTTGAATCAATAACAAAAACATGCAATGGGCAAGTTTGGAAAGCATACTTTGTTTTCAAATTCACATTGACCTCGTTGTCTGCCAATCTTCTTGCATTTGTCATTGCAAGAAGTCCAAAGCCATCCTGTTCCCCATGTGCTCCACTTCATACACTTGTTCCATGTGGCATGGCAAGCAATGGCTTGTTTTGGCGATGGAGCTGGCACAGCCATTGCTGTGATGGTCCAAATTGCAAGTGTCAGTGTCAACACTGTGATCAAGTTCTTTTTCTTCATCATCTATGAGAATACTTCTTGTATTTAGTATTTTATATTCCAATGAAACATTACAATACATATTACAAGCTCCACTACATACAAAATGCTATTTAGTACTACTAGAGTGATACCCTGGGAGTAAAAAGCCTTGTCTACCCGCTGACCATTACATCCAGGATTGATAATATATGAATTAAGACACTAAAATGGTCTTAAGTAGCGGATTCATCGGAATAAACTATGGACGCACAATAAACTTGTATCCTGTGGGAAAACACTATCAACTCCTGTAAAAGAACAGCAATACCTGTAACTGGAAAGAAAGCTGTTAAACCTGCAAGAAAACCAAATAATCAGTTATCAATAACGTTATTACACCAAATACATGTTTCGTCGCAAGCTCTTCAGTGTGGTTCATGCGAAGGACAGACAAATGACACAACCGGCTGTATTGGCAATGGAGCTTGAATGAAGACACCATTGATTTTGATAAGGGAAGTCCTTTACATTTTCCTGCTCCGTTTTCACTTGTTTCCTTTATCATATTACTTGGAAGGTACTTGAAGTTATTTCTGAGGTAAATCAGAGCCATGCAATTAAATTTTGGCAATTTTTCAAATCTGAGTACACATCTGTCCTTGTTATCGCGTGTATGATAAGGAACCTCGCGATTGTGTCCTTACGCTTTTTCTCTCTGACTAATGTTGCATTTTAGATAGAAATTCTAAAAAATTGCAATCATCCTGTAGAAATCCTTTTGTTTTTAAAGAAATCTCGTCGCGCCTTTCGAGAGAATGAAACATTCATCATCCACGTTCACAATGAAGTCTGACCCAAGATAAAAAGTTTGTCGTACCTCTATTTTAGATATTTTCTTGCTGAAATTGTTATGGCAAAGTGGTGCAACCATCTGACTTTGCAGCTAGTACAATCAAGCGGACAAGACTTGATCCTACTAGAGCCCCACCATTTGAGATTCATGGCAAGGGATTACGGACTCAATTAAGTCTTCCGTACTTCTGCGATCCAAGCATGTGGGACTAAAACGGCAACTTCACCTTACCTTCTGAAGCTTTACAAATACATAGATATCGAGAAATACAATCCACACAGGAAGGAAAATTAAGGAGAAAATCGTACCTTTTCAGTGTTACTCCAAAATTGGTTGAATTTATCCGCTTGTAAATAGCACACTGTTGTCGCTAGCAGACAAAGTGCTTTCTCTGGTGTCGAAGTTTTACACGAAGACTATGTTTTGCAGTGATCGCCTTAAAGTATGGAACCGTACTCACAGGGTCCGTATCTTGTGGCTATGATGGAACCAATCAATAACAATTTGACAGAGCAGAGACTGCGTAAAATGACGTCAACGAGCAATCTGAGATTAGGAAGTGTCTGGACAGATAAGCTTTTTGAAGTGATAAATTAAGACTTTCAGGTCCTAGGAAGAAAATATCAAGTGTTGCCTAGTTTTGGGATCCGTTGCAGGGAGCTAAAGGGGTTCAAAGTTACGAATTTTCGCGCATGCGTGCGCAGTTTCTGATCTGTCTATCACTGTGTACTTTCTGGTATGGTCTCAATCGCAAACAGTGAAAACCCGCATGAAAGAAGCCACGGATTAAGAATCTCGAGCCTGGCAAACGGCGCAAGTTCTTATAAAGTGATTAAAGCAGATCGAAGCACTGCTGCAAACCCATATTTACCGTAAAAGCTCTATTAAGCCCCCCTCTCTATTAAGCCCCCTCTCTAATAAGCCCCTCCTCTCTGAGTCAAAATTTGAAATAAGCCCCCCCTCTCTATTAAGCCCCCCCACTTATACAAAATTCTAGAATTTTCAAATTTTTCCGTTTATTTAGCTATACAACCTTACATGTTAATTTTAGTATGATATGGGATAAAAACTGAGTCGAATCTGTGTATTTGAGTCGGAAAATTGTGTGTTGAATCCGCAAAATATGGAATAAAGGAACTGAAAAGCTACCAAATATGTCCTTTTCGCTTGATTTTGTGAATAAGCCCCCCCTCTCTAATAAGCCCCCCTCTCTATTAAGCCTGGGAGGTCCAAAATTAAATAAGCTCCCCGGGGGGCTTAATAGAGCTTTTACGGTATATGTTAGAGAATTAAAGTCATGTAACATAGGCTCAGAAAGGTTTGTGCTAAATTCAATGACCTATTTCTTTGAAATGAATGTAGAAAGAAACTTTAGCTATTTTGCTGTAATTCTGCCGTTCGACTTTTCTGGACTCTTTGATATTTTTGGAATTAAAGTATTTTCTTCTTTTCGGGATTCAAGAAAAATTTTCAAAAACTCAAAACTATCGTAATTGCTAAGCCGTTTGACTGAACGTCAAATTATTTCCAAGGAAACCATAGTTTAATGGATGTCTACAGCATTGTATCAAGCAATAGGCTGTGAAAATTTGTGAAAAGTACAACGGTAGAATTATGGATAGGAAGCTAAAGTTTCTTTCAAGCCATGAAGTTAGAAGAAATTGGTCATAGAATGTAGAATTTCACACCCACCTTTTTACGCTGACTTAAAGATTTGGAACCCATCATCCACATTGGTAGAGCAATGACAAGTCAGTCACTCTAAACCAATTTAAAGACTATAAAATCATGATTCTTTGGTCTGTTCAGTACATATGCATCCTATATGTAAAAACTATCATTAATGTATCAGCGTGTTACACAAAATTGCAGGTTCTTCTAGACTGATTAAAATCTTCGTAGTTTCACTCTTTGATGGACTGATGATTGCTACAACTACGACACATAACCAAACTAATCCAAACTTCGGCCAGAAATTGATGAACATCACTTTGATCCCAAACGCTAAGAGCCAAGGCCCATTAGCACAGGTTCCCCTATTTTGCAGGCATTTAATTTTGGTTCCTAAGTAGCAAGACTTGCCTTAATGTATTTTGCAGGCACTTAATTTTGGTTCCTAAATAGCAAGACGCCAGCAGCGATAATTTGATGGCTAGACTATTGGTTGCGAGTGTTGCCAAAAATAGGATTTTGGTTGGAATTTTAGGGTGTCATGTCGACACAAGCGGAATGAATGATAGAATTGGAGAAAAAATGATAGAGCGAAAGGATAGAGCAATATAATCAGCTCGCTTCCTCTTTGCTCACAGAGGAAGATTGATTAATAAGTATCCATTTTTTAAATGCTAGTTGTAAAAAACATCACATTTTAAATTGTCTGATAGACTTCCAAATTGGTAGTTAGCCAATGGGATTCTCAGGATTCCTGCATTGCCTCGCTTTTATCAGGCGAGGCGCATTTTCATTGAAACGTTATTGTTGCGAAACGCAGACAAATGTGGAGCAAATAGTCTCAGCAAATAGTGACTTAAACAGCAACAACGAAAATAGTGACAACAACAACAACATTTTTTATCTTTACTCAAGCTTGGACTTCTGGACTTTCATATTGAAATTTGAGACGGAGACGGAAACACAAGATTTCAACCTCATCCCCGGGGCCATTTGTCATAAGTCCCTGGGGACGAGGTTGGTGGATAGTGGAAAATAGCTAATCAAAAAATTTTGTGTAACTTCTGAAAGCATATCTTTTTAAAACAAGTTTATCCGATAAAACTTTATGAAAAGCATGTCATAGATACAGCATTACATTAGCTTTCATTTGTGACCATAACCATTGGTATGGAGGGCATCAATGAAAAAATTTGTTTCTAAATAATCCAGTAGTACTTTCTTGGCCAAATTTCCCCATGATCCCAAAAGGTTTACGATTCGCTGGACTCAAAATAGAGCTCGCAAAGATCAAACAAAGCCTTTGGAGACAAATCAAAACAACTATAGCGCGAAAACAAAATTTTGCGAAAAGAAGACTTTCTCAGAACAATCTTGTGATTTGATGAACTGATTCGATTCGTTTCGATTCGATGTGATTTGACATGCTTTGATTTGATTTGATTACTTATCAAAAAGTGTCGTCTACTTCCTTTACAGGTAAGAAAACAAGTAGCAGAAAAAAGCGGCCATTTATGTAAATCATCTGTCATCAGGAACAGAAAATCCTTGATTGCTTTCCCAGTTTGCAGAAAACAGTGTACTATTGGCCAGCAGGAATTCCCGTTGGAGGTATGTTTTCCGAAATTAAGGAATATTTGTCAACGAGTTTCAAAACGTTGTGCATACTTTTTTGTCGAACAAGAATGGGGAATTTCATGGGCACACGCGACTGACTTGCGTTCAATAATTTTTTTAGTTAAACGCACTGCCCAACACACAGCCCAAAATGTTGCGTTGTAGCAGTACAACAGCAACAACATTAAAGTAACGTATTTTCAAAAATGCTCCAATGACTTCAGAGAAAAAATGCAGTAGATCTGCTGTCTTAATTTTGCAGTTAGGGAACAGCAATGTGCGATTGGGCCTCCTGTGCCAAGACTAGAAACTAGAAAACAAACCCTGATCTCAAAAGAGCCGAACAGTGAAAATAAACGGTGTCTTGCCATCGCCCATCGATTCATCACCCATCGATTTCATCAGAAAATGAACTCTGCTTCGTGACCATGCTCCTCCGCGCCTTAAACGTGACAAGATGGCGGCCCCGGCAGAAGAGATTTCGAAAATGAACTTGAATTGTGAAGCAGCAGAGCAAAAGACAGCAAAAGGCAACAAGAAAAAAGGAGAAAAGAAAGGGAAAGAAAAGCAAGCTAACCCTGCGCAAAAACTAGAGGTATTGGACCTACATTATCGACAAGAAATTAACTAAAAATGATATTTTTAGGCCCACCCTTCTCACTCATCTATCTCTCTCTTCTTCTGTTAACAATTCCTTGCTGCATGTTTACGCAGAACTCTATGGTAGGCATCATGCGATAAATTGGTGGAAATCTTAATAAACATGCAGTCTTGTGTGTCTTTAGTCTGTTAGTTATTGTCATGCATGCTTAGTATGTATGGTAGGGGTGTCAGGTGTCGTGTTTGGACCTACTAAACACTACTGAGCAAGAAATTGAGTGTGCGTACCTAAATTACACCTAAAAACATGATATTGCAGGGGACAGTACTCAAGAATAAGAGTTCATTGGCACATTTGTGTTGGTGTCAATCGAATTTTCATATTTTTAATGGTGGTGCAGGGGCCAGGCGCACATCTTCCATGCGCACCAGGGTGTATTCTGTGTAAACCCTACACCGAAGGTATGCCAGGCCCTAAGCTTTTGTATGCCAGGTATTTTCTGGGAGAGAGAAGCTACTAAAATTTGGAGTGCTCAAACTCTGATGATTTTAGGAAATTTTCAGTACTGGCCCGAATTCGTAGTTTCTTATAAAACAAATGCATGTATTATCAAGTAAAACCGGTAAATGATTGAGCACAACTTCACATTCATGCCAAGGTAGGCAGATTTTCAAACGCGGTCACACCAAGAAGTAGCCTGATTCACAGACCAAATGAGGATATGAGTTCCTGGTTTGGTCCATGAATCAGGAACCAAGAAGTGATTTTATCGAAAAAGTGATGCCGCTACGCCGACATGGAAGGCATCCTGGGATGCATATTTTGCAAACTTATCAGTCTGTGTGCAGGGCCATTATGATTAAGATAAGGATTTTTTGAGATTTTTTGTGATGACCAGATCAGTCAGTGTATATCGAGAATTTTTGGGCCCTTTTGAAACCCCAACTCCCCTTATGATGCTTTCACTCCATCAGCTGAGCTGATTTTTGAGAGGTTCTTACTGACTAATCAGATAATAATTGGAATTCCATCATTTTTCTTGAACAGGGCACCACAATTTTGAAAGTTTGGGCAGCCTGCTCCACTAATTTCTTATGAATGAATTTGTTGTCAAAATGATCATTTCAAACTGCAACAATATGTTTAATAATGGAACAAAGGAAATGCATAGGTTGCACAGTTTGCAGAGTGCACAGTAGGTCTTTACTTCATTGGAATAATTTGTATCACTAAACAATGGACCGATTGTTCTCACCATTATTTTGCAAAAAATTTGCATCTAGAACTGTGGCTGAGAGTTCAGGGGCATGGCAGAAAAATCAGCTGTGCAAGGCAAACTTTCCAATCTGGTGTATGATTGAACCAAATAGTATCAAACAGCATTTTTAGTCGATATGGTTTTATATATATAACGGTTGTGTAAAAGTTGGTAGAGTGCACTTGACAAAGCTTTCATGATATGCCCAAACATAATTGTGTCTTGTTTGGATGTTTTATCTTCTGAGACTGCAGTAGTATAGTTTATGCCAAGTTAGAAACTCACAGGCAACTTGGATGACTTGGGTAAATATTTCTCACTTCAAAGTAATGTTTGATGTTATTATTTAGACCTTCCTTGGTTAAAAAGTTGCATATTTCCTCTGTTTGTCAGAAAAAGCTCTTTTGCGCCTCAGGAAGAAGTTACCTGAAGCACCTGAGTTTCCATTCTGGCTCATTCTGAAAAATTCTCAAGTTATCATAAGCCCCTCAAAATATTTTTGCAATACTGTATAAACTACAGTAAGTGCTCTTGCATGTCAGACCTACAGGCCTACCGTTCCATATGGGCTGTGCTGCAGAATGAAACAAAATTCTTGTGATCATTGCAAATTTTGGACTGTTTAATGAAAATAGAACCAAATTAGTCAGATGGGCAGCCTTATCTGGAAGCTTTGTTCTTTCTTTGCAGCTGGATCCACCTCCAGCATTTCTTGCGGAAAGGATAAAGTTGTTTGACAAACTGAAAGCTGAGGCTGATGCTGAACTACAAGGTACAGTGTTATATATATATCTTTTTCTAAGGATTTGAAACTTTTTTATGGTGATTTTGGGACTTAAGAACAATCAAGAAAAATCTGCTTCATGAGCAAGGTTTGTTTCAAAAAGATATGAAACTATCACTCTATCTAGGTTCTTTCATAGAGTGCGAAAATGTTTATTGCATTGGAGCGTAAAATCACCATTTTAATCACCCAATATCCTTTTTTTGTGCCACAATTTTTTCAAACCAAGAAATGCATTTTTGTATGATGTGTTTTGTATATACTTACTTTTAGGGCTGTTAAATGAGGAGATTTGAAACAACTATATGTTGCCGTACATCTTGTCCTTCCCATTTGTATGTGAATTGTTTTCAAAGTTTATTGCATCAAATTTCAGCAAAAGACAGGTTTCCAATCAAGGTAACACTACCTGATGGTAAGGAAGTTGAAGGCAAAGCATGGCAGACTACTCCATATGAAATTGCTGCTTCCATAAGGTATCTTTTGAACAATAAATCATTTTTCCATTTCTTGAAGATGGTTTAGTTGAGGCTGGCTTGAATTATACTGAAAGTTCTTATGCAATTGTTTTTACTCTATACACAACACAGATATAACCTTTTATGTTATGATGAGATGTTTTGGGTATAACCCTTTATCAGGTAATGATTGCTCAGTTGCATGTTCAAACAGCTAACATGCATATGGATAACGTGACATCCTTTGATTACACGAGGAGAGACAAAGTGTAAAAAATTTTCAGGGTAAGGTAAAGGCTGTGATTCCATGTCTCATGGATGGATGAGCCATTCAAACTTTGTCAGTGTTGGAAGCAGTTCATGTACCATTTTCATTACACATGCAAGAGTTGTTATAGTTGTTAAATTCTTACAAACTCACTTACAAACACACAGTCAACCTCATACTTATGTAAAGCAAGATGCTTCCCTCATATCTCACGATTCTATTAATTGTTTCCCTTTAGCCAAGGCTTGGCAGACAACTGTGTAGTAGCAAAGGTATGTTTGCTAGTAGGATTGAAGTCTTCATTTTGTTTTGCTACTGCAGATGTTTGTAAATTGCTTAGGAGACCTTTCTCTGCCCTAAAATCTTTCATGATAATTCTTGAGAGCCCTTCTGGCATAGCCTGCGTGCAGACAATACCCAAGGAAAACGTATAGTCTGCACAACGCCGCTCAATATCGCGTATTATGTGAGTCAGCATTTCATTTCAAAAGCAGTTTGAATGACCTTTCTTCGTAGCGCCTTTGCATTGTCTATCATAGGGTACTTAAAATTCCAGAGTATTGTGTTGTTAACGCAATTTGCTTAGAGAACAAAGGGAAACTTGTGATTTAATCACATGATAGCCGTTCTCGAATCTGATTGCTTCCTTGTTTCGCAGGAAAGCGATGTTATTGGCTGTTACAACAATACTTTTTCTTTGTTATCAAATAAATGCTGTAGGACTCACTACACAACACCAAGCGGCGTTGCGCAGACTATACCTTTTTCTCGGGTATAGTCTGCAAGTAGGCTATTCTGGCAGGGTAGCTTCCAAAGTTACTATTGTACTTGGATGAGATTGAGATGAGAATGTTCAAACAAATATCATGAGTTTGTTTCTTCTCAACACTGACCCTTCAAGACCAACTGCATAAAAGCTAAAGTTGCTATGTCTTTACTATTTAGGGAAAGAAGTTCATTTTGTTTCATAATGAAATTTTGAAACTTGGTATATAGTTCCAGAGATTGGTACTGTGTTGTAGTTTAGACCATTCATGGCTATTTAGAATGATTCTATTTCAGGTAAATGGTGATGTTTGGGATCTAGATAGACCATTTGAGAAAGATAGCAGTTTACAGCTTCTAAAGTTTGATGATGATGAAGGTAATGACATTTCCTCCACTTTCCATTCTCTAATACAGCTAATACAATTTGTAAGAGAAATTCTAACTTCTTTCTGACAAAGAGACATTTCTAGGGAATAAGCCAATTCATATGAAAAGAAAGAAGAGAAAGAAGCTCTGGTGTGACCCCAGCCAATATTTGTCCATGTGAATAGCAGATACGTTGAATAGGATTTCAAAAGTTATGTGGCATTAAAGCACAGAGCCATTCAAATGCCGCAAGCTCTATTAAGCCCTTGGTGGGCCTATTTAATTTCAGAGACTCCAGGGGGCTCAAAGGACACGTCCAGAGTTGTTAGTATGATTGATGCTGCAAAGGAAACTTACCATGTACTGATGCGAATTCTTACCATTTCACATTTTGAGCTTTCCAACGGCCATCAGTTCCAAACTGATAATTTAGGCCACATTTGGTCTCTGTGTCACCATGTTCTTGCAAGTGTACATGATAAAGAGGCTAGCAACAATGAAGAGGCGAGAAAACAATAGGACAGCCTCATTTCTGGTTGGTTGCAAAACTTTTGATGGATAAACCACATGGTCCTTTTCAAATTCTAGGAAAAGCAGTCTATTGGCACTCAACTGCCCATGTATTGGGTGAAGCAATGGAGCGTCATTATGGTGGATGTCTATGTTATGGACCACCGATAGAGGAAGGATTCTACTATGATATGTCTTTAGAATCTAGGTAAACAATTAATGCAAAGATTTCTTCACCATTTATTTAAATTTTATGAGTATTTGATGGACCAACTTTAAAGGAAAACAAAAGTCATATATAAATGGAAGTTTAAAGCAAAGTCTTAACAAGAGCTTGGCATGTTCAAAAATTCACTTTGTGAAGAATACTTGAGGCAGCTGATTAGTTGAATCAACCACAGCTTGGTTCATATCCAACAGGCTGAGATATTTTTTGTTTTTTTCTATTTTTTCTAAGCACTGCAAATATTGGTTGAAATTTATTTTTAAAGACTCTGCAACTAAAACCCATGTGAAAAGAGGTCCAAAGCCATAGAGAAAAAGTAATTTCCTGGCGCAAACATATGTCATTCCCCTCCAGATTAAAGCATTGTAGCTTCATAAAACAATATCTTATATGATCTGATACTTCTGTAGAAATCAATATTTAAACCATGGGTATTGTGGACACGATTTTTATGTTGATCATGTCCAGAATACTTAGCCTAAATGCCCCTAAATGAGTAAACGTATTTCGTTACGTTGCTTGTCTTCAATTTATTGCTCTCTTCCTTGCTTGGAAGCCAATACCTTTGCTTTCGACAGTTTGATCCATTTAGGAACGTTTAGGCTAGGTATTGTTGAAACGATCAACACACAGACAAGTCCACAATACCCATGTTTAAGCACAGTCATCAAGAATTCTTCACATGACAAATGTTCTTTTTCGGCCCATTCTGTATGTATGTTGGCTGATGGATGTCAAACATAGATTCGAAAGCAAACTTTGATTTGTGTATTGACAACAACGGCTCCAGAAACGTTTCTTATTATGAAATTTTATCAAATTATGACTGTGTGTAAATATTTTTTCTTATTTATTGAATAATGCATGCACAAATGTAAATGAAAACAAATGACTCAGTCAGACAAACTTTTAGATAAATATCTTTTAGTTAGTAAGATTTTTAGAAGTTATTATTGGTTTCAAATTTTGTGGTCACCTTTCAGGCAGGTATCAAGTGCTGATTTTGGAAGTTTAGAAACAATTATGAAATCTGCTGTGAAGGAGAAGCAGCCATTTGTTAGATTAGAAATGAAGATAGAAGATCTACTCAAGATGTTTGAGGTAAATACATCGTTATTTTTGACGAAGTTTATGCTTTGGAAGGAAACTTTGAGATTTGCAAATGTATTGAAAAGCCTTATGGCGTTAAACCATGGATTTGCTTCATTTTTGGCAGTTTACCTTCAAATTGGGGCTGCAGAACTAATCTTTTGTAAGTAAAAGTAAGTTCATAAACATTGAAAAGAGAAATCAGGAAGCACGTCGTAAGTCATGCTACAGAACGATTTCGCCCAATTTCAGCACCCACCAGTGCAACCAGACGATATGAGTTAGGCCTATCGCTAAGCATTGGATGAAAAGCTTGTGGGTAGGTGAAATTAGAAGTTTCACACATGTGTCTTTTATAAATCACAGTCTTTTGTCAAAGCTTCACCGGCATACAGTGCCATAAGAAGCCCCATGGGGACTGTCTCCTCCCACAGCCAGTATGGGTAAGCACTGAAAAGAAATAAAGGTTATAAAGCACGCTTACATACTATGGAGGGGCCTGCCTTATTACACGAAAGTAAACCACGTGTGTAATTAAGCCTCACTACAAAGAAACAGCGCTCACTATTAATGTCTACCCCAGCTTACAATAACGTCGCTTACAATAAGGGACAAGCCGGGGAGCCTGCGTCACATGATCCCTACTTATAATTTCATAGAATTGTTCTTGTCTACAATTTCTTGATATTTTTTTAGTTTAAAAAAAAGTCATCGGAAAATCGAATTTACCTTTTCACAGTTTTCAAATGTCTTTCACATAGGTGTGGCTTGATTTGTACAAATTGTTCACATGTTAAGAGAATTGAGGCTGGATTAATTGCGCAGCGTAACTTTGGCTTTCTTAATTACGTCTAATAAGGTACTCTTCCAGCTCTTTTCAGCTCGCATTTCTATCCATTGTTTTCTATAAAGTTGTCAATCACAACTTAAGAATACAGATCAAACTCACTTGTATTCTCGCTTCTTTATAGTACAACGAATTCAAATGCAGAATCTTGAGGGAAAGAGTCAAAACCCCGACAACTACCGTATACAGATGTGGACCTCTGATTGACTTGTGTCGTGGGCCACACGTGCGTCACACGGGTAAAATCAAATCTTTAGCATTGACGAAGAACTCTGCAACTTACTGGGAGGGGAACTGCGAAGCAGAATCATTACAAAGGATTTATGGAATCTCGTTTCCAAGTGAGAAACAGATGAAAGAATGGAAACATTTTCAAGAAGAGGCTGCGAAGAGGGATCATAGAAAGATTGGAAGGGTAAATGCACTTGTATTTTTACTGTATTTAGTTGGTTACTTATACTTGTGAGAGGTTTGCAATTTTTTTCGTGCAGAGTTTATTTTCATATTTCAGCAGTCTTGGACCGTTATCTTTATTCAAGTTTGTCCGACATTTTAACGGATAATGGCCATTTACTTCTTGCAGGGTAAGTAAAGAATACCCGAAGTTGGTCTTCATGTAATTCGGTAGGACAAAGATCTCGATTACGTAGAGGGTCTTACGAGTTTGCTTAGAGTTAGATAACGGTCTTCATGTTTACTTCTTGTGGCCTCATGAACATTTCAAAAGAAGGTTTTTTTAAAGCCGTTTCAATGTTTAGACATCACAGTACTAAAGTAACTTTCGGGTAACATGATACAGAAATTTTTTATTATTAATTCTTTATTTATTCAAGTATAGCCAATGTGGAATAGCTAATTCGCAGGTAATTACCGACTTCTGACAAAAATAATTCAGAGGAAGTTGATTTACCATCAGTAAGACCTATTTACATTTCAGAACAGAAAGTCTTGATTTGGAATTGGAATTTGACTGAGCTTACTGGTGCATTTCTTCCCAAACCATGATTTTATTTTTTTTTTGCAACTGCCAGGGAGCTGCCAGTTTTATTTCTTTTGGCAGCAGTATGGAATCAAGTGAAGATGAAGTAAAAATATGCTGAGGACCCCCTTGGCTAATATAGGTAACTGCTAAGGTGATGTTTTCCGAGCAGTGGAGTTCCTTGATTTCTTAGCAAGAAAAGAGTTGACCTTTTTCTAAAAATTTCCTATGATGACAAATACTTGTACATCACCAAGGCTAAGTAATGTCTTTACATTACATCCTGTTCCCTTTCAGGACCAAGAATTGTTTTTCTTTCACGATGTTAGTCCAGGAAGCTGTTTTTTCCAACCAAACGGTGCTTTCATCTATAACACTCTAGTGGATTTTATCAAGGTATGGTTGTGTTCCTTGTAATTCTTATAGAACACACGTAATTTCTTTCCACAGACAATGTATAACGCTGATATCTTTGTGATACAAATTGGTATTGAAGTTTTTGTGACACATTTTGTGTCATGGATAATAGGATAATGGCAGTGAAAATTAAGCAGAATATCACAGTGGCAGATTGAGAAATTTTCCCAAAAATTATCAAGGTGTCTGGTTCTAGCCTTGCTAATCATACTGGTTATCGTTTGGTTTCTAAACTTATGGGGTGCGTTTGACTGGTTATTCCAAACTATAAAAACAGTAGACTTCGCAGAGACAGAAATACATCCCCCAATCAAACATAAAAACTTCAAAACAGCTTATTTCCGATTCATTCTGGTGAAGGTGGAAATTTGCCACTAAAAATTATTCTTCTTATCGTTATTCTAGGCTGAATACAAACAAAGAGGGTTTAAAGAAGTTATTACTCCAAATATCTACAGTACAAGACTGTGGGAAACTTCAGGACATTGGCAACACTATTCGGTAAGTTAACCAACACTCGCTGTCCTTCACTCAGAATGGATTTCATTCTAAGAAATATTTTGCTTTTGAGGAAAGATTTAGAAATTTTATCATATGATTTAAAGGCCGACTTTCATGCTGCTCGATCAGCAAATTTACGGGTTTAAAAGACATTTTCAGGCCCAAAGTAAGTGGCATTTTGAAATGATAGATTCGCATGAAGAATCTAATTGAATTTCATTGTTCGTTCGTTATCATGTTTGATATGATTTGCGTAATCCTCAAAGTGACACCTTCGTTGTTTACTATTTAACTAATTTATCTAGTGATTGTGTTTGCTTTCGAAATTCTGTTTTCATTTGATTCAAAACGGAAGCAACTATATTTACAGTTAATTCTGATTTTATGTTTAATATTTTCAAAACCTAATTTTTTGCAGACCAATATGTTCTCGTTTGAAGTAGAGAAAGAAATGTATGCTTTGAAACCAATGAATTGCCCTGGGCATTGGTGAGTGCAGACAAATTTCGTTTAAACACAAAATGCTCCAAAATGAAACTGTTTCAATTAGATTCCAAATTATGCTTGAACACTGCTAATGCAAATGTATAAAACACTGTAAAAGCTCTATTCAGCCTCCCTTTCTGTTAGTTCCCCTCTCTAACACGCCATCCCCTTCCAAGGCAAAATTTTAGCAAGACCTCCTTTGGCTTACATGATTCCAATAAGCCTGCTGAGGATGTTCTATCTATTGAACTAAAATAATTTAAATCACAATTTTCGTGTGGTTTGAGTTCAGCACTATGTTGAATTTGTGAAGTTTACTTGGAAGATTGCAAGCGTGATTCCGCTAAAGGTGAAGGAAAGGTCCCAGAAACCTATCATTTGGATGCTTCACTTTTGACTTCGAGACTAGGCCCTTCTGTGTTAGCCCCTCTGTTTGTTTGTTTGTTTTGTTTTCAATTTGTTTTGAGTGGGCTTGTCAGGATTTCTAGCTACTGAAAGCTAATTTAGGCCCACTTTGCATGCCGCATCCAGGCATGAGACACCTATTTCAACGTCCCTTCTGAAGGACGACGGGATGTGGTGTGAGGTCAGGCCTCCGAGGTCACACACCCGGAGTTTGACCTCACTCGACCGAGTTTAACTTCAGTCACTTGACAAAGACTGTATAAGCCACTCGGCCACTCGCTCTGTAGTCTCCATTTGCAATACTCATCATAATCATACCTGTTTTTTACTTTGCTGTCATTGTTTCAAGAGTCTGTTTTTGGTGCTAGATTTAACATCGAAGAATTACTTTTAACGTTTTCCCTGTCATTGCAGCATGATGTTCGATCATCGTCCTCGATCATGGCGCGAATTACCTCTACGAATGGCTGATTTTGGTGTTTTGCATAGAAATGAATTGTCTGGTACTCTAACTGGTTTAACTAGAGTTCGAAGATTCCAGCAAGATGATGCTCATATCTTTTGCACCATGGAGCAAGTAAGTACTGCTGAACCTGTAAAATTATGCTCATGCTGAAGGTTGAGAAAGCTCGCTTCACGTCAAGAGAAGCGTTCAGTGGAAATCAGAAATTCACAGCAACCAATACTCTTAGCGTATATACTCGTAAGTGGGTGGTAGCTAAATATTGTACAGAAACAGAACCTTGAATAACGGAAATCTTCATATACGGACACCTGGCATCTTTAGAAATGCTCTGTGCCTGGGAGCAAATGCGATAAAACAAACACTAAAATTTTTCTCGTTTCGCACTTACGAGATGGAAAGCTCTAATTTCTTTGACCAGTAATCTGTCTTGGCTTTGTTGTTTTGTTGCCTGTTTTTGCGTAATGGCTCCTGGGTTTTGCAGTTTTGTTCTTTGTTTTGCTTCTTGAATATTAGATTGAGTTGTGAGTGACATTCATAGTGAAGACCCAGTGACTTTAAAGGCAGTCTGTCACGCATTTGATTGGGTGATTTGGACAATACAAAGAATAGGAAATTTCAATGGCTGCTAATCCTCTGACTTTCTACTGCCGTAGAAAGTCAAGGCAGTTAGCCCTCCTTTGTCTCAAATACACAGATTCATAAAGAAATCTGTTGTGTTGAGCCCTGACTTGTCGCGGTCAATCAGAGACGTGACAGACTGCCTTAAAGTCTTTTTTCACTTGGTGGCACAGTGTAAGGTAAGATTAACTTGTAGTTTTTTCAATCTTGATAAGAAATGGCTTCTAAGGGCCTGTTTATATGAGGAAAAACACCTCACTTGCCAGGCCCGGTGCTGAGAGGTGAGATTCCACCTTCCAATAAAATTCTTTGTTCTTTCATTTCGCGTTTACAAGAGGAACGCAACACCACCGGTATAGCGAAGTCCCACCTCACTAGAGGTGGAATCTCACCTAGGTGAGGTGAAATTTTTCCATATAAACGAAACCCCACCGGTATGGTGAGGTGAATTGAATTTATTCGTTGATTCTCATTGGTCAGTTCATCCTGATTTCACGGAAGAGAGACTTTACTCCACCTCACCTCTCAGCCCCAGGGCTGACAGGTGAGGTGAAAAATCTCATATAAACAGTGACTGAAATCTACCTCGCCTCTCAGCCCCGGGTCTGGCAGGTGAGGTGTTTTTCCTCATATAAACAGGGCCTAAGAATATGCCTGCAATCAAAGCGCCATGAGTACAGCAGCGGTGTAGGCAACTAATGTGGCCTGATATTTTGTGCCTGGAAGCAGCTCTTGTGCGGGACACCTGACTGTTAATCCAAATTTTCATTTGATCACGTGTACCCGCTAAGCAACAAAGAACTACCAAAACAAGCCGCCAATTCTTGTTCCTTAAAGGTGTTCATCGCATGGTGGTTTCATTTTTAAAAGTATTTTGTTCTTGTTTACTGTAACACCATCTGAGTCATTTCTTGCTTTACCTGTTTTTTTGTTTTCTTTGTTTTTTTTACATTCCAATAAAAATTTACAATACGGATTTACTAGTTACACTACTTACAGAATACTTAACTACACTACAAGGACGATGCCACTGGGTGCAAAATACTATGACTACTCCGTGGCATCACAAAAAACTAAGACGATTTACATATGAATTACAGAAGAAAAAAAAAATTCAAGACATGAAAAAGAAGCAAAGAACACTACACCCTGTCTCAAACTAGATATCAGGTGAAAAATGTCCGCGAAATAATAGCAGACAAGATGTTCGCTGCGTTATGGGTAATAGTATGAGTAATTTTGTTTGTTTGTGTGGTATGTGCGAATTTAATTTGTTTTACTTGTCGCATTTTGGTTCTCTATGAATTGCTAGGGTTCATCTTCTAAATAACACCGAGAAAAGTAGTAGAAAATCTCTGTGATATGGCCAATCAAAAATATTGGAAAATCGTCGTTTCAAAAGAAGTTTGTTTACATTTCTTGACCCAGCTCGTTTAATGTAATTGATTAGAGGTAAAGCATGTTATGTTATATTCGTTATTATACCGTGGAGTTCGCTGTAAAACATCAATTGTGATTTTAAGGGGGACAGTTTAAGCCTACGCTAGAAAGAGATATATTGTAAAGTATCAATGTATTCTTTATATAGCTTTGCAGGCCATTGTTTTTAGGCTTTTCTGGCTTAGAATAACGTGAAAACATACAGGAACCTTGATTTATTGTAGGTTGGTGAAGAAATGAAAGGCTGCCTTGAATTCTTGCAAGCCGTTTACCGTGTGTTTGGCTTTACGTTCAAACTTAATTTGTCCACTCGGCCAGACAAGTTTATTGGAGAGGCTTCAACTTGGGACAAAGCTGAGAAGGTTAGTGTTATTCCTCGGATGTTGCTACAGTGTCCAGTCTTTCTTAAATTTCAAAATTGCTTTGTTTTTTATAGTTGTTTAGAGATTTCAAGCCATATCAGCTGATTATATTGAGTGCCCTTAGGTTTTCTGGAGCTTCGAAGTACCCCCATTCCCTACCAAGGGTCTACCAAGCAAAGAGAGAAAGCCCGCTACTGCTGTTTCCAAATTTCTGCAACTTGATTTCTGCTGCTTTGTGGAGACGCTTTTCAAAGTATTGAGATCATTAACTTGGCTTCCGTAGCAAGCCTTTGCTCATTGTTTCGTAAACCATTTCTTTTTGGGGTGGATCTCACTTGAATTCTATGAGATGTACTTTTTCAAGTTTCAGTAGAGAAACCAAGAGTCCGTTTGCGTTTTAACTAGCTGAAAATTTCAGAACTTTGATCGTTTTTACTTCAGGAATTAGAGAACGCTCTGAACGAATTTGGACATAAATGGGAGCTGAACCCTGGCGATGGAGCTTTTTATGGACCAAAGGTAAATTATCTACATGAGTTATCAACTGAAAGTCTCAAAATTTTCAAGTGCTACTTAAATTTTGAATTCTCGGCGAACAAGTGTCTTTGTATGTTATATCTATCTATTTACTTTCATATCAACACTAAACCGACAGAGCAGAAACTGCGTAAAATGACGTCATCGAAAATCTGAGATACGGAAGTGTTCGGACAGATAAGTTTTTTGAAATGATAAATCAAGAGTTTCAGGTTCTAGGAAGAAAGTATCAAGCGTTGCTTAATTTTGGATCTGTTGCGTATATTGTATAGCTTGACCAAGAGTGATGTTTGTACCAGTGAAAAATTTCCTGTCTTTGAGAGCATTGTTTTAAGTCTTCAGTCTTTTCCAATCCTGTAATCCAGATTAATTTGATACATTTCCTTGGTTTCGTTTCTCGTAGATTGATATTCAAATTCAAGATGCTCTAAGGAGATACCATCAATGTGCAACGATACAGCTGGATTTTAATTTGCCAGAAAGATTCAAGCTCACTTACGTCAGGTAAAATTGATTTACTTCACCTGCCTAAATTTTGTACTTTAGTGTACTGAAAAAACATCCGAGGTTTAGGTACGTCAAATACTATCATGGTCCGACAGTCCTAGTTCCTCAGTTCCCCGTGCAATGTTTTACGCTAAACAAATGGAAGTTAGCAAGCAATTGAAAAGCAAAGTGTGCATGTCAGCTTCCGTTAGGTAACTGAAGTTCATCTTGTTCGTCTGAGGTCAAAATCCGGATGGGCGACCTTTCAGATCAGGGAGCGCCGGTTTCAGATACTTGACCAAGCTGGTCACTTCTCCGTCCTTTGGAAGGGACATTAAGCTAGGGACCCTATGGCTAGATGCAGCATGCATGTTGGGCTGAGCTTCGCTAGAAATAGTTAGAAATCCTTCCACTCCGCTTGAAAGCATAGTTTCCAAATCTCTTTAAAAGGTCGGTGTAAAATTCAATGACCTTTTTCCTTGAACTGAATGGCTTCAAAGAAACTTTTCCATCTTGTAATAATTCTGCCGTTGGACATTTCTGAAATTTTCAATATTTTCAGAATTAGGGCGTTTTCTTCTTTTTAGGGACTTCAAGAAACTTTTTTGAAAAAACTTAAAACCGTCGTAATTTCTAGACTGTTTGACGCTACGTTAAATAATTCTCAAGAAAGCAATAGTTTATGGATGTCTACGATATGGTATCAGCTATTACGCAAGATTCTCACACTTTTATGGTTTACGAGTTAGAATCTGATGACGCCTTCACACCTTCCAGTGAGCTGAAACGTAAAATGCACTTTGCTTTCGAAGAGTATTCAAAATTCTAAAAATTCCAACGGTAGAGTTATGGCAAGGTAGTTAACGTTCCTTTAAGCCATTCAGTCAGAAGAAATATGTCATAGAATTTTGCACCCACCTTTTTACGCCGATTTAGAGATATGGAACCTATACCAATAAAGTAATTAACTGAACTGAACTAAACAAAGTTAATAAGACCATATCTTTGCTTCATAGCAGTTTGTTTACTGGCAGTGTTTGGAATTTGTTCTCCTTCGAATTGTCACTGTTCAGTTCTGTTTCTTTTATGATCAAACTGGTGTTTCAATGCTTCGTTCATCAACACTAGGCCTAGACTTTCTTCTGTTCTTCAACTCAAATTGCAGATCACTTGAGCAAATCTTGACAGTTTTCTTTCTGTATGCAAGTTTCTTTTTGCAAAAACTGAAAATCCTAGCACTGCAAACAAACCCAATGAAGATACATAGACCTTGGAATGAGCTCAAAACCTGAAACAGCCACTTAAATATTGGATGTGAGGTTATGGCGTAGATGAATCCAAATACCCAGCCAACGCCACAGAATGTCCCTAATTTCAGCACCAAGAGGACAGTCTGTATTCTTAGCTCATGCCTGTTGCCTCTTCGCAGTATTTTCATATTCCTGCCTTTCGCATTGTGTATCTTGCTAACTGCTATGACTAGGCAGCCGATATTGAAAAGCAGAATGCAGCCGACAGGAGCCTCAAATGTTATGATACTCGCCCAGTTGTTTGTGATGAAGCAGCTACCCCCGTCTCCGTAGGATACTTTCTCAGAGCTGACGAACTGTATGATTATGCATGGTATGATAACGACTACGGGAAAACCATAGGAAGCTCTCATAGCTAAACGATATCTTCGTAATCTTTCATCAAGGCAGACTGAAAGAGGCTGGCAAAATGTGCGCGCAGTGCTAAGAGCAATAATACCCATCAAACTAAAGACTGTGAGGTAGATCCAATGAATGAGGACGCCTGTTATAGTGCAGAGATGCTGTTGTTGCTGGACGTGAAGGCTTAGGAGGAGCAGGGAGTGTCCAATGGTTAAGACAACAGCAAGATGGATTACATATCGCCCTGGAACTGTCCGTAGGTCTTTAAACACATATAATATCATCAACAGTACTGCCAGGCCTACAATGCTACTTGAGTTTCCTATTATTTTGACAAAGAAAAGTTCGTTTGTGCCTGTTGTTGCTGCTTGGCCATTTTCATTTACGATACACTTGCCTGACTGATGGTCAAATACCCCGCCTTTTTGTAGACACTTTGCTTTCGTTATTCTCAACGCTTTGGTTATCAACAGTTGCAGCGAAGCAAAGAAGTCAGTCGAAAAAACATGAGAAGCATTTCTTACAGAACCCACCCAGCCATTTTCACTATCAGCCAAATCCTTCGAAGAAAATATATTGATATGCAGTTCTTGAAATATCTTCTCCAACGCAGCCAGAGATAGGTTGTTAAATTCGTTGCAATTGTGAGCATTCATACTGACTCTAATAGCAGCCTCATTGATTTTTGACATAATGGTCTTGTTTATCGGCTCATTCGAAGTTATCTGGTCATAGTCCTCTAGCTTGCATTGGAACTGCTTTAAACGTCGAAATTTTTGTTTGCTGATTGTATTTGAAGATGCACTGAGAAAGCATATGAAGATCATTACATTCCAAGCTCTGAACTTTGATTGGTTGTCTATGCCTAGCATTGTTTCAGCTGATGAATAAATGAAATCTCTTGATCAGTACTGTTCTTATTATAAAAAGCGTTTCTTGTATCTTTACTACAGTCTCTGCTTGATGACATTTGTCGAAGTCATTTTGTCTCGGTATCTTATCAATGAGTAAATGCTCTCGTGTCTTCCTCAGGATCCTATTTGATACCCAATAATTTCAAGCTTGTGTTGATGTTCAGTAAGAAAGTGGAACTCTGTTTATCTCATCTCCTCTCTCATTCTAACTTGGCTCAGTTATGCGACTTCTCAAACTAATTGCTGTACAGTAACGTCCACCAATCACTTTCTTGCTGAAGTTCACAGATTCAAAGCATGTAACAAAGCCAACTGGGGTAGCCTCTCTCTAGCATACTTTCTCTCTGACAATGTTCCTGAATTCCCAGTTCCTTACAAATAACATTTATAGCCATCTAGAAGCCCACCTCTTTGACAAGGAAATGACAAACGGGACATTTGCATTTTTATAGCAGAGTGTTTGCTCAGCTCTTAATGTTTCCTCTTTTGGGCAAATTTAGATGCAAGCGATGCTGAATCAATTTGTAAACAATTAAATGAATGAAATAAGTTTGTCCAAATATAGATTTATGTCCTTTTAAAAATCTAATTCGTTTGTTGGTAATTCTAAATCATTTGTTTCCGTTTACTCCCACGAAAGTAATTCTTTATATTGATATATTTAACTGGCTACACCTTCTTCATCCAATTTATTAATTATTTGTCAAAATAGCCAGCAAAAATGGTACATCCCAACTTCCATTTAATTAACATCTTGATGTTTCGTAAAGCTGATTTTAATAGAGGCCGCCTACCTTACTCAAAGCTGTTTAGTTTTGTTTGCTTTCCTAAAGTGGGCAAGCCAGGATACATGATAGGCCTCAGATCTTTAAAGGACAGGCCCGGTTTCGTTTGATTGATTGATTGATTGATTGATTATAAAGTACTATGCGCATACTAGCCGGTTAAGTGTTGTACATGGAAATATAAAGCCCGAGATCTGTAAAGTACAAACCGAGCTTGTGAGGTCTGTGCATTAAGACCGAGGGCTTTATATTTTCCTGTACAACGACAAAACCGGTTAGCATGAGTTTTATTACATGACAGCTTCTAATTTTGACTTGTATCTTTTAGCGAAACACATTTGATTACTGTCATGTCACCTGAGTTAATTGTAAATCTCACAGGCCTAAAGAAGTTCCTGTGGCGACAAAAACGCGTCCTTGATCGTATTATACAAGGTTATGGGAAACCCGCGGGATATGTCCGATTAACCAATGGGAGTTGCGGGATTCTGTATTGCCTTGTTTTTGAAACTTCAGTCAGGTAATAAACCAAAAGGAAGATGCAATATTTCGTGCAATATATTTTAAAGATTTGATATATCTACGCTTTCAAAACCAATATCAAACATTGACAGAAAAATTTTCAGGAAACTAACCCAAATACCAGGTGAGTCAAAAAAAGTTTACGTATTTTGCGGGCTATGGAATAACAAGTATTTGACCTATATTCAAAATTAAGATGTTAATCTATCAGTCAAAGGCTAATTTAGATGGGAAAAGTTTGTCTGGTAAAGTCACTAATCATTTAGACCCAGAAATTAGGATTATGCTGGTACGGGGCATGTTTCGGGACAAGGATTCCCCATTCCTCATTCCACTCTAGTCCATGATTTACGTGCTATTGAAATTAAAATTCTATTTCTGAATCTTGCAATTTGAACCTGGATGCCACATGAGTCATGGACCAGAATGGAACGTGGAATTTTCAATTCCCATAACAAACACGTTACAGGCATTTTTGTAATTTTTGGGCCTTAGAGGTGTGTGTGTGTGTGTGTAATAAAACACTTAAGTATTGTAAGTGAAAGGAAATGTGAGACAATGCTCAAGATCTGGCATTTCTCAGTGACGATATTAATTATGTGAAAGTATTGTCTATCTTACTTTTTCTATTCTGATCGTTCCAAAGTTTATCTCCTCTGTACGAGAAGCATTGCACGATAAGGATGAAAGTCAGAAGTCTCACGTGATATCACCTTTTCACCAGCTAGTCAAGGAAGCATCGTTTTGAGAAGAGCAGCTTGACGATGAATTCAATAAAAAGAAAGGCGACGAAAATCATAATTAATCTTTTTCGCCTTTTTTCTAATTAAAGCTAATTAATGTTTAGAAAAATGATAGAATAAGCAGGAGACAGAATGAATGGAAAGAAGGTTGATCTGTAAGGCCTAACATACGTCCCATTGCATATTTCCTACTGTGTAAAATTAAAAGTAGCCCCCAGCGAGAAAGCAGCTTGGAAAATAAAAGGAGGGAAGTAGCATCAAAAAAGAAGGCTCCTCAAAACAAGCCTCTTCTTAGTAAAGAGAACGAATCGGATATTAAAAAAGGAATGTAACGTCATCTAACGTCATCAAACACAAGCTTTTTCCTAGCGGACAGAGCTTGTAGGAAATTAAAAGGAAAAAATGCAAAAAAACTACCCTCTCCCCTGCAGTAGGCGCACTGTTAGGCAATTTTTGCAAGCAATGAAAACATGCAAGATACATTGAAAATTGGGCGTGCAAGTGCGAGGTATGGTACCAAAATAGCAATGCCTGTTGTCACCGAAAAGCCCTTATAAAATCAAAGTTTTCGTCAGTACCAATCGCAATCCAAATTGGAAATAGAAACGTAGGGACTGCTTGTGAACTTTGAGCTACACATTGCAGTTAAGATTGGAAAGAAGGCAAACACAGTTGTCACATCTTCTCCATTTGTACAGAAGAAAACTGCCAATTTTTCATCGAAGAAAGCACTATCAAACGTTGAAGAACATCATGGCTAGAAGATGATATGAAATAGTCCAGATTCTTCCTAAGAACACATTGAGAATTGATAGAGTCATACACAACTCTGCTAGATCTTACTATTGAAGTGATTTGCACAAGTACAAAACACAATTGCAGGACTTTAGACATATCATTGATAACTGCCGCACTCCTTCCTAGAAAGCTAGCTGTTTTTCAGGAATCCATCAACCCTTAGACATGTCATCTGCGTCAATTGTAGCCACGGTACTTTATGCACTCCTTGCAATTATATGCATCAGTTCCAATTCATTGGTATGCTACATAATCATGACACGTAAGCTCACACACCATGTCTTGAAATATTACATTCTTTCTTTATCATTCACTGACTTGTTTGTCGGATTTTTCTCTATTCCTCTTTACACAACTTTTCTGACAAATACCGTTCCAGTTAATGACAGTAGCAAGATTTACCAAAGGGTTTACACAGGCCTCGATATTACTTGGGGTGCATCTTCAATATTTCATTTATGCCTAATGAGCATTGACCGCGCAGCTGCTATAACGAACCCATTGTTTCATAGAACGTACATGCAGGAAAAGAGCTTCGTTGTCAAATTACTCGCAGTCCCATGGCTAATGGCATTAGCATGCGCAATACCTAGTTTCATCAAGCTGGGTTTGCCGCATTACTCAGTCGTAATACCACAAATAACGTTTGTCTTGCCAACGGCTATGATCATCATCTGTTATATATGCATCTTTGTTGCCATTAGAAGGCGCAACGTAGCTAATGATGCAAGGCAAATAAACGAACGTAAATTACTGCGAACTGTTGTTTTGGTCGTTGTCATTTTCATGGTGTGCTGGGTTCCATTTCATGTTTTTAACATTCTTTATGGACTAAAATCTCTGGGATTAACGTTAGCAGAAATGGACATCGCATTACGTGTGTTCAAATTTTTGCATTATCTAAATTCAGCGTGCAATCCTTTTATCTATGCGTTTTTTCACCCAAACTTTCGAGCCCCAATGCTAGCCGTTCTCAGGAAGTGTTTTGATTGCAAGAAGGAAGCCGTCAAAAGAAGCTTGCGACAAAATGACACCAAAAGGCAGGAATTTGCTGATATCAGTTTGCCACGAGGAAGCACCAACAAGATCAACAGACCTTCACCGCAGAGAAATATGGACTCGCCGAAGGAAGACTTCAAGGAAATTGAGTTTCCTAGGATCGCTTCACCACGAGAATCAAAACATGTGGAGGCTGATGATCTTAATTCCATGCGAAGATGTATCAATCAACAAGACGAAGAAGACGTCAACCAACCACAAAGCTACGCCAATAAGCAAGAAGTTGATGGGAACAGTTTCGAACTTGGACACATCAATGAGGCATATGATAGCACAGATAAATGCGAGGAGGCTGCAAAGATCAATTTCAGAAAAAGATGTATCGATAAATTTGGGGAAGACATCGACTGCCCAGAACCTTGCGCCAACATGCAGGAAGGTGTTGGGAATAGATTGGAGATGGGTTGTGCAAATGAGGCCTGTGACACTAGACTTTAATCAAAGGAAGGCTTCGTGTGATACACAGAGCTATGTCAAATCGAGTAGGTTGGACTGCTGTAAATTTTGTGTAGCTGCTGTTTTCGAAAAAGATTTCTTTCTTTAAAGTTGGGTTGAGCTCGTTCTTTGTTTTGAAAAGCTCATATCATAAGCAGCTGGAAATCGCATTGATTCGTTGACGAATTGTCGCAGAACTGAAGCCTCACAACAAATGCCTAATTTCTTCTAAGCCACGCGGTGCACAATCGTTAGTGAGTACACCGTAAATCCACTCACAGGTAGCAGCGAATGGTTGTAGCAATTGTAAAAGTAACATTGTAAGCCAACTTTTTTCTTTCTTATCATCGTTGATCTGATTGTTGTGATGTTCGTGTTCTTCTCTCTAACTCCCTCTATTAAAATGCTAGGCGCTACTTGGTCTGTTGATGGGCCTAGTATTTTGATGGAGGGATTTGGAGGACAACACGAACATCGCAACAAACAGAACAACGATAAGGAAGAAAGCAAAGGTTAGTTTGCAATTTACGTTCACAGTTACCACTACCATTCGCTGCTACCTGTGATCCACTGTATCATCTTAGTAATTCATTAGAAATGGTAAAAGGAACCCTCTCAAAAGGTTGTGTTCTCTAAGTAACTGTAATATTACTGCAGCAAAAGTAAGGCCGTGCTTCCTTACTAAAACATTTAATGTATGATAAATAATTCCATTGATTTAGAATGAGTTATCTATGTTTTAGTTGACAATAGTTTCCATGATAATAAGTCAGTAAATAACTTTAGAAAGATTCCAACCATAGGCCGTATTTTTATCTTCATGCTCTCGCTTCGTTGAATTCATTAGCGCAGTCTTTCATGCGTTGCCATTTCAACGACCCCAGCAGCTGTCTGCCATATGAAGTTAACTTCGGATCGTTATAATGTCCGCTATCCCAGTCTTCATTGGTGCAGCTTGTTTCAAACTTTTGTGAATAAAGTTCATGTTTGTTAGTGTGATAGTTGGATTGCTCCTTGGCCAATTTTCCTGGCATGGCATCTTTATTACAGTTTTGACAGCATGTCCTATTCTGCAACATTAATAACCTTGCGTTTACATGACATCTCAATATGGGATGAGATTAAGTCTCATGATACGAACGCGGTAGCAACCAATGGAAGCAGGAATACGAGCTAGACTTATTACGTTGAGTCCAAGTAGTGTAAATGCGAGCCCTATTCAAAACTTTGATTGATTGTTGAAGTAGATTCAGTCTCCTTTGTTCACATTCTATCTATGATCTCAACACGCCCCGAGTTGAAAATTTTTGCACTAACAGAGAATTTCATCCCATGTTGAAATTTCAGCACCGGTTGAATTGCCGAGTTGAACTGAGCCAGCGTTGAGTTTCAACTCGGCCTCCTTCATGTAAACGCGGTGAAGGCTTACACCGTCATTCGAGATGAAACTCAACCCGTGTTGAACTCAACACGTACGTGTTGAAATTTCTCATTTAGTTCTCGGCAAGTTTGCTGACGCAACTTCGGGGACAGTTGATGCCATCACTATCTAGTTCATTGATGCATCTTTGTTTGAAAATCGATGTTTGTTGTCTCCACGTGTTATTGCGATCCGTGTGTCACAAGAAGGCTTCCTTTCATTGAAGTCAAGTATCATAGGTCTCAATGATGCACCAGATCTCCAAACTGTTGTCGGGAATTTTGTTGACGCAGTGTTACGGGATAGAGTAAGTCGTCACCAAATTGAATCTTTCTTGGAATGTTGATAATTGTAGCCGTCTCGTGTTTATGCAGTCCGTGTATTTCAAGAAGGCTTTCTTTGATTAAAGTTTGGTATCATAGGCTTCATTGATACACCCTATTTCCAACTTATTATCAGGAGTTTCCCACTTGCTGGTGAAGCCTTGTGAGCAACTGGTGCTTTCACTGTCTAGTTCGTTAATGCCTCTTCTTGTCAAATTGATATCTTTAGCCTTCCCGTGTTCATATTGCGGTCCACCTGGCAAATCGATCCCAGGGAACTGGAGTCCGTTGACGTCTTTCTTTGGCGAGCTAGGATTTTTCCCTGGTAAATTTCTGTTCAGCTTATTGGTGCTTCCTCGTGGCAAATTTATATCTGAAAATTCCTGTCGTTTGATATTGTTTTGTCGCAGAATTTGGCCTGTGTTTTCCTCTTTGCATTCGAAACAGTTTCTGACGACAGCTAGCATTGGGGCTCGAAAGTTTGGGTGGAAAAAGACGTAAATAAAAGGGTTGCAGGCCGAGTTTAGATATTGCAACCATTTAAATACACGTAATGCAATGTCCATTTCTGCTAAGCTTAACCCCAAAGAGTTCAGTCCATATAGAATGCCAAATATATGAAATGGTACCCAGCACACCATGAAAATGACAACGACTAAGAGAACAGTTCGAAGTAGTTTTCTTTCGTTAATTTGTCTCATGTCATTGGTTACGTTGCGCCTTCTAATGGCAACAAAGATGCATATATAGCAGACGATTACTATTAAAGTTGGCAATATGAATGTTACTATTGATATTACAAATGTGTAATGCGGAAAATCCATCCTGATGAAATTAGGTATAGCACATGCTAATGCCATTAGCCATGGAACTGTGAGTAGCTTGATAACAAAGCTCTTTTCCTGCATGTGCGTTCTGTGTAATAACGGTTTTGTTATAGCCATTACGCGGTCAATGCTCATTAGGCATAAATGAAATATTGAAGACGCACCCCATATGACATCCAAGCCTGTGTAGACCCTCAAGTATATCATGTAGCTTTTACCAACTGGAACGGTATTTTTCAGAAAAGTTGTGTACAGAGGGATAGAGATAAATCCGACAAATAAGTCAGTGAATGCTAAGGATAGAATGTAATACTTCAAGACATGGTGTGTTAGCTTACGTTTCATGATTATGTAACACACCAATGAATTAGAAACGATACATATAATTGCAAGGAGTGCGTAAAGAACCGTAGCTGCAACTGAATCTGAAGACATGTCAAAAGACCGATGGATTCTTTACAAGCATTGGTTAAATGAGCGAACCCAAGCTTGGTAGAGGGACAAGTTTCTGTTTCAATAGATATTCAGGTTCTGCTAAACAAATCCGGTAAGATTCTGACCCTCGTATATCCAGATAACTGACTTCTGCAGTTCTCAAAGCAATTGATTTCTCTCCCTTCGACTTGCACCTTGGAGAATGTCACTTTTTGAATATATTCAAGTTACACCTCAAACTTCCATTTCATTGTATATAGCTTTGTGGAATAGATAAGTAGAAACATATCTTCGAGAGATCTTGTCTTCGAAAATATTACGAATTACACTGAGGCATCACAGATTTGTGTCCTTCTCATGCCTTGTATGCTCTAGCAGTGCAAGATGCAGTTAATGAAACCATTTCATTCTATATGGCTGGCGATTCCGTGTTTATTTTTGTCATGCTGTTTGCTATAACTTTGCCGAATTTCTAATTCGCATCTTTTCCCATTACACACACCGAGGTCTTTCGGATTTGTTTCCTCCTCATTCCTTGCATTGCTTTCTAATATAAGATGTAGTCCGTGAAACCATGCAGTACTAGATTGCTGCAAATCCTGTGTTCAGTTTTGTCATTGTGTTTGCTCACTTTTACCCAGTTTTCAATTCGTATCTTATTACATGAAACAAGAAGAGTGAAGATTCGAAGATTACCTTTGTCTTTGTTCCAATCTTAACTGTGTCGCTCCAACGTTACCAAGTTGCCAGTTCCAACGTAGAATGCGATTCGAAATCATACAAAACAGTGACTTTATAAAGGTTTTCGATGACAATAAGCGTTGATTGGATTAGGCCACTTGCCTATTTTTGGTATCATACATCGCACTTGCACGACAAATTTTCAATAGATTTTGGTATGTTTTTATTGCTTGCCAGATATTGCTTATTTTGGCCCAATGCATCGCTTTTCCGCGAAAAATTTATATACCTTTAAATATTTTCATTGCCTGCGAAAACTGCCTAACAATGAACTTTCTGCCAAAAAGAGACTTGTTTTTGGTGTTACTTCCCTTCTTTTTAAATTCCAGTTTGTTGTTTTCGCCAAGAACTGCATTTTTATTTTGCACAGCAGGAAGTATACAACTGCATGTAAGATCGCCCACGCAGGTCAACCTTCTTTCCATTCTTTACTTCTCCTCTTTATTCTATACTTTTTCGAAAGACTAATTAGCAAGCGAAAAGCTGGTGTAATTGGGATAAAGGCTTAGGCGTTTGTATGCCTGTGATTCCTAATTACAAATCGAATTCCATCGAAAGGTGATGATTGCGTTGCTAACATTTCAATTTAGGTGCTAAAATCCTCCCTGTCATTTTCAATAACAAGTGAATTTGTTGTGTAATAGCACGTGCTAAAGCGTACTGCAGTCATCGCTATGAGGGAAACATATCAGGGAAGCTGACTCGTAATTTTAGCACGTTTTTCATTTGAATTTCTCGAAGGGACGTTTTCTAGAAAATTTCTTGTAAAATCTGAACGGTGTGACCGATTACAGCGAGAATTGCAAAAGGCAAGAGTTTGCCCTAATGGTTTCGGGACTAATTTTGCGGCCGTGTTTGTTTTGATTTACTGGTTGAGAGAATCTCCTTTATCTGCTGTCACTAATCACATTGAATTGACGTGTCAATTAAAGCAACTGTTGCTATCGTATTACAAATTGTGACCTTGTTAATCTCAATGTATATATGACTGAAGCGAATATCGTTTCCTCCATGATCGATGAAAAATGTTTCGTGGAAGACCATGATTCTAGTTATAATACTTTTTCATTGTTGTCGTCGCAAACAAGTAATGTTACGTATGTGATAATCCATGTTTCTTGTTCTCATTCATTCATTCATTCATTCATTCGTTCATTCGTTCGTTCGTTCATTCATTCATTCATTCATTCATTCATTCATTCATTCATTCATTCTTTTCCGTTCTTTTTCACCTTTTTCATCTTTTTCAACGAACTATACTTATTGAGTACGCTTTCATTATCGCTTAATTTTATCTTAATTTCTCTTTTCTCAGTGGTGACGGTGATGAGAAGAAACGACCAGTCATCATCCACAGAGCTATCTTAGGATCTGTTGAACGAATGATTGCAATTCTTACTGAGAACTATGGAGGCAAATGGTGAGTTTTTCAATTCTACTATTTTCCCGTTAGTTCCTTTTATTTAGAGCGATGCCATCTAAAGCCCCAGTCAAACTAATCAAACATTCACAAAACATTTATCAAAATTCATATTTTGAATTTGCTTGATTATACCGGGTGAGCCAGAAAAAAGTTCCCACTTTTGAAAATTCATTACGCCAAAGCTACATCACAGATTTGAATCATTCAAATTCTTGTTAAAAGCCGAAAGGTCAAAGTAACTTTGTCATTTTTCTCGCTGTCCTGCCAGCTCTACAAATATAGGTAAATTCAACTTTACAAAAATTTCATGGTTGATTGATTACTGAAAAATGACCTAAAACATCGATCAATTCATAAATGACCTCTCGCACAGAATAATGAAGGAAATGCAACTCCTCATGGGTGACAGATATCCTCTAGGCATTAATTTCCTTGGCATTGAAAATCTTTTGTATTTGTTTGAAAATCGATGTCTTATAACTCTTGAGGGAGGTAAAACGCCTATGGCCTATTGTTCGATTTAAATAGAATCCTTACGATTTGATCAATGTTTTAGGCCCTTTTTCCGTGATTTTGCAACCATGAAATTTCTATAAAGTTGAATTTGCCAATGTTTCTAGTGCTGGTAGGACAGCAAGAAAAATCACGAAAATACTTTGATCTTTCGACTTTTAACTAGAATTTGAATGATTCAAATCCGTGTAATGGTCTTGGTGTTATGAATTTTCAAAAGTGGGAACTTTTTTCTGGCTCACCCGGTAGAACAATCTGCCAAAATCGATAAAAAACATAACCAAAATAAAATAATTCACTGCTAGCCTTAAAGAGTTTAAAATAGCGAAATATTAACAATCATAAAACTTTGAATCAAACTTATCATTTTATGAGCATTTGACACTTTATCCATGTATCTCTATTTTGACAATGCTGTAAATTTTCTATATATCCTCATATTTTCTTTTAGCTTTTGCATTTTAATTTCACGGCCAAAGCTAGATAATCTATGCTTTTCTTTGGTCGTATAGGAGACAGATCTTTTCCCATTTACTTGTAATAGCTTTTAGTCCTGTATTCTATGAAAAAAGTTGAATTGAATTGAATTGAATTGAATCATGTTGTGAGTTGGTGGTCAAACAGAACTAACAACTCACCAAACATTTCACCAAACATTTGGTTTGAAACCTGTGATCAAAAGGTGACGGTGCAGTCAGCAAGACGCTTCGGAGCATGTACAAAGGCTTATTGATGGAAACAAAGAATGTCTGGCAAAATGTTTGTTGGAGTGGTCAAACAGATCCAACATTTCACACAACAACGAAAAACAAACTTTTTTTTGACTTAGATCAAACTTCGTCCAACACTTGCAAACATATGTTCTGAGATCAAACAAGGTGACCAAACTAGCCCAACATTTCATCAAACATTGTTTTTAAAATGTTAGATGAAATGTTTGATCTGTTTGGCCGGGGCTCAAATCGTTCTGTATCGATGGGCCTAAAAAGTTTGTGCGATACATTTTGCGGACTGTAGAATAAAAAGTATTTGGCCGATTTTCATAACTCAAACGTTAATTTATCAGTCAAAGGCTAACTTAGGTACGAAATTTTTTTTGGTAAAATCACGCATCTTTGAGACTCAGAAATTAGGAAAATGCTGGTAAGGGGTTTGTTTGGGAATGGGAATTTCATGTTCCAATCTGGTCCATGATTTATTTGACATTGAAATTAAAATTCTATTTCTGAAAATGACAATCTTCCAAATAAATCATGGACCAGAATGGAACGTGTAAATTCTTGTTCTCGTGCGTGCCTCCTACAGACATCTTCTAATTTCTGAATCTTAAAGATGAGTAATTTTACCAGACAAAATTCTCGCATTTAAGCTGGCCTTTGACTGATAGATTGAAATTTTCGTTTTGAATATCGGTCACATACTTTTTACTCCAGAGCCCGCCAAATGCGTAAACTTTAGTTGACTCAGCTGTTGAAAACACCAAGAAAGAAATATTTGGTTTATTTTTCTCACGTTGTTATGAGTAAGTAAAACATGATGGATAAATTCAACTTTGCGAAAATTCATTTCGCGGAATGCCTGAAAAGGCCTAAAACACTCTTTCAAATTGTAAAGAATCTCACACACAGAGAATGATCCATAGAGGCCACTTTGTCACAGTACAGTTACTGTTTTGATTCATTACATAGTTGTTCCAGTTCAACAGTGTATCATATTACTATTGTTTTCTTGTCCTTATAGGCCGTTTTGGTTATCACCAAGGCAAGCAATCATTATTCCTGTCAACCCAAAATACGACGAGTATGCTTCAAAGGTAATTATGTAATCAGAATTTTAAATTTTACCACATTCCAAGTAACGTCATCTCTGATTTAACAGTATGAAATTGGCCAGTCCCTTGTCTCAATCCCAGATGCGCTGCGTCCTTCGTCACCTGGCAGAGGAGCTGTGTGTGTACAATAAAAACCTAGACTCACAATCTAAGTCCCTCCACTGTTGCTGATTGAATTGAATCGATGGTTATTGTTGTCAATTCAGTGAAGGACTTACTTCCAAACTCTTCTCAAAACGACAAAATCTCCTGTCGTACCATTTTTTTGGAACTGGGATGCAAGATTCTCAGTAACTTGATCCAATTGGCTGATTTTTATTCAATGCCCTGCCAATGGCGAACAAACACGAATTGGACAGAACTCTGTTGCGAAGTAGTAAGCGAATTTACGAGATCTTTTGCGTCCCTAAACAAGATGAATATCATTTTTAGGAGGGAGTTTTTTGCTGCAGTAGCTCGAAGAAACATCCATCTACGTACTTGTTGTTTGTTTTACAACGCAGCACTTGAGGAAACCGCTTTTTGTGGCTTTTCAGGGTCAGCGGTGTTGAGAAAAAATTAGCAGGTGATTTAGGCCATGTTGAAATAGAACGAGGCTAAGCGTTTTCTGGAAGTGTATAGAATATATATGGATGTTATCGGGAAGGTGGAAATTTAACCGGAATTTCTCAAATTTAGCATACGATCTTAGGTTTAACAAAATTGCAGAAGTAAGCTTCATAGTTGAACAAATTTAAGACACTTTAATTAAAAGAAAACAATTTTTCTGTGTTATGATGTCCGTCATTACGTTTTACTGTTTTACTGTGTTTTGTATGATTATAATGTTAGCCAACGTCGTTGGCCCTAGGAAAGCTGACCCTAGGAAAGAGGTTGAATTTTGGCTTCAAATGAGCTATATAGCTAAACTTATCTTTTTGTCTTGATTTAAAGACCCATTGTCAACCAACAAAACCAGTGTTGTAAAATTAGTGTTTACAAACAGAGACCTCTTTTGTGTGAGAAGCATTCAGTCACTACTTTTGTTTTGAAACGAGCAGTGACAGAAGAATAAGCCTTGCGATCGTTCAATAGCCTAGCGACAGGGCCGAAGCCAATGGGGGGGCTGGGGGGGGCGGAGCGCAGGCATAGCTGGTATCGGCCCTGCCTAGCGAAAAGTCAATGCTTACGTTTCATGGACCATCATCATTGTGTTCTGTTTTGTTACATGATATATATCAGCTCTAGGTAGCCTAGCTTAGCGTTCCTGGCGAGTAAGCAAAACTAGGCCAGACAGACGACTCTTCTTTATCAAAGTTTGTAATCCCCCACAAGTATGTTCTACCTGGTGAACTAAGATAAAGCAATCATCAAACCTGATTGTTTCACAGGCTTGGTGAATCATGAAACTGGTCACGTTTTCTTGAAGTTGATGTGCCGAACTCTTGTTGTTCTGTTGCAAGAATCAGTGTAGCTGCGCAATTTCTATTTTCTGACACAGAAAAACATGTAACTACGCAGGAGCAATGTTGACAAACAAGAGTGAAGATTGTTGGTTGACAATGGGTCTTTAAGAGCTACTATGGTGCCATTTTAGCTTCTGCATCTTTGAATACATCGATTAGTCAAATTGTTATTTTATGGACAGTGATTCGAAACCCATCTAAATACTTTAACAGGGCATATGAATTGAACCTTATAATGTATAAAGATGGTGCTGTCTCTTTTCAGGTCTGTTCCAAGATCAAGCAATCAGACTTCATGGTCGATGTTAACTACGACCCTGGTGAAACGCTGAACAAGAAAATCAGAAATGCACAGTTAGCCCAGTACAATTTCATTCTTGGTAAGAACAGTATTTAGACTGCGTTCACACGATGCCGGCACATTTTGAAAACGATGAAAAAAGTGACGGTAGCAAAATTTGAGCTAGCGTTCACACGATGCCGGCACAATTTGAAAACGGTAGGAAATTTGACGATAAAAACTGGTTGCAGGATTTGATGCCAAAGAATAGTACCTACACCCTAAAAATAGACCTGTATCGATCCAAAAGTGTCGAAAAATGTTCTGTTTTCATCTTTGTTGAGTGTTTAAACGATGCTGTTTCAAATTTATGCCGGTTACGGTTCCGTTTTCAAAATCTACCGTTTTCAAAATCTGCCGGCAAAAAATGTGCCGTTTTCGTGTGAACGGGAGGCCTATCCGTCGAATTTTTCACCGTTTTCAAAATGTGCCGGTATCGTGTGAACGCAGTCTTAGTTGAAGAAGTATCTGAAGAAGTATCCACCATTCATGAACGATATTTTCATGCAACGAAATATTAGCTATAGTCTAAGGCATGGCGATGACGCTCAACTGCCAAAAATACGAACAACGTCCTTTGGAGTTGAATCCATTGCTTACCTTGGAAATAAACTGACAGAATTTAACGCAAGAAATAAAACAATCAAACAGTCTTACTATCTTCAAAAAACAAATTAGATGTTGGAGTGGTGGAAAATGCAACTGTATCCCGAAAGTTGGGTTTCTAACAGGATAGATTTTTTTTAAACTCTGATTTGTCCTGTAATATTTATTGATAGTTGTAAATATTGTATATTGTAAATAGTAGGCCTTAATTAGCTTTAATTTAGCTATTCTTTCGTTTTTAGCCTACTTTAAATAGATTTTTAATAATAATAATAATAATAACTCTGGAGAAATCTTTTTGCCAAAAAAATGGAATCTCTCATGCACACTTTACTGGATTAATCAATAAGATCTACCACCACCCGTGATTTTTATATTGGTCTAAAAACGGAAAGAACTTAAACCTAGATTCTTTGCCAGAATGTAACAATGTCTGACATGAGATCTTCTAGAATGTACTATCATAGTTTGCGTTTCAAAGTGATTCTGAGGCAACTTTTTGGTCTTGATAGAAATCAAGAGGAATTGCACTTTCACGCAATACTTTTGAATACTTATGATGCAAAAGTCACTAGAATTTCTAAGAATTTTTTGGAAGTCTTCAGACAAATATGGAACAGTATCTTGGTCCCCCCGCCCTAAAGAGTCCTGCCAACTTTATAAAGTGATTTTTCATTTTTGTTACAGTTGTTGGAGAAAAAGAAATGGAAGCAGGCACTGTCAATGTCAGAACTCGTGACAACAAAGTACATGGAGAGAAAAGTGTTGATGCTGTGTTGGAGCGTTTCTCGCATTTGAAGAAGGAGAAGCTTGCAGATAGCGAAGAACCATTTTAAGTAAGAATTATACAATAATTGCATTTCATTGAAAGAGGTTAGTTGAATGAAGGCTAACTTAGATATTCTTAGTTTTCAGCACGTTAAAGCGTATGAGGAAAATGTTGCTTTTGTAGTAAATGACTTTTTCGAAGATGAATTTGATATGTAGCCGATTATCATAACTTATCATTTCATTCATACCAACCGGCAGTCGTTACAAAATTTGCAAATTACAACGCAAATTGTACAAAGTTAAGACCACTGTGGCTTGAAATTTTGATAGCTGTCAAGTTAACATTTTTAAATTGCTACTTTCAACAATTTCTCCGATCTCACCAAAAGTAGTTGTGTACAAAACAAGTTTGTCGATTAAGAATTTTGGTATCTCTAGCAAAAGATGCTGGAAATCTCAAATTTTGCAGCAAACGAAAACGTACTGATTTGTGTGTGTCAAACTTTGCAGCCTGAAAGAATAATTGCTGATGAATGATGATTTGATCAAAAAGTTCAGATTCTATCTGCCCAAAGCCAATTACCAAAGGAAGCATTTTTCTCCTATGCTAGTGCATTAAAGAAATTTTCTATGTTGTCCAGCTGACACAGCTTGTGCAATAAATGAATAGCATGAAATTGAAACCTGTTTCTTTGTTCTATACTACCGGCTGCATCAAAAGTGCTGAGACGTTTGAAAATTTTTACAACCCACCAGGTGAGTAAAACAAACAGTTCCTGTTTAAAATGCCAGTACTCCCTGGGAATCAAAGCAGTAATATTTGCACTTATGCTATTCATAGTATATTTTGACGTTTTTACCCGACTGAGATCTGCTGCTCCGTCCTGAAATTACGAGGGATTTTGGTCGCTATTTTAGGCCTGTTTTGAAGATTTCATGAAGAAGCTGTTTCGAGAAAATCAATCGTAATTTTAGAACGGAGCTTCAGATTTGAGTCAGGTACCTTTCAAAATTTATTCAAACATATCCGTCGTTGAATGATGTTTCCCAATATTTCATGTTGGTATTCAGGGAGCAACGGTCTGTCACATTTGCTGCGTTCGAGTTTTTGCTCCCAAGCTTTGGTCTCAATTCGTAAGGAGCGTAACAAGGACAGATTTTTTAATACAATTACAACAGTTTCTCTAATTGACACCTCAATTCAAAGCGATAAACGACTGCAAACAAAGGAAACTCTATCAACCAGTAAATCAAACACGGCCGCAAAAGTTGCCCAGAAACCATTAGGGCAAACTGTCGCCTTGTGCAAGTGAAATGTAGCTTTTAAGAGAAGTTATGTGTTTATAACGAAAGAAGAAGGTTAAATCCAAAGTTCTTTCTCGTGGATTTCGTTCATTTGATTCAAAAGCTGTGTGGTAATTGTTTCATTTTGACCCTAAATACGCGAGAATCATAATGCCTTCTGCTCGTTTCCTGAATCAATTAAAAGAAAGCCGCGAGACAAAGCTTTAGATTCACCCTTATTCTTTCGTTATAAGCACATAAATTCTGTTAAAAAACACATTTCGCTTGTACAAGGCGAGAGTTTGCACCACAGTTTTCGAGGCAACTTTTGCGGCCCTGGTTGTTTCGATTTACCGGTTGAGAGAATTTCTTTTGTCCCCATTCACTAATCGCTTTGACATGAGGTGTCAATTAAAGCAACCAATGCTATTGTATTACAAAATCTGTCCTTGTTAAGGAGCGTAGATATTTCACCAGTTGAAGCATGGGAGTTGTGAACACAATTTGGGTGTTGATCGGGTCCACAATACCTGGCCTAAATGATGCTAAATGAATAAATGTATTTCGTTACCTTGCTTGTCTTCAGTTCACTGTTTACCCTCTCGTTCTTGTCAGGGAGCACATCAGATCTGGTCGCCAACAGAGGAACTTGTATAGTTGCTAACAACAGATATTCTGTGAGTTACATGTAATCTAATAGTTTTCCCTGTCTGCAGGAAGAAGAATGTGACTTATTTCACCATCACTTTCACTAAAAAATTTTGACTTGAAAATTCTGCTGAATAAAAACTGGTTTTGACCAGATCTGATGTGCTCCCAGACAAGAACGAGAGGGTTAACAGTGAACTGAAGACAAGCAAGGTAACGAAATACATTTATTCATTTAGCATCATTTAGGCCAGGTATTGTGGACCCGATCAACACCCAAATTGTTTTCGCAATTCCCATGCTTCAACTGGATTATCTCTTGTGGAATTTAAACATTTTGAATTAACCATCAAATCATGCCAAGAACACCAGCCACAATGAATACTTGTATTCAGACCAATATTTTGAGCTACCGGGCTAAATCTGAATGTGAAGAAAGATTGAATTGTCCAAACTGTGTATGCAGGGAACTGATATGCTAATTTATTTACACTGTGTGACATATTTCAGTGAATTTGACTGTGGTTTTAGGCTTTTAAGGACCTGGCTTGATTTGAAGGAGGCGCTTATGCAATACGCCGGCACAGTCTAAAAATACTTACTAAGGTTATTTCTGGATGCTCCCGTGATCTTGAAGGACTGACAGGGGACTACCGTGCCTAAAGTAGTAAAGATAAATGAATGAATGAATGAATGAATAAATGAATGAATGAATGAATGAATAAATAAATAAATAAATAAATGAAAAATAAATGCTATGGTTAGAACACAGTTTTTGATTCAAAAAACTTAAAGGCTCCCCATGGGATTTTCCAGGCTCCCTAGCTGCAATGTCGATTGAGGGGTGTGACCTGAACAGCCCATAAAGTGACCCTCTGTGTCCTCTGTGACCCTCATTTAGATGACCTAACTTAAAAAGATGAAATAATTTTGCCTTGATTTCAGCTGACCATGATTCATTGATATTTTTCTATCTAAATGATGCAAAAGTTTCTTCCTGGATTCATAGTGGCTTTAATCGACGTCTTCACTTCTTTTCGATCCGCAATAACCACCTTATCTACTGCAGCATAAAACAAACTAATGAAGTTGAGGGATTGGATCCATTGTATAATCAGGGGCTAGATTATTTACAATCTTGTAAACAAAGTAAGACGTCTGCTCCACCTACGGGAACTTAGTGATTCCCAGCCGAGCTCTGTGTACAGCTTTTGTTGCGAAGTTCCTCTCCATGCACCAGTTATTGCTAGAGCAACAGAGTACTGAACATACTCTATCTTTTCCATTAAATTCGGGAGAAAGGTATTCTGACTAAATTCGCATATTTTAGCCGGGATATGATATACTAGATGTTAACGCAGTTAAGTGAATGCTGACGTTGCCAAGGTCCTCTTGTGCACAGACCTCTTTCGGTAATGAATTTATTTCGCAAATGTTGAACTCATCATTTACACGTTTTTATTTATAAGAAAGCACTCTGTAGTATTCTTGGAGATTGCAATGGATTATTTTGTTTTTACAACTAAAGAAAACAATAGAAAATAAAGAAAATGGGCAATAGTACAGCCTGAACCAAGTTTCTTATAACAAAATACGTGTATATCGAACCTTTTGTAATACTTGAAAGAATGAAATACTTTAGGTACTCTGGAGTACCTTTGAAAACGACCTTTTTCCTGCGATTGTACAATCCCCAGTCCCCTATTGTTTCTTCTGTTTTGACAGTTAGTGCCGTTAATAAAATGCCATTCCCAAATCAGGATTTTAAAATAAATGCAAGATAACATTATTCCTTCAGGACTCTTTGTTTTCACTTTTTGAGGATAGCGTGAAATGAAAAGGCAAATTCAGGTGAAAAATGCAGAGCCGTAATTTGAGGTAATACAAAATTGATAAACAGCAGATAAACAGGAACAGTAACAAATATATCATGAAATAACAGAACAAGGTTAATAAAAAATGTAGCAAAAATGAAAGTCAAGAGTCACATCAGCAACGTTCAAATGTCAATTGTTTCAATCTCAAAAATTGTGTAATTGTTGTTGTCAAAGGAGAACAGCATTGGTTCCATGGAGAGGAGCTTAGTGGTTAATTCTTTAGGCTCAATGGCAGCATCAATATCGTGGATTAAAAATATTTTGTTGACAACATCTTGGTACATTGTGAGTTTAAACATTTCAGGAGGATCAGCACATGTCTCCACATGAACTTTGATCAGCCAATTTGGCAGGCAGCGGCTGAGCTTAGTGGTGACTTTGCATCGATCACAGTAGGCTAATACATCCTCCTCCTTTAGGACCTTTTTTGAACACGTCTTGCATGCAAGGTATTTTTCCATGTGAAAAATACCAATGATTTCTCCAGAAACTGTTTTGGATGAAGCAACATTGTCAACATGTGGGAGTTTCTCTTCAAATGCATGTGCCTCTGAAATCACACATAAATCTTCAATCTTAGGGGTATTGAGGTAGCGTTCTCCTTTTGATACTTTGACTCGCAACTTGTCAAAAACATATGTACCTCCTTCTCTTACTGAATCAACATGCATTCCCCACAGAATCACTTTCATGAAACCTGTAGGATCAACAATCACAGCTTCTTGCTTTTTAACAGGCAATCCAGCTAAGTTGAGAGTTTTGATACCAGCAAGTTGTGCGATCTTCCCCTTTATCTTTACCAATTCATTTGTTGCAACCTGATTCAATGAACCAACTGTCATGTCTGTGTTTAATTCTGTGTAATCAAAGTCCACTGCTGTTGGACTGAGGATAGTATCATTTCCAATAACTACATCTTCTGTGCCAAATTTTTTGCTGATGCCAAACTTTTTAATTTTTACTGGAGATTTCTGGATTGCAAATGTTTCTAAAACATCTTTCTTATCCATGGCAAAACAAACGCTCTTTACTACCGCTGTTTCTTTTTGTAAAGTGCAGTTTATGTAGTTGGTTTGTCCTCTCTTCTTTACCGGTGAAACAGAGTGAATGTAGCATTCAATTTGATTTTCATCTAGAATGGAAAAATGACTTTAAGTTTCAGAGGTTAAAACAGTTTAGATATATATACTGTAAATCTAGTTCTATCAATTCCAAAATATGTAACAAGAAGATGATTTACTACACAGCTTCTTGTTATAAATGACCTCATCAGGTTTGATCATAAACATGCTTAGATGGATCTACTTTAACCCCCCCCCCCCCACTGCTACCCACTTCATTGATATAAAAGAACAGAAAATATACATAGTGAGGCAGTAAACCAATGCTTCAAGAAAAGCTTTATGAAAACCCCAAGAAAGCATAAAATTTCTTACCTTTTTCTGACATGATTCAGGAGAGTTTGATTCTACAATAAAAGATAAACATTGTAATGATATGTTGCAAATGTATTCTTTACCAATATTTCAAGGGTAAAACACAAAAAATCACTAATTAATGCAGTTTGTTTGATCTGCAATTGTTTTGAGCCTCTCCTGTTCTTTTGTTCTGTATTGGAAGGCTGCTGCTAATTTTATCTTATTAAGTCTTTCAAATGTTACAGGCTCAATAACTAGTGATGATAACGTTTTTACTCTACTGAGGGCAACATAAGACATTCCTATAGTTGTCTCTGATTTTCCTATATCTACCCAAGCTCTTGATAGCGTCATTCCTTGACTTTTGTGGATAGTGAATGCCCAGGACAATCTCAGTGGCAGCTGTTGTCTCTCACTGACAGGATTTGAAGTTGCTCTCACTGTTACTGGGCAAATAGGGACTAATGATGGTTCTTGATCACTAAAAGAAACACCTCTGTACCCATCAAATTTGACAACAACTGCAATGGGAAGGCAGGGTGGTCTATGATCTCTTTGATAAATTATATCAATTACAGTTCCAGTAGCTCCATTGCACAGTCCAACAGATGGCCATAAATTCATTGTCAACATAACCCTTGCATTCTTTGAAAGATAAACTGTTGGTTCCAGTCCTGACATATCATCAGAGCTTGCATTCTTTGCAGCTTTTGATGAGTGTCTTGCTTCAATGCATGCAATGGGATGTTGCAGCTTTTTGAGTTTTTCATAATTGAAAGATGCCACTTGCTGGTTACTGTAGAAAAGCCTAGTTGCACCTGTAAACTGTGAAACATTTGATGCATTTGATGGAGAACGAGTCATTAGTAACTTCCAGTCATTTTGGGTTGTTTCTCCATTTCTCAACCTGAAAAGTAAGTCTCTGAAGATACATTGCTGAATACTTTCACCACACACTCGTTGGTTCACAGTTAGCTCTATAACTTTGTCAAACATCATGTATGCAAAGTAACCTTGTTCTCCTATTTCGTTTGTTGGGTGAGAATGATACAATGGTTTATCACCAACTGGAGGTAATTGACCTGGGTCACCAAATAAAATGAGTGATTTTCCACCAAACAATCTATGAAGAGATCCTGTTGCTTGTCTGCATCTTCTATCAATCCAACCAAATGTGTTTTGCCCTAGCATAGAGTACTCATCTATGACAATATATTCAATACCATTTAATGTCTCTTGAAGTCTACATAACCCTTCTCCACTAAGATCCTTTTTATTACTTATGCCTACAGGCAATTTCAGTAGTGAATGAATTGTAACCCCTTGTATGTTAAATGCAGCTTTGCCAGTTGTTGCTGTTACTGCACATTTGCTTTGCAAGGTACTGCGCAAACTGTTAATTAGATAACTTTTACCTGTTCCAGCAACTCCTATTACAATGAGACACAATGGATCTTTATCACTGTTGCTATTAAAATGAGATATAACCAAGTCATATGCTAGTCTTTGTTTAACATTAAGATTACTGATATCAATATCATACTGTTGTTGTGTTGGGTGCAAACTTTCTTCGTCTCTTCTGCATTTTATCCATTGTGGCATTTCATCAATTTGTCTTTGAGCATAATGATTCCTGTCTTCATGCCAGTTGCAGTTATAACTATCAAATGACTGAGCATCATTTGCACTATTGAGACCAGCTAAAACCATCCATTCTTCTTGAGTATTTTGAGTATCATCAGGGGAGTAATGAAATTGCTCTTCTTGATTTGAAATAACATTTTCTAATTGGTGTAACCAATCTGGTACATTTCTTTCAGCATAAGGAGTTTGTAGAAAATCTCGCCAAGCATCAATAAAGGTTTCATCAGATGGGTTGTCACAGCCCCAGGCACTATTCTGTGACCCTGTCCAAGGGTTATACCTAAGTAGTTGAAATTTACAGTAAAGTGGAAAATTTGTTCCAGCAGGATTTGGAGAGTAGGTGGGAAATATGCGTGGAATAGCATTTTTTGGAAGTGTGGCCAATTGATTTTTGAATATTCTATATTTTGCTGCAAATTGTGCCAGATTCATATTTAAAAACTCAGATGAATCATCATATTGCTCCCTGTGTGAATAAGCATCAAGAAGTGACCTTTCTGTTGAAATGTCTACATTTTCATGTGAACTGTCAATGTCTCTAACTTTTCTTGACCCTGTAAGATTTATAGGCACAACATTGAAAGATGATGAATGTAATTTCAGTGAGAGTAGTAGATGCATTGTTTCCTGAGCAGAGAAGTCTCTCTCACCAAGACTCTTCATTGCAACCTGCTTTAGAATCTTCTGTGAGTCTGCACATGAACCAGTAGACTTTTGAATAACAGATTTGAAAAGCTGGTTTACAGCAGGGGATTTTGGCTCCCCCTTTGCTGCATATTTTGTTAAGTATTCTACACAAGCATAATGATCGATGACAACTTGTATGTCACAATTTGCCCTCCACCCTTGAAGCTGACATTGTTGGTTACTGTTTAGTCTTGGATCATTGCGTTTTGTCATAAGTTTTGCCCTGTAATTTTTTTGACAATTTCTTGAATTAATTTCTTCAAACTGAAGTTCTGTTTGTAACCTGTTCTCAAATGGAAAGTTAAATCTGCATTTTAAATCAACTTCTCCTTCCTTTTGTCTTAAACAGTAGCTGGTGCTACACTTTGAGTGTCTTTGAACAGTATTAACAAGGTCTATGTAATCTGTTTCAAGGTCTGCTTCAGCTATATCTTCTGGCCTTTTCTGACATGGGTGTACTTTTGGTCTAACCCAAGTTTCAGTTTCAGGAGGTAATTGGTTTACCGTTGTTAAAATCCAGTCAACATATTGACAAATGTTCTGCTCTGCATGTTGACCTGCATAAATCAGTTGATTGATATCAGAAGGTAAACTTTCATTTGACTGTTGTAGCATCTTGTGTGCAAGGAAACCTTTTAATGCAATATCAGTAAGTTTGCAAAGATCTGGGTCATTTTTAAGTTTAGCAGTGCCATGACAATGAATGCTACCTCTATGTTGGTATTCAAATCTATACCAGTGCCACTCGGCATCCAATGTATCATACAACCAATGTTTGATAAAACTTTCTATTCTTTTTGTAAAAAACCAGTCTACAAGATGAGGATTATTTATAACATTTTTTCTCCTTTCGTCATGGGAATGTTCACTCTGACAACCATGTCCAAAAATGTCATGTAGTTCTGGCCAATGCATATCTGCTGCAGAAAATGTGAAAAATATTGTAGGTGGTCCTTTGTTTGCAATTATTGCTTTTAACTCTTCTCTAACTTTATACCAGTATGCATTGGACCCCAAAATATTTCCAACATATCTTGACATTTTTGCCATAATCTGCACTCCACTGTTGGTCTCTGCTATTTCTCGCAGTTCATCTACAGTTAGATGAGCTTCAGTTGGATTTTGTTTAAGAAAAATTGATGTCTGCTGAAGAACTTTCTTTCTTTGAATCATATTCAAACACCAATAAGGAAACCTTGGATGACTTGCAAATCGGTAAACTGGTCTACCATCAATAATTTCACCAAATTTCATCAGATGCTTCACTTTTTCATGAAAGGAAACATTCCTTAATGTAGCTTCATTTGTTGGATCACCTAATCCATCTGGGAAAAGTGTTGGAAATGCCATTGTTGCAAGGAAGGGAGTATTGTATTCATTTATTGGATCTGCTCCTTGCTCAATAGGCCAATTAAGAGGCTCTGTTTGTGAAATTTGAGATCTGATACCATCAATCTCTTTTTCTTGTTGTTCAGAAAGTGGGAGGAAACTGATCATATCAGTGTTTTCATTGTATACTTTGTCACTGCATACTTCTTCATCTTCTTCACAATTATGTCCATCTGTACTGTTTGAATGAACTGTTTCTACTTCTGTTTCAGCTGTCATCAAATCACAAGGAACCCCATTTTCTGGAAGATTATCAAGTGCATCTTTTTGTATAACAATATCTTTGTAAAGTGGATTATGATGTACCAACCACAGAAGTGCATCATGAACAACTTGTCTTCTGACATTTAAATCCCTTGAAAAATTATTCCTTCCCTTTAAACAAACAACAATGACATTTATATCCTTTGGGTAATGTGGGAGCTTTGAGGCTATCTTTTCTACCTTCTGTGGCAAGTTAATACAATGGCCATGATACGCTCTTTGTCCACCAAGTCGGACATAAACACTCATAATAGGCAAAACACGAGCAATAAGCATTTCTTCAACTTGTGTCAAATGTTGTAATTGAGTGGGAACCTTTGAAGGAATCATCCCATTTTCCTTTGAAAATTTTTTGGGAATTTTCTTATCCCTAATACATCGTGAACACACTGTATTAAATTTTGTATTATATTTCACAGGCCATGTTTCAAAGCACAATGAACATTGCGTCATCACAAACTTTATTGATTGGTGAAATTTAGTAATGTTACTTCTTGCCCATTTTTGCGAAAATATTCTTCCATTAATTGGCTGAAATTCACATAAGAAATCAGTCCTACATTTTTCAACAAAGTCTTGTTTTGAATAAAAATTTCTTGCTTTACTTGCACGGTCTTTTTTAAGTCGTTTCTGCCTTTCTTCTGCACTTTCATTACAACGCTTAACTTGAGCATATTTACACTTACTTTGAAGCCGTTTTTTTCTCTTTAAGTCATCTATACTGTTTCTTTTATCGCAATCAGTTGGGAGTGAATAAATGTTTTCTTGTTGATTCTTTATTTTGCTGTTAGGAAGAGTTTCTTCCCTTGACTGAATGTTTGGAAACATTTGGAAATGAACATCCAATGAATTAAAACTAACACCAACCACTTCAAAAAATTGAATATTGAGCCTAATAGCTAAAAGTGTTAAGTAATTTATCAATAAGTCAAGGTTTTCTAGCTTTAAAAGTACTGCCTTACCATTTAGATCTGGCATGCCAGATGGATTTCTTGCATGTGAATCAAATACATAAAAAGCATTGCTGTTTTTCATAATGGAAATCATATAGCCTTCTAATATGAAGAGAGCACTGTTATATATTCTAAAAAGATGTTGAAATGCAAATTCTAAATTGATGAATGGGGATTCTAAGTTACTAATGAACTGATGAAAAAAAGAACCCTGAGAAACACTCCCAAAATCGATAGAATGCACTGACTTTTTATTTCTGTTGGTAACATATGGTGATTCATACCTTTCTTCATTGAGAAAGTCACTGTAGTACACCTCAATGGGTGATTGTTTGGTAAAGTTTGCCTCAATGGGCGATTTGTTGGTACAGTTTGCCTCAATGGGCGCTTCTTTGGTACATGTAGCCTCAATGGGCAATTCTTTGGTAAAGTTTGCCTCAATGGGCGATTCTTTGGTAAAGTTTGCCTCAATGGGCAATTCTTTGGTAAAGTTTGCCTCAATGGGCGATTCTTTGGTGGAGCTTGCTTGATGAGGCGTCCCACTAGTTGTGCTTGAGGCATAATTCGTTATTGTTGAAATATCATTCCACGCAAAGAAAAATTCCCCATCATGCAAATACAGTATCCGTGGGAGATTTTCAACACTGAAATTGGGAAGATCAGGAATATGGCCATGCTGTATGGCATAAGAAAACTCACAGTCGCCAAAACGTAAAATTGCATCAATGATACTGCTACTCCAGTTTTCAGCAGGCATTTTTTGAAAATTATAGACCAAAGAAGTCAATGCCATGAATGCACATTGTCTACCACGTGAATTTTCGTTGTAACATTCATCGCCCTGGTGCGTATGGCCCATGGCGACCAGGAGACTGCCAGCACCTTCTAACCTCGAGCAATCAGTAACAGAAAAAGTATTCATGTTTGGTCCAGGGTTTACCTCAATATCACCAGCCAAGAGAAGCATTACACAAGAATAAAATACATTACAAACCCTTACCATTAGTCTACGTTTCCCCATAATTTTTCGGTTATTTTTTGAGCGGTGTATCCTTATCCACAGATTGCTTTTCTCTCCTTTCATGAATCGTGGACAACTAAGGCCCCCCATGCTCTTGCTAGGCCTAACTTTTCCGTCCTCTTCTCGCAATGGAACATTACATTTGCGACTTAGTGATTCAATTCTAGCAAATAAGGTACTAAGAAATATTGTACACAATAATAAATTTCTCATGTTTTCAAGACAAGAATAGAAATATCAAATCAGTGGGTTCAAATATGGGTTCAAATAATGTAACTTACCTGCCTTGCCTTGCCTCGACCACACCCGATGCAATGCAAAGTGAAAGGATTCCTGCCTTGCCTTGCCACGACCACATGCGACACGCGACATGCTTTATGAACATAACGAACAATTGGAGACGAGATGGAGGCCTCATTGGATGATTGAACAATCGAACAATAGGAATTTTTTCTTGCTAAATTTCGTCAATTGTTAAGGATTGTAGTCCTCGAAGAATAAAATCCATTGTTAATCTTCTATTGTTGCATTGTTAAGCTACTTCATATAGCAATCACGAATTGTCTACAGAGAAATTGGTCGATTTTCAGCATTAGTAAGCTTCCGCGCATGCGCGTCAGCAATAACATCTCCATAGTCCAGGTGAGGTTGCACATAAAGCTTATATAGTTCATTTAAAGTATGCCTGGGAAGATATTTGGAGAGATATTTCAGCAGTCCAATACCCTTTCTTGTTTTAGAAATAGCTGATTTGATGTGAGCAGAAAAAGAAAGTTTTTAGTCTAGGACAATTCCAAGATGTTTATGTTCGTTTACTTGTTTCACTGGAATATCATTAAACAAGACCACAGGATTTGCAGCCTACGCTTGCATTACTTGGATGTTCTCTGTGATGTGCATGCTTTCCAAGTCTAAATTCGCAATTTGTTTTGTCCTGCAGGTCCACACCAGCCCCTGGGTTGACCCAAACCTGAACTACCTCAACAATTATCATGCACGTATGTTTCTGAGATGATCATCGTCGTGCGAAAATGGTGGAGAGACAGTCACTTGGTTGGACTCGTTATTAATACCAGTAAGAGTAGAATCACAACAACCAAATTTAGGCCTGCATCCTTTTTGTACCATTGAAAAAAAAATCCAGGAAAAAATTTTTCACTGTGCAAGGTTGGTGATTTTAGAGCACAGTTCACACGAATGGATTTAGTTGGATTTAGTCAGACCCCCCAGTTGCAATAGCCATCAGGGGGTTAAGAAAATGCAATGGGGAGTCTTGTTTACGTTGGAGCAGGGCCGGTTTTGCAACCAAAGCATTTAGAAATACTCTATGTATTTTTAGACTGCACCGACAGAAAGAGTAAACATGGATTAATTAGAACAAACGTTTGCTAACGATGGTGAATGATAGGATTTGGAACCAAAAAAAAACCTGCGTCTTCCGCAGAGGATATCTCAATTTGTGTATATAAAATTTGTTGACTATTGAATACATGCCAGAGAAATAATGAAAATAACAAAACGATGCTTGTTGTTTCAGCTTAAAATTCATTTTTTACTGTCTGTACAGCCACAGGACACCGGTTGCTCTGCTGTCCTTTTGTCTGGTGTTAAGTCAAACAGATCAGAAGACAAGGGTGTAAGGACAGGACACAGGTTAACGGTCATAGTTGAAAAAACAAAATGAGCCGATACAAGCAAAGTTCCCAGCAGCCCAAGCCGAATGAGGCTGATTTGTAGCTCCGCAACCAGTCGATTGTTTATTTATGCCTAAATGCCCAGATAGAAACTTTAGATCCACTTTGCAGTGTTTGTTTGACCCCCGTCCATGTTATTCGCTTAGGCCATATTTGATCCTCAGTCAATCTGAAACAATCACCTCATTGGTCTGAAATTTCAGCGTGCCCGAAATGGATCCTGGGTGACAATGACTAAGGATTTCATTTTGACAATGTAGATCTTGATTGATAAAGAATTGTGAAAAAGGTAAATTTCATTTATTTATTTGACGTAGATGGTGGGAAAATGGCTTCCACCATGAGCAAAATTATGTTTCAGAGATAATTCCCATATCCGCTATAGCTCTCGTCACGATTACCGCAATAATGCTCATGCCTTGTTTGCATCACCTTCCTCCATCGCATGTTGCCGCTTGTTACGATGTCAGGGATAAAAACAAGCAGTGTGGCGAGGGGCAAATCACTTATTTTTTTCGTACACCTTCCTTAAAATCACAAAAAAATCACATACAAAAATTGCATACGTTCAAAAATCACAAAATCACAAATAAATCACACGCAAAAAGCACAAAAATCACAAATCACTGAGAAATTACTAAAAAATCACACAAAAAAATCAGTAAAAAATCATTAAAATCACAAAAAAATCAATCACTGTCAAAAATAATGTGATTTTGAAATCACAAAAGTCACGTACGCTAGTTTAAAAAGTGGTTTGTCTTTGCCCCTCACAGTGTGGAAGCTGTCGAGGCCCCCGGCAGTTTTGTAAGGTAAATTTTTCCGCCCTTAGTCAATGAGCAGATCTTGAAACTATTTGTTTTGTGCTTGTTGATGTTTGCTTTTGATTTCTTGCGATGTCTTTCGAAATATTTATTTTAATTTTGATAAATGCAATTTTCCGCAATTTCCGCAGTTTTTCCAAATTGCGCTTCATGGAAACACACTTTGCTTCGCTTGGTAGCAACATAGGTAATATATGATGCTGATGCGAATCTTATGCAAAAGCAACTTTTCAAAATCGAATTGTTGCAGCATTTTATCGTATTTTTAATGTCAATGTTTAAATACATAAAATCCTTTGAATTCAAGAACGTCACCAAAGAAATTCCTATAAATCCTACTTAAATTTACAGAGCCAAAAGTTACTATGGTGGTAACAGGGTAAGCAGAATCTGTAGCTTCAGTACGAGGGGTATTTCACTCCCGAAAAATCTCGTACACCTTTGGCAAAAATCCTTTTGTTTTTAAGAAAAATCCATCAAAAATCCGTGTAAATCCTTTTGTTCTCAAAAATCTCGTACGCTATTTCCAATGAGTGAAGTGCCCCTCGCTTCAGTAGGTTGATGATATCGCAACCAAAACACTAGTTTAATCAAAGAAACACAGTGTTTATGCCATTGGTTTAAGCAGAATCAAGATGTCAACAGGTTTGCAAATATATTTTTTCAGAGTCTGATTTCTTGGCAAAGCACCCGTAATTCTTTTAAGCCTTTGAATCAAATGGAAGCCATGGAACCTGCTGGCCCATTTTCTTATAAAACAATACGTGGATGCAGTCTCGGATGCATGAAATGCCCCTCGGATGCATTGACCATTTCTATGGCATTGACTTCCTTATTTTCAATGTGGTAGAGCGCAAGGTCACAGAAGCACAGTAGAAATATAGTGACAATGCCACCATATGATTCCACTATGGTAGAACTGCAGGTGATATTTAAGGTGATCAAATTGTTATTTTCAGGCGGACAGCAAAGAGTGCGCCGTGCAGAATATTGCACAGATTTTTCGCAATAAACAGAGCGTCCTAGCAACCAAAGATTGGCCAATGCTGATGATTGTTCGTTTCACATACGTCAATCGAGACGGCACAAGAGACATATTCACAATAGCAAAGTGGAGGCGATATGCAGAGAGCAGATGGAATTGAAACGATCGAATTGTCCTCTTGTTGTTCGAGATTAATCAACTGGGAAAATGATTCAAATTTTATGACAACGATTGAATTGTCATAGGAAGGAAGAATAATTATTTTATGACTGCAGTGTTGTTGCTTAGCTAATCATGAAGTCATAGTGGGGAAAAGATTTTGTCGCGTTATTTTTATCAGAAAGAACCAGAGAATTCGTGATTCACGACAGAGTGCGGGTTATGATTAACTCAAATTGGTTCTAGCAAAGAAACCGTGATTTTTACCTTCGAAGATGCTTGCCAAAAGATTTAATGGTGTTTTGCGTTCTCTTGTTCTTCTTGGTTTTGCAGTAGTAATAGTGGATAGTGCTGGCACTCAAAAACCCCCACAACAGCCAGTTTTGAAAGTTTCAACCATTGAAAAGGATTTGTTAACATCGCTATTGACGGGCTACAGCACATCATTCCGGCCTTCAACATCAAATCATAGACCAGTGATCGTTGAATTCGAGATGAAGTTGAATAAGATTGTGAGAGTGGACATCAAAGAACAAGTTATGGTCGTGAACGTGAAAACATTGCTCAGATGGCTCGATCCGCAGCTCGCATGGAACCGGACGGCATGGAACGATACCGACTATCTGAATATACCGTACAGCAGTATTTGGACGCCGGATATTATGCTGTACAACACAGCGAGAGAAGAGAGCAAAAGCCCTAGCGACGTGTACAAGAGCAGAGTACTTGTTTCTTCCAGAGGACAAGCAAACTGGGCATCAGCTGTCACATTTTTAGCGTCCTGTGAACTTGACATTAAATGGTTTCCGTTTGATACTCAGAAATGCACTCTCACCTTTGGGTCACAGTCGTACACCCGCAGCAGATTGGATTTGAAATTCGTTAGGCAACCGAAAAATGCGGCGGCTTTGAAGGGCAAGTTTCACTTCAATAACGGTGATTGGAACTTGAGGGGACTTACTTCAAAACGAATCACGACAATATACGACTGGACCCCTGAACCTCTATCGGTGATCGAGTATACGTTTGACTTGACACGGCTTTACACCTATTACCTCCTTTACCTTGTCCTTCCATGTGTTGGTCTAATTCTGCTGGCACCTTTCATGTTCTATATCCCAGCTGACAGTGGTGAGAGAACCGGGTTCGGAGTAACTGTGGTCTTGGCAATGAGTGTCTACCTCCTTGTCATATCGGACAAGCTACCTGAGAAGTCGGACAAGACACCACTTTTGGGCGCTGTTTACATCGTTATGCTCTTTCTGTTGGTCCTTGCTGTGGTATTTGGGATCGTGACGACTCATCTTGCGTACAAGACAAACCACCCTCCCCAATGGCTTTGGAGATTACTCTTCAAACGCAAGAAGAAGGGCAACAAACTAGACAATATCCAGGAAAACCAACACACAACCAATGATGGGTTAGTGCTCCAGACCCTTGAGACACACACAATCAAAAGACCAACATCAGCAAATGGTCTAAGCAAAAGGCTCTCCACTGTTTCTACGAAAACAATTCCTGGATTTGATGATATTGAGCTTCATCAACAGAAATGGAGGTTGATCGCTGCAAGAATTGACAAAATTATGTTTTACACCTACTATGCCCTTGTCATTATCGTGCCTACAATAGTGGTTGTTTGTTTCATCTAAATAGTTGCAAGTTAGTTCTTGTCTTTCTTGCCCTCTTCTTCTCTTTCTTCTGTACTGCGCTGTCTTTTGGCAACTTCCTGGGCACAAAGTGCTTCCACTCTTCTCCCTACTCTGCTTGTCCTGGTTAGTCCTTTTCAATCATCAAAGCTTTTTGCTGGCCGTTATTCTGCCCATCATCTGTTTCCTCCATCCTCATCTCCTCTTCAGTTCTTCCTTCAACTTTCTTTGGCAACAACGAAATATCTACACGTCTCAAGACTCAATCCGTGTGACTGTTCCCTGTGCGATTTTTCCTGGATCCACCATTCCAACATTCCGTTAAGGAACAATAGGTAGAGAGAGAAGTCTCTCCATTACTGAATGTTAGTCTGCAGAGTGGCGGATTCGGAAAATTTTGGAAAGGGATCGGTCAGAAGGACTTTAGGAAACAGACTTGGGACTACTCTGGGAGCCAGAGCTTCGCTAATAACGGAGAGCGAGAGAGGAGAGGATGGAAAAGGAAAGAATAAGGAAGAAGAGGTAGATGGAGGTGGAGAAAACCTCTTCTGTTCTCCCCTCTTCGTCTTTTTTTTTACTTTCGTCCGCCGTCTATTTATCAATGCTCTGGTACCCAGGGTAACTTTGGACAAGTCTACGAAATATCTAATCAAAACAAGAGCTTTACAACGTTGCCCAATGGAGGCGGTAGATTTTCACAAATCCAATACAGATTAAAATGTAGATTTTTGTAGATAATTTTACTAGCAAATTGGAAGAAACATTTGCTTTCACGAAATTCGATTGAGAATGGTGAAAGGCCACAAGATTGTCATAAGCTTTTACTTATATTAGGCGATATTAGGTCGACATTAGTCCTTTAAGATGATTCAGTTCTGCTTTCAGCAATTGCTATTCCAGCAAGTCGTTTTGCTCGATCAAGAACTGTTCTCGTAAGAGCTTGAACATGTGTGCAGGCTGCCTTTGCAAGACCTCCTAGAATAATAGACCTAATCGGCTAAGGTTTGTTCCCGTGGGGGGGGGTACTTGACTAGGGAAGTGACGGGGGTGTGTGGAAAACCGCTCAACACCCTGTACCCTGTCGCATGAAGAATTGCCCAGAAGTATACCCTGCCACATGCAGATTTCGCCAAAATCCATTGTTTCATGAGTACTCTAAAAGGTGTCCTTCCACATGATACCCTGTCGCATAATTTTCTTATCAATTGCAATACCCTGTCGCATAATTTTTATCAAAAAAGGACACCCTGTCGCATAGTTTTACCGTAAAAAGACACCCTTTTGAGCGGCACATCCCGCCAAGTCAAGTATGGGAGTACCCCCCTCGTCGGGGGGGGGGGTTGTGTTACCCATTTCAAGTCATGTTACCATACTCTTGGGAAGTGTTTGTATTATTCTAATTTTTGCATTCATGGCAAAACTTTGCGTGGCATGAGATATGCTAGTCAAATCAGAAAGAAGTTTCGTCAAGAGACTGGTCACATGACTTAGAATGGGTGTAAACAAACCTCAGCCGATTTTGTCTATTGCGGTGGCGGAGCTGTGATTCCAATTGTTCGATTTTTCATACGGTTGCAAAGATTAATTTAAGACCGCGTTTGAATCAATCTTGGAAGTGGCTACTGATCCATGGCACATTTTTATAATGAAATTCTTTAAAGTGGGCTAATACAAGAACTAATAAAGATCAACTATTTATAATAACACAAGAAATTACAGTTCATCAAATACATCACTTAATACTTGAAATACCCTATTTATATATTCTACTACGACAATTCTCTCCATCCCATTTTCATGTATGATTTAAATGAATAGACGGACGTGGCAATAGGAAAAGAATTCCATGATATCGTTGCCATAAGTAGTTGATTTAGTTTGAGGTAACATAAACAGATTTTTTCTCTTGATTTATAATTATTGTCCTTTGCGTGGAACTTATCCCATACACAAAAAAGAAGGATTCTGTCGTGATAAACTGCTGTACACCTCCATCGTTAATTTCTACAAGTTCTTTTGATGAAAGGTGGACTCCTTTCCTCTTTGTAGCAACTCATTACAGGTGGATGTATAATCATTGAAGAGCATAAGCGACCTCTTATGGGTGCGATTCACATCATTATTTGCAACCTTTGCGCAAAAAAAGATAGTCAAAATAATTAACATTTAACAAATTCAGTAGAAGCGAGAGCCAATCGATTTTGCTGGTACAATTGGAAAGCAGTTCCTTAATTACTTTTTTACTGAATAGTATCCCAGGTTAAATATTTCTAAAATGTAAACTTGTAAACATTAGTTTGAACGCAAACTATCTAATTTTGCTGCAATTGCCATGTATTTCAGACAACAAATACAAAATATTATGAAATATTTATTTTATTTTCTAAGAGATGTATGATAAAGGTGCGTTTCAGTGGTGGTGCCAGAGGAGGGCTAGAGGGGGCTACAGCCCCCTTGTCGGAAGGATATAGCTCCCCTGTCGAAGGAAATTTGGAAAATGATGCATTAAAACTGCATTTTCAGCCAGTTTAGCCCCCTTGTCGGAAGCTCCTTGTCGGAACAACTTCCTTCAAGTCAAGATGAAAACAGTCAAGATGTAAAAAAGTGAGCAAAAGCAGAATTGTAGCAAAGCACGGGAAGCTCCTTTGAAGCTATTATTAACTCTAACGAAGATGCATGAACCATGTAAATAGTCGTCACTGTTATGAGAAAGTTCGTTGCACTGTACATCTGACACAGTGTCGAAACTTAGCATCCCTAATTTTATATGTAAAGTTTGCACAAGACTGTCATGCAATAATTTAGTAACTTATGATCAGTTTAATTCCATTGTGGATTTTTGTTTGCTATTGCATAATATTTTTGGATTGAGAATTTGCAATTCATTTGTTCTTTCTTTAGCTGAATCATGTTTCAATCTCATCGGCAAACATTGTTATGCCAGCAACTTGTTCTGAATTTCATTGGAAGTACAAACTTTAGTCGATGGCATTAAATGTTTACAAAATTTTGTCAATTCACTGGACAATTCTAAATTAAGAAATTTTACCATAATGCCTCAGTTCTTCATCAGATCAAGCACCAGATTGTTTCGGAATTGAAGGCCTAGGGGCGGCAGCGGCAGCACCGTAAACATTGGAAAATCAGCCCTCATGATCAGGCGAAAATCTTCCCACAGTCGAGCAAAAATGTCAGTAAACAATGGACTTTTTGTGGACAGCCCCCTAGATTTTGAGAGAAATTCGCCTAATCTGCAGACACGAAAAGGAAAGTAGCCCCAAAAAATGGTGAGGAATGTACACGTTTTCAGGGGTGGCGCCAGAGGAGGGCTAGGGGGCTACAGCCCCCCATCGGAGGGATCTAGCCCCCCGTCGGAGGAAATTTTGGGTTCTCGTCGGAGGAACTTTGGCAAATAAAGCATGAAAACACCATTTTTCAGTCATTTTAGCCCCCCCTGTCGGAAGCTCCAGCCCCTCTGTCGGAGAGTTTCTGGCGCCACCCCTGCACGTTTTAATGAAAAAACTTGGATCAGGCCACAGTGCCGAAAGTTTCTAAAGTAAAATTTCCGCATTTTAGCGCTTTGTAATTCATGACTTCACTTCTCAACTTCGGGAAGCTAGAGATCAGATGGGAATAAACAGTATTCGATTAAACATATAAAAACCTAAATGGTATGACATGACTCAAGAATAAGATTTCAATTATTATCATTTGCCATCAAAACTTGAATTCAAGTTTTGAAAGTTTCTTGAAATTTTGCCCTTCCATAACTAGTAGCCTCGATCTGGATTCTTTACAAAATGGTGGACGAACTTGATGAAACTTGCGTTAAACTTGATGAATTACTGCAGGAGTTTTTCGTTGAATGGAGCAAATACCGCAGTTTAACAAATTCAGTATCAAGCTCCATGAAAGATGGATTCCTTTGTGTCGCCCAGTCAAGATATTCAATGGGTATAGGATGTGTGAGCGAGCTTCAAATTCCTGATAATGATTTCATGCCACTGTTCGAGGTAAGGCCTAAAAAGGCCTGTTCAGACCTGCTCGAGGGAAAGGGCAACGCTGATGGAATTAAGTACGAAGAGGGATTGCTCGAGATACTTGATTTCTCTGCTGCTGAAAGCAGGGAGGTCAAATTTGCTGATGAGGGAAAGGAGAATCTAGTGACAGAGCAAAAGAAAGCAGAGTCAACGCCAGAGCAGAAAAAAGCAGAGTCAACCATCAGAAGACGAAATGTTTCAAAGACTAAACAGGGAGCAGAGACTGCATCTCAAGAGGTCATTGGAAATACCAGATCTGTAGAAGACATCCCAAAATCAACAGAGAAATCTAAATGGGACACTTTTAGAAAAGAGTCTGACCCTGATACCCAGAGAAGTGACCCCTTGAAATGGTTTGGTTTGCTTGTTCCAGATTCCTTGAGAAAGGGACAGAAATCATTTCAATGTGCCATAAATGACATTATCTTAGTTGCAAACTCTAAAAAGAAGCTAGGTCGACTAATTTGTGACTTTATGGCACTAAAAGAGAGAAAACGACAACTTGTGTCTAAAAATGTAGAAACAGTTTGCAGCCAAGGAACTAAGTCATAAGGGGCAGAATTTTAATTCAGATGAAACCTGACTGGAAAGTTTGCTGTGCTGCACAACTACTTGGAGATGCAAAATTTTGCATTTTAATTTTGGCTATGGATTGGCTGTCAAACGAAACAACACACCATTTTTCTTCTTTGTCTGCCTGCTAATTCCATCTCAATGAATCTACTTCTTCTTACACATGCAAACTTTCCAGTCTACTATTATCTCTTATAGAAGTTAAGTGTGCAGCATTTGAACCTTACAACTTGCCTGAACTGAGCAAACTTTATGATCTCAATGAATTTTTCATGAAAAAATTGGAACTGATGGTCTTGGTCCAGTGTCATAACTTTGGTTTGAGTCATCACTCCCTCTGTTAAAGTCGATATCATATTTGAAGTATTGAAGAACAGTAAATTTTCATTAAAGTTGAATTTCACACTTCATCACAGGACCACTAAAATCATCATGGGCATTGCCATTAGTGGACAAGTGTGGGCATATCCATCTCTGTTTTTCTAAGGGTGGTATTTATAAATAAAATGGAACTGTGAAAAATGCTGGGTACATACTCTTGGTCAATTTGACTTAATTTAATCTCCTAAAGAATCATATGCAGCTTTTGAACCTTACTGCTTACAGTACTACTTGCCTGCACTAAACAAACTTTATGATCTCAATGGATTTTTTCATGAGAAATTTGGATCTAGAAACCGATCTGGTTTTGTAACTTTGGTTCCAATCCATATTTGATATGATAAACTTTGTTAAAGTCAATTTCATATTGGAAACATTTGAAAAACTAGGCCCTGAAATGGGCAAATGTTAGGTACTTAGTCAATCAAGCTCTCAGTTGATTTAGGCACTTGATCAAGCTCCACTCCTAGAATTATTATCATCTTTTGTAGGAAACCAAATGGTAAGTTCTGGAAAAATTAGCTACAGTACGGATATTGTTTTGTCTGAAAATTTCAGCTCAAATCAAATCATTAATTTAGGACATCATCATTGCTGCTTCGTTGTTTTTGTTGCTGTCCGGTAATATCCATGTAAACTTACTACCTGAGTCCTGCATTGTACTATCTTTCAATGAATGTAGCCTGTTAAACATAGAAATGCTGTGACTGATGTAACAGGCCTTTTTGAGAATGTATAACTCAGATAGCAAGTCTATAACTTAATCGTTATGATTTCAGAAATGGCCATGATTTTGTATGTTGACACGCCCTACCAATGACGTAGCCAGGCCCTTCAGAAACTAGAGGGAGAAAATTTTTACCAGAGGAAGGTTTAATACTTTTCCGGACTCTGATCTGGGTATCTAGAGCATAGTACCAATTCAACAATTCGGAAAAACCAGGGGCATTGCCGGGCATGGCACTCCCAAGAATTTTCGCACCCTGTTGGCCAAGATCCTTTTGTTTTCAAAAGAATGTACCAGAAATCCGTATGATCCTTTCGCCCTGAAGAAATCTCGCACGCTTTTTCGAAGGAATGAAATGACTCTTGGAATAAACAATATGAGCAAGCAAGAAAGGAGGTCTCGTTCCCGCCATCGTTCTTATGCTGGCATGCGAGATTTTGGCAATTAACGAGTCGCCGGGGGCCTTCTGTTCTGTGCCAAATAAACAATTATGCGAACCCCTGCTGGTGCCAAAGAAACAATGACGTTGAACCCTACTGTTGAGAAACTTACCCCATACGGGTATGACGACGATTCCAAAGCATAGAACAAAGGATGGCCGCATTCCTTTTATATGTCTATTGTTTTCATCCGAATTCAAGGCTATAAATAGAGCACTCCAATTTACCGGGATACGCTTCTTTTAACTCCCTTGATTTACTTTAATTCACAAGATTAAGGTATAGTTGGACTTGCGACATGTCCTCGTTTTTGTCGTCTCTTTATCTCTTGACGATATTCACTGACGAAAGAAGAACGAAAAGGAAAACTTGTTGCAAGTCCACGGTATAGTTTACAAATGTCAGCGCTTGTTCGTTGACATGGACGAAAGACTTGGGTATGGGTACAGTTGCCCCAAGTCTTTTTCGTCATCTTTAATAAGGCTATCTGAAAGTGAAAGTTACTTCGCTTTTCCGTTTCCTTTCACGATTTTTTGACGAAATAGACTTGCAGCAAGTCTAGGATGGGGGCACAGGGGGGCACGGTGCCCCAAAGGTTTTCGAAACTTTCCAAAGTGCCCTGCGTTTCACTTCAGCTGTGCCATTTTCCCACAGGAAGGGGGGGGGGTTCTCAGCTAAATTTCGGGCAGGGGTGTGCCGCCCACAGTTTCAAAATGGCACCGTTGGCTAGACCAATTTTTCTGAAAATGATACCTTTGGCTAGACTAGTTTCTACATCAAAAGTGCCATGAGTTGGCATTTTCTAGGCAAAACTTGCCAAATTTTTGCGTTCAAAGGACCAAAATTTGAAAAAAATTGGGTTTCTTTACAGGAATTACCGAAGTTTGACATTTCTGTGACCAAAATTGCCAAAAAGCATACCCTTGCCCAGAGTAAAATCGACTAAAATTGCCAAAAACGATACCCTTGCCCAGACTAAATGGACGAAATTGGCAAAAAGTATACCCTTGGCTAGACTAGAAGGTTTGAAAAAGTATACCCTTGCGGGCGGCACATCCGCGGGTACCTATACTATGGAAGAACATTTTCCCCGTGCATTTTCCTCGGCTTTTTTCAGTGCAAAGGTGCTTTTCAGCCGGGGGAATACATAACATGTTGAGGGTATCGGCATGTGCCGCCTATATTGGGTGGGTTTTGGGGCCGCAAAATTCTCTAGGCAAGGGTCCTTTTTCGCAGATTTTCTTTAAACGTGTGTGTATGTGACAGAAATTCATAAAAAGCAGTGAAAAGTGGGTAGTTCTCCACCAAAATTAATCATAAAAGTGGGTATCAAAGCAAGTTTCGTCAATAAGAAGGGGGTACCTTTTTCAAAGTCGAGCGGGCGTCCATCCACAAGTCATGTTGTTAAGCTACCGACGTGCTTAACAAATGCGTGAGTTGTTGCGGAACCCCAAAATTAAAAGGTATAAAGGTAAACTTACGACCTTAACAAGTGCAGCAGGCAAATCGGCAGGAGGATGACGATCTTCTACAATAAACTCTTTATGCAAACAACGAAATAACTTCCAGCAGCGACTAGATAAATGAAGCTTGTCCTGCTTAACTTAAAACACTATAACTATATTTAAAGAAAACCTAGGTAGTATTCGTCTTAAGTTCGTCTCTTCAACGGCTTTGGTTAATTCGTCTTGATGCGCGGCATCAATGGTTCGGCTTCGGCAAAGTGTTCGTCTCGACTCCCTAAAATCCTAAGAAACTCAACTTAAATAGCAGGACGTTAAACAATAAGGCACACCTATCTTACCTTATAAAGAAAAATACAATTAAGTAAAAATGGGAACAAACAATAAAATGTTACTAGGAATCCAAACCCGCGCTGCGCGCGGGTTTGCAATTCCTAGCTCCTGCGGAGGGCTCGGCGCCTTCGGCGCCTGGCCGCCTGCGGCGGCTACCACTGATCAAGTGGCGCGCTTCGCGCGCCACTTCCTCAGTGCCGAGCAGCCTGTAATGAAGGCATTGAAATATCCATCCAACTGATGTGATTGAGACCAAAAGTCATAGTGACCAAAACGATTTTACTTTAGACTGACGTGCCCAGAATTTTTTCCGGAATGGTACATACTGGTGACTTCAGTATTTACCCATGCAAAAAAATCATTGCATTCTTAAACTTCTTCCCAATGAAGGTTCTTTTATTTCCCCTTCTACTATGGCTAGTCTAATTAGCTATGTTGAACTTAATTTTCTAAGAGTATGCTAATTTGTGTCCATTCAAATTGAACTTTTGGTTCGACTTTTGGTTCGATTTCAGATGTTACCCCCCCCCCCACCCCTCCCTCTGGGTAGATACCTAGCACTGATTAATGGTAAATGGTACCCTCATATTTATATAAGAAGTGATAGGAAACTTGTACAATATTTCATGGGAAAGTGGGCAGGTGGCTTTGTGAGAAGTAGTATCCTGCGATACTCTTAATGTTACTTTACTTATTTACTGTCCGGTATTCCACTGTTCTCTTTTATATGATTCTTCGATTTCCTGGTCAATCCTTTACTGCTGTTAGAACCCGCATTATAGAAACTACTACTTTTATTAAGACACCTCACACTAATTCTTTTGAGAAATGGTACCCCCATATTCATATAAGAAACAAAGAAAATTTTTACAATATTTAATGGGAAACGAACAGGTTCCTTTGAAAGAAGTGGTTTTCTGCGATACTCTTAATGTTACTTTTCTTATTTACTTTCCGGCATTCCACTGTTCTCTTTTATACGATTCTTCGATTTCCTGGTCAATCCTTTTGTTAGAACCCACAAAATAGAAACTACTACTTTTAAGACACCTCGTACTAATTCTTTTGAGAAATGGTACCCTCATAAGAAACAAAGGAAATCTGTACAATATCTAATGGGAAAGCGAACAGGTTCCTTTGAAAGAATTGGTTTTCTGCGTTACTTTTAATGCTAATTTTGTTATTTACTGGCCGTTATTCCACCTTTCTCTTTTTTACGATTCTTCGATTTCCTGGTCAATCCTTTGTTGTTGTTAGAGCCCACAAAATAAAAACTACTGCTTTTAAGACACCTCACCCTAATTCTGTTGAGAATTGGTACCCTCACATAATCATATAAATATAAGAAACTTGACTCAAATGGGAAACTTGTATGAGAAACTCGATTCATGTAAGAAGCTTGTACAAATTTAATTAATGGGAAAGTGGACAGTTTGCTTTGAAAGACGTGGTTTGAATTTCGCGGGTTGTTAGTGTGTTCCACATGAAACTCAGATTACTTATAAGCAACACTGAACAAAGTAAGGCAAATAGCTATGGTTACCTACAAGATTATGATTTAGGGTATCGACTTTCAGTCACGAAATCTGGAGAAGCTAAATTCACTCCGTCGTGTAATTTCTAACTATAGCAACATAGTAAAGGCCCAGTAAAAGCTGTTTGGTTTATATTTTCGAACTGGGATTTCAGCAGCACTCAGAGTAATAATACAGGTAAATTCTTCGCTGTTATCTATAGATTTGAAGTAAACTTAAATCTTTAAAAACGGTGAAAGTAAACAGTTATGAGGATAGTTTCCTTCGCTGAAAGAGCTGGCAAGCATGCCTTGGGTCGGTCTAGTTTTTCGAAAAATGGACAGAAATCCGTTCTGTTTTCACAAGCCTGTTGATAGTTGATCTTGCTACAATAACGTTCTCTTGTTCAAAACAATCTATGTTCTCAAGGACTCGAAGAACGAAGTTTTTCGCAAAAAGTTCACTGTTAAGACTCGTAGCGGACGATGCGGTTTCCACAGGGCGAAGGATTTTGTCCACAGGGCTAGCTCTGCAGATATCCAAGTGAAACCGCAAGAAGGCTTTTTCGCTCCTGGCCTCGCTGCCTGGCGTTTTTGGGCGAAAAGAAGCAGACTTGTGGAACTTAGGTATTTTCGCGGATTTTTTGACGCGTAAATGCAGGGGCTACCCGGACGGGAAGAAGGAGATCTCAGTGACGTATGGATTAGCGTTTTTCGTTTGATCTCACCGCTCACCGCTTAGTTATAGTAGATTCGCATGATACAAAGTCCAAACACGGAGAGCGTCTGCTCTCGACCAAATAAGGGACGTTTCTGGCATCGTTTGTAAGAGTACATTTCTGTGCATGCCATCGACACGAAAACAACTACAAGTTATATATTTAGCAGCAAAAGCGTGTAGCACGTGATGTATCAACAAGGGGGTGCGTCCATATCGCAACATTACCCCCTCCTTTTAAAACAAGCCTCCTGGCTTGCGCGGCGATTAAACGTTGGTAATAGTCTGTGGAGTAAAAATATCCTCCGGACGAATAATGATAGGTTCTCCAGTTTTCGAAACTTTACTAGGAACGTTCGACTCATTGGAAGGTTCGATTTCTGCAGCTGTGTCAGCAGCGAGTTCTTCTGCGGCGAAACTGTCCGATGGTAAATCCGATTCCAAGAGATCTGGTGACGAGTCATCCGTTGGCGGCAACGGGTCGATGGGACGATCGGCCGGATCATAAAAAGGCTTTAAACGGTTAGCGTGAACTGGTACAGAAACCACGCGATTGTCTAGGGTGCGCAACTTGAAATGCACCGGCGAAAGTTTATTTACAATACGGTACGGACCGTGAAAGTTGTGAGTAAGTTTCTTCGATAGTCCTTTCTTCGTTTTGGGTGTGTAGACCCAAACTTTTGAACCGATTTCGTAATGGACTGGTGCGCTGTTCTTGTCGTACTGCAGTTTCATACGTTGCTGAGCAAGCTGTGTATTGCTGGCGATGATTTGCTGCGCTTCTTCGAGGTTTTGCACGATCCGAGCTCTGTGCTGGGCAACTGATGGCGAAAGATTTGACGTTGGCAGTAACAAAGCGGCATCTACTGGAAGACGTGGCTCTCGACCGTACAACAAATAGAAAGGAGACTCTCCGGTTGTGGCATTTGGTGACACTCGATAGGCAAAGAGGATCATGGGAATATGTTTATCCCAATCCTTTTGTTTGGAGCTGACATACATAGAGAGACCTTCGGTCAACGTGGCGTTAAATCTCTCAACGAGGCCATCGGTCTGAGGATGGTACGCGGTAGTATGTTGACGGCGAGTGTTAATGATCTTACAGACTTCCTTTACAATGGCGGCAAGAAAATTGGATCCTCGATCAGATAGTAACGTGCGTGGTGCACTATGGCGAGCAACGATTTCATCTACAAGGAGCTGAGCGATTCGAGGAGCTTCAATAGACGGTAAAGCAAAAGCTTCTGGCCAACGGGTGTAATAGTCTGAGAATACAATGATGTACCTATTACCGTCATTCGTCACAGGCAGAGGACCAAGAATATCCATAGCAACTCGGTCAAAAGCTCCTTCCACAGGAATTGGCAAAAGGGGTGCCTTACGCTTACCTCTCGGAACTTTCTTCATGGCACAGTCGACACAAGTTTTACACCAATGTTCAACATCTTTAAACATACCATGCCAAAAATAACGACGGCGAATCTTTTCATAAGTTTTATGTGTGCTGAAATGACTAGCTGTAGGAGCATCATGGCAAGCAGATAATACCTCATGGCGTAAAGAAGCAGGAATCACTACTTGTGAACACAATGGCTGAACGTGACGTTTTCCAGGAGTCCAAAGATGACAAAGAATGCCATTGTCGTCTAAATAATATGAATCGATCTGCAAAAGCAGAGAACGTGCTTCACTGTCCTCAAATGGCAATTCTGCCGTTTCCAAGTATTGGATAATTGGGGCAAGATCTGTGTCCTGACGCTGTAAGGTATACAGAGTAGCAGCAGGAGGACATGGTGGCTCGATAACTCCTTAATTCGTTGTTCCTGAAGAACAGACTGAGCAACAGTGAGCGAGTTAGAAACTCCGGAATTTTTGGAAACAGCTTCTCTCAAACGGGCAAGATTTTCAGCTTCAGCAAAGGATTTTGGTTGGTTGAGAATAACATGGTTTTTGATTTCATCGCACAAACCATTGATGAAGACATTCATTAAATCTTTGTCAGAGAGGGCAAGACGTTGGCTTTTCTTGATTATATCCTCGGTGTACATCGAAAGTGGCTCTGTAGGACCTTGTTTGCGAGCATAAAGCTCTTGTCTGAAGAGAAACTCCAGTGTTTGGGAGCCAAACCTTGTTTTGAGGCCTTCTGTTAAAAGTTTAAAATCACCTGTTGTTTCTTCTGGTTGGTTATCGTACCATGCTTTAGCAGGGCCCCCCAACGAGAGTGGCAACGCACTCAACTTTTTCGCGTTTGACCACGTGTGAAACTTGGCAAGAGTTTCAAAACGAGAGAGCCATTCATTAATGTCTTCATTTGGCAAACCGTTAAATGAGCGAAGCTGGAAAAGACCAGACTGCAAATTGCCTTCAAGAGCTGCTTGAACGGCAGTTAATCGGGTTTGTAACTCGCCGACTGCTTCTTCCATTGTCTCAATAGATGGTCAATCAATAAACACGTGAAAAAGTTCAGAAGTCAAAGAGCACGCAAATAATATTCTTTGGTCAAAGTAAAAGAACGCTCAAACAATTGAAACGATACAGATATCAATTCACCTTTGTGTCAATGTGACGCAGTTTGGCAATGGAATAATCAGATATAACAATGTTAAAATGCCAAAGGCAATTCGTGTTGCATGCAACCAGGCAAAATGCCAAATTCATAAAATATCACGAATTGCAAACCAACAGAAAGAAAATATCATCACTGCAAAACAGTTTTGATGCATGAATCGATGAAAAAGTTCCGACAAATGTGATTGAGTTCGACATCAGTCAACAAAATTCAATATAGTTAATATCACAGATCACTTGTCTCACGCAACTTTGTCAGTCCATTCAAATGCTAACGGTTTTTGATACAATCTTCGAAACAGAAAAATGAAAATTTCTGCGAATGATTCTTGTCTCTTCTTGTTCCTCACACGGGGTACCAGTGTTAAGCTACCGACGTGCTTAACAAATGCGTGAGTTGTTGCGGAACCCCAAAATTAAAAGGTATAAAGGTAAACTTACGACCTTAACAAGTGCAGCAGGCAAATCGGCAGGAGGATGACGATCTTCTACAATAAACTCTTTATGCAAACAACGAAATAACTTCCAGCAGCGACTAGATAAATGAAGCTTGTCCTGCTTAACTTAAAACACTATAACTATATTTAAAGAAAACCTAGGTAGTATTCGTCTTAAGTTCGTCTCTTCAACGGCTTTGGTTAATTCGTCTTGATGCGCGGCATCAATGGTTCGGCTTCGGCAAAGTGTTCGTCTCGACTCCCTAAAATCCTAAGAAACTCAACTTAAATAGCAGGACGTTAAACAATAAGGCACACCTATCTTACCTTATAAAGAAAAATACAATTAAGTAAAAATAGGAACAAACAATAAAATGTTATTCGCATGATACAAAGTCCAAACACGGAGAGCGTCTGCTCTCGACCAAATAAGGGACGTTTCTGGCATCGTTTGTAAGAGTACATTTCTGTGCATGCCATCGACACGAAAACAACTACAAGTTATATATTTAGCAGCAAAAGCGTGTAGCACGTGATGTATCAACAAGGGGGTGCGTCCATATCGCAACAATGTACCCCCCCCCGGGGGCTTTTTCAGTCCAATATGAAGCCCTTTTGAATGTTGTGTTGCTCGAAGTGAGAGCTGCCTGTAGACCATAGTCCACTATTAGCAAAGTGTGGCAAAATCATACTAGATTTCCAAACTTAGTTTATATTGCCTTAACACAACTGAGTTATACTTCTTTCTTCGCGTTAAAATTGCTTCGTCACGATGAACACAGAAAATGGCTTTTCGCCAGCTTGCAAGAACCCACCAGACAAAGAAGATATTGCTATCAGAAGATTTGCGATCGTCATCAATTTTCTGCATGACACAATTTCCTACCTTCGGCGAGGCCATGGCTTGGCTACGGCTTTGTTTTTTAGTCCGCATTTCATACTGGAGCTGTTGATAGAATTTTTACTGGAACCCAGTTTGTTTGGATATGAACAGATCAACACAACATGCACCATCAGCCGGTGCTGGCAGCAAATTTTAGCACCTTCAGGGTTTTTTTGTTTTTCAATTTGTTTTGAGTGGGCTTGTCAGTATTTCTAGCTACTGAAAGTTAATTTAGGCCCACTGTGCATGCCGCATCCAGGCATGGGACCCCTTGTTTAACGTCCCTTCCGAAGGACGGCGAGGTGAGTTGTGAGGTCAGGCCTCCGAGGTCACCCATCCGGAGTTTGACCTCACTCGACCGAGCGTAACTTCAGTCACTAGACGAAGACTGTGTAAGCCACTCGGCCACTCACCCCGCAACTACTATATATACCGTCAGATTAACAAGGACACATTTTGTAATACAATAGCAACAACACTGGTTGACGACTGCCACTGAGTTTGTTTCCTGGTACATCATTGGCTAAGGGCTAAGACTTTAAAAAATGTTAAGTCTGAGTTCAGTCATGGCTGCCATGTCATGGTTTCATGATCTACTGATTTTGAAGGGAACGGACATACACGTACTTTTTTGTAAGAAACACCAGTACTGGAAGCTCCTTTAAAATCATCAAATTTTCAGTACTCTGAGTTTCTTGCGAGTTTCTTCAAGGTTTCATAGGAGTCTTCGTGTTCACTTCTTGTTCCCTCATGACATTTCAAAACAATGTTTTTTGAAGCTTTCCAATGTTTAGATGCTTCTCAAGTACCATCTCAGTAATAGACGAGCGAAGTAACACAAATTATCGTTAGATTCAAGCTGAATTGGCGTGCCATCATAGCATATCATACCAAATATGCATTGATTTACCCCCCGGAATAATCCACTTTGGTTATCAACAAGGATGGCCTTTCTTTTCTATTCCAAAGGCACTTATCCAGGAACGCAGTAACTGTTTACCGTTTGCTGTTTACACATTGATAGATATAGAAGCGTTCGGATGGTTTGGTTTAGAAACTGAAACGCAACAATGCCATCGCTACACGAGAGAAGTTACTCCGATTTTGTCCAACTTACGATCCTTCGCTCGTCAAACGATTCATGCGATGATATCGTAATTGCAAATGCTAATAAGAAGGATGATAAGCTTACGCTATCAAACTGGAAGAAACAGTCTGGTGCCAAAGCGACAGATCGACGTAACGATGACAGGCAACTTACGAACATTGCGCGGTTTAGTTACGGTGTTGGTCATGTCCTAAATGATCTATGTGCTTCTATGTGGTTCACACATTTTCTAGTGTTTTACCAGAAGGTTGTACTGCTAAGCAGCGTTGAAGCAGGTGCTCTGCTTCTGATTGGTCAGATTGTCGATGGATTGGCAACGCCCATTGTTGGAACAGAATCTGACCAAACAAGATACTACAGTTATGGAAAGCGTAAAGTTTGGCATCTTGCTGGGACAGTGGCAGTTGCTTTGTCATTTCCATTCATATTCAACCTGTGCATCACTTGTGAAAATGCTTCGCATTGGCCCTTATTTGTTTACTATGTTCCGTTTATTATCATATTTCAAGTTGGATGGGCAGCAGTGCAGATTTCACATTTGGCCCTTATTCCAGAGTTAGCTGCAACAACTGGAGATAAAGTCACTTTGAATGCAACGAGGTAAGCCTTATCTTTGTTTACACTTCAAGGAAATAGACAGCTTTATCTTGATGCCGCTATAAATAGGCTTAAGAAAGCGCCTAAGCATCTATTTTTTCTTTTGCTCCACACTCAAGCCGCACGTGTTGAAGTTATCAGATTCAATACCGGGTGAGGCACACGATACCGGATTCATCACACACCGGACCGGATTGCTTTTCCAATGTCACTCCACCATGTTTTCGCGGAATGAAACCAATCCGCTTTGGAGGTGAGGTGTAAATCAATCCAATTCACACTGCTTCGCATTCCATGTCGTGTAACTGCACCAATCCGATGTGGTCTCTTTCCAGTTAGGCTTCGCAGCTGTCAAATACATCGCAGTGCAGGTCAATTCGTGTCGTGTAACTGTGGGTTCATGGGAATCCGGTGTCGTGTAAACTGATTTGCCCCACGAATCTACCAGTCAAAGGCTACATCTCTAAGGCCCGAAAACTAGAAAAATGCCTCTAAGGGGTTTGTATGCTTCTGGTCCACGATTTATGTGGCATTAAACTTCAAATTGCAAGTGTCCAAAATAGAATTTTGATTTTAATAGCAGGTAAATTATGGACCATAATGGAATGAAGAATCCTTGTTCCCAAACATGCTCCCTTACGAGGGGCATTTCACTTCCAAAAAATCTCGTACACCTTTGGCAAAAATCCTTTTGCTTTCAAGAAAAATCCATCAAAAATCCGTGTAAATCCTTTTGTTCTGAAAAAATCTCGTACGCTATTTCCAATGAGTGATGTGCCCCTCGCTCCCTTACTAGCATTTTCCTAATTTCTGGGTCTAAATGATGCGTGATGTTACCTGAAAAATTTTCCCATCAAAGTATAGACTACATTACATAAGTCCCTCTAACTTACGCTCGTTGTTGTTGTTGTTATCGCTTCAGTTGAGGAGTTTGTATGAGTGAAATTAAAACATCAGATTATAAATGTTGAACGAATACAAGGAATCACGTCGTCAGTCTAATCAAAGTATGCCTTTGACTGATAGATTAACATGTTAATTTTGAATATCAGTCGCATACTTTTAATTCCATAGCCTGCCAAAGGCGTACATTTTTTTTCTCATCCGGTAGATTATATATTTAACTTGGCCTGGCCCAGCTTTCGTTTTTTACTATGTCGATTCCGTTGTGAAGGAGCTATTGTCACCCAAGGTCCTTTTGTATCATTTGCAAGCACCCTGCAGTTTGAGCACACTTCTGTGGTTTTTGACTGTTTGAAAGTCAAATTTGGCCAAACGGAAGGACAGCCACGGCAGCAGTTAAACAACAGACGAAAAGAGTGACAATTTGACCAGTTTACTGTTCTGTCAGCTCAGCTACTGTTGCATTGATCCATATTTCATATCTGCTTTTAAGACAGTCTGAAATTGCAGTATGCCCGAAAAGGACCCTGGGTCACCTCAGCTCTTTAATGCTGAAGTCAGTCACCACTGAGCGATTTTGTTGTTCAGTGTGTGCAGTGCTAAAGTTCAATGGATCTGACTTTGTTTCATTGGCAATGAGACGCCAAGGAGACACTCTGCAATGTACATACTGGGAGGTCAGTCCGATATTTCCGGGTCAAAATATTAATATCTTTAGACAAGGGATATTTTTGGTCCAAATGAACCAGACCTTGCAAGGAGAGTAGCCTGCGCACGGGCGATATGAAATGCGTGGTTTTCTCGTAGCAAACAAGCACAGATACATGTGAGCGAATTCGGCCTTGAGACACTTGCTCTCCTGCGCGTTTCATATCGCCCTTGGCCTGCGTGCAGACGCGACTGGTTTACCGAAATCGAATTGAGTTGAATGGAAAATTGAAAATTCACTCTCAATGAAGCTAGTGCCAGAGGGATAAGATAAAACCCTTCTGATATTGCGAGTGTGAATCTAACTTTCTGTGCAAATGTTCTAGTCTGCATATTGAATTGTGCTTGTCATTTCTTGCTGTTTTTCTCACTAAAATACAATTGAGTCTCAGCATGGGTAGTTAGACACTGCAGTTGTGTTTCAGTCTATGTCCTACTGCGGAAGAAATTGTATCTGATTCTGCGGAGGAGGTTTCAGAGTAGTAAACAAGTGATCCTCTGCGAAGTGCGACGCAGCAGCAATCACAACAGCGGTGTCTCAGGATACTGAGGAGAACTGGCTCCTCTATGGGGCTTCCCTACTGAAACCAAAAGTTGGTTGCCTAGTCTAGAACTATCGATTTGATTCTACCGAAATTCGATTCTACTGGAATTGTCTGAAATGTCTAATTTCGTTAGAATCAGACGGTTTTACGAATATTTTATCGCTTCTGGTCGATCAAACGACTGTGATTGAGGTGGCCTTGATTTTTGTGGTTGAAGCAAAGCATTATCGAGTGCAGCCATGGAGCAGAACTTTCGCAAAACCGCTGTTTCCTTTTCAGAATTAAAGCTTGATTTTGATTTGTAAATATTCTATGGTATTTGATAATCCAACGCATGCATGAACAATAAAATCAGAGTCTAAGAAAACAATTTCAAGCTCATCATTGGAAAAGGAAAAGAAAACCAACAAATAAGATTAGCAGAAAATGAAAACAATAAATTAGAAAGGCATTTGGGCAGATGGAGCAATTGCGTTGAATTTTCGTAAATGAAAAATGGTTTTAGAAACTCTAATCAGACAAGAATGAAAGGAATCAGAAAGTGGCGATGATGCAGCACGAAAGTCGTCGAGATCATGAAAAGTAAAATTGTGTAGCAAAGCAAAGGTAGCGGCACGTCCCGCTACAGTAGAATCCCGCAAAGAAGAACATAGCAAAATAAGAACCTGCAGACTGTTTTGTGGAAAAAGACACCCAAAGATAAGAACCAAAAACAGACTGATAAACTTCAATGTTCTTATGAGATGGTACACTTAATTACGAGATTTCATCATATCAGTTTCAACAAACTCCCAAACTATTATAATAAATGCAAATGCACTACCTCTATATAAGGTATGGCCGCAATACAAGAGTACTACAATACAAGATACTATTGATAACTGAACACCTCTATCAGTTTTCAGGGATATGCAAATTGTTTTATCAAGCCGTGTGATATAAACTGCTTTGCCAACAACAATAATACCATGCTCTCTATTATTTAAATGCAGTCATTATACCCTCAAGTTTATTTAATACATAATGTATAGAGGAATAACCAATGCCACGCCCTAAGTTCACCAATTTCTCTGTTAGAATGGAGGCAGGGCCTTGCAAAGCATTTTTTCGTCTGAAGGAGGCTTGAACATCCTTTTTTGGACGCACCCTTTCTGTCAGAAAACACCCGGAAAACCTTTTCGACCTTAATGTCGCGTGATCCATCCAACAACCAAAATCATCCAGAGCATTTGTCCTCTGCGTCCTAAAGTGGAAGCGGTTCCCTTCGGCGGCGAAGCGTCGAGGGATTTCTGTCCATGAATATTTGCAGTTTAAACGATTTTGGTTTATTTGATTGGACGATTATGGATTCACCAAAGAAGATGGACGTCATATCTATCGCTTGTGATCCTAGTCAACAAGCTCCTGTTCCTCATTCCTTCCGGGAGCAATGACCTACAATATCACGTGCACACCGATCATGTGAACATTTCGTGATTTTTTCCGAACAACACATTCAAAATAATACCCCATTGTCTATTTTGCTTGTTTTCGCTGGTAAGCTCGTTTCCAAAAATTGGAACTAAAGGCTGATAGAAATGAAACAAAAGAAAATTGAACAAAAGAATAACTTCGTTTGTTCTGGATGAAATGTTATCAAGAAAATTTACCAGAAAGGAATAAATGGCGGACGAGAACTCGTGATAACCCTTTCGCTTTCTCAAGTTTCATGGCTCATAAATAAGTCAGATGATGTTGTAGCACAAATCTAAAGCGACCTGCCGAAGCGGCCATCTATTTACAGGGGCCTGCTGTTCTGGTTGAAGGTGGTTTACTGACAGGAACTTGTTAATCTGCAATTTTCCCTGCCAAGTGCGTAGGGCCTAAACGAAAGGCAGCCTAGTTCAACATCGACCTGCTAAGATGGAACGAGGTGTACGAACCGGCAGAAGGCCATTAACAGCTATTACAAAATGGACATTTGGTGTTGGTCATGTGCTGAACGATTTATGTGCCTCAATGTGGTTTTCCTATTTGCTTATTTACTTTCATAAAGTTGTGATTTTTGATAACGTTTCAACTGGGATATTCCTGCTTGTGGGACAGATCGCTGATGGCTTAGCAACTCCAGTCGTTGGGATACAATCCGATAAAACCACAGCAACAAGATATGGGAAAAGAAAAATTTGGCATCTTGCAGGCACGGGAGCAGTTGCGCTTACTTTTCCATTTATATTCAATCTGTGTTTATATGGATGTGCTAACAACCCAAGATGGACACTGTTCTTCTACTATGTTCCATTCATCATCATATTTCAGTTTGGTTGGGCATCTACCCAGATTTCTCATCTAGCTCTGATCCCAGATCTAGCATCAAATACTAATGAAAAAGTGACACTTAATGCTATAAGGTAAACCAATTACTGAGAAATTTTATACTTGGGGTTTTTGGCCAAATTCAGTGTGAAAGTGCAAGTAACAAGGTGACATCATTCATGTTGCTGAGAGGAGGGTGCCAAGCCAGGGTTGAATCCATGCAGCCTGCACTCTAGAAGAGATCTGTTGTGGCATGGAGTCACAATGATCTATTGTTCTTCCATTGTTTTGGCAAACTCTCTGATGTGGACTTTACATGGTTTTCACCAGGGGTGCCAAGGGCTGGCCAGTGGCTCAAGCCTGGCAGAGCATGTGACAAAAATATAAAGATTGGGTATCATTCGGAATGAATGTTACTAATGAAAACAAACTTTAAGGTCTTTATAGGATGCCTTTTACTGGTGAATGGCTTTACATATCAACACCACATTTTGTTGTTCTTAAAAGATATCTTACAGTTTCACATTTTTCTATGGAATTGGTGAGAAAATACAAAGAGTGCCACGAAGGCTCCTCCGGCCCATCTGTGGCCAAGGCACCAGCCAAGGCTGCTTCCAGTGTTGGCTTGAGCCTTTGCACCCTCCTGTTTGTCACAGAAAAATCTTTCAATATCAGGGTGATTGACTCTCATTCTACCTGTTTATGGAATCAGAGTCCACTGTGATATTTACCTCTCAAAGTGATTACAGTATTTGCTGTTCATTTAACAAGTAGGCCCTGTATTCTATAATTGCTCTCATAGCATAATTTAATGTACCTCAGCTCAGCATACAAGTCAAATCTTTCAATAGGGCACAGGGAAACCCATAAATCTTCCAATTTCACGCTTATCAGCCAATGGTGTTGCCGTATTCTCGTCACATGACCGAAAATAAGCTCTGTGAGACGAATTTTCGAGTACCCTTACGAAAATCAAAATGGACATTCGAGTAATAAAGATACAGAGCTGCTTTTGCCACAAGTCGATTCTACAGGCCCTATTCCATATTTCACATTTTGCATTTCAATAAAATCTCATCAGGGATCAGCACTACATCGAATTTCATGCATCCGAAAATAGGCCTATGTTCAAATATCATTTGGGAACGCAACAAATAAGATATAGCTTCCAAAATTTCACACCTTACGTGAATTATAATAAGGAATAAGCTGAAGATGTTTCTTTGCTTCAGTTTCCCAAATCCTTGACGAGTCTCAGCTATTTGCGACGAAGAAAGCTCTTGGGCCTACCTGCATCCACTTCATAATGCCATTATTCTGTTTCAAATCGGCTTCTTTGCTGTAGCAAGGTAGCAGAGCTATTCACCAACAACATAACACCAATTTCCATTATTCTCCACTGAAAAATTGCCATCAACTTTGGTAAAACGCGATGAACTTTCAACAGCTCTTCTCCACACTATCTAATCCAGTGTGCTCACGTGGAAAAAATTCTGCTATTGTCAAAGCGCTCATGATGTCATGGTCAAGAGGTAGGTCTCGTATCATTTCCTCTCTACAAAGATTGGCCTTTGTTTTAGTACGAAAAAGTGGAGGGGATTGAGGCCGGGCTTTCAAAATTATCTTTATTTTCTAAAAAAAGGAAAACGATGAATGCATATTTCAAATGAATTTGAATTATTCAAATGATAGGGGGCCTAGGTATCTTCGCAAGCTCCAATACCCTTTAACTTCCATGAAAAAACTCTCATATTCATTCAAATTATTTTGAAATATGCATTCAACATTTTCCTTTTTTTAAGAAATACAGATAATTTTGAAAGCCCGGCCTCAATCCCTTCCACTTTTCATACTAAAACAAAGGCCAAGTCTGAGAGAGGATGATACGAGACCTACCTCTTGACCATGACATCTTAAGCGCTTTGACAATAACAGAATTTTCTCCACGTGAGCACACTGTTTCAAAACTTGGAATAGATAGTGTGGCGAAGAGCTGTTGAAAGTTCATCGCGTTTTACCAAGGTTGATGGCAATTTTTCAGCGGAGAATAGTGGAAATTGGTGTTATGTTGTTGGTGAATAGCTCTGCTACCTTGCTACAGCAAAGAAGCCGATTTGAAACAGAATAATAGCATTATGCAGTGGATGAAGGTAGGCCCAATAGCTTTCTTCGTCGCAAATAGCCGAGACTCGTCAAGGATTTGGGAAACTGAAGCAAAGAAACATCTTCACCTTATTCCTTATTATAATTCACGTAAGGTGTGAAATTTTGGAACTTATATCTTATTTGTTGCGCTCCCAAATGATATTTGAATATAGGCCTATTTTCGGTTTCATGAAATTCGATGTAGCGCTGATCCCTGATGAGATTTTCTTGAAATGCAAAATGTGAAATATGGAATAGGGCCTGTAGAATCGACTCGTGGCAAAAGCAGCTCTGTATCTTTATTACTCGAATGTCCATTTTGATTTTCGTAAGAGTACTCGAAAATTCGTCTCAAAGAGCTTATTTTCGGTCATGTGACGAGAATACGGCAACACCATTGGCTGATAAACGTGAAATTGGAAGATTTATGGGTTTCCCTGTGCCCTATTGAAAGATTTGACTTGTATGCTCCTCAGCTCCACACATGCATTAGAATGTTGCTGATAAAGTAGGATCTTATTGGTGAAAAATGCCAAATTTTTAGACTAGAGTCTGATGTCTTTATCACTTTTGGGCCCATGTAGAATCTATGCTTTTAAAGGTCAAAAATGAAATTCTACATATCACATATGGTGCATCACTCTGTAGCAACAAAGCTTGTTCAAAAATGAGATTGTACAGATAGAACTTGTCTTATCCTGCCCAATGTTAGATAAATGCAGAGATTTGCTGGCAAAAGCTCTATCTGTCTCAAATTAGTTGTCTTTTGAAAAGGCCTGAAATGAAGAAGATGATTAAATGTTTTGTTGAGTTGTTTCTTTTGTCACAGCTTCATGTTACTTAATTTTAGGCAGACCTCAGATCTTCTTACAGTATAGGACAGATTTATGATGGCTAGTTTGTTTTGCAAGAGGGATGATATTTCAAGAGTTCTCTATTTACACAATTTTTCCCTTTCCTGTGCCTGGGAGGTATGGTAATAAAATAGAATCCAACTGAAAGTCCAAGGAGTTTTGGTGTATTTGTGTTACTCAATACTTTTGCAACCCCAATGCTGGTGCAACGTTGCTTGATGCAGTTGTGTAAACCTCTGACTTTGCAACCCAGAACAGCTAGGGTGACAAAATTAAAGCCCAGTTACAGCACTTAAAACACCTTCTATGCCACTGTTGTGTATTTCTCATAAACCTTCCCAGCAGGAAGCCACAAAGGACGACCTCAGTCAGTGCATCCAATGCATACATCACATACCAGTACCTGCATGTTTCTCTCTAGAAATTTATTCAAATTCTGTTTTCTTGCAGATATGGTTTTACAATATTTTCAAATGTCTTTGTCTATGCTGTGTTTTGGGTGTTATTTGAAGTTAATAGCACACCTGGATCACTTGGTCGTGCAGATGCCAGCAAGTTTAGGGTAAGATTAGCCGGCATGTAAATTTTATGTTTTTCATTTCCAGTTTGAATGTTTACTCTGACTGATTAAGGATGACAACCCGAATCGGGACAGAAAATACAGACTGTTGACTTAAATGGAAGCACTCTGTTGAAATCCCAAGTGGAACATGGAAGACTGGGATCAATGAGGATTGCAGACTGTTGCTGATCCTCTTGCAATTTAATAGAAACCAATCACAGCAATATGACAAAGTTGAATGAAGTACAATTTCCTGCATGTGCTGTGTTGCAAGAAGAAATTCAACTGAAGTAATTGAGTTGTACACTTACCAAAATCTAAACGAGGGGCATTAAATGAGGGGCAAGAAAGGAACAATGTTCCTTTCTTTAATTGAAAGTTTGCAAAATTGCCCCAGTGTTTATTAGATATTATATAAAAGCAAATACAGTAGATGATTGTTTTTAACCTTTCAGTTTCTGATTTCTTTTTTCTGTTTTACTTGCAGAATCTTGTTCTTATTGTTGTCTCAGTTGGGATACTCTTTTCTATAATCTTTCATGTTGGAGTGAAAGAGAAACCAGTCACACATGAGGTGGAAGAAAGCCTTACCCAGAGGTCGTGTCAGAAAATGAAGAAAACAACGTGGACAGCATGGCTGAAAGAAGTGCAGTTCTGGCAGGTATGTACAGTACAGTTGTGGCCATTCTGCCTCATTAAGTTCTTTCTGAGCATTTTCAAGCAACTTTTTTTCCGTGCAGATTCCAAATCATGACAGTGTTTTTAAACTTCATGCCATATTGTATAACATTGCATGCAGTTATATAAAACCTTGGAAATAACATTTGCTGTCAAGTCTATACAGCTGGAATTGATATTTTCAACCAAGACACGCAAAGCTCTTTCCTCAAGACATTGACAATTGCCTTTGGAAAATATGCTTGACTTGTCTTTCTACATGTTACATACAGTATGGCTGCGTAAGAAAATCACCCACACATCCATTGTTTTTGCCATACAATGAAACAGCATATTCCAAGAGTATCATATACTGTATATACAAAGAGGTATTTTACTGCCTGGCCTTGGCCAGCTTAAACTATTGATTTTACCTTAATGTTACATCATGAATAGCCTTCCATCATTTTTTTGATTTTCTAGGTTGGAATGATCTATATGATGACCAGATTGATTGTCAATTTGTCGCAAGTTTACATCCCTCTCTACATTACAGATACATTATTTTTAGACAAGGTAATATTAACTTTTGTCAAAATATTTGTCTATAATGTAATTTTTTTCAATATTCAATGGGTAAAAAAGGAACCTGAAATGTGACATGATCCATTTTTAGATACAATAGGAGAAAATAAAATCTAAACCATCATATTTTACCAGAATTATCAACAATCTTTGCACCTTTCCCTTAACAGAACTAAAACTTTTATGAGCAGTGAGAGAATTTCAAAGTAGAATACTGTGTCTACATCTATATATTTATTCTTATTTTGGTCATATCTTGATTAAGTCAAAGTCTCACCTCTATCTTATCATTCACTTAGTCCAGGGCTCAGAATGGTGAAGGTGAAGTTACGGGTTTCAGTGCCAAGCGCTGGGATCGCAGAAATAGCTAAGCACTAATCAAGTCTGTGACCCCTTGTCATAATGCTCAAGGGTGCTTGTGGGATTTGAACCCCATCCGCCTGACTGTTCTGGCTGCAAAGTCAGTGGATTACAACATGGTGCCACAACTCCTTCAGAATGTTCAGGCCAAACACCTTCATTTCTTTTTACACACTGTCTTTCCTTTCTTCCTTCTTGGAAAATTTGAGCGTTCAGCTCCTTCCCGGCTACCATGCTACTTTGTTTTTTTGAGCCCTGAATTAGTCCAAGAGCCAACAAGAGGAGGCTCCTCTTGTTGGTTCACTGCACTTGCTCACTCTACTCGCTCTCGTAACTAATCGAGTGAAGCTGACACTTTTATCTGATGATTTTCCACAACTAATATTTGCTGTGACTATTGTCATACCAGACCACTTTATGCTGCAAAGTTGTTCCATTAATCAACATCATTTTCAAGTTCTGTCATTATTTTATATTCATAATTTTCAAGGACTATCATTAACAGACTAATTTTTATTCAATTTCAGAAAACAATTGCAATCATTCCATTGATTATTTATGTCAGCGGAATAGTGGCTACTGCTACTTCAAAGCCTCTGAGTTACTTTTTTGGTTTAAAAGTAAGTGCACAGTTGATTTGTCTGTATGCCTTTTCCTTTCCTTGCAATATATACTCAATTTATTTTGGATTATGGCTCTTTATCTTTGTCTAGCATATACTTCATTTGTAAGTTTGACACAACAACCAAAACATTGGTTTTCAACTCTTACAAACTGATTTGTAATGCTCCAAAATAGTTTCATGTCATTCAAGTGAAGTATACTGTAAGTTCACCACAAAACGTTTCAGACGTCAATTTTTCTTAGACATTTCGACCTAGACTGACGACGTGATTCCTTGTATTCGTTCAACATCTATAATCTGTCGTTTTAATTTCACTCATACAAAGGACTCACGACCAAGCGGATTCTAAACAGGGACTAAAATCTTACGAAAAATCAGAAGAAACTTGAAACATCTTCAATCCTACGAACGTCGAAAGAAAATTCGAACGTCCCTTCGAACGTCACTTCGAACGTTGCTTCGCTTCGAGACGTCGAACTTTGAACTAAAAACCAATCAAACGCTACAAATAGGCACGTGGGTTGACCATATTAAGAAAGATGCGATCTGATTGGTCGCGCCGTGAACGCGGCGGACTTGGCCTAATTAGTCCGTGTATTGAAGCATAAGGACATAAGTCCCTCAACTGAAGCGATAACAACAACAACAACGAGAGTAAGTTAGAGGGACTTATGTAATGTAGTCTAATTTCGACCTTGGAACTTACAGAAGTTAATGTCTGAATATTCTTTACTCGAAATATTTAGCAATCTTTCTCATTATCCTTAAAAATATTCATTCAGAGGAAATTTCTGATAAGAATCCCTTTAAAAACTTAGAAGAAAGCATGATTAGCAAACTACAACTTTTTTGTTATAAAGCAAGAGACATGCAAGTCGTTCTTCAGTTTCATCCAAAATTTTATGAAGATGTGTCCAAAGATTTTTTGTCTGAAAATAGTTTGCACTAAATCTATTCCTTCGAAATGTTTGTATTTGAGCAACAACTGTAGGAAACATTTTAAGGATGTAGAGGGAAAACCCAAGCAGCTGTTAGTACGGAAAACATGCTCTATTGACACAGCTTGCCGTTATCAAAGACTGTATAACGAGGTCGTTCAAAAGTCCTTCCATTGCTTTGTTAGGTAAATTCTGCAAAAACTGACTCACAACACGCTCTGTAAGTCTACAAATCTGAAAACCTTTCAATAGCTTGTCAGAAAACCGAGGGGGGGCACTATTTATATTTTAGAGCCGGTGGATGACGTGATTGGGAACGGTGTCAATTTTCGTGATTTTGGTACATTGAATGGTATCGATTTTCCCAATTTCGGTATAATGACTGCCATTTGTTTTCACGATTTTGGAATGAAGAACAAATGAATAGACAATTTTCGAAACATTGATATAAGATCGGGTATAAATTTTGGAAAAATTGGCTGCAAGGAACGGTTATGTTTTTGAAGATTCACCCTAGGTCGCTCGCCCTCAACCAAAATCTGGTCAAGTGCCGCCTTGGTCAAAAATGGCCAAATCAGACTTCTGTCGTGGGATTTCGTATCTAGTTGCTCTATCAGGAATTAATTGGGTTCCATATTTTATCACCAGATTACATATTTTGTTGGATTGGTTCTAATCTTCGGGTCAAGGTAGGTAATCTGACAAGATTTCCCTTTGGTCGTAAGAAGATACCTTTACGAGGAAATATATATCATAACTGTAGGTGTCTGAAATTTCCTAAGCAATGGTCTGATTTGTCCGTATACGATTTTTCCACAAAGTAAAACTATTTTTTCATTACAAACAGTCACTTTCGTCGTTTCTTTTTATGACTCTTTCAATCAGCTAGAGCTCCTTATGGAATACACAGCCGTAAATGTTCGTTTTATGCAGGTTGAGATGTAGCTCTGTACCACTGTAGGTACTTGGTTTTAAGGTTTTAGAACACAAGTTATGCAAAACTTGTTAGAAGAAATTTGATTCAAACAGCCCTTGTATGCTTTGGGGGCTAGCTGAATAACTTTTTTATAACCCTTAATTTTCTGAAGATTTTATCGTCGAAACCGTACAGAACTGATCACATGCGTAATTGTTGATTTGCCTAAGTCTTCAAAATAAAAAGATATGGGAGGAGGTTTCTGGGGGTAACAAAACTATGGTTGCAAAGCACAGTTTGAGACCGCAGAAATGAAGAATCTTGTGGTGTGAAGGAAGAATTTGGTTTTAGAAGAAAATCTAATAATTGACGAGTGGAAAGATTTGCCAGGGAACCACACGACAACCAACTTCCTTCCCATGGCCTTTTGACAAAAGGCCATGGGGATGAGGTTTCACGACAACCTGAATAGGCTGTGCTCAGGGAGAAGTCGACCTCAAATTTGTACACTGAATTCATTCGCGTTTCTTCCTTTCCGGTCATTTCTGACCATTTGTAGTGACAGATAGCAGACGAAAATGTTCAACAAATTTCTTGTGTCATAACAAGATTTTCAATTTACGTATTGAATAAAATGTGTCCCAATTATTGATCGATTGATTGATTAAGATATCTAGATCCTGATTCTGTTGTTTCATTGCCATTACTTTTTTTATTTTATATATCATATAATCATATATATATTTCACATCAGTTTCTGGCTTTGGGTTCTTGGTGGATTACCTGCCGGTGTAAGTCAAGAAATCTATGCTGCCGCAGTCATACTTGGTTTTGGTTGTTCAACGTTATTGGTGACATCATTAGCGATGACTGCTGAATTAGTTGGAGATAACACTGTGAGTTGGCACCTCTGACTACATTCTTTTATTGAATTCTCAAATAACAGCTTTTTCGTCTCACAATTTTGAACCTTTGAAACATTTTCAGGGAATCATATTTTGTTGCAATGAGCATGGGTGCTGACTGTTGAGTTGCTTTTTCCCCTATTATCATCATCATCGTCATGATCATCATGATCATCATGATCATCATCATCATCATCATCATCATCACCATCATCATCATCATCATTATCATCATGATCATGATCATCATCATCATCATCATCATCATCATCATCATCATCATCATCATCATCATCATCATCATCATCATCATCATCATCATCATCATCATCATTGTTATCATTAATCTATTTCATGTTGGCTGAATTAAATCTTGCTAAATTACAGCTGAATTTCTTAGAATATTTCCCCATCATATTCCCTGCAGAAAGTCTTACTAATCTGGGAGTGGCACTGATTTAGTGAGCTGCTGGCCTTATTTCATGCAATTGGATCATATCGTATCCATGCCAAAAATCTGGGAAATTTATATAGAAAATTATAGCTGTCCTAGCCTGTCAATGTGCTTTATCAAGGAGCCGCAGAGTATGAAAAGGGGACGAAAAGCCTTAAAGCCTGTCGATAATCGTTGGTTTTCTTGGCAATCTTCGTTATCTTTTTGGTGCAATTTGGCCCAATTTGAACAGTCAGTTCTCTTCAATAGATACTGTGAAAATCACTTAGATATAAAGAAAAGACACACTTTGATACAAACGTTTACATGATTGAAATCTGTGTCGCTATTTCATGATTACAAGCAATTTGGCTTAAAAAATCGATTCGCAGTGCTTCCGAAATTGGTCTAGAATTTGACCAATTTTCGATGAACATATAAACTCTCAAATATTGAAGAAAGGCAGAACTTCTCTATTGATTAACAAAGGCTTCAAATTTTCATCCACCTGACAACTTTTTAAGTTAAGTTTACTGAAACATATTTGGATGTCCTTCAATAGAATTCTGAGTAATTTTTTATGTGTAATGTCATCTAATGCTAATTGATTTGCTATTTCCATGTTACTAATTTTTTATAATTCTCTCTAATCTTAGTGCACTGGTGCATTTATATACGGAGCAATGAGCTTCTTTGATAAGGTAGCCAATGGCACTGCAGTCATGGTTATACAGAAATTTCATCCCAGCTGTGACACAGTTCCTGGAGGGTAAGTGTTTTCATGTATTTTCGTACAAAAAGGGACGGGTGAGGGAATGGACGTGGTTGAAGCTGGCCCAGGCCAAGTTAACAATATACCCTACTGTGTTGATAGCTTTTACACCTGTCGTTTTATTTGTGAAAGTTGTAAGTTACATCCAGGTAAGTTTGAAATGTGCTTCTAAAGAATGCTTGATTTTTTTCTAACAACCTTTCCATTAACAGTCTGAAATCAAAAAGCTGTAGATATTGGTTCTTATTCGAATTTCCTTTCTTTGACAGATCTCATAGATGCCCGATATCAGCTCATTATTATCGTGTTGTGTTATCGTTTGTTCCTGGTGGAGCAGCAGTATTAGCAATGTTCATATTAGCAACTTTGGCGAAATCTAAGATCGGCTCTAAGAAAACTGGTAAGTTTGTGTACTTTGATTACGATCAAATAGACTGTATATCCTTGATGATAGAACGTAATTATCAAGTACAATCCTTCGTTTTTACACATGCTCGATAGTCAAGGAGATTCGTGAGCGACGCTGAAAAGAGAGGGGGCTTATTAGAAAGGAGGGAGCATATTCAAAAAGTCACACAACAAGGAAATGAATGATAGCTTGTTGCTTCTTCTACCCCATATTTTCGGAATCAACGCAATGTTACGAGTCTAATACACAAATACCCTCACCATATCAAAACTTGCATGCAAACTTGTTTAGCCAAATAGATAGAAAGTCTTTGTTAACCACTTTCATTTTATCTACATGGGGGGGGAGGGCTTCATAGAGAGGGGGCTCAGTCAATAGGATGGCTAAACAGAGGTTTTACAGTAGTCTGTGAGCCGCTTTGAAAGTAAAACAAACAAACAAACAAACAAAAAATGTTCGTAATGTAAGACGAAGAGTGGTAGTTTTTCACTGATAGAAGTGAAATTATTAATTATCTGTAACGCTCAAGAGCCATTGTCACCCTGTTTCCTCTGCAGGCACGTTGAAAATTTCAGACTGTTTGAAACCAAATTTGGTCAAAGTGGAAACCAGGGATCCTCACTGCAGTGGTTGAACTGAACTGAAACTGATAAGTTTTATTACGTCAGGGGCTCTGTGAAGAGCTTATATTAACTTACGTTAGTATTTAAAAGTGAAGAAACCATACCAGAATGTTCCTTCGTTGTTTCTTTGTTGATTACTCCCTCGGCTTTGCGTTTCAAACGACATAAGTGGCATGTTTTCTCCACTTCAAATTCAACGAATCCATCATGGCAGCCATTTGTAATTCCGAAAACTAAACCGAAGCCCGGACCCAGTTTTAAAATGCGCTTCCGGTCCAGCCTCACTTCGCCTTTGTAGTTTCGAAATTACAAATGGCAGCCTGACAGATTTGTGGAATTAGAAGTGGAGAAAACATGCCATTTATGTCGTTTGAACAGAAATACCAAGAGATTAATCAGCAAAGAAACAGCGAAGGAACATTGTGGTATGGGTTTTTCACTTTCAAATACTAATATGAGTCAATAGAAGCTCTTCACAGAGCCCTTGCGGTAGTCAAACTGCTGCATTAGTTCAGCTACTACACTTTTAATGAATGGTTTCCGTTTAGGCCAACTTAAATATCTTTGTTTTCCATTGAAATTTTACAAGAATAGTACGGTACCGCTTGTGACTCTGCGAAACACAGCAAAAACGATAGTACATGGAGCAATAGACTAGGACACACCCGCGGCAATGACATTAGAGGAAACAGAAACTACCGGATAAATCAGGAAAGATGTACCATCTGCCCGCAAAGAAGCACCCCCTGCGGGCACCCCAAAAGCCATCCAACCGATTAACATTTGTGGGTAAAATTTATCGATGATTATCGATAGCAGTTCTCATGGACTGACGGGGCTACCGTGCCTAAATAAGTAAAAATGAATAAATGAATGAGAATGACTGAATGAAATGATTTTGAGACTGTCTCAGATTGTGGCGTGCTCGCAAAGGATCGTGGTTGACAGTGACTCCTTAAGTTCGTTGTTTATTAATCTGTGACATGCCTCTACTTTGTAGCAAAGCCAACATGCAACTCTGGCAAATCTATAAACTACGGAAGCACGGATGGGTGTAGTAACAATGTGGATAGGGACGATAAACACAACCCGTACTTAACAAGCAACGGAGACATTCCAAGCCATGCAGCATTCCTGGGTGATCACTATGATACCGAAGATGACAGCTATGCTAGTCCCAAAGACAGGGAGCTTGCAGTTTGTGCTGAAGGCTGTAGATGCAGAATATGTCTTGACGAAGAAAAGGAGGCAAGAGAGTTGTATGTTTGCCCAGAGAACTGTAGATGTAAAATTTGTGAAAATGCTGAGACTGAGGCATTAGCCAAATCCAATGGATCTATACAGAGTGGTAAATTATCAAGAAATGCTATTAGTACCTGATATTCGTATACTCTTAGATTTAGACTACGTTCACACGATGCCGGCACATTTTTGAAACGGTGAAATATGTTACGGTAGCGGAATTCGAGCTAGCGTTCACATGATGCTGGAACGATGTGAAAACGGTACGAAATTTGACGGTAAAAATGTCATTCAAGACTTTGACGCCAAGGAAATTTATCTACACCCTAAGAATCGATCAGTTTCGATCCTAAGTGTCGAAAAATGCAATGTTTTCATCATTTTCGAGTGTTCACACGATGCCGTGTCCAAAGTGTGCCGGTTAGAGTTCCGTTTTCAAAGTCTACTGTTTCAAAAAGCTACCAGCAAAAAGTGTATTGTTTTCGTGTGAACGGGAGGCCTATCCGTCACATTTTTGAACGTTTTCAAAATGTGCCAGCATCGTGTGAGTGTAGTCTTAGCAATGATTTGTTTTTGACGGTTGTGGAAGAGGATGCATAAGATAGCTTGCCAAAAGCAATGATGCTTTCGTCGCAAGGCCGGCAAATAACAGCAGATGCATTTGATATCTAGATATTTTCTATTGATTTGAAGTCCGTAAGATTAGCCAATGCAATCACACCTTTCATGCCGTTTATGATTTGGGAGATGCGTCTGGATTCCAGGGCACAAGTCTCGAATTCAAGATAGTCTATGACCATGAAAACCACATAAAAGAACCTAGGTTTTTCTTGGGCAGCCGGAATAGGTTCGTAATTAAATGGCTGCTATTCTAAGTTCCAGCCTACAAGGTTCCTAAAAGGTTCTTATTTATATATGGGTTATATACAGTGCCCGCCTTGCACATACAAATGCTGGTTTTCAGTGCAAGAATTCTGATGACTGTTTGAGAATTCTTGAGAAAATTTTCAGGTAGGATTCCTGTTTAAAAATCTTTTGTACCACTGACGAATTCTGATCATGATGTCAAGAATTCTTGAAAATTCCAAGGAATTCTGAGGACAGGAAATCTATTATATGAGAGCCTCTCTCAGTTTCAGCCTCTGGGGGGAGGGGGTACTTATTCAGGGGGTTTAAAAGATTAGATTTCAAGCTCTTTGCAGAATTTCTCTTCAGGAATTGAAATGGACCAATCTGTTAACGTCGTGATGATCTCATTCAAGTGACCCAAGGTCTGTATTAGTATCTGCTGACTAGGGAGCTGACTCTAGACCTAGGCATGGGGAACTAGACACTGCACTCGGCGTATTGATTATGCTGTTTATGAATTAAAATGTGAAACTTATTTGAGTTTGGAAGAAGCAATTACTTATTCAAAACCTCTGTATTATTTCAAAATTCGGTGCTCCTTACACGAAGTGAGATTTACAGACATTTTCCCTGTTCCTGCTACGAAGTTAGGTTGAATGCAATGCAGACTTCGTTACGTTTCAATGAAGTAAACTTTAACAGTTCTCTGCAGACCTGGCCATTTCTAATATTTTAGAACTGATTCTTATTTCAACTTTAGAGTTATCACAGCTCCACAAAAGTGCACATGGAAACTGGTTGAATTGAGAACAATGAACATGATCCTCGTAATTTCATGGTCCTACAGCTGATCGAAATCTTTGTTCTCTCCGTGGGTGTTTTTGGTTTAAGATCACTAATTTTCAATATCAGTGGGAAGGTTTTATCAGTTTTTGATCATTTTTCATGACAATCTAGCTTTCTTGAGGAGATGTGAGTCTTGTTTGAGCCCCGAAAACATAAAAGCGTCAAGCAGAATTTTACTTTAGGCCTGCCATTTAACAGCAGAATGACAACGTTGATCATCGACCCTTCACACAACCGAGCTTTCTGTGCACTTGTGTCACGTGTAAATTTTGTAAAGAAGATGATGAATTTTAACTAAAATTGATATCACGATTGCTTGGATGTTAGAAGTATGCAAAGGTGTTTATAGCTTAATCACTGTTGCTGATCCAGTTGTTTAACAACTTGTGGAAAATTTTCATGTTTCAGAAAGAACGTAGCCTGCGTGCAGACAATACATAAGGAAAAGGTATAGTCTGCGCAACGCCGCTCAATATTGCGTATTGTATGAGTCAGCATTTCATTTCAATACAGTTTCAATGGCCCATTATACTTAGCGTCTATGCTTTGTCTAACGTAGGGTACTTAAAATTCCAGAGTATTGCGATGTTAATGTAATGTGCTTAGAGAACAAAGGGAAACCTGACATTCAACCACATGATAGCCGTTCTCAAATCTGATTGCTTCCTCCTTTCGCAGGAAAGCGATGTTATTGGCTGTTACAACAATACTTTCTCTTTGTTATCAAATAAATGCTGAAGCAAGCATTACACAAAAGTGAGTGGCGTAACGCAGACTATACATTTTTCTCCGGTATAGTCTGCACGCAGGCTAGAAAGAACGCATCCCATTTTTAATTTGAAATCTTAAAAAATTGCCAAAATGTAAGTGCATGTAATATATACCATCTGAAAGTGCAATCTTTCTTCTTTCTAATTATATGCATTTTGGATACCTTTATGGAATAATTTATCATTTAATTTACATTTTAGTAAGTGCGGCCAATTATAAATGCAGCATCCTTCAAAAGCAAACAGTGACATTTTGAGTACTACTTTACTTGGTTACCATTAAAAGTTAACTTTTAATCGAGATGTTTAAAGTAAAATCCTTTGAGATCGGTCTATTACTTGAATTTCACAATCATACAATTGGTTGAAGTTCTGTTCTTGTTTTTTGGTAGTAATTTGCGTTTCGATCCCGGGGGGGGTACTTAGAATATTTGTCCAAGGGGGATGTGCCGTTTTTCAGGGTATCGTTTTCGCCTATTTTTTCTAGAACAGGGTATCAAAAGAAAGCAAATTTTCTGGAGCAGGTTGTCAAAACATATCAAAAGAGGAAATTTTGTTACAACGGGTTATTATTTAGTTAAATTTTTGTGTTTTTGAGTATACTTTTCACCGATTTTTCTAGAACAGGGTATCATTTGAAGGCAAAAATTCTGGAGCAGGGTGAAAATTTTTTTTTTCGTGGGCACATCCCCGTACAAATTTAGGTCAAGTACCCCCTCCGGGGTTTCGATTGAAAAAACTGTTGATAAGTGTTTTTCGTTGCACCTAGAAGGCGATGACATAAAAATTCCAAATTCATACATATTCATACAATTTTCAAAAATACTCGTAGGTTTCTTTGAGACGTGCTGAGGTAGTTGTAGATAAAATCATTTCACGATAGTTATTAATAGATTCCACGTGGTTTATACACTGCCAAAACTCCCTTTTATGTTTCTGGTAGCAGCTTAATTTTGGAGTGTTTAGATTGTGAAATACTGAAATATTGTTTTCTTGTATTTGGCGAGAAAAGATTTAGCATTTAGCGTTTGGATGATAGTTTTTCGAATCATGCATAGTTTTAAATTTCCTTTGAGTAGTTGTAATCGCGTTATACATGGTGTTTCAGAAAAATGCAACCCACTTTCATTCGAGTTTCTTCAGGAAATGATAGAATTTGAATCAGTATAAGGTATACCATCTGAAAGTTCAATCTCTCTTCTTTCCAATGATATCCAGGTTGAGTGGATTAATTGAATTTTTCTTTGCTGAATTGATGTTTTTGTAAGTATGGCCTATTTTAGATGCTGGAAAGTGATGGTGCATTGACCGAGACGATAATCCACTTTTGTGAGGGCATATTTTATCATTATCTACAAATGGATGTCGTGAGGAAGAAATTGTCTTTTTCTCTCCTCAAGGCATCACAAGTGCTTCTAGGCCTGAAATACTTCGAAGAAACTTTTGCATTACTTTTACCAGAAAAATGGGGCTTATTTTGCGTTTGCAGGATGCTGCATTTGAAATTGGGCATACTTTATAAAATATAAATCAAATGATAAATAATTCCATAAAGGTGTCCAAACTGCATATAGTTAGAAAGAAGAAAGATTGTACTTTCAGATGGTACACATTACATGTACTCAAATGTTAGCAATTTTTTAAGGTTTCAAATTATAGTTGGGTTGCATTTTTTCTAAAACACCCTGAATGACATCATCATTGAGTGTTTGATTTTCTTTAATTTTTAGTAACTTCCAGTTTTAATTCAAATTTTCTTTGAATTTACGGCAAAGGAAATTCTGCTAGCATGGGAACTGGTTGGAATTAATCAGATTTTTGTAGACTGTAATTTAACCTTTGAATTCTTTTGAATTTTAAGTATGTTATCATGAAGATGTTTGTTTTGCAAATTTCTGTTTCTTTTGTTTTCTGGCTCTAGATTTTGCATACGACGTTTTGCACAGAGACCGATACGACGACTGAAGCCGGTGTTTTTCCACTTGGAGACCTTTTCGCTCGGAGCGTACTGTTTTGGAGTATAAATGTGACTGTGCCTTTTGCAAAACAAGCTATTAAATTTGCATGCAAAGCGAAACAAATTCAAAACTTGAGTTCTGCAGTTGTTGAAATCCTGGCCGCTGTTGACAAACTCAGCATAATTGATGACCTGGAAATGCTTGAAATTATCATAAAAGTTGGTATTTCGTGAGAAACTCTTTGAGAAACTTTTTGTCGCAGACTGCTAGCAAGTTAAGAAACTTCAGGACTGGGAAAAAGATTTGAGCAACCAGGAAGTTCCTAGCAGAATTTTAGTTTATTTTCACTTGCTTCCTGTATCATATGACGTAATTTTTAAACATTGGAAGAGCTCGAAAATCTTAATTTTGAAATGTTCACGAGGTGCTAGCCTGTGTGCACGCGTATTTTTATGAGGAACTTTGGGCAAGAATCCCACTCCAAGATTAAAAGATAAATCAAAAAACGCCAGTGCTCCACTACACATAAGTTGTTCAGTGTGATCATATGCGCAGTATGTTCGAGTACGTTTGGCATCGAGAATGTTCACAATGTTTGAATAGAATGTTCAATGTTCGATGATTTATGTTGATTTATGTTTGCTTCTTGCTTCACTTGCAAAAGAGGCTCCTGGTCAAGTGCAGACCAAACGAAACCGAAGCTGACGGCGAACAGAGAGGCGAAGCAATACAGATCTTTGTCCAACTTGGAACTTTCCTTGCAAAGACTCTTGGCTATATGAATAGAAAGAATTGATGCCATAAAAGGGAAGAATATTTAGTAAAGGAAGTGGCAGGAGTTACCTGAAGCCTTAGAGATTTATTGGAAGAAATAAATTGGAGTTCAGTCGCTATCTTAGGGCATTTTTTTTCTCCCTCGATCGTCATCTCCCCATTGGACTGGATCCGATATATTTGCGGACAAGATTTTCAGTATTTCGCAACCCAGCTAGAAGTTTCCATCAAAGAGGATGGTAAGCATGATAGTTTATGCCTAAGGTGAAAGATGTGCCAGTCATTCTTCGAATAAAATAGCATATAAAAAGGTGAAGTTACGGTGATGATGTTCCTGTGTGGAAAGTATGGCGCTTTTGCACACCCAATTAAGCCTGAACTGGGCTTAACCTTGTCCTTTGATTATTCTGGCTCCAAAGTCAGAGGGTTGTCCCCATTGCTCCACAACATCAAGGTGCAGGTGCATAGATCATACCACAGTGTGTACCAGAGTAAAATTGATGTGACAAAAATTCTATTGATTAAATGCTGGAAAATGGCTTTGTTTTGTTGATTTCACACATTTGTCTTGTGATCATATTTCTACACATAAAATTTTCATTTCAGGCAGGAGATTTTCTGAAAGGTCTGCCATCATTCAACAAGGAAAATTTTACAAGATTCAATGCAGATGGGGTTCAAGCAAAAAGTACTGTAAGTGTTGCAGCTAGATCCAGCTGGTCTTTGGACTTGCTCCCGTTTGAAAAGTTTGTATTTGCACAAGATTTGTAAATGGAAGGACACAGCAGCAAAGGTGGAGCAACCACTGCCCTGCGGTGTAGTAATTTATCTTAATGGGTATCCTCTTTTCCATTTGCTTTTAGTAAAACTTGTTTAAGGTTCCTTTATTTCTATCTGCAAAATTTCTCCCATCCCCATTTTATACAAGGTGTGCCAAATGAGTTCAAGTATTTCAAAAATTGTATTACTTGGGTTACTTGATGGAGTTGAATTGTATTACTTGGAGTGTCAAAAATGGCCTTCCATTACCACCTTTTCAACTGCGATGAACTTTGACCTCAACAAAAATCACAACTTGTAATGAAGTTTTGACCCTGACCTGATCAACTGTCATTTACTCAAGATTTCTTACTGACAATGAAAACATACAGTACATATTAATTTTTATTGTATGGGCTGCAATATTGTATTGTTGCCCACGCGGAATCGCGATAGTCTGCCGCGGGAAGGTAAGCCTGTTTGAGATATCAGTACGAAAATGCGTCAGCAAAATTTTCCACCACTTTGTATTATGAGGTAAAACAATTCAGGTCTTTGTTCTAACGTTTTCATGATATCCAGAGCTCAATAACAATCGATTTCATGACAATCGATATTGTACTAGTCAACGTACTTGTCTGGGTCTTCACAAAGCTTCTGTTTTCTTGAATTGCCACGCAGGCTTAAAGATTTTGTTGTTTTGATATTATTGATGTGTAAATGGCTTTGACATTTTGATTGGGGATTTTTTTACCATGCAGGCTTCAATGAGAGAACTCTGCCAGGAAGTTCACGTGGGTATGCAAGGGGCAAAGGCAGACTTATTACAAATGACGAAATAGACATGGGGCAAGTCTGGCAAGGGCAGAGCCAGTGTTCTGGCTGCGAATTGAGCAGGCAGGTTAAGTTAGGCCAAGCCAAAATTCTAGGTATTAGTATCTCCCTGCTGAATCTATCGAGGAGCTTGGTCTTCCACCATGCAAGGGTATTTTTCGCTGTCTGTGGTCTCATGAAAATTTCAAAACAAAGTTTTAAGCAGTGTTACAATGTTTTCCTAAATGAGTTTCAGGCTCCCACTGAAGCAATGAAGCGTGGGCATTAGTTAGCGATAGCTATTTCTAGTTTAATGATAAAAATGATATTTCAGCCAATTAAAATGATGTTACACATACAACATTTGGACACACCAGGGAACAAAGAATGTTGCAGACCTGACCTACAGCATTTGGGATACATATGTAGCACAAAAGATGTTGCAGAAATACAATATACTGTATGGAGCATATGAGTGAATCAAGTTTTGCTTTATTGTAGAAAAAGAATTTTACAATATGATCTTTCTCAAACTTTATGAGCAAGAAACATAAAATTTGATTTTACAAAAGTTTTTTTGTGGCAAAATGCATTATATAATTTTTTATTGTCATTGATTGATAAAAATTTTTTATACAGTCAAAGAGGCCAGCAGTTTACATTCAGTTTGAAGAGGAACAACAAGTCAAACCACAGGGTAACTAGAAATTTTTATCAATAATAAACTGTCAATACATTGCCAGAAAATATCTACAGTAGGAGTAAAGAAACAAAGGATTAATAGTGGCCATTAAGTTTGAAATTTGCCATTCAAAGACTCGAAAAAAGTTACCCATTAATTTGGTTGTTGTGTAAAGTGGACTATTTGTGAGATGTTGAAAGATTTGATGCCCAAATCACGTCTTATGCGTTCATTATTCTTAACCTTTCAAATCATTTCATTTCAATAACCAAACCACATTTAATAAAACCAACATTGTGACAGTTGTTTCCAAATTCCTACCAATTAAGCGTAAAATCTTTAGAAAACATCTTTTTTGAAAAGTGCCTTCAGATATCACTGAATTTAGAAATGTGCCTGTGAGTAGCTCTTGCATGCTTGTGTACTTTGATGATGCCTGTTGCTGCGGAAAGCACTCTACTTTTCATTATGGTTGTCAGGACATGTTTAATTTTTTGAGAATTTTTTACAACTCTCAGAGTCATAGTTTTTTGCATGTTTGTTCTCCAACCCTCAGATTGATTCAGTTTCCTATAGGAATTACAAATTATAACTTCATTTAGGTGAGATTTCCTCTTTCAGTTATAATCACAGACAAGACAAACATTTTGTTACGGTATCTTCGGCAGCAGTCTGATGTAAAGGTGGGAATTTTTAGTCTGTTGATTTTGCAAGCTAGATTTGATATTATCTGCCGTATAGTTTTGTTGGTATTTTGATTCAATTTGTTCTCTAATACTTTAATTTGAATAACATTCCTAAAAGGGCATGTAGTGGTTAATTTTGTAATTCTAAAAGTCAAGCTTCCTCACATCACAAAGCAATTTGCGTGCCTAAAGTATATATTTCACACCTCTCGGTGTCCTCAGTCAAGTCAAGATAAACAGAAAGAGCAAAACATGAGTTCAGGAAAGCAGATTGCTTTGTATTGTAATGTGGGAGAGCTCAGTCTTTTGTTTCGCTGAATTCACCCATGCTAAAAGTGACATCTCATCCTGAAATTGGTCAGTTCATTCCTGATGACCGAAGTAAACAGTTGCTTTACTAATTAATGACTGATATCAAAGGAGATTGTGTTGCAGGAACCAGACCCAATTTGAAATTAGAAGGATTCTCAGTTTGCAAGTCATTCAGTTCTTTATTAAACTGCACAAAGAGGGGAAAGGAACTCTTTTCATTTCATGTCTTGTGGTCCGAAATTCTAATACAGTTGAAATAAACCCATTTCTCTGGGAAAAGTACTTGAAAAGACCTACTAAAAACAACTTTCTCTTGAAGCTGTGCTTACGTGATATACTGGTACGATTTGAAAATGGTGAAAAATGTGGCAGTAGTAATAAGTTAGCTAGCGTTCACATAATACTGGCACAATTTGAAAACAATAGGACCTTGGTAGTTATAAACTTTCTGCAATCGCCCCAAAATTTATTTTCATATTCTAAAGTTCTCACATGCCGTCATTTCAAAATGTGGCACTTTGAGTTCAGCTTTCAAAATCTACCATTTCAAAGATCTGCTGGCAAAAATTTGTTGTTTTCAAAAAACAACAAAAATGTGTTGTTTTCGTGTAAATTGGAGGCTGATCTACAGTATTTTTCGCCATTTTCAAATTGTAAAAGTGTTCTGTTCTCTATGTGGCCATGTGCAGGTTTGTGGATTTCTTTGGCATGCATTCAAAGCTTAGTTAAGCTTGCTTTCTTCTTGTATATCGTAGAATTTGCAACAAAAACGACAGTTGAGCTCATCGGACACATCCATCAGTCCATCAAGAAAAGTAGCAAGAATGGCGTCAACATCAAATGAAGACAGATCAACAGAGAATGACTGAATTTCAGAACTAGTCAAAAATGGTAAATTAGTTCATCTTAGGAAAATATTTTAGTAATGTTTTCGTTCAAATTTGAATCTGTTATGAAAAAGCACATGCAGAATTAGGAGATCTGATGCTGTGAATTGCTTGCATGTTAAGGCTATCAAACTGCTTGCAAAATTGAGCACCTATACATGTTTTCCAGCTTGTGAAAGTATGGGCTCGAATCTTTGCCAAAGCTTAAAATGAAGTGTGTAAAATGATAAATCCTAATTTTTTAGCAGAAAATTTATAAATGCTGCAACTCTTGAAATAATGATGTTACCAAAATTTCTCTTTCTTGAATTATGGTGAACAACCATCGGTCCACTTTCCATCTATTCAGTAGAAAGAATTGGGCAATAGCGTTTTACATATTTAGTTTTACGATTTTCCAAAGATTGAGCTCTATGCTGCTTTTGAAACGATAATTCTGTGCTAACGTATCCACGTTTAAAGGGCTACGAAAAGTCAGATAATGCAGGGGGCCAGCTGCGGAGCTTTGAACTATCCCAATGTTAAGTTGGAGTTTCTGACTTTTCTAATCTTATCCCTGCAGCTGCAAGAGTTTTGAATGATTTTGCAAAAACTGTGATAGAAAATACGTAAATTTCAGGCAAGACTCAATATTAAATTTTCAGAAAGCACGAGATTTCTCAAAGCTCTGAAGAAATTCGTCAATGAAAAATGCATTCCTGTTGTACGAGGAACCAACACACTTCAAGAATTCTTGTCCGTTAACCAAACATGATTGTTGTTTGCTCAAATTAGGCTTGTCCTCAATGAACCGCAAACATTACACAGTGTCAAGAAGTTGCTGTGAAGGTAAAATTTGCCTAACCCATTGAAAAATTTAACTTGTTCATTAATTCTTCATCGTTTTGTCGTCCTTCAAAAATTTGCACAATGATTGAGAGATGCTTTTTTCAAGTCCCAAGTCCTGGTTGAGTTAAAATTGTACCTATATCCTTTTTGATGCAGGGAATAGTTTAAGCGACACTTTTTGGTAAATGTGAATCGCTCTTCACACTTTTGACTAGGACGGGTTTTTCGAAGTCCTTGGTTAATCTCACTGTCCGGCCTTAAAGGGCCCTGTGCAACGTCACTGCTTTCCGACTACAAATATGCCTTGTTACCCTGTGATTGATAATTTCTGATAATCAGAAAATAAGATGGCTTCCTCGAGGCAGGAATCTCCTGAACTATGTCCGAGAATAAAGTTGGAAGACTAAGTCGCAGTGAACCTCGACATGTATTTTACTTCAACAAGCCTACATATGAAGTTTGGACAAGACCGAAGTCGAAAGTTTCTCGAAGTAGTGGCGAGAAGTCGCTTTCGAGCAACGAAATTGCTCTGTGGCTGTTGCAGAGCTACGAGACTCGCTTCACGGATTCGTGTACTCGATGTGCGAAGATAAACAGTGAAAACATTAACGATCACGCCGATGGCATCAAGGAAAACAGTCTGGATGGTGATGTGCACAGTCGTTCTGTGGCAAGTTTTTGTTCAGGAAGCACTGCGCGCCCGCAAAGCACTGACGTTGCACAGGCCCCTTTAAATGCTAGGCTCCCAGTGGTCAATGATGTATTAATTTATGCTGAATATACTTTGTTTCGTTCATTGCGCATCTCTTGTGTAATTATAATTGTTTATTAATTAAGAATATCGTTAGTATTCTTATTTCTGTAGTTGTATTTTGGTATTAAAATGTGAAATAGAAGTAGCAATAATCAGACAAGAAAACGTAACGCATTCTATTTTGTTCGTTGTTGCTTTGTTTTCTTTCTATGCTGATTTTAGAGCTGCCGGGTAAGTCAGAAATGCAATATCTGTTTGAATGTCTACAGTTACTTGAAAATCAGACAGTAAGGCCCCGTTCACACTGCTCCGTTTTTGTTAGCATTCGTTTTTGTTGCATCGAAGCTACCCGTTCACACTGCTCCGTTTTTGTACAAAAACTGAGAGAAAAACAGTTGTTTTTGTGCGTTCACACTGATCTACCTGATAACAAAAACGCAGCGAAAAACATCCGTTTTTGCGCGTTCACATTGCTCCGTTTTTGTGAAACCCATTGTTGAATATTGGAGCGTTTTGAAAAACCTCCGTTTTTGTGGATATCCACTTTTGATAGCGTTTTCAAAAACCTCCGTTTTTGTGGCGTTTTTCTGCGGATCAGTGTGAACACTATCACAAAAAAACGGAGGTTTTTTCTCCGTTTTTGTAGAAAAACGGAGCAGTGTGAACGGGGCCTAAGTTTAATGAGTGATATATGAAGTAGTCAACATGCTTCGACTGAAGACGAAATTTTGAAAACGGAGAAAAATGTGACGAATAGGCCTCCCGTTCTAACGAAACGGCAAACAGCAATTATTTGTTCCTGCCCGTGACGCTTAAAAAATTTACTGCTGATACTTTTGCAGCTGCGAGGATATAATGCGTTGTCAACGTAACGTTGTCAATGCCCAATTTTGCTTAGCAGTCCAATGTTCGTTGCATACATAAACATAACTAATGACCCTACAGCTACTGGTAGTACCCATTCATAATCTTTCTCAGTTCCATCGGCTGTTGACGAGCTTGAGGTCCCTGTAAATTGAAATACCGTTTGAAATAATACGAATAAATCAAAGGAACATGCATTCGCTCTATTACATGAGCCGTCGCTTTTCCACATATACGTCACTATAATTAGTACCTTTACCATAAAAAGTTTCGATGAAATGGTTAACATTACGGACATTTAATGGGCACAAGAAGTCATAATCACCGACATTTTCATTACTATGCAGAAGTAAAATAAAATTTATGTCAAAGATTTTGTTGGCATTGCTAGATTTTGTTGGTACAAAAACTCCTAAGTACATGGATCCTTGTTTTGCGTAGTTCACTGTGCACTCTATATCCCTAGAATTGGCATAAGGTGGCAATGTTATCATCTTCCCTTGAACTTCAAATTAGCATCAAAGGAGAGGGCGACGAAAATATTGGCTGACCCAAAAAAATTCATAAGGTGGATAGTGCCTAACTTCCAGAAAGCAAATGTTATTAATAAAAACAAGGTACCAGTGTGTAGCTGAAAGGCTTGGCTATCTTTTGAGATGTAGCTTAGTCAGTTTAAGCTTTAATTACCATACAAAAAATTGGGTAATTCACTCTTTTCTGAGACTTTCCAGTGACCCAGTTTGTGGTTTGGAAGGAGAAAAACACATAATTCCAAATTTCTTTAGGAGCATTAAATTGGAACTAGGAGAAGAGATCAATCAATTTAAAAACAAAAGATTTTCCCCAGTCCACTGCATATCCATTGTTGTTGAAAAGGATGGCCATTGTTTCACCTAGAATGAGACATGTGGCTTCTAAAATTTTCGTTGAATCTTGTTTTCGGTGGGTATTCACAGCTTAGAACAGCATGCAGCATCTCAGAGAATAGCCACGACTAAACTTTCAAGCAAAGCCTTCGTCAAAAGGTCTAGATTACTGAGAGCTAGTTGTGATCTAGCCTGTGAAGTACTTTTCTGGATCAGCCGGTAGGGTGACGGAACTCTACACTATACTTAATTATTTCATACTGTACCTGTGGATCCTTTGCCATTATCCGCTTTTTCTTCTGGAAAATATTTCGCTAAAATTCTGCTGACATATTTGACCAAATTTTCACAAGCTTTCACGTGATTCTGTAATTTGGTGCTTGCTAGGTTAGCTTTTACCAGTGGTGCTAGATAAGCGAACAGGAGGGCATCGAAGCTCGTCGGCCTGAGAAAAAATTCAGAAAGAAATTTCAGATAAATAAACCTTTTCAATTAACGGCCTCAGTTTGGAAATTTTTGAAAATTTCTTTATACGAAATTTCTGACCACGGATTTGGATTCAGCACCCCAAGTTTAGTCTAACTGCAAATTTTCATGTTCCTAGAGTATGCGATTTCGATTTTATGGCGATAATAAATTTGAGAATTTATATGGGATTTGACCGTGAAAATCGTTCGGGGGTGTAACTTTAGACCCTCAGTCATTATTCACGGTCAAAGCCCTTATAAATTTTCAAATTTCTTATCCTCATATAATTAAACTCGTTAACACTAAGGTCATGAAAATTTCGTATAAGACTAAAATTAGGACAGTCCTTCTGAATGTAAAGATGGGGTCAGAAATTTCATATGACACAGATAAGAAAATTTTGAGAATTCCAAAACGAGGCGGCATAGTTGAAAAGGTATATTGTTTCATTTATTCATAACACATAAATGTGAGATTAAAGGCTCAAATCATTAGAAGGGTGGGTGTAAAATTTAATTACCTTTTTCTTTGAATTAAAGTGCCTGAAAGGAACTGAAGGTAAATTGCTGTAAATTTGCCGTGGCAATTGTTGATACCTTAGTTAATTTCCAAATAGCAGCATTTATCAATTCCGAGGCTTTGATGTCATTAAATTTCTAAATCCTTAACCAGAATAGATACAGATTTCTGCTTGCCACCATATCATAGATCTTTATACACTATGGTTTTCTTCAAGATTGCATCAATCTTTCTCATGTTTAAGATTTACAATGAGTTAATAAAGCTACCACAAAATTTTCATGGGTCATAAAAATGGTTGACTTGCTACAAGTCTCTCTCGCGGAAAAAACAGGAGAAGGAAAAAAAGCGAGAGAGACTTGTAATACTTGGCATGCTCATTAATATTCATGAGCTAGAGCTATCGAGCCTTGCTTCCATTTTCAAAATGACGAGGTTGTTGTCAACTGTTTCCTCGAAGCTTGAGTTGGCCATTGTCAAAGAACATCGCAGAGCCTCGCTCTATTGTATCATTGTCCTTTCTAAGCATATGATTGGATATTGGTTTTTTGTAAAAGGGTACCGACTGGACAGAATCCTGTCCAGCCAATGACCCAAGCTAACAAGTATTACAAGGAGAGAGACTGTAGCAAGTCCATGAAAATGGCGACAAAGGCCAACCAAGAGACGACACGTGCAAGGAATGCTGGATGAAACAGACCAATAGCTTTGTGAACATATCTTGTGTCCTGAAGAAAAAATCTTTTTCGCGCATTCAACGAAACAGAAGACAATTCTTCTTGGTATTCAAGATTGACGCATTTTGATAATTCATTCGATAATGACACAAAAATACACTGACCTGTCGCCGAAGAAATATGCTTTGTCTCCTAATTGAGATGATAACAGGTTGATGCAGTCCACTGCTTCTAAGTGTAGCTGAAAGAAATATGTCGTTGTCTCGTCATTCTGTAAGGTCCAGGTCCACTGTAAAATGCGGTACTTGCGGAAAGATTTGATAGGCAAAATCAAAATCCACCTTCGTTCCCCTCGGTATTGGATCAATTACTCAATTCAAAACCCCGTGAATTTTCCAGTAAAGCCTCTGAAGATGCTAAATTTCTAAAAATGGTCAAAATAGATTGTAATTACTAATTATTCTAAACATGTTTCCTTCAATGAGCTTCAGGCACTAAGCGGAGTCTAAAAGTTTGAAACTATTATTAGTTAAAAATCTTCAAAAGTAAATTTATGAAATCCGACTGAAACATCAACTGTTCATCTAAGGTCCCGTTCACATAGGAACGCAATCGTTCCATTCCATATCGCTCCGCACTGAAAGATGGAACGCTCAGGTGTTGCATTCACAGGGAAACGCTTTGAATAATATTGTTCCGTTCGAAAAATTTGAAGGATAAAACAGTGATACAAAAAGTGGAAAGATACGCAATAGTTTCATCGCTTTCCTATGTAGACAGGCAATCGAGTGCAGAACTGGCAGAAGTGGTCCAAAATATGGAACCAGACAATGCGCAGGTGTTTTTGTTGCTGAAAATAACGGTAGCAACCGAAGAAACAATTGTACGGCACGATTTAGTTCCCTGTGAACAGAAGGAAAAACAAATATGCAGTCGTTCCGTTCCCGTGCTAACATTCTAATTTTGCGTTTCAGAAACTGGAACGAAGATAGAACGGAATGATTGCGTTCCCGTGTGAGCGGTGCCAAAATGATGTAAGTGATGTCAGCCCCCTAATTCAAAGACCCATGCTTTAAACAAAGTTGAAAAATTGTAAAAAGTACATAAAGAATGTATAAATAAGTACTTCTTCCCCAATGACATCACTTGTTTTATCAGCATGTAGTTTAGTTCCATTTATGTAGTCAAGTGCATCATTGTATATTCTACCAGGAACAATAAAGTTGAGAGGAAAGATGCATTTCTTTGCATAAAGTGGCCTTGAGAATTCGGTAAAATTTCTGCTGTCCATCCACAGACAATACATCTATGCAGAAGGGAAAGAGAAGGTTGTAAAAATGTACCATGTGACCCAAATTTCAGAATGCGACAAATTTGACAGCAGTTCATGTGTGCAAGACCTGTATTGGAGTAAAAATCTGGATGGATAGAAAGACATTATACAGTATGTTTTGAAACAGCGGAACTGTTTCAATGTCATTTTCCTATGCTGCAAAACATTGTAGATACTAAATATTTCAGACTACAAAGATTTTGAACATCATGGTTTTTGTATGTATGAAATAACTGAGACATTAACATCTAAAATCTTTGGCATTTGATGTAGTTTTTTTCATACACAATAATGAAAAAAAGAATATAACACCATGATTTAAGACGATTCAACTTACCACATATGGATGAATCTTGTCCAAAACAAGTGCCTTCAAAGCAACCACATTTGCATATTGCTCAGGTGTCAAGCCAACATCAGGTTGATACGTCTTGAAATTGATAGCAGAAGGTTATTGAAAATGATGAGAAAAAACATTTTTTGCAATTTGCATAAACAACAAGGTTTCAAAATTTGGGGTAATAATAATAACATAATAATTATAATAATACGAATCTTTATACAGGAATTGACACTTCAACATGTAATGCTGTTATCAACGTGTGTCCTGATTAAATTAAATGGAAAAAAGGAAAACAGTAAAAACCTAACCTACTATGAAAATCTCCAAAAATTTACGTTGATATTAATTGAGCTACTTACAACGGCGATAAAAATATATTAGATGTGAATTTAAAACTGTTCAACTAAAATGTTTCTTGAGAAGTTTATTGTAGTCGCTGAAAGATTCAGTCTTTCTGATGTCAATAGGCAGCTCGTTATAAATTTTAGCACCCATAAAGCGAAATGACTTGCGACCATATTCAGTCTTAATTCTAGGGAGTTTTAGTAAACATTGATATCTAAATTCTTGAGTAAACATTGATATCTAAATATTGATATCTAAAAACATGGGTATCAAAATTTGCCAGATTCAAAGGTAAAAAATCTTTGCTACATTGATTATAAAGTTGTTAGTGTTAGATAAAGACAAGGTTGACTCAGATAGGAAATGTGTATTCACAATTTGAAAGTGTGATCAAATTACATTAAAGTTTCAAGAGCCAGTGAATTCACTCTAAAGAGAAGTAGTACAGTACTGTACAGCTATCATTTTGATGGTAATATATAGTACCGGGAGAGTCAAAAAAAGGTTTACAAATTTGGCGGGCTGTGGAATAAACAGATCAATTTTCAAACATAAAATGTTAATCTACTTAGATGAAAAAATTTTTAAGGTAAAATCACCCATCTTTAAGCGCCAAAAATTAGAAGGATTCCTGTAAGGGGTTTTTATGGGAATTGAGAATTCCACATTCCATTCTGGTCCATGTCTTATTTGACATTGAAAATCAAATTCAATGCTTTTGTCACTTTCAGGAATGAATTTTCATTTCAGTAGCAAGTAAATCATGGACCAGAACAGAATGTGGAATCTTGGTTCCCAAAAAGACCCCTTTCCAGCATTTTCCTAATTTCTGGGTCTATAAGATGAGTGATATTATCAAACAAAATTTTCATATCTAAGTTAGCCTTTTTTGACTGATAGATTAACATTTAAGTTCCAAATATTGGTATCATACACTTTGTTCCACAGGCCTCCAAATGCATAAACTTTCTTTGACCCACCCAATGCACCATCTTGCCCGTTTGGTCTCTGAAGATGTGGAATATATTGTTTAAAGTACTTGTCACTGATTTAAAAAGGAAAGACTGTAAGCTAGCAACACTTTTCACTGTATTTGTATGATAAATGAATAATTCAGAAATATACTAGAATTTTGTTAAATAAGTCAATATTCAATTCCTTCTCTTCATTTTTTTGTGCTTGTTTTATTCTGTAAACTATCTACATACTTAGGTGAATTGCTCTTGAATTATTGTGATGATTAATGATCTTTAAAATTCCAAACTCTTAAATTAACAAGATATATACAGAAGGAATTATCTCACACCTCTTTCTCTGTAAAATTGGATTGGGGGTTATCCATATTCCTGAAACAGTAATTGAAATATTGTTGCATGAAATCATATAAGATAGTGTCCCAGTAACAAATAAAATGGTGTCCCAGTAACAAACTGAAACTATAGACAGTGCCACATACATTTTGAATCAGGAAGTCAGTTATATCAGCTGCACCATGTATGTAGCTGCCATTTTCTTGCTTGAGCATTGGAAAGTTTGAGACTAAATAGAGAAAAAAGAGAGAATGATAATGAAAAAAGGTTGCATGACTGCTGGGGCAAATGGTGACACAGCAAATCTTTAGACTATTAACCTTAATTTGTTCATTGTTCCCAGATTGGAAAGTTTGCCTTGCGCGGCCGATTTCTCTGCCGCGCACTTTAAATTTCAGCCGCGGTTCCAGCCGCGAAATTTTCGTAAAACAACAAAAGAAAACAATAGAGCTATTGTTTAGTGACACAAATACAGCCGCGCAAGCAATTTGGACGTAGGAGAGATCCCCCGCGCATTCTGCAAACTTTCCAATCTGGCATTGTTCCAAAGAACACAGTTCCTTAAATTTGCTACCACTTTGAAAAAATTGTTTCATGAAAAAATTTTATCTTTATGGGCAATTTTAGTACACTAGATTGATATTCAAATCAGTCTGCATAAGCATTCTTTTTCAGTGGACAAGACTTTGTGTCCATAACAACAGCTGTGTGGTTTCTTGACAAAATTATTACCTCTTCTATTGATGATTGGAGTTCTTGAAGTTTTGATTTGCAATGGAGCTTCTGAAAATTTTACATGAGCCTGAAAACGGGAAAGTAGACTTACTATAAACACAGTATTTTAGAGTATCATATAATTTTTCTACATATTTTGTCCAAGATTGTAGTTCTGTTCTGCAGGAGGCAGTTTCTACAAGTTCAATGTATATTACGTTTACGGTTTACATAATTCCACTTTTAAGATAAGAATAACACCTTTAATCATACTTACAGCAACATACAAGCAGTCAATATCAATGGAAGGTAAGCCCCAGTCACCTTCCCAACAGAAAAGCTCCATCTTTCTTCACCTTTTCTTGCTCTCTCGAAATATATGACACAACAACAACAAATCTTTCAGATGCCATTTACAAAGAGCCTCGACATCGATTTGAAAAGGCGATGACAGCTGACAGCAACAACAACATTAAAACATCACTTACAAAATGGAGGATCTGAAGGACAGAACGAAACGATATCACAAAATAGGCTTTCTTGGTGAAGGACAGGTATGATCTCATAACCGCCTACAATGAATTCTATGCTTTAAAACTACTTCAAATAACATTGTCATCAGTCAGTGAGTGCGACGTCTTTATGGACGACAACCCAACCTTAAAACCCAGGGTCCATTTCATGCACTTAGACCCGAAGATCTTCGGCGTAGACCTGACTTTTTTGTCGGCGTAGCGGCGTCATTTTTTCAGTAAAATCAGTTCTTGGCGTGAGGGCGTTTCAAAATCTGCTTTTACCTTGACGTGAATACGAAATCGTCCTCGATCTTTTAGCAGTTTCTTTTGATAACAAATGCATTTCTTTTATTAGGGGCCGTCCAAAAATCCATTTCGTCACGGACCAGATTGGAAAGTTTGCCTTGCGTGGCCGATTTCTCTGCCGCGCACTTTAAATTTTAGCCGCGGTTCCAGCCGCGAAATTTTCGTAAAACAACAAAAGGAAACAATAGAACCATTGTTTAGTGACACAAACACAGCCGCACAAGCAATTTGGACGTAGGAGAGATCCCCCGCGCATTCTGCAAACTTTCCAATCTGGGTCACGGATAGCGGAATTTGGCCGTTACGGGGGGAGGGGGTTTATTACTAATCCGTTAAGCGTGACGGAATGGAACCTAACATTGTTTTCAATCATATTTTGCCAAGTTTCAACGCTGGATAAACGTAAAGCGGAGACAGAAACGGCCTAAGAAGAGGTTCTACTTGTTAACAGTTGAAGGTTTCTAACGATCGCAATGAAACAGTTAGCGAGATATGTAAACACTAAATTTGTATGTCCGTTAAGAGGAGGGGGGGAGGGGGTATCTGAAGTTAGCGGCCAAATTCCGCTATCCGTGACAAAATAGATTTTTGGACGGCCCCTTAGAAACTTGAACGTTTCTTAAATTCATCAGTACTCAGATTTTTAGCAGCTCTCCCTCCCTGAAAATACCTGGCGCACCAAAGGTTAGGGCCCGGCGTACCTTTGGCGCCAGACTGCACTCGATGTTCCTTGGGCGGGGAAGTGCGTGGGTGAAAACAATGGCTCAACAATAGACTCTATTGTTTTAGCGAAAGTGGCGCGGGGAAGATCTTCCCCGCGCACTACAAGGAATGCAGACTGGCTTTGGCGTAGGTTCTACATGGAATGCACCCTGGTTGAAAACTGCACGGGGGATTTTCAAGCAGGAATAAAAATGGCGCAGATAGCATTCCAATTTGAATTGAAAATGCGCATATCAGCATAGCAAAACTTACATACATACAGTACTAGTAAATATTCAATGCAGTCATCAACCATGTGCAAAAATATTGATGTTGCACTTCGCGCAGCAATAAATCAAACAAAAAGCAGCAAAGAAAGTTGGTGATTGAGTGAAAGTGAATGAACACATGAAATATCACCTTTACCTTATGTAAAGAAGGATCTCTTCTAAGAGTTTCCTTTTCTTCCAAGTTTGCTACTGTATACAAAGCAGAAGACACTGAAAATGATAACAAGATTGTTGCTGTCAAAAAGGTAGTTTTCTATTGCTCATTTTTGCAAAAATTAATTCACAGAGGCCAATAGATAACATTGTTTGTTAGATCATTACAATCTGTTATCAACTTTTGCAGCCTTCCGATAGAGGCTTTTTGCAGCTTGAAATACTAAGATGTTTTTAGGTAAAACAAGAGGTTTGCTGCAGATGGTGGTTCTGAAACAAGATCTATCTTCTGTTCTGCTGCTGTATTCTGCAGATTGGGAATTCCACGCCCTAAAGCTTACTTGAAATTGCATGCAAACTATTAGAAGTATTAGAGGTGGAGAGGCACCCTTGCAAGCCCAAGATCTTGTAGATTCAGACAGACTGCTTAGATTGCAAAATGGAGGAGAAAATATAAACACAGTTTTTGATATTTCAGACCATGATTTTGCTGCTTACCTTTCTAAATCAGCTGCAACTTACCAAACTTTCATCAATTTTCCTTTTAGATAAAGCTTGGTCACAGAGCAGAAGCTGTTGATGGTATGTAACCATGTGATTGATTGATTGATTGATTGATACGGCATCAACTTTGTAAAGTGCTATTTAATAACAAGACTGATAACACACAAATTTGGAATGCAAAATAATATTTTTTGACATTGATCTGGCCAATAACCATTGGGAAGAAAGGAGCCAATAGATCAATAAAAGTGGAAGCTTTGCTCCAAGTGGTTTCAATTCTTTAAAAAGGTGGTTGTAAAATTTAGTGATCTACTTCTTTGAACTGAATGGCTTCAAAGCAACTTTAGCTTTTTTCTATGATTCTGCCATTGGACCTTTCTGAAATCTTTGATATTTTCAGAATTAGACTGCTTTGTTTCTTTCTCAAGAATTCAAGGTGGATTTTAAAGAAAACTTTCAACCATCATAATTTCTAAACTCTTTGAAATAACATGAAAGAATTTCCAAGAAAGCCTTAGTTAATGAGGTCTACAATATGGATTCAAGCAAAAGTCGGTTACTTTTGTGGTTTATGATTTAGATATTTGATGATTTCACATCTTCAAATGAGCTGAAACATAAAATGCCCTGTAATTTCCAAAACTCTTCAACATTTTTCAAAAGTCTAACAGCAGAATTATGGATAAGTAACTAAAGTTTCTTTTAAGCCATTCAGTTAGACGAAATAGGTCAACAAATTGTACACCCACCCTTTTGAGCTGATTTTAAAGATTTGGAACCTACAGTATGCTTGTGATGATATCTTTAATATACCAAAGCCTTACAAATTATAGATATTCATCATATTTCATCATCCGAATTGTGCTTTCAGGTGTTAACAGAACAGCTCTGAGAGAGATCAAACTCCTGCAGGAATTGTCACATCGAAATATAATTGGGGTAAGCAGCCTTTTTTATCATATGGTACTTGATGAAGCTAGGGGTCTCTCTCATAGAGCTTGGAGATCAAGAGATGATTCAGATGCCCATTCTCCTTAGATAATAGGACACAGTTAACAAAATGGCCATTTTTGGGTCATATTTTGTGATATGATCACATTTCTTACTGAGAAACATTACCAGTTAGATTGATTACGATGGGACCCCGTAACTGCTATGCAGGACGAGAGTTTTACACCAAACCAAGACCGCTCATACTTGGACTCATAATATTACGGCAATTTTTTGGACTGACTTTTTTCATGTTTGAATGCCCTTTGAAACGAGGCTACAAAACAAAATCATGTACAAAGTATAGAACAAAATACAACACCATAAGAATTTGTGCTAATCCAACTGATTGATGTTGACCAACAGAAATTCAAAGCTCAAAGCAGAGTCTCAAGGAGCTTAGCCTGACAGAACAAAGTGTTATGAGCAAGAATATCATGAAAGGGTTGGGGCCAATGTCAAACTTTATATGTAGGTACTATTTTATTGCTTCGCTAAGTATTTACTGTAAAGTTTTCAAATCAATGTGTTTCATTTGAAAAATATGAGGTGTTTGTGTTTTTGCCTAGTCCCTTATCAAAATTAGGCAGGTATAATCATTTCAAAATACTGGCATTTGATTATGAGTTGTAGTTACAGTAGGAGCATGTGGCAGCCTTTCAGCATGAGTGGTGGGACACTAGTAAATTAGATTAGGCTAATTTAGCTTCTTTACCTACCTTGAAATGCCATAAGATTCTCTTCCTTGACATTGGCAGCCTTTCTCAGCCATAGTTCTTGCCTTGAACTGAAGAGCTCTATCAAATGTTTTCAGTTCAAGGCAAGAACTATGGCTGAGAAAGGCTGCCAATGTCAAGGAAGAGAATCTTATGGCATTTCAAGGTAGGTAAAGAAGCTAAATTAACCTAATCTAATTTACTAGTGTCCCACCACTCATGCTTTCAGTAGTGATAACAAGGGCTCAGTAAAACCTTTTTCTTCCTGGTAGCAAGCTAAGCACTTTCACTTCTTCTTATGCAAATCCTTCTTCTGTTCCTATTTACCACACCGATTCTATCCCCAATCATTTCTCTCCTCCTTTCTTTCCCTTCTTTTCCCTTTCCTTCCATCTCTTCTTCCCTTTTCTCTCTTTCCTTCCTGGGATATGGGAGCATTTCAGCTATCTTCCTGGTAGTGTGTCTTCCACGCTACTTCACTTTTTGAGCCCTGGTGATAACTATGGCCATATAATGATTCTGATTTCTCTTAAATTTGATATAGTTTTGCTGATTTTGATACTTTTCATGAGTTGTTGATATGATAGTTGCTGTTTAAGGCTTTTGTTGAATGATTTATTGCTTGTTTTGTAGCTTCTTGATGTATTTGGGCATAAATCAAATATCAGTCTTGTATTTGACTTCATGGAAACAGATTTAGAGGTAAGCAGTTACTTTCAGATTGGACTGTGAATGTTTTTATTGGAGCAAATGAAGGGCACTGTTGACTGATCAGAAATCCTTTTAAATTTTCTTGATATTCTTTTTCATTTTGAAGTTGTCCACTGATTTAAAGCATCAGCTGATGACCTTATTTTGTTTGCAGATTTTCAGGATTCTACAGCATATGGAAATATGCCATACCTGTATCTGATCTTTGAAAGGTTACAGTTGTAGGAAAAATTTCAGCTGTGTAGAATAAATGTTATAAACATTGTTTTACATGAATCAATTTGACATTTAGAAAGACATGGACATGTTGATTGAAAAAAGGTATTTGAGTTGATTTTCCTTCGGAAACATAGTCAGCCTTGTACACTTCCTTTTCCCTTTTCTTGGGATTTTTAATTAATTTTTGACACAAGAATCTTGAAAATCTGCTAAAAATTCAAGGAGTCACAAGCATTTGAAGTTCAAGTTTGTGCAAAAGCTGAAACCAGAGGCATTGAAATGGCATTTCTTTTTTGTAAAAGTTCCATCGTTCATAGTTTCCGTTGTTTCTCAATTGTTTCAGGACAAACCAAACGGGATTTGAACGGATTTCTGATAACCCAACTCTCAAGCATCTGTCAGCTTTGAAAATTATTTGAAATTCTAAAGGACATGGTTACCTTTCCTTACGTCAGTTCATTGTATCGTTATTTTTCAATATTTAATCAAATGTCGAACCATTTTTTTGACAACCTGTATGTGTTTATGTGTTATTTAATGATCAGTTGTTTTTCATTGGAGGTCTCATCCTTGTTAGTTATTCTTTTTATGTTTTAGGTTATAATCAAAGACCCAAAAGCAATAATTACTCCTGCGCATATAAAAAGTTATACAATCATGACACTCAAAGGGCTGGAATACTTGCATGTTAATTGGATTCTCCATCGGGTAAGCTTTTGATACATCTATCTACAGGGTGTCTCAAAAAAATTGTTCGACGTTTGATTAAATACTAAAAAATAGAGATACGCTGAATGGACTTTTGGTCAAGTCACCCTTTTCCTGAGATTTTAGATTAATTTTTGACACAAGAATCTTGCAAATCCGCTAAAAATTCATGGGGTTACAAGCTTTTGAAGTTCAAGTTTGTGCGAAAGCTGAAACCAGAGGCCTCAAAATGGCATTTTTGGTAAAAGTCCCATAGGCCGTCATTTCTGTTATTTCTCAATTGTTTCAGGGCGAACCAAATGGGATTCAAACAGGTTTTTGATAACCTAACTGTCAAGCATATGGATGCTTTGAGGAAACAGATTCAGTCTTTCGCCGATTATGTTTTGAACCATTGTTTTTGGACTTACTCAATGTTAGGAAATTTTCAGAGTGATTGCAAGAAATAATTTACTTTAGAAGTCCTATTTGGTTTAATCTGATATCAACGAGAGCTATGACATTGGATAAGCTTCTCTTACCTCCGTCTTCAAACTTTTTGCAATACAAGTAATCTGGGGGGTCTCTGGTTTCAGCTATCGCGTATTTCCGACCTTCGAGAGCTCGTAGCTCAGTGAATATTCGACCGATTTGCACGATTTTAGTCTTTAAAATTATTTCATAATCTTAGGAACAAGGCTATCTTTCTATGAGCCTGTTCATGTTGTCCTTAATTTCCCCTCTGTGTTGTTGTCCCAAGCTTTGCAGAAAGAACATGAAATTCTGATTTGCACGAAGCCTTATCATAACATCAATAACCTACGATGTATACGACTACAAGTCAAATGCCTACTTACTTACGTACTTACTTACTTTCTAACATACTTTACCTACTTGTATGTGGGGTTTAGGAAATACGACAGTGGCAGTGGCTTGAGTAGAGACCAATGTGGAGGGTGGCTGATACTGATACTGATCTCGTCCTTTCATACTCAATGAAAGGCCAAACATGATGGCAAAAACACTGGCCTTGGACAAATTCTGCCATAATTAATGGAAGACCAACAACAAACAACAAATGACAGCCATACTCCATACTTAATGAAGCACTCCATACTTAATGGAGACCATACTTAATGGTTGGCAACAAATTACAGCCTTACTCCATACTTAATGAAGCACCCCATACTTAATGGAGACCATACTTAATGGTAGGCAACAAACAAATTACAGCCTTACTCCATACTTAATGAAGCACCCCATACTTAATGGAGACCATACTTAATGGTAGGCAACAAACAGGCAAGGTCCTGGAGAACGTTATTACGGCCTAAACACGTACTCACATGGTACATAAACAAATCATGTAGTATCAGCCAACACTCCAAAACTGTAGGCGTGGTTTCGAAATTTTTAGTATCCCCGTCGAATGGGGTCGAGAGTGATGAAAACAATTCACTCGCTGCCAATACTGCCGCATTTCGGTTCGCAACAACAATTATTTTTGATGGCTCGTTAGCCGGAGATTTCGCGAGGGATGGGAGGGCGGGTGTTTCTTGACTGATTGAAACATAGAAAAGATGTTCCTTTTTGGTAAATCCAACTGTTTTATAGGTCAAACTATCCCGTCCCCGGTCTACCCAAATTTGGCCAGTCTTCTTATTACACACTGAGCTGGACTTGTAATGACAACTTTTTATTGGCTCACTCATTTCGAGTCTGACAGGTTTTAGGGGTCTGAAATGCGCAAAGGCTGTTAGTATGGTTGGACTTCTGCGCGTATTCGTTTTTCGTGATAACTGCAATCACCGAATTTCAGAATTTTACGAGGTGTTATTATCCTGTCGGTACTTTCCTGAGTCAACCTTGTTTGCACTATTGACCTCGCACAGATCTTTGCTTTTCCACGCGAAATTCCATTGTAGTGACCTTTGAACATTGATGTTCTCTTTTCGAAATGCAATAAACGTGGACCTTCCTTGTGTTCCAGAGTCAGACGAAAAGCTCGCGACGTGTGATACTGCCAAAACATTGAAGCACAGTGTTTTAGGGTAATGGGACACCAAGTATCAAATAGAGCCCCTGTTTGAGGGTTACCAAACTCTCCTGTGTAGTGAGCCGATTCGGAATAAAGTGGAATAAAAGCGAGGGCTCAATTAACCCAATTCATAGCTGTTCTATGAATCTGAATTAATTTCCCCTCTGTGTTGTTGTCCCAAGCTTTGCAGAAAGAACATGAAATTCTGATTTGCACGAAGCCTTATCATAACATCAATAACCTACGATGTATACGACTACAAGTCAAATGCCTACTTACTTACGTACTTACTTACTTTCTAACATACTTTACCTACTTGTATGTGGGGTTTAGGAAATACGACAGTGGCAGTGGCTTGAGTAGAGACCAATGTGGAGGGTGGCTGATACTGATACTGATCTCGTCCTTTCATACTCAATGAAAGGCCAAACATGATGGCAAAAACACTGGCCTTGGACAAATTCTGCCATAATTAATGGAAGACCAACAACAAACAACAAATGACAGCCATACTCCATACTTAATGAAGCACTCCATACTTAATGGAGACCATACTTAATGGTTGGCAACAAATTACAGCCTTACTCCATACTTAATGAAGCACCCCATACTTAATGGAGACCATACTTAATGGTAGGCAACAAACAAATTACAGCCTTACTCCATACTTAATGAAGCACCCCATACTTAATGGAGACCATACTTAATGGTAGGCAACAAACAGGCAAGGTCCTGGAGAACGTTATTACGGCCTAAACACGTACTCACATGGTACATAAACAAATCATGTAGTATCAGCCAACACTCCAAAACTGTAGGCGTGGTTTCGAAATTTTTAGTATCCCCGTCGAATGGGGTCGAGAGTGATGAAAACAATTCACTCGCTGCCACTATCGCATTTATGCGATGCCCCATGAGACCGTGAACTATTGGGTAACCAGTTGTTTAGAAGCGGTAGTTAAGATTATTTCGGGTGTTTTAATATATCGTTCGTAACAGTCTGATGTCCAACGGCCTAGTGTCTTTATAAGCCATGAGGGAAGATTTGCTGAAGCAGCTGTTGTTGCTGCACCAATTCTAAAGCTATGGCCTGCGTAATTATATGCATCATAACCACAATTTGTCAGTAATTCCCTTATTTCGCTCGTGAAATTGTTTCTGGTTAAGTATCGACCATCTTTGAAACAAAAAAGCGGCCCAACAGCTGGTTTGCAGAAGAGTAAGTAATGCTTGAGTGCTTTGACTGCACATATATTAGAGCCAGTTTCTCCTATGATCAAAGTAACACCTTTACGAAATGGGTCTGTTTTTGAACATTTTATCTTGACTCGTACATATGTCGGCGACAATATTGAAGGCATAAACTGGACATCCGAAGCATTGAGTTGAAGAGAAGAATGCGACTGCTGACTCGAAGTAAATTCACCGATTCGCAAGAAGCCAAAAAATGCTAAACAGATTGCTGCCCACAACATTTTGTTGTTCCAGTTTTGACTGTCGAAGGGCCGTAATTGGTTATAAAAATGGGTCAAATGAATTAGCGTTATAGGCAGCCTCGTTCTGATGTGCACGCCTTGGTAACGTTTTATACCTCTCAAGATATACTGCAAATGAATAAATTGGTCAAGTTTCAAGTCAAAGCCGTGTTTTAGATGCAAGTGCTTCACCGCAGCAAGATACCCTTTTATTGTCGAATGTTTTAATGACTGAGCAAGAAAGACAACAAAGTAGCACAAAATGAGTTCGTTTGTCGGCAGCACAGAATGAAAATCCTGAATTTTGAATCCGTAGCAAAAGTTCAAGAACTGTTTTTCTCCTGTTTGATAAGTCTTTTTGGTGTTTTCAGCCAGTGAACAATCGAAGAATTTTTGTAACTGTGGCTTCAGAGAAGCAAAGGGGTCTTGGGAATCGGTTGTGGATACTTGTTTGCCCATGGAGCCAGCATTCGGAAACGTTCCACCTGAAAGCGAGATAAAGAGTCAGCAATCTCATTCTTACTTCCCGGAATATGCATTGCTTTGAAATAAAAATTATTCTGCAAAGTAAGCAATGTAAGGTTACGCACAAGAGACATTATTGCGGGACATTTGGAGCGCTTACTATTGATAATCTCGACAACCGATTGATTGTCACAATAAAATAGCAACCTCTTTTGTGACCATCGTGATCCCCAAATGTGACAAGCAACTACTATAGCGTACAACTCCTTCCAGTTAATGCTGAGACCCTGTTTTTGTCTATCAAGGTTTTCCCATGCACCCTGAAACCACTGGCGCCCGAAAATTCCCCCATAACCGATCGTACTAGAAGCATCTGTAAACAGCTGCAAAGAGACAGATGATTCCCATGCGGTGTTGAGAAAAAACTGCTTACCATTCCAATCCTTAAGAAACATTTGCCACATACGGATGTCCTCGAAAAATGCTGCATTTAATCGCACATGATGATATGGTTTCTTTATACCAATTGTTAGATTAATAATCCTTTGCAAAAATGCCCTACCCGGCGGAATTACCCGGCATGCAAAATTTAAGGAACCTATAAGTGACTGGAGCTCCTTCAGTGTCCCTTTTCTTCGATTTGACCACTTAGCAAGTTCTTCTTGAAGTCGTATGACCTTATCTTGCGGCAATGAGGCCTGCATCTGCTCAGAATCTAATATAATTCCTAAAAATTCTAGCCTAGTGGCAGGACCAACCGTTTTTGCGGGGGCTAGGGGAACATTTAGTTCTTTGAAAGTGAGCTGCATGCTGGTACGACTGGCTTTACAGTCCAGAAAGGGATCTGGGCCTAAGCTTGGAGGCTCCATTATCAGGAAGTCGTCTAAGAAATGGCAAACGAAAGATATACCACATTTGTTACGGAGAATCCATTCTATGCCTTCAGACAACTGGTTAAAGAGGAACGGAGCACTCCTCAAACCAAAGGGAAGGAATTTTTCATAGTAGTACTTTCCCTCCCACGTCATACCTAATAGCTCCCAGTCATCGGGATGGATAGGGAATAGACGAAAAGCAGACTCAATGTCAGTTTTGGCCATTGGTGTACCCTTTCCTAGAGCCTGTATTGATGCTATAGCTTGATCTGTAGAAACATACTGCAAAGAGAACGAATCCTTGTTGATGCAAGAGTTGATAGACGTGCCTGTTTTCGGATAAGATAAGTGAAATATCGTGCGAAATTTTTCCGAGTGCTTTTTTGGTATGATGCCCAGAGGGGAAATTTGGAAGTTAGCAAAAGGGGGAAAATCGAAAGGCCCTGCGGTTCTCCCAAGGGTTACTTCGTTTGCTAAGTTTTCTGATATTTTTTCCGGCTGTTGGAAGGCTGTTGGCAAATTCCTGGCGGTTTTTGGCTTGCGTTCCCCGACAAAACCTATATGGGCCCCTTCCCTTAACTCTGTGCACAATTTATGAACAAAAAACTGGTCAGGGTGTCCTGAAAGTTCCTTCTCTAGCCTATCTATGTTTATTTGGCACTTAACTTGTACTTTAGGTGGTACTGTTTGAGTTTCGTGCGGCGGCACGAGAGGCGGAGGAGCTTGAGGGATACTTACCTCCTTGTTTTGGGCAACTATAACCGGGATGAGGTTCGTTACATCCCGGTTTGTTGCATGTGTGCCTGTAGAGACATGGGATCCTAACGCAGGGGTTTCCTTTGTTGTAGTTATTGCACGTTCCGTCCCTCGGTGCACTAATAACTGCTCTACTAACTGATGAGGGTCCTTGTTTAAAAAGAGCAAGATCAGCCTCCAACTGAGACTGGCTAACTGTAAAAATCCTTGTCCAAAGCTGCTGATCAAGTTTAGCCCAACTCAAAGATCTATCGTTAGCAGCCTTATAGCGAAACTTATTATCATAAATAAACCACCCTAATGAATGGTGGTATCTAGCAGCATAGCGAATCAGATCAAGATATTCAAGTAGCTCCCGCGAACGCGCAGGATACTTATCTATGACTACTTTCATGTATACTGTGAACGCATTAGTCCAGTCATCAATAGTCTCAATTTTTTTCTTCGTACTTTGTTTTATCAGCTTCAATTGTGAATTGCCATCAATTGTAATAGCTAGTGGGTCATCTCCTACGTCTGAAGTGATTTTCTGAAGGTTTTCAGGTAGCAATTTTGAAATATCAAAAAACTCACCGCTTTGAATCGCCCGAACAAATGCTTGAGGGATCTCTGGCGTAAAACCTCCATCTACACTGAAACTTGAAGTACTGGTATCGGATTGTGTGGCAAAGGGAGTCGCGCCAAGTCTTTCGAATGCCATCAGTTCGGGAAGTGTTGTTGGGGCTTGAGAAAGAGGGATTGGATTGGGAGGGGAAACAGAGCTGCTGGCTGCTTGTGGCTGTTGAGGCTGCTCCACAGGGACACTTGTAGCAGGGATGGGGGCCTTCTGACTCTGCTGCTTTAACAGTTCTTTCATCTCGCTCATCGCCTCTGTAATGCTGGCCTTTACAATGTTCTCAACAGACCTCACCTGGTTTGCTGTGAAAACCGCAGTCGCTGCTTCAAGTTGATTCCCATTTCGTGTTTGAATTGCTGGAGGGTCGGGTCTTGGTGGGCCTACTCTTTCACCTTCGGGCTGGTTTGCTGCACTTTCCGGCTGGTTTGTTTGGCCTCCACTGCTTGTTGTACTGGCTCTCGTTGTGGCTCTCGCACTTCGCCGTTGTGCTACAGTGCTTTCCGGCCTTGGCATTATGTATTTCGTTCAGGAACGACGAATTTTTTAAATTAACTGTCCAAAAGACTTGTTTCTTGACTGATTGAAACGTCGAACAATTTTTTTGAGACACCCTGTATATATTCTGGATCTGGCTCATGTAAAGTGTCACTTTTAAAAATCTCATTAAACTAACTATAGGCTGGTCAGCTATTGTTCAAAAGAGCCTGTATCAAGCTATATTTTTATCCCTTTATATCACAGTTGGCGGAGAATCGTTCAGTAATGCTGGCAAGATTCAGTGATTCTTGCAAAAGTAATAGAATTTAATCTTAGCTGCCAAGATCTTGTGTCTTGTACAAGCTATGGATCTTCAATCTAAGTTAAGATCGATGAATTCAGCTGTGCACTCGGAAAGTAATGATATCTTATTGTTTTGTTCCAATATCAAGCCAAACGGGGGTACCCTTTTTGAGACACTCGGTTCATTTTTATGAGAGAAGCTCCACTGAGTGGTATTTTCTTTTTCCAACAGGATTTAAAACCAAATAATTTACTTGTTGATGAAAAAGGAGTTGTTAAAATTGCTGATTTTGGTTTAGCAAGATGTTTTGGATCTCCTAATAGAATATATTCACATCAAGTTGTGACAAGGTCTGTATTGATCATTTTTTCTTTTTTAGTTGTTCTGCATCTAAGTTTGCTTGTCATTTGTACTGGGTGAGTCTGAAAAAAACACAAGCCGTTCGACAACATCTTATTTGAATATTCAACATGCGCAATTAGTTTTTTCTCCGCTGAAATCGGTCACTCCGTTCCGAATATACAGGGGATTTTCTCGAGAAGTTCGCAGCAAAAAGCGTTGAAAAACGACCTGAATCATGATTAAATTCCCCTAATATTTTGCCTCAACGCGATGACTGGAAAGCTCATCTACGCATGCTTTCCTCTTGGGAGAATAAAGCGTTGTCTTATTGATTGTAAAGCAATTTTTGGAGGAGATTCCATCCTCCCATGTTCTACGACAGGTAATTGTCATTCCTGTAGGGCAAAAAAAGCGACTAAATCTGATCGCTATTATGTTTTATGTGGAAGCAGATTGGAGCCCATTATTTGCATCTGTTTTTCCTTTGATGATGCTTGCTTTGTTGCTAGACCTGGAGTCCCTTGTTTCCTTGTGCTCTTTGACTTGATGATGGCGCTTCGGTCAACAGAGACTCATAATGTTACTCTGAAAAACCTGACCCCATCTAGGCCGAACTCTGAGCTTCCTAGAGTACCAATCAGATAGCGAGATTTTGTGAATTACTATGGTGAAAGCAAATATAATGGAACTTTCGATTTGAGAGGGCAACATAACATTCGGACAATATTCGAGATTTTAGGCCAGCATCCCATCATACTTCTACTGATGAATGCAGAAAATAGTGCCAGCTTTGCTTAACACGGACTCATAATGAAACAGTGAGAAAGCTGACTCTATTTTCTACATTCGATCGAGCGAAGCATGATCGAAAGACTGCTTTAGGTCTGTTCAACGGTCACTCCTCAGAAAGAAAATGCGACAAAAACCACGTTAGGTAGACATTTAATCAACGAAATTTGGTATAAATCTGAAGAAGGAAGTTCACTTTACCTGGTGAGTGCAAATGAGTCTTTCAACGCTACATTTTCCATGCTTTAAAGTCAAACAAACCAGAGAATTTTTCAACTACATGCCGCAGCAACATCGTTCAAAATCTAGTCAACTGCATCATTCGAATTGATAATTGGACAGCATTGTTCTTTTCCAAATCTCGCAATCTGACTGGTACTCTAGGAATCGCAGAGTTTGGACCTAACAAGGGTCAGGTTTTTCAGAGTAATACTTTGAGTCTTATGAGTCTATGTGGACCGAAGCGCCATCATCAAGTCAAAGAGTACTGGAAAGCAACTGACTTCAGGTCATAACTCTAAGTTCACCGCAGGGATGCAACGGACTCATTGTCATGTCAGATTTCTACTTTGTTGTTATGAAAAATAGAGCATTTGATAATTGGATTTTTTGGATTTTTATTCTTTTTAAACCCTGTTAAAAGGAGGATTCAAATTTAATAACATCTTTGATACTTTTGCAGATGGTACCGATGTCCCGAGCTACTTTTTGGTGCAAAGAATTATGGTGTTGGAATTGATATGTGGGCTGTTGGTTGTATTTTAGCAGAGCTCTTACTGAGGGTAAGCGTGCATAACCTCGATACGAAGCTTACTTATTACGTTTTTACTGGATGGCTGATGTTTCATGTTTCCTACTTCGATTTATGAAGGGAATGGCCCTTCAGCCACGTGGCTGATTTTCAAAGGGAGCTCCAAATGTTGATAGACGAACAGGGAAAACATGGCACCAAGGGGCTTAGAATTAATTGGCTTAGGTTTGTTTTCATCCATGAGCTCTTTCCAAGGTTTGATGCCTCCAACTTTCATAAATTGGTTAATGAGTCTTCGTAAGTTAGGCCAAATATCGTCGCCATTTTGTATTTTGTACGAATGTGCGAAGGCGCGATAAGGAGGCAAGCGATGTGAGTAGTATGATATGGCAGCCTCGTTCAGGTCAACATGAAGTGACGTCATAGAAAATGACGCCATTTCGCACTTAATAGCAGATTGAAATTATACCAACCCCGGACTTGTCCTTTAAATCAGGTGATCAATCTCTTGATAGAACATCTTTTGTTTTTTTAACTTATCTAGTGCCATGAAAACTTATGCCATAAAAATGCCAAAAAGTAGAATAATACTAAAACTTCCCAAGAGTATGGCTATATGATTTGAAATTGATTAAACAATCCTGAGCCGAATTTTGTCTACTTTCAAATAATTTATATATCACATTCCTTTTCATATAAATTCTCCTAAAATTTGTAACCTACAAGCAAGTAATAACATTACATGACAACAGCATAAGGATTATGAAACACTTCTCTATCCTACGGCCATTACTCCAGTCATGGATACTAAAATAAAGACAAAATTAGAACTGATGAGAAACAAAGCAAAAAAGATCTGCACTCCACATTCTTACGTGAAGTGCCCTCTGATTCTTTTAAAACAGAAGGAAGTCTGGTAATCCCCCACAAACTTTTCGGTAATTGTCTGTCAAAATTCTGAAATTCATTGCTTCGTTAAAGTTCCCTTCACAGCAAAAGAGGCTCAATTGATGACTGGGCTTTAGATGAGGGTAGCGAACTTTTGCAATGATCGTTTGGGTCTCAAAAATTTTGAATGTCTTAAGATACGAAGATTATTCAACCGTACTTTATGAGTCACTTTATTTATGACGGCCAACGAAACCTTACAGCTGTGACTGGAATGCATTGTTATGAAATATTTTTTATCATCATGAACTATGAATAAAGTTTCTCAATACTTTGCTTGTACGATTTATGCGTGGATTTGATTTATTGATACATAAGATCCTATATCGTAGGTGCCGTTTCTTCCTGGTGATTCAGATTTAGATCAACTAAGTCGGATATTTCAAACATTAGGAACACCCACGGAGAAAGAATGGCCTGTGAGTTATATTCAAATGTTTTTATGGACTTGGCTACTTTTATGTTTAAAACTAAGGTTGTTTTTTCCTGGACTCAGTAATAAAAATTCTTTACAAGTCTCTATGATAAACTTTTCTTGCCGGGAACGTAAGATTGTAAGGGTACGGTTAAACATGCCTGCTCGTGTTATACAAAAGAACACTCAAACGTGCTTACAGGTAGCAAATACTTTTCTTTATCAAAGTATGCTGGAAGACTGCGTTCTTGGGTTCCCGGGATTGTACAGTGGTCCGGTTCTTTATTCAATTTATCTTGTGCCTTTTGCAAAAGAATGCATACAATGGAAATGACTATCGGGCATACCTACCCCTCCACAACTGTCGAAGTTTCTCTTCATTGTCTATCGATTAGCAGCTTTCACTTTAGGGGGGGGGGCATAAATACTGGTAGAAACATTACACGAAGCTTCATATTGCTGGTAACGCACAATGATTGTTTATTACTACATGATGATTCACTGTCAGGTAAATGGGGATCCTGTTGCACCCTAGGGCAAACTATTAAAGACATTGATTACCAAAGACCTACCACGTGTCATTGTCTTTCTGTTTATGCCAGTCGATTACGAGCTACTAGTCTTTTTAGGCTATTAGAAGTCGGAAAAACATGTCTCTTTGGTCGTTTTCTGTGGCCATTTGACTGGGACTGTTTGTAGAAACAGTAATGTTTTTGTAAGAATTACAATTTACATGCGAGCTACAGTCGGTATCTTCAGAGGGATCAGAGGAGAATGCTAGTGGGATGTAGGATGGTCATGAGAAAGGTTAAGGTGTTATTATTCACTGTGACTTGAATATAATCAAATTTCATTGACCTAAATCAAATTTCATCAAATATTCATTTTCGATTATTTCGATTTTCAAATGTCAGCGAGTTATTTTGAAACTCAGGACTGCTCCTAAGAATAGAATAGAATTACTAGATATATTTATCTAGAAATGACAGATGTACAGTGTCACGTGACCCGTCCCCATTATGCAGTTAGTAACAGGAATGCTGATTTAGAGAATACATCGCTGAAAAGTTTTTCTCAAACATGACTTTTTTGAAGCATTGAAGTTTTCTGACGAATTTTTTCTTGTCGCCTAAACATATGTTTGTTGTTCATGGTTAAACTCTGTTTTGACTCGTTTAAGGGATCACAGATCATCCAGATTCTATCTTTTTAGAAAGTCAGCAAATGATTTTCTCTCTCCTAGTCAATTTCAGCATGCTTCTGCCTATGTTTTTGCATTTCAACATGATTGAATTGTATTTTATGTCCTTAGGGTATCAAAGATCTTCCAGACTTCATTTCGTTCAACAAATTTCCAGCGATTCCTCTTCGCGATATTTTCTCAGCAGCTGGTGACGATTTATTAGACTTACTATACAAATTGTTTCGATACTTTCCACCAGAAAGGATAACTGCTACAAAGGTAAGAGTTTATCTTTCTCCTAACCTGTTGTAATTCACACTGGAACGTGCCCAATGATAATTAAAATTTGATCTAAGAGAAGTTCGTCTATTTGAGAATTCGTAACGTACACAATATTTGAGGTACGGGAATTAATCAAAGTTTGGTCTACACCTGAAAAGCTGAATAATCTTTTGTGAATTTCGTTCAATTTTCGGAGCATTCGATATTTTGGTAAATTTGATTTATATAAAATCTGTAACTTTAGAATGCTTAGAAAGAGGCCAAAAAACCTCGATCGCAGTTATATTCATTCATCCATTCAAGATGAGTTGAGAAAATCGTAATGATCCTTGAGATTATACTAAGACCAATATTTTGCTTTCAGTCAATTAGATGTGATCAAGGCACATTATACGATTAATTTTGGGATTTCATTCCCCGCTGTGCAGATAAGCCTTCCACGATATATTTTGCAAAATTGTTTTTTAACCAGTAAAAAGCTTGTAAGATAGTTTATGGGAATGGCATGACCAGGCAATGTGCCATGCAGAGTACAATGATAGCTTGAGCCACACAAAAAAGTCGATAGCGCCAGATAAAGGGTTATCTTGATTGCCATCTATTGGATGTGCTAATGCAACCATAGGGCTCGAATCTTTGCCGAAATTAAAAATCATTCGTGCAAAATGCTATTGCCCAATTCTTTCAACTGAGGTAATCAAAGGGAAATTCATGTAATTTGCCATTATCTCAGCGAGAGCATTTTTGATATCATCAATATTTTGGAATTACTGCATTAGTTAGATTCCCGCGAGTCTTGAAGTTGTGACGTCATCAAATTGGCAAATCGTAAACCATAAAAGCTACAGAATTTTGCTTGCTATCATCTTGTAGACCTTCAAAAACTGAGTATTCCTTGTATTGATCATCTCGATTTTCCTTAATCAGTTTAGAATTCATAGAGCAAGTTTCTATCCCAGTGATTCTCATTGTTGCGATCGCTTTGATTGTACGTGCATGTTTACATAATATCGCTGGGATCGCCAGAGTCCTTTACACCGATTCAAACGATCGTAACGATCACATGGAGACCAGGCTTTATGAAAATAATCATGTGATCAAAAATCCTGTCTCTGGGACGATGGCAAATTGTATAGAGTTCCTTTCGATCAATTCAGGTAAAAGAATGGGGCTGCAACACTTTAAATATTTCATTGCAAATTTTTGCAGAGATTTGAGTCCTATGTTGCCAATCGAAACTTGTGGAATACTGGATTGATTTCAATTAATCAAATTCTCCTTCATGGGTCAAAGACCGAAGCATTTTGGTGATTTCTCTGCATTTTATGCACACTGAATAGTAGATAAATTCGACCTTACTCACGAGTTGAAATCCTCAAACATAATAGGCTTATTAGGGACTACCCGGACCTCTCTGTGACTGGAAATCTTTATGGCAGACTTCTGGCACATGTGTCAAAATATTACCTTACACGGGTGTAGCCTTGTCATTTCGTCACATTCTCCTTTTGGTCTCCTTGAAATCACACTGAAAAATGTACAATTTCAAATGACCTATTCTGGCTAACTTTCTTAGAGACCACAGGTTAAGGTTCAAAGCCACATTCTGAAGGTGGAAATAGCACTAAGTAAGGTGTTAAGTACATGACGATGTGTCATGATAACGGAGAGATCTCGAATCTCGTAATGGGTTATGTCGTGGTGAGGGTTGGAGTCAAACTGAGGCTTTAAATAGATGCTTAAAACCAAGCCTTTATTACTTGGAACCACGCTAAGTGCAATCTTTTAATGTGTTGACCTGCAGGTCCGAAAATGTTAAGTACTGCACGAATATGCTAACGCAAATATGGCTCTCAAGCGAAGTCTTATTTAGCTGTCAATATTTTTGAAATTTTCTTCTCACAATATGCTGAAAGATTTTTGAAGCAATGCCAGCAAAGCAAGGAGGAAGCAAATTTTAGCTTAAGCTTATCAGGTGACCATAAAAAGTGGAGTTATTGGAGAAATTGTGTCACTTAACATGTAGTTTAGTAAATGACCGAAATCAGTGATGTAATTGTAAACGTACTTTGGTAGCTGAATGGCTCGGTAACGCGCCAGTTATCCTTTGCCGTTTTATAGAGATAGCAAACTGACAAAAACAATGATTTAGTGAATATAGGCTGTTCTAAAAACTCGTCGAAATTCACCAAAAGAGGATGGTGGATTTCCATCAGCAACGATGCGTAATGAACATATCATCCTGGAAATGTTCAGATGTGATGCATCCAAATAATCGTCTTTTGGTAATCAGATTTTCCTTACCAGAAACAGAAAATTGAATTTTCCATTGAGAGTTGTTTGCATGCAGTGGGAATTTCAATCTGACTAGCTTATTCCCATTCTACTGCGCATCACATTCATGACTGTCTCGTATTGATCAAATCGATCCTATATTTTGGATAAATTTTGACAGGTTTTAGATCTGCTTGGATCCTTATTTTTGCAAATTTGTGATGTCAATAAAGTTGATAGCAAGATATTGGGATGTATCCAAGCCTTAATCTTTTACTTTGCAAAGCATTCCTTGTTTCCTCAGACCATTGTCTACCACAATGAATTAATCCCAAACTTTTCATCTTTAGGCTTTGCAACATAAATATTTCAGCAACAAGCCAGCACCAACACCATGTGAATATTTGCCAAAGTCGTCATCTTCATCATCTTCTTCATCATCTCAAAATACACAAGATGGAGACAAACAAGCTGCATCATTCTCTTTGAAAAGGAAATTAGAAGATGGTAACGATTCTGGTAAGCTCATGTTCCTCAGTTGTGGCTCCTCAGTTACTTTTTGGTTGATTGTAAACTTTTGATTTTAAGAGAAAACATGCTTCTTTGTATCCTTTAAAGACAAATAGTGCTTCTTTGTTGATGCCCCAAAGAGAAATGTTCCTTGGTGAGAAGTTTGAGGGAACATGGGTTACTTGGAGTTTTAAGCTGGGAACAGGGGAACATTTGTGCAAATCGTCTGAGAAAAGGGAACAAATTCATGAGAAATCATATTTTTTGGATTAAACTTGATAAATGTCTGGTTTCTCTTGCAGGAACAATGAAATAAATAGGAAATAGCCAAGGGACAAGGAGACTTTAATAATCCCCTCCCCTGGGAGGGCCTCCTTGGTGATTGCTTCCTATCTGTGTCCTTCTGTCTATGCCCAGCAGCGAAAAGGACTTTTAGACAAATGAGCCTTTAATTTGCAGCTGTCAGTTTTTACATTGCTGATACCAAAAGCTATAGTTTAAAAGTTTTCTTGCTTGGTTTGTTAACCATTCAATTCTAGGTCTTGAGGTTTTTGAGCTGTGTTTATTATTCTTTAGCCATCCTGGCCAAGAAATTGATATTCTAAGAAAGAAAGAAGAGCATTGGCAATATGTTCAAATGTCATGCCACAAGGATCAGTCATGGCTCCATTGCTTGTGTTATCAATCAACAAATGCTCACAGTTGCAGAGATTATCTGCCGAATGTCGGCTATGACAGTGAGGAGGTTTGTTCCAAAGGAAGGATTCCGTGATGGACTTGAAGAACGTTTGCAAAATCCTTGAATTGTGAAGTATTGTTGATGAATCTCCTCGAACACGGAGTTAACTCTATAAAGTCACCATCAGACGATAAGTGTAAACTATTTGCTGCATCCTTTATGTTCCTACATTTTTGCTTGATTATTGCTTAAATTTAAGAGAGACTCAAAGTGCATTAAAACCAGTTATTTTGACGACTATGAATTCACTGTTTCGTAAATTTTTATAGAGATTAGCTCTCAAATCCCCAAAAACTGAAAAACTCGAGTGCTAGGAGATATCGCTTGAAAAAGATGCTTTTATCTTATCCAGTAATCTAGGTATATATAAGGAATAATAGTTTGCACCAGCTGATTGAATAACTAACATATTCAGTTATTTTTAGAATCTTTTCTGGCTGAAATTGGTCACTCCTTTCAGATTTTACAAGGGATTTTCTAAAAGAATCCCTTTCGATAAACCGTACAAAATGTTCTAATATCATGAGCAAGTTTACATAATATGTTTACCTCAGAGCGATGACTTGAGCCCGCTTTAGCACTTGCTATCCTCATAGGAACATGAAAAAGTCTTCCCTTTAGTATGAATAGCTTGGTCATGGGTATTTCATTTTCCCGAGAGGACCAGATACATGAACACATTCAAAGTGTCATTATTGCTAGGAAGGAGAGCAAAGGGGTATTTTGCTTGAAGTTTTCACCCGTTTTTACAGATTTTTGAATGGGGCTTTCTCTAGAAAATCTCCCATTTCTGACGGGAAGCAATGGCTGATTGAAGCTGGGTAGCTAAATTATTGAACCTAATTGGGCCTATCGGGAATAAAACTAGACAGTTTTCAATTTCATTGCTTTGATATTCAGGGAGCAGTATTTTTTCAAACGTTGGGCCTTTTTATTGACTTATCCAGTAGTTTCCCAGTGCTGAAGTTTCTTGATTTTTGGCGATCTGAGCGTTGGGTTCCTTACAAGCGGTTTCTTACAAAAAAACAGGCGAAAACAACCTTCTTACTTCAACCATTGTGAGAGAAATAGCAGGAGTTCTTGATGCGATTTTGAGAAAACTTGTGACTTTGATGAAATTATTTGCTTCTCTCAAAGGTCCCAGAATTAATAAGTAATAAGCTTTTGATCTAGTCTGTGAAAAAAGTAACCAAATTTAGGATTTATCTTTGTTGAACTGGAAGGGATCAGACATTGGAGAGCATGATATGTTGACCAACGAAATCTTTTGTTTCAAACTTCTCCTTTCTCAAAGTTTTAAGGCTAAACTTCTTTTGGCCATTTCACAGAAAAAGAAATATTTTGGATCGATTTTATGGTATTCATTAGCCATTTGAGGCCCAATTCTTGCTGTTTTCTTGTTGCGTTCGAGTCATAACTATTATCAAAATGTGTTAGAACATGGGTGTCGGGAAAAATGGGAAGTACCTATTAGATTAATTATAGTTGTAAAGGATAAGAACTGTCAGGCCTACCTTTGTGTGTTCCCTGTTTTTCCATCCTCTCCTTTATCTCGTCGATTCATGATTCTCTTTCCTCGTCATATTCAACATGGTCTGGCCTAGATTTGTTTTGAACAGCACACAGCCTCATTTCGAACTGTCTGAGCTCCTTCAATGGGGAGAGTGCGGAGCCACAGCGGAGCTCTCCCCATTGAAGGAGCTCAGACAGTTCGAAATGAGGCTGTGTGCTGTTCAAAACAAATCTAGGCCAGGCCATGTTGAATATGACGAGGAAAGAGAATCATGAATCGACGAGATAAAGGAGAGGATGGAAAAACAGGGAACACACAAAGGTAGGCCTGACAGTTCTTATCCTTTACAACTATAGTTAATCTAATAGGTACTTCCCATTTTTCCGACACCCATGGTTAGAACTGATATAATGTATCTTGTTTAAGCGAAAATCTTCGAATCTGTTTCGATTACTTCTCCTGGAGTATACCATAAGCCATTTTCCTTGCTGTAAGGTAAGTAACTGGATGAGAATTAAGAAATATTCTGATATCTTAAAAGGTCCTTTTTCCACAAATTGCCAATAAACGCTAAACAGATTACAATGAATTTTGAGTTCCAGAAATCGCTCATCAGTACGAGACCAACACGAAACCGAGACCAACTTTGCACGTAAGTTACTTTGCATTGCTTTTGCAAGCATTAACTTCCCTTCGTGAAGTTTCAAATCAGCGTTTTTCTCTCTAGGGACATATCAAAACAAGGCAGAAATGGTATAATCCCAAAAATAATGGTTCTTTGATAATGAGTCGTACTTTGCGCGTTTTCCAGGTGTATCATCTAGCCTGACTTCTACTAGGCGTAAGATTCCGCTCACAGCCACTAAGCGGAATATTCCGCTCGCAGCAGCCTTTTCCAGCCATCTGATTGGCTTGTGGAAAAGCGACGTCGCTCAAAAGTAGAAAACCATCAACTTTCGAGCAGAATCGAGTTTGCGAACAAAGGAAGACGATTGCCAGAAGAATTTTCAGCTTATTGGAAAGTAGGCTTGAAGAATGAAACTGTTCGTCGTTAAGGCTGATTCCAGTCAGTGGAATTTTCCAAGCGGTCAGAAATTCTTTTGTTTGCCAGAGAAAATGTCGCTCTGAAATTGAATAGATAGTTACGGCTGAGCAACCTTTTATTGTCTAAAACTCTGCCCTCCTTGAAAATTCCGCTTACTGGAAATTGGCCTTTACACTGGTTATCAACTGTCAAGCGGAATCGTGCTTGCGAACAAAAGAAGATTTTTGCCAGAGGAATTACCGCCTAGAAGAAATTAGGGTTCATTGATAACTACGACGATATAATATGTCTAACAGTTCCCCAACAGATAAGAAGCAACACACAAAGTAAACAAATGATTATTTGCTGCACTTTATTAGTAATCAATACTATAATCAATAAATGAAATATTTTCTACCAATATTCCAGTCCATATAAATCGGTCCTTCAAGGAAAAGGAATTGAGATACAAAACTGCCTGCAGGTAGATGGAAAAATCTAAATTCATATCAAGATATAATCATACTGGATTCTGGAACTCAGACTTGCCCCAAGCCAAGTCTTCTTCGTTGCCGAGCAGGCCCGCAACCGAGTAGGCCCGAATAAGATAACGAATGAGACTTGGGGCAAGTCTAATGGTACCTGAAAAGAATGATATTTGAAATCAATGATTTACTTTTTTACCCCCAAATTTCCTTAGAATTTGGACAAGTCAAAAATGGATATCAATAATCAACTTTAGTCATTTTTTACGAGAAAATTTGACTCGTTTTCTTCTAATTTGTTTAAATTCGATCTCTTAAAGACCCTCTTGCTAACCATGACTCTTTGTGCGCCGAATGAAAAGCAAGACAAAGGGAAGTTAGGCCAAAAACGACTTTTAGATAATACGAAAGTCGACTTTGGCGCCACAAAGGATCATGGTTAGCAATGGGTCTTTAATAGCGATTTCGGCTTACACAAGACAAATTATAGCCAAGATCTGGAGTAGAATTCTTTACTCCCATAACGTCAGAGATTCCCGCAAAAAACCTGATTGATTCCTAAACGTTTTCAACTTCTCATCAAATCATTGGCTGAAAACACCAATGACCGGGGTTTTCAACTTCACTTTCTTGAAAGTTTGCACAAGCCATTAAAACGATTAAAACTAATGACATTGGGCGAAATTTTGTTTTAGGAGTCATGTATGCAAGCGCGTTTCCATCGAGCAACGAACAGCGTTCATAGATCTGCAGGGTGGTTCAAAGTAGACGTAACCCTCTTTATGAGAAATTCTCGACGGAATTATACAATTTGAATCAATTTTTGCATACCATCTGAAAGGAGGATCTATTTTCTTTCCAATGATATCCAGGTTTGACATTTTTAATGCATTATTCATCACTTAATAGATCTTTTTGCTTCTTAAAAAAGAGGTTTGGATCGAGCGTCCAAATCTGGTAAATGTGTGAAGGAAAACAAAAGTACCCCGTTCTCGGTATGAGGACTGCTAGCTGTTGCAAGAAGTGCTTCGGATTTCAGAACACTTTTCATAGTGTTAATCAATGATAACATACTCAGAGCGGGTTCAGAATGATTTAATTCATGCACGGGAAGTTCTATTTGCCTTCTGGCCTCGTTTCTCGTTACTTACATTCAGCATTGATTTTGTGGGGTAACAGTTACAGCTCAAAAGTGCTAGTATGCAAGGGCAAAGGGTTTCATTTTGCGAGCTGCAAATCGAAGTTTTCGTTTTCCAACCTTTGCTGGCCAACAAACAATAAACGAAAATAACGAGAAACAAAGCAAAAAGGCCAACAATACTCGCCTCTGTGCAAACTGAACCATTTCTAACTCACTTTGCGCAAAGTTGTCCATAATAAACACTCTGAAAAATTGTTATGAAATCCGAAGCAACTTCTTGCCACAGCTAGCAGTCCTCATACCGAGAACGGGGGTCATGCTTTTGTTTTCCTTCACAAATTTATCAGATTTTGACGCTCAATCCAAGCCTCTTTTTTAAGAATTAAAAGGGTCTATTAACGTCTTCCTAAGTATGGCCTAATTCAGATGCCGAAAATCGACAGGAAATTTGCATGGACAAAAATCTATCTTTGCGAGAGCTTTCTTTGTTATTCGTAAAAAATGCATTTTATGGGAATAAATCTGTCTTTTTTCCTTCTTTATGGCATCAACTAAAGTGCTTCTGGGCCGAAATACTTGACAAAATCTGTTGCGAAAGTTTTTATGATAAAAAAGATGTTGATTTTGCTCTTGTACCTTGCAGCATTTGAAATCAGACAAACGTACTAAAATATAAAGTAAATGATAAATGATGCCATTAATGTACCAAAACTGAACATCATTAGAAAGCAGAAAGATTGTTCTTTCAGACGGTACGTACACATCACATCTACGAAAATCGTGTCATTTTTTAGCATTTCTAATTAAAGTTGGGTTGTATTTTTCCTGAAGCACCCTGCATTCTCAAGACCAAAGCTGTTTTTTATTCATTTATTTACTACATTGATTATGCCTACTTTTATTATCAAAAATACTCTGAAAAATATCACTATCAAAATATGATATCGTTCGTTCAAAAATATCCTTCGCATTCTCCTCACTACAAGTCAATATAATTCCCGGTATCAATACTAAGACTTGCTGAAAGCTAAAAAAAAGTGCTGTGCTGAAGATCAGCAAGAAAATCTACCGGTTGACTCAGACCACAGGTCGTGGAGAACCGTTCATTAAAAGTTGCACGATTTTAATTTAGAAACATACAGCTGTATTTTCGATAGACAACTTCAACAACACAACACAATGTATGGCCTAACGAATACAGGTAGAAGTCCGTGTAACTGACAGAGAATTCAAGAGAAATTCAACACAGTTAACTGGCAGGTATGATTAAATTTTAGGACATTTGTAATTGTTTCTAAATCGTCCAAGTTTTGATGAACGGTTCTCCGCCACCTTTGCTCAAAATGATGTGCAGTACAGGTTCTGTGTGGACCAACATCACAAGAATTCTTAAGAGTTCGCTTAAGTTTTCAAGAATGTTTCACATTCTGAGAAGAGTTCTTGAAAGGTATGAAAGCCTGAAAGAATTTCAAACAAGACTAAAATACTTTCAAAATGTGAAAAGAAAGTCCCGGGAAAGCAGAAAAACGTATCATTGTACACAAGGACTGTACAATCATATCGCTGGTTGAACCAATATGTCCTGAAGATAATAGTGCGAAAGAGAATTTTAAGATCCCTTTCATTATCACAAAACTTTTTACATTTTCACAGTTAGCAATGATATATCAATTTGCATCAGCCAGTATATTTTCCAGCCCTCTCTTTAAGCTTGGTCCACTCTAGGTCGTTTGGATCGTTAAGGTCACACAGAAAGACCCAAAAGACAACGGACTCAAACTCTGAGTCTTTGTCTTTGGGTGTCTTTGCACGACTCCAACGATACAAACGACCTCTAGTGAAAACCAGGCTTTAAAAGTTTACTCATATAGTCAGCACAATTCATTAGCTTTCTACTTTCTTTCTGTTCTTTCTGTAAATCAGGCTTTAGTTTTCAAAATCGTCTTGCCTGTGATGTAAGCTTTTTCTTGTCTTCTTGTTCAAAAGAAGTGTTTGCAATGCCCTTGGGATGAAAAATTTCGATGACTGTCGTCCATTCTTTCAATTTCTTTGTCTGGGATATTTCTTAGCTATTGCAAGCAGGAACTTTGCATTTGAAGTCGCCATCCATTTGACGCTACAAGAGAGATATTACGGAATCAGAAACATGCTACATTGCTTGAGAATTCAGCCAAAACCTTTGCAGCGACTGTCTAAAAAGCTATCAAAAGGATAGGATGTGTGAGACAAAAGGAAATTAATTAGGGAGGCTTCATCAACATAAAATATGAATAAGACCTCGTTCACATTTTAACTGCACACTTTCGGATCTACAACAAAAGCGTAATGGATCAGCCTACCGTTTACCATGCTCCTGCTAATCTGTGACACTCGTTCCTTCTATCTGAAGGAAAGCTTAGTTCTGAACCAGTGTAAACGCGCTTGAACCGTAAAAATGTTGTACCGGAACAAAACTGTATCGGTACAGTCTCAACGTGGTTGGAGATCACCATTTATTATTTTTCCAGGGCTTCTTGAGGAGAAATTGTTTCAAAGTTTCCGAGTTGTTTTGGCCCTATGCAGGAGACTGAACTTGGGATTATGGAATAAGGCTACAGGTGGAAAAGAGAGGTTTAAGTGTGTGGATTGGGTTCGGAGTAGAAACGGCCTAATTTTGGTAATCTTAAGTGACGATTGTTCGAAATTGCGTAAAACGGAGCAAATTTTTACCGAATGCGACAATGAGTTCTGAGGGCTTGAAAATTCAAAGGACAAGACTATGATAAAACCCGGACCAAGGGGACTGACAGATAAACTTTCAAAAATTACTTACCCTTGCTTTCGTCATACAAGGGTATTTTGCTCTGGTGCACGATTCTCTTTTCATGCATCTTCCAAATCTCCTGAGGCAATCAAAATCATCTTTGCTGCATTTTCTGCAAGGTGGCTCATCCTTTGGTTGGAAATAACAGGCTTGACACGTAGTGTGTTGGCATGGAAACTGACAAGTTCTCTGTTTGTCATGGTTCATACTGCAAGAAAAAATAGAGCATTTCATGTTCAAAGTAAACTGTCTGATAAAGACGAGAAAAATCTTTAGCGACAACGAAAACATACTCCGTGACGGCTAGTTTGTTTGTTTTGTTTCTTTGTTGGGGAGACGAAGTACTGACCCTTTTGTGTTGAAACATGGTATTTCAGCTTTGTTGATAGCGAATCAACGCAACGCTGCGGCTCGCATTGTCATGCGCATCGGTGCTATTGTTTCATGCTTTTATTCTTAACGGTCAACCTAATTTGCATATTACATCATTGAAGTAAATAGACGATTGCGCTAAAGATGGCGGTGAAGAATTTTTTACCGAGATGCACTGCGTTCTTTAATCGAATTCCTATAGAATCGTTAAAGATTTGTAATTGGAACGCGATGCATCTCGGTAAAAAATTCCTCGACGCCATCTTTAGCGCAATCCTCTATTGTTTCCCTGTGTTCTTTGGTTTGCTAATACAACTTGGTCAACGGGGACTCATAATATTACTCTTAAAAGAGGGCCCAATTTAGGCCCGCGTATAGTGATTCAGTATTCACCAATCAAATTGTTAGAATTCAGTTTTTAACCAGTCAGGAGGCGCTATTCAAAAACTTATTGTTGCATTTAAAGAATCGTTGATGAAGCCTAGAGTTCTGGCAGCTTTGATGGATCTATTTTGTTTCTACGGAGGAAGATTCCTGCCTGAAAGGTATGCATTTCACGATTATTAGGTCAAGAATACATCACTCTTTGTAGTCAAAGTTTGTTCTTCAATGTTCAAGCCCCTTTAACCAGACTTTGAAGCGATTTTGTTGAGTGTACGAGAACTTCCGTTAGTTTAGGCCATTTTAAAAAAGTGGGCCCTTTTTTTAACAGTAACACTATGAGTCCCTTTTGACCAAATGATATCGGCAAATCAAAGAACGCAGGGAAACAAGGGACGAAAAGGCATAAGTCTACGCTATTTGTTCATTCTGACCTCACCTTACGATATTAACCTTGCGATTTCTTGTGACCTGTGTCCGTCAAAATATTGACCAAACGTTCTAGTTTTTCTTTGGATTTCTGAAGGTTTTTAGGCTTAAGCAACGTAGGTCACGGAGAATTACGAAGACTTAACGATTTACTTTAAGTTATTTCGCCTTAAAGCTAAGCTGTCATCGAGCTAAAGATGATAAATTGAAGTTTCAGAAATTGAATAGGACTTACTGAATTACAATGTCACTAGAAATGGGATTTTGAGTTATGATAATTTGGCGCAAGATTTTGACTTATTGATCAAAAGGATCTTGGTTATTGGGAAGAAAAGCAAGGATAAAAGGGCAGAGGGCACGATAATAGTGAAGAAAATTATTGCTTTTAGTAAGACAAGTCATTCAAGATCAGTTCTGAACCTTTTGGTCAAATTTGCTAACAGCAATCCTAGTTAAATTTAGAGCCCCCAATAACTAGTGCAACGGAAAAAGAACACGAAATTAGACCTTTTAGCTATTCTAAAAGAGAATCTGAATCGAACGAAATTTGTATGCATTTTGAAGAATTTTCGAATGTACACAAAAGCGATAGAAGCTCGAACGCCACTCAATCGAACATCTCGCATAAAAATGTATACAACATCGCTCGATCCAGGCTCTTTTAAAGACTCATGACATATTCCCAGTTATCACAACAGCGACAACAACAATGACAACAACAACAACATTTTTTAGCTTTGCTCAAACTGGGTTTTATGGATTTTCATATAAAGAACTGGGACAGAAATGCAAGCACAGATGTATCTGTGTACTCAGGAACGAGGCTATGGCGTAGTCTCAGCAGCGAGGCAGGCAACCCTCGACAGTTGGAAATACTCATTGCTGCCATAGCTGCAGTGAAGATCATGAAAGCTATTTGGCCTTAAAAATGAGGAATTTCTGGTTCCCTGCCTGGTTTACAGAGAAAGGTTTGTTGATTCTTCATCTTAATACTTGCAGCTTTTTGTGCATGGCTAGGATCACTGAAAAATTGAATTCTGAGGTGTTTTGGCATCGGAGGCTCGCATCGGCAACTTAGGCCCATCCGCCATTGCACGGAGCACTCAGCTTTTCGTACAGTGTTGCTATGGTTTCTAAATCTAATCATGAAATCGAGGGGGGAAACTTCGCCCTACTGTTCAATGTGAAAGTTTAAGAGTCGTAGTTTGAGCATCCATCAGTCTATCAATAGCGATGACTACGAATATGTAATCAGTTCAGCTCTGTTGCAGAATGGCTAAAAGGTCTATGAACAATGAACAAAAAATATTCACTTACACTGCGGAACAAATTGCATCTGGAAATTTTGCGCAGAAATCAGGTGTGCAATCAGGCTGGCAATAAGCAATTTGATTTCCAACTGTCAGTAACTTTGACTCATGTAAACCTCCTTTGGGTGCTTGCACCTCTGCAAGGGAAATTAATTATACATTAGTACATATCTTAAAAACACAGACACACCCTTTCAAAAAGACAGCAATATATTTATGCACTCATTACCATCCACCGAAATGTGTCTTTATCATGACTGAGGTTTCCTGGGAGAGGTACATAACATTTTGAGGGTACAGTAATGTGCCGCCCATATGGGTAGGTTTTTGGGCCCAAAATTCTCTAAGAAAGTTTCCCTTTCGACGGAGTTTCCTTAGACATGGTTGTGTTTTGCTGAAAATTACAAAGAATGGTTTAAAATTGACTAAACGGGAGTACTTTTCTGAAAATCGGAGAAAATCGGGCAGCAGACCCCCGTCCATCCACAAGTCATGTACCCCCCATTTCTAGAGGAACAATAACATTTTAAGACCCAATCAAGAAACATTTGGTACTTTGGGCTGATCCAGCTTTCTTATATTGAATGTATTGTGGCGCAGTGTTGCAGTCCACGGACTTTGCAGCCAGAACAGTCAGGCGGACGGGGTTCAAATCCCACCAGCACCTTTGAGCGTCATGACAAGGGGTTGCGGACTTGATTAGTGCTTAGCTATTTCTGCGATCCAAGCGCTTGGCGCTGAAAACCGCAACTTCGCCTTCACCTATATCTGAATGTCATATATGTTGATAATGATCACAAAAAGAGTTCGCATCATGCATCTTTACATCACCTATCGCAGGTCTGTGTCAAAACTGGTGTTGTAGACTAGCCAGTATTAGCGCATCACACTTGGAGCATGGTGTGAAAAGAAAACATGGCGAAAATGAAACAAAATATCAAAATTAGTCATGATTATGATATCTATAAAGCGCGATGATTTTGCCGTTTCTCAGGGCCATATATTGCAATGGGCGCCACCTTTGATACACTGATTTCTTTCTGTAATCTCACCAGTGACAAAATACCGTGCCATATATTCCGGTCTTCCTTCGCTTTATCCGATTTGGAAGTGTCTGGCAAAGCAGATTTGTTGATGTGAGAAAAAGCATCAATATTCATTTTCTTAACAATTGTTTGTTGTGGTGGGTGACATGTTTTTTGCTTCAATACCAAACCGTTCAAAGAACAAATATTTAAGAAAGGAAGTGACATGTAACATCCACATGCAATTTTTTGAATGAAAATGTAAATGGCTCTTTGTTTATTTGATTTGTTGATGCTAAGTGCCATGGAAAAGGAGTAAAGATGGATCCCTGCGGAACATCTCACTTTGTTCGAATAAAATCTATGAACTCGTTTTTATTCTATCTACCAAAGATCAAATCTTCTTGAATACATAACTAGAGTTTCTTAAAATTTTGGAGGTCTTACTAGTGGTTTCTTATAAACCAGTTTCTTACATGAAAAAAACGCGTAGAACACAAACTAACCGAAACACATTGTTTTCGTGAAAAAGGTGGTCGTGGGCCTAACAGAATGTTATTTTTGCTAATCCCTACAGCTTACCCTCCCACCGTTTTGTGAAAACCGAGAATAAAAATAATCCACAGTGAAATGCACGTTGACTTGTGCGGTTTGCATGACACAAAAATGTTAAAACCGTGTTCCTGACGTGCCTTAGATATGGAATAACAAGTGGACACACCCTTGATCTAAGATGCAAGAGAAAATTGACATGATAGAGCTTGGCACTTCTTCCCGGATGGGCCAAACTTCAACAGCTGCTATCCACCCCCCCCCCCTAATAGTACCCATAAAGTTTCCTTATTTCCTTATTTCTACCTAGCATCACGGTAGTTTTAGGACGCTGAGAAGCTAAGCATATTGAAGAAATGTGCTTGTCTTTCCTCTTGATGTGACCACACATGACACCTCATGATTCTTTGATCTGGAATTACAAAGGGTTAGCAACTTTCCTAACTTACGCAGCAGGTTTGACAGGACGGGAATAGACCTTTTAGCTATTCAAGAAAAGAGCCTGGATCGAGCGTTATTTTTATACCTTTTTATAAGCGTGGTTCGATCGAGTAGCGTTAGAACTTCAATCACTATTGTGCACATCCGAATATTCGACAAATCATAGCAAAATATCATTCGATTCTAATTTTTTTCAGAATAGCTAAAAGGTCTATTCGAGCCCCTATAGGGGGGGGGGGGGAATTCATTGGTATGTGACAGGGGTCAAACACAGCATAATTTGGAACACTCAAAAATAGGGCATTTTTAGACCCCAAAAATATATTCATTGCTTGATGGTAGATAAAAACTAGAGGTTTCGTAGCTTTTTCAGCAACTGTGCTGCAACATTTTGGTGAAAAACTCTACCCAGCACTCACCTTGTGAGATCTTCTCATCAGCAACCCCAAAAATTTATTGATTATGCACCAAATAGCGTACCCAAAGGTATACTAGACAACGTTTCGCAAACCCAAAAAGTGTCTGACTCCCCCTCCCCGTCACCTACAAATAGGAAGTGCCCCCCTGGGTTCGAACCACTAACGTTCAGATTGGAAATCAAGCGTGCTATGCTGCCAATGAGCCATTCCTGCTCCATCCATAACGTTGCTTCGCAGCTTCTGTCCTGTACTGAGCCATGATATCATGAGTCCTAGTTTACGCGGTAAAGGATGTAGTGACCAAGGTAGCAGAACTACTAACTCTTTGAAATAATTAGCAAAAATCTAAATATGACGCCAGAACCATTTCCTTGGAAATTGGCTTGATTATGACATTGCTGGAGAACAATAGAAGTGCTACTTTAAAGCAACCACTTATTTTGCTTGTTCTCTACCATAAATCAGCACCCAAGTGTCAAATTGAATCATACAAGGTCTCAAACTCTACATTTAAGCCTGACCTATGCAACTGTGTAAAAACCAGGATAATTGAATCTATGGCTCCTCCACAGCAACTACACAAACGAGGCACAACATTTTGGGACGCCCTGTAGTTACGAGCACATCTATGAAGATTATGTAAGATCTTTCTAGGATATCTGGCAAAACACACATCAAATCATCTCTCTGAGTAATAATCAGTTCTAGCCAAACAAGATAAGTTCTGAAAAACTACGGATTCCTTTTGAAACCTCAGTCCAAGGTCTTCGATTCAATCGCTAGGGTTAACGCGAAATCTCTGGTTCAAAAAGTTATTTACATTCCAGAATTTTTTGAGCATTTGCAAGGCGACTTCATAATCAGCAGTTTATCCTGCATCTAAACACTTTAACTTTATTATTCGCCTTGGTCTTGATAAAACTATTGAATACATTCTTTCTTTTACTGATATTTTCTCGCTGTTATGCTGTTATGTGGTTTATATTCTCGAGACAAGTCCTGAAATAATTATGTTATGTCATAGTACCTTTCAATTAGTTCATTGAGATGGTTGCCTCAAAAATCAAAAGTTTAGACCAGTGAGGAACTGAGAGAATGGTTCCTTGTTGTCAGGCAACCTTGGGAAAGTTTCAAGCTGGATTTCCCGAGGAGCAAGTCACTTCAAAGTCTCAAAGTCCGGGGATACCCCCACTGTGGCCTGACAGGAGGTCCAGTCAGTGTAAAAGACGGTCACAGCAAAAACCATGAAAAATACCCACACCCCCAAATGGTGGCTCATGGACCTAAAATTGGTTGATTTGGTAGCATCTAGTAATGAACATTTTCTGCAGTTTTTCATAAATTCCTGTTGTAAAAAGTGATGGAACAAGGGCCATTTGGTAGCAGCTTGGTAAGATCCTCAAAACGACTGGACCAGTAACCTGGGTACCAGAGCCTAGCCTCTATAAAAAGGTGGGGAACGCGTGCGAGGCGCTGGCACCCAGGGTAACTGGAACCCTTGTTAGGTCATAATGGGAGTGCCCCCGGGCTCCAAAGATGTTGTACAGGATTTTGGGATTTTAGAAATCTCCCAGACTAAGATTTCTTACATTTTTCAAGATTTCTAAGACGTTTTGAATTTTTTGAGACTTTGAAGATACTCAAATTTTTGCAAAGTTGTAAGGATTCAAACGCTTTTGTCAGATCTTGAAAGAATTGCTGAAACATCTCTTTGAGAATATTTATCCTTTATTGGGGAGATTTCTTGAATTTTTATAGATTTACTACGATATTTTACTTTCTTTGGAATATTTTGAAATTTCGTGAAGATTATTGAGATTTAAAAGATATGTCGAGATTTAGGGGACTTTGGGAAGTTTTTACAAAATTATACGAGACTTTCGTAGTGATCTGCCCCTCGGGATTTTCATTGTTTGGAAAATGTCGCAAGCAGAAAATCCTGCAAATGTGTTCAATTAAAGATAGATGAAAACGACGACTCTATTAAATTTTACATTGTCCATCGGACGATTTTATCAGATGTGAGAACAGGGACCACCGTACAAAAACTGATTTGAGGTTTCGATTTCTTTGATCGCTAAATAGTCACTAGACAAAATTAAATTTGTTTCATATTTTCCAAACCGTAAAAATGTCAAAATCGCGAGCTGAGTTTAGGCGAATGCGTTCTGATCTTGAGGCTATGCAGCCTTCGCTAGACATACTGAAATGAATTTTGACTAAGACACAGAGGAAAGATCACGTGGAAACATTCGTCCGAAAACTCGATCGGAGGGCTGGCAGTGCCTTCCCTTTCCAGTTATGCCCAAGATTTAGCTTGAACGTGTTCCTGCAAATAACGAGACAGTTCTTTGAAATGACCAATGACGATAGCCTTTGTACAACACCTTGAAACAAGTTAATTGAAAAAAGCGAGGGATGTATTAGGCACACACCCCACAGGAGAATGAATCGAATTGACTGCGCAAGAAGGCGCTGCGCGAGACAATAAGTCGTAAGATACTGCAAAAGGCTCCTCCCCAGCATCCTCCAGATACAAATGTTCAGAGCAGACTCGATTGAAACTGTAGAAATTGAAAGTCTTGTTCATTGATGAGATAAGGGTGCGCCTTATCATTTTAATTAGAACCATGATTATAATCAATTTACGTTTTTTCCTTCTAATTGTTTTCCTAAACATTGGTTCATTTTCAATAATGATTCGTATTCAGGAAATCCAATTAAAACCGTTTTTACATTTCTGATATTACTGTGTGTTTGCAACAAGTAACAAAGATGATATTGTACTCTCTTAGTCACATTCTGATATGAAGAAATTTCCTCCATCTTGATACATTTGAGAGGGAAGAATAGTTTTATTTCCTTTCTGGCAGACTTGACACGGTGGCAGCTGTCGCGTTTCGACAGCAATTTATCTCTAGCTCGTTGGAAAAGGTATTTCAGATCTTGCAGTAATTTAGGTTAGGTTTGGCGCTCTTGTCACTGCATTGAATTTCAGCAGTGGTGGCTAGATGGGACTACAGCCACTCTGTCAGGGGGAATTTTGGGTCCTGTCGGTGGAAACTTGGCAAAATGATGTACGAGAACTGCATTTTCAGCCATTTCAGCCCCCGTATCGAGAGTTTCAGGACTTCTGTCGGAAGATTCCTGGCGCTACCCCTGAATTTCAGATCGCACTTCCAATAGCGTAGCCGAGGAACCAACTTCTTGGTGGTGTGTGTGCTATTTTCGTTTGAAAACTGCCCGAATCTGTCCATAGCAGTCGTTACAATTCCATCATTTTGGTCAACAATAACCAATGTTACTTAAAATGTTCACAATAGTTTGCCTGGGCGTATTTTTGTCGGAAATTTTGGCACTTTTGAAAATCACTGACGGTGTAAAACTCCACTAATTACATCCCTGTGAATATCGGATAGAAAAATATGAATGAATTTCAAATTTCATTAGAAACTGTGGATCAGTTTGCTGCAGTTTGGTAGATATCGGATATAATGCTTCCCGTCTCCCCCCAAATCTTCAAGGGGGGCTAAAGAGTGTCTTTTCATTTCCCTTGTTCTCTAACAAAAAATTTATTCTTTCTACATCTTTCAGAAAGTGTTTCCCTTGAAAGGATGTTCTCTTTCCTCTCCAAATGCTTCGTGCCGTTCATTTGTCACCTTCCAAATCCTATCTTTGATCCTGGGTGAGGGGAAACATCATATCTGTGCATTAATCGTTGTTTTTGTCAGCCTTGCCTTCTTGTAGTCTCAGTTCCATTCAAATCAAGGCAAAACATGGCTAAAGTTTGTTCTCTGTAAAAGCGAGACTGTCCTCGTTTGCAGTTTCGTTACTTCACAAAACTGCAAACGAGGACAGTCTTGCTTTACAGGAAACAAAATTAGACCACGTTTTTGCCATGATGATCTAAATGGAACTGAGACAGCAAGAAGGAAAGGCAGACAAATGCCACGATAAAGACACAGGTATGATTTGTTCATACTTTTATTAAAGAATAAACACCTTGTTTCCTCTTACCCATGGTTTGATCGTGGTTTTATGCAGCCAAAATACATACATTAGCTGCCGTCACTGTCTAAGTCGTGGCTCGTAGCTACATTCATATGGGGCGACTGCTTCATAAAAGACCTAAAGCCGGGATAAAACAAAGAAAAAGTATACCATATGATCCTGGTCCTCAATATTCTCCTTATTCCTTATTCAGTTTTGGACTATCTGTTTCATATCTACTTTACTCAACACTATACTGAAAAACAATATCATTGCCCTAAGAAAGTGACACCTTGTTAGCGCAGTGGCGAGAAGCTCTCCCAAGAAAACAGCATTTAGTGCCATAAATAAGGAAAGTGTTCCTGCTGCATCACCATTTCTGTCACAGCTTTTTTGGGATTTACAAGCCATGTTAATAGAAACTCCGTCCCATCTCGAAGGGAGTTACAAATACTGTACTTGTGAGTAACTCCCTCAGGGATGGGACAGAGATTCTATGCAATATGGCAATACACATACTGACATTTACTCCATTTTAAAATAAAAATCTTCATGTTTCAAGGTCCCTGCAGCATAATTCTTGTGGCAATCAGTGTATACTGATAACTGACTCAAAAGGTGCCAGCCACATTTTTCACCACGACAACAGAAATCTTGCCATTGGCTATACACTTTCTAGTCAAGCTTTACCGAGAGGAAAATCTTAAAATGATGACAGAAAGATAAAGGCTAGCGTTTGGCAATAATCCTACTACACTAAGTATGACTAATTGCTTGCAGCTTAGCTTTCAAAATTAAGTTGAAATATTTCAGACGTTTCTCAAAACTAGGGATCATCCGGATATTTTAATGTTTTGATGAAATAGCCCTTAAAGCTAAACCCTGCTTTTCTGATTTTGAAGTGTCTTCGTGGTTTCAGATTTTGTAGCTCAATTCTGTAAATCTAAAGGCCTCGTTAGGAGTTCTAGAATGTTTAGAATCAGGCCTCAAAGTTTCGTAAATATTTCGTTTATCGCGACATAAGCTGGGTCGGATAAGGACCACTGAGAGAAGGACGAGAGAGGAACTACTGCAAAGGGGCGTCATAAAAAGACAGAGTTTCGAAAGCTCACAATACTAATCTTGACTCGAAAAGTTTCGAAAGCTTAATCTTAGTTTTCGACACAGAAAAAGAAAGTTTCAAAAGCTTACATTGTAAGCAACAGTTTATGCAAAAACAGCCGGTGTACAACTAATGATATTTTAAGATAGCTTTCCTTACAGTGAAGCTTCTATCTGATTTCCAGTGAAGTCAAGAACCTTAGAGACACTCAGCACATCCACATACGGGGAGGTAAGTCCGATATTTTTGGGTCAGAATATTGCCAAAAGTGATATTTTTCAGTCCAGATAGAGCTGAAACTATGTTCATGATATTTTTTGACACTAGACATCGTTGAACTGACATTTCTGGGTTCGCAGGTTTCTAAGTATACAATGAGCTGATATTTTTGGGTTGGAATGAAGCTGAAGTGAAATTTTTGGGTTGCCTGAAAATTTCTTGGACTGATCCCCCCGTATGCGTATGTGCTGAGTGCCCCCCGTGAGGTCAAAAACCTTGTACAGCCAGCATAGTTCCGTCGTTGATGCTCAGAATCATTTCAAAGTTCTGTTTTGGTCAAAAATCGAGAATTTAGTTGGCAGGAAGCTGAGTTATCGAAATTTCCGCAAGCCCACACTGTACACAACAAGTGAAAATAAACCAAATTTCAGAAAGCCCACACTTTACAGGGATATGCGCCCTTGGCTGTGTTGGTTCATATGGAATCTTGTACGGAATGTGACAGCCTGGCACTTAGACCGCAAGCCATTGAGGCTGCCCCAGCTATTTGCTCATGAAGCAACAGAACAGAGTCGTAAAATGAAACACTGTACTTAAAGAGTTCACAAGGCAGGTGGTGCAAAACTGCGAATCTTAGCAAGTTGGTGCTAAACTCATTGTTGCAATTTACTGTGGATTTAGCGCAAAACTCCGGCAAAACAATTGAAAATTCAGCTTTTCTGCATGGTAAATGTCGAGCAACTTTCGACAACCTAAACTAAGCTCTAAAAAGCCGAATTTTGCTCTTGTTTTTGAAAATGAAATGATGATTAAAAATGAGTTGTCGCAGAGTAACGGAAGGAAACTGCATCTCATAGCAACCCAAGCGTTGCTTATCAGCGGACCCGAAAATTTAACAAAACTAATACTTCCCGTAGAAAACTTAGCGCGTATATATCTAACCTGAAATCCTCTTTCACTAAAGTTTGAAAAGTCTTCAGGTGTGTTCGATAATTTTTGCGAAAAAGATGTCTACCAGTCGCTAAGACTTTACAAGCCTCTCCGATCCGAAGTTTAGAAAACAAGCGAAAGAAGGTGTCAGTCTCAAGCGAAGAATAAAGAGCTTGTCTATCGACCTATCCCCGCAGCTCTGGAGAGGTATGTAAGGCTGAAGTGTTAAGTAGGGGAAGGATTGGTTGTGTTACGACTGAAATTCGCTTGTACTTATAGTCAATCAAGCCTATGCAAGAACATGACTTTTTAAGAATAATAAGGCTCAAAATGAAAGCAGCATTTCATCTACGGTATTTCATTTAATCTTACTTTACCTATGTTTTACCTATGTTTACAGCATACAAAGGAAGGTCAGCTGACGAAAGCAATTTGTTCCAACTCCATAGCATTCTTAAAACCTGGCTCATGTTCGACCACTGAGGTCGCTGGGAAAGACGGCCACGTGTCGTCTTTTGCATCCTTTGAGTCGTTCGTTCCCAAACGGCTCTACCGTCTCCAGAAACTCGTGACTGTGGTGACCTAATGTGAATAAGGCTTTGCAGACTCTCAAAATATATTTTCTGCAAAACTAGTACTTAACGACTCGTTTGCAAGCCCGTAAACTTAGCTACAACCTAAAATAAGCACTCTGTCTCTTGAATGCGGACCTTCACGTGGACGTCTACCCAAATCCATCTTTGAGATTTGAAACGCTCGCGTGTAACACCCATTTCTCTAATTCTAGCTCTCCTTCTTGACGCTTTCATTCATTATTTCAAGAAATCGTATGTTTGTAAGTATCGCTTTCACGTGGTCAAATTTGCGTTCATTGTAATTCCTCGTACAGTTCTCCAGTGGTTTTTGTTTTAGAGACCAAAAATTCCGCTACATTCCATTTTGAAAAAGACACAAGTAGTCTCACTACTTCTCATTGACCTCAAAGGAAACTCTGAGGAAGTTATGGGTACAAATTCGAAAACCAATCCCCTGACAGTTCACAACTGAAAACCATCATATTTTATCTGTCATCGAGCTGTGGGAATATGAAACATAATGTCGTATGATGTCAAGACAAAACACTCTAGAACCATGGACAGGGAAGAGGAAACGTAAACAAACATAACTTGACCGTGAATGCTGTTTGATGGACCGTGATGGAGCAAAAACGACATATCGACGCACCAATTCGTTACCCATGGGTACTAGGGATGGCCTCTCTACTTGTGCATATTCCAGAAGCAAATATGCAAAATTCTCGTTTTTTAAAACTGGGTTAACTCAAGCTAAACATTGCAAATACAGCCATCTCCTTAACAGGTGATATACTTTATTCTCCTTACTGTATTATGATGTATATTCTTAGAACCTTTGAAATGGGAAAAATAATAAGCACACTTAAAACCTCTATGTCAGTCAATACAAAATGCCAATGCCTTGCTTGCATATTCCTGACAAAGATTTGTATGTACTTCAAAGTACAATCTCAGTTCAATTTCAAGCATCTATGGGGTTAACAGCCTGAAATAAAACTTGCACCCATCTATGCAATTTCTTTCAATTCCCATACATACAGCATAAACCACTAATTTAAAACCACGATAAAAACGTACAGGTACACAAACTTACTTCTGCATATTCCTGACAAAAATTGGTACGAAGCTTCACTTTCAAGCAATTGTAGGGATAAAAAGCCTATTTACAATTGCACCCATCCCCTAGCTTCTCATAATTTCCAACAGAAAAAGTAAAACAGGCACAAGAACTTACTTCTGCAAATTCCGGATGCAAATTTGTACAGACTTCGTTTCTTGATATGACAATATAAACCAACGTCACATATCCCTTTCATGTTCTTGTAATCACCGCACTCTTCACCTTCGAGTTTTGCACAACGTAGGCAGCAGCCACAGACTCCGTATACAGTTCCACCAGGGCAATTATCACGGACATCTTTCGCTTTCCTACATCCATATCTGCTACAATCAGAGTAACATTTGAAAATAAATGGATTGTTCTTTAAAGAGTTTGATGCCTGCACGATAATAACTAAAACCATAAGCATAAACATGCTAATGATGAATGTACTTAACGCCATGTTGTTAGTCTTTGTTCTTGACTTCAATCGTCAGCTCCTATCTGCATAACACCAACGCATGAACTGTCGAGAAACTGCCAACTCGCGCTTTTATTCCCCTCATCACAAGCGGCATGCTTTATGGCCCCAGTCAAAGCGATGATTCGCACATACTCACCTGAAATGTAAATGAGAGAGTCATCACTTCACGTTGAAATGTTACGTTGTAGGGTGGAACCAGGAAAGGTGTATATTGTAGCTATAATGAATCTCAAGTTGCTAAGCGTACGAACCGACCTTGCGGAATCTTACCACCGGAAACATTCGCTGTATTACCCAAGCGAAGTAGCAAAACCTAAATCGAAACCGCACTAGATTAAAAACCTGACTTTTGAAGGTTCAGGCAACGATAGATCGATTAGCCAAGGCCGTATCACGACAACTCTCGGCTAATCCTAATTGGAAACAATTCAGAGAGACAAAGTATGAAGATCTTGGAAAGTTTTAGCGTCTAAACCAGGGGGTGAAACTGCAGTGAAGCTTTTTTCAATTTCTAGAAAAGTAGGGGCCTAGACAAAGCTTTTGAGAGGAATAAGCTGAATAAAAGAGTGCAAACTATCTTTAATCTGACCGAGGGGATTTCCACTCCTAAAAACCTCGTACACCTTACGCAAAATCCCCTTTGTTTTCAAGAAAAATCCATCAAAAATCCGTAAAAATTCTTTTGCAGTGAAAAGCTCTGGTATGCTTTATTCAATGAATGAAATAACCCTCGCATCTGCCCTGGATTCCAGAATCCTTCGGATGAAAGAAGGCCTTTTAACGTTCTGTTATACCTACCGCATCTTTAAAGGCATTGAATCATGATAAATAGACCTTTGCCGTGTACCATGTAATGAAGATCAATTATCACTCTTAACAAACCAAAAGGACTAGCTGTTGCGAAATGCGTCTCATGTGATCAGTTTCATGTGATCAGTTTCATTTGACCCAAATGTTAGCCAATTAGATGCACCATCGAGAACCGTGAGTCAGCAGATTCTTGAAATTTGGATATTGGATATACTCAATGCCATAAATGAATTTACGCATCTTAACATAAGAGACAGAGATGGAACTTCATAACTATTAAATTCATTGGACAGATCATCATCATCATCATCATCATCATCATCATCATCATCATCATCATCATCATCATCATCATCATCATCATCATCATCATCATCATCATCATCATCATCATCATCATCATCATCATCATCATCATCATCATCATCATCATCATCATCATCATCATCATCATCATCATCATCATCATCATCATCATCATCATCATCATCACTTCAATGTTACTATTTAAGCCTACTAACTAAACGATTCTTTGAAATTTGTGTCTTTCTCCATATATCTGTATTCAAACCACAGATTAAATACCCCCTGCCCCTTGCCATTACTAAGAGCGTCATGAAAATTTTGATCGATTAACGTTTCGAAGTATCTCTTTATCAAGAGCCAGAGACCAGCTAAAAAGCCTTCTAGTATCCTATGAACCATAGCTAAGCTAAGATCTGGCAATCGATTCGTATTAAAAAACAGCGTCAAACAACAGAAAGAATTTTCTGAAATATTCGTGTCCAAATCTGTTAACAACAAACTAACAGATAACATCTTAGGTAATTCTAAGTTTGATGTCTTTTTCCACTTTAAGGATAGAGGTCGTTGCTTGTATGCGTACCAAATCATGATTGGTTTAAACACATCTATGTGGATTTACGCCAATCAAACAGCGTAAATACAACAGCACGACTATGATAAACAGGAACAAAAATGTGCCTAAACTTGCAATTGATGTAGTTGCAGCGCAATGCAATACCCTAGGTACAAGAGCATCACAAAATGGGCAAGAAAATACCCTCCAGTTTCGTCCTGTTTCTTTTGAAAACAGGTGAAAAATTCATCCAATCAGAATCAAGAATTCCTAGTCGCTTGCAGCCTGCAGTCGCCTTCTTCGCTGTGCGACCAAAATGACTTAAAGCAAGTACAAAGACCAGCATACTTTGCATAAAGTCAGCGACTTGCTCTGCACAACTTCCAAAACAATTGACTGTACGAAAGTCATAAAAGCAAAAACAAACGATGACAAAGGCTGCTGGTCTCTCCCTTTAAAGGCTCTTAGACAAGAATCAATTGCAACCCTATTTGTAAAGGTGGCGTAATTCCGTATTGCATGAGAATAATGCTGTGATGTTGCTCAAGTCAACTGCACATCGCTGCAGCTACACATGCAACCATATTTCTCTTCACGTGCAAAATCATGGGTGGTTAGACACCCCAGTAGCGCTTCATTTCCACCGCTTTGTTCTTTTGCGGAGGATGAAATCATTTGCTACTACGGCGGAGCTAGCTTCCTTTCAAATAACTTTTAACCACCTCCGCAGAAACGTACAAATTTTCCTCCGCAGGAGCTGAAACATAACTGCAACCTAACTGCAGTGGCTGCCAACTCATGATTAAATATTGGACTTGAACTGGATGAGAACCATGAAATATGAAATCCATGAAACAAAACAAACGATCAAAATGCATGCCGGTTATGGAAGAGCCCTTTGGAAGTAAAAATTGCAAGTGATCCTGCATGGAATCTAAATTTAGCTCAAAAAGTTAATTTAAGAATCAATGCTTGCAAAATCTGGCGTCAGCTGAGATATCTTCCATTCAACGAACCAAAGGATTGGCAAGAGCCGTAGGAGTAATGCATCGCCCCCTGCTCCTTTCCACTTTTCAAACAACATCGCAGAAAGTTTGATGAGGAAATTCTTGCGAACGATCCTTTGAGCAGCGTCAAGGATCAATGGAAAATAAAGTGATTAAAATTTTGTATGAAAAGATTAGAGTTTACATTATCACGTTAATTGTGTAGAGACTGAAACACATAAAGAAAAATAACATAACGTACGTTAATAACATTTCTTTACAATTATTATCCGTTTAATGCGACAATTATCGATCAAAGAAACTGTGTTCATGTCCTGTTTTTTCTTCCCATTTGGCTTCTTCTATCGTTCCTTTTTATCTCTCCTTGCCCACAGCCATCATATTTATTAAAAGACTCAGTCACGAAAACAACAGTATGGAAATTCACCCTCCCATTGACGTTGTTTCAACCACCTTTCGAGGTTAAAGTTTTCAGAGATCGTTGGTAACAATAAGGCCACCCATCCAAATGCTAACAATATTCCTGTGAGGCCACTCGGCCACCCTGCCTTTTTCATCATTTCAGTCCCGAAAGCTCGGTTAGAGATGCAAATTTTGCGCTTCATCTGACCAGCTAATGGAGATTCACACTCCTGAAACTCCTGCCAAAGCTGTATTTTAGTGACCTTCAAGACCTTCAAGGTTAAAGTACTTCCACTGTAGAGCTCGCTTGTGACACACGTTTTTGTAAGGCCACCCATCCAAAGGTAACCTTATTTCCATAAAGACACCTTGCATTGCTCAATTGCTCCTGGTCATGAAAATATGAAGATTCTCAGTTAGAGATGCAGAATTTTGTAATCCATTTGACTAGGGTATGGAGATTCAAACTGTTGTCAAGTTTGTTTGACCTGGAGCTTCACGAGCTTCACTGATAAACTGAAATATTTTTGTTGAGGTCACCTATCAAAAAGTTAACTTATTCATGGTCAAACGGACCCAAAACCGCACTAAAAGATGCAGATATTCAGGTCCCTGTGACCAGGGCATGGAGCTTCACACACCCATTAACTCAGAATGATCATTCGAGGTTAAAGTAAGTATTTCAACCGCATTATCACTTCAAACATACATAACACACTCCCCCTTTAAGCTCTGGCTAAAAGGGCCTCTGACAAACAACTGGCAAACGTAAAGGAACTAAGTCCATGTAAATACTTGAGCGTTAACGCTTTCCTGAATTTTTGCTGACAAACTGCTGACGGCTCTTTGTTATAGCACAATAGTGTTAAAGTCATTAGCAGTGGGAACCAAAGAATTCTTAATCCTTGCATTATCCTCCGGAATTTCTTTGGTTTAATTTCAATGGGGATTAAATGACAACTTTTGTTTTATGATTGAAAAGAAGTTGATATTGGTCATGAGAGCGGTATTTATATGGACTCAATGCCTTTAAACTTCTAATGCTTCCAGCACACTTACAGATGAAGAAGCTAACGTTTATTATAAAACCAAAAAACTTTTGACATTAGGAAACAGTATCAGGTTGATTCTTAAAGTGAATGAGCTGAGCTAGATGACACAGTCCACAAGACAAAGAAAACCAACACATGCCATCGTTTCTTTTGCTATTCTTTGTTTGGTCACTTGACAAGATCATCAACAAAGACAGGTCATACATAGACTACCTTGGGTACCAGAGCCAACGAAATAATAAAAAGAAAAAATAAAACAGGAAAGAAGCAAAGAAAGTTTCTTTCCTTCTTCCTCCTTCTTCTTGGAAGAAAGCTCCTTTCTTCCCTCTCTCTTTTCTTTCCCCAATTTTCCTTTCATTTAAATTTTGAGGTTCTTGTACCCAGGTGGACTTGCTCCAAGTCTCGCTCTTGATCAATAAACAAACGGGACGGAAGAAGAACCCTTTCCCTTTTCTTCTTCTTCTTCCCTCCCGTTTGTTTATTGATAAAGAGCGAGATTTGGAGCAAGTCCAGTACCCAGGGTATACATAGACCTGCGAGAGATGATCTTTTAACTCAGACTGCCCACTTCAAAATACTTGCAAAAACATTACATTTTTGATGGGTATAAATAAGATTTAAAACTATTTACAAATGTCCCAAATTTTTGTGCCATTGGTACATCGAATTGAAACTACAAATATTCATTCTATCACACTACAAATGATGCTATACTAATGACATCTTGCTAATGACGATACAGCGAGACAGGGCTCTTGATGACCCATGCATTTTCGATCTCAAATAATTCCTGATGGTTGAAATTATTTTGAAAATTAATATACTGCGTTGGTGGATACAGACAGTTGTAGCAGTTGGTCGCTCATTGTGCTTATAATATGCCTACGCACAAAGTAACATGACTGAGCTTGGCCTATTGTTATGGTTGGGAAGCAAACATGTTATTATGATAAATTCAACAAAATTTAATTTCCTTTGCAGGAAACCCATCTACTACAGCATGGAGAATTCAAACCTTACCATGTAAAAAAACTAAACAAAAACAGAGCTTGTCTCCTTGTGTCTCTAAAAAGTCTGACAGTCTGTAGAAGTGTGAAAAGTCACCAAAGTTTGGTTTAGTTACTTCCGAACGAGATTAATTCAACTAAATTCAATTTCTTCTGTAGCAAACCTAGCTAATACAAATTCAAAGCATTTGGTCATATACAAAACCCAAGGGAATAACAGCTTGTCTAGACTGGTCGACTGATAACAAATATCAAAATCAATATAGAAGAAAATCTAGGGTGAGTGAAAACTGATTGTTAAAGGGGCAGGGTCACGTAACCGTAAACAAACCTGTTATCTCCAGAATCTATGGTGTTGTCCACTCGTGGCCATTGCGTCCTGCACAAATTTCGGTGGATGGGGTGAATCCACGCTAAAGTTACTTCTAAAAATCCACCAATATCTCTGCAATCGTACAACATATTAGTGTTTCGTTTGTTTCTCTACGAAGTACAAGAGTCCATCTTCAAAATAGCACTTACAAAGAGTGGAAAATCAGTGTGATATGGCCTATCAAAAATACTACAAAATCGTCGTTTTGAAAGAAGTTTGTTTACATTACGTGACCCTGCCCCTTTGAACCGTTTTGAAGATCGTAGAAAGTAAACCAATTCCATGACCGATTTCAAATATTCTTGTTTTAATCACTTGTAGACTTAAAACTTCACATAATGATAGAAAAGAGACTTCTACGGTGGAAAAAACAGCCACCAATGCAGATACACTTTGCTTACTCTAAAACTTGGATGGCTAAATCCATCATTGTACATGGGGAAATGGGTGAGATTAGAGTTTGTTTCGAAAGAAGGACAAAAGATCCGTCATAAATTCTAGCCGAGGAGGGGGTGGAAGACATTTTCAAATATTTGATAGAAATTTTGTGGGCTCTCTTGGCTTTTATCCATAATTTTACGGTTGGACTTTTCAGAAACCTTGCATTTTTTAGAAATTACAGCATATTCTATATTTCAACGCATTTGAGAATTTGACGTTATCAAATTTCTAGATGTTATACCGAAAGACAAAAGTGATGAACAGTATTGTCTTAAACAACACAAAAACGCCTTTTAAAAATGTAGGAATCGCAGCAGTAGTGAAGATCCAGTTGATTGCCCGACCCGTTGCTACCCTTGCTGCTGAAAATTGTCACTGTGAATTCCCTCTACGAAATTTCTCTACAACCTCTATTCGCATAACAGCAATAACAATTCTCTATAAATTCCTTTTGCTACTTGGAAGATCTCAGAAAGTAAATCTAGTCCTTTCAAGCTGTGATCTCTGTCAGTCAGTATATTCTATTAAATCCTTACTACAAATTCTCTCCATAGAATGTCAATATTCTTTCCGCGCACAGATACCTTACATCTCATTGAAAAGCACCTCAGCGAGAGCCTATGTGAAACTTTCATGAATACCTGCAGCTGCCTCATGATGTGTAAGCAAGGGCTACCAACAGCTTCTCAAATACAATCCACTTCTCGACAATGCCCGTAGGCGTTCGTAGTGGTGTGTAGGTAGCGTGCAACTGCGAGCGCTAACGAACGGCAGTGGGGATATATCATGTCTACTACGCATTTCGTTCTTTACTGGAATCTCTGAACACCACTTTGCAGGATAGAAAAAGATAAAAGTAAACATACTTTTGGCCACCACAAAATTGCATCTTCATTGCAAAGTACAGTAAATCCCGAATATAAGAACCTACTGTTTTGAGAGAGAGGCTGAAATAGATTCTTATGTCAAAACACAAGGCCGCCGAGAGGGGGGGACAGGAGGGGTAATTTGCCCCAGGGCCTCAGGATCTAAGGGGCCTCATAACTGAGGATTTCTAAAAATTTTGGCTGCAAGAAATTCTCGGAAATGCATTTTAAGCCAATCTAACTGGCGTGATTGAGAAAACTTTATGCTCGCTTCGCTCGCAGGGGGCCTCGGTTCCTAGTTTTGCCCCGGGTCTCCAAAAGCTCCCGGCGCGGCGTCCCTTCAAAGACACTAACACTAATTTCAAGGCATTGAAGTTCTTATTTGAAGGGTGCCTAGAGTAAGTTCCTTTCAGAGTCTTACAAAAGATGTTCAATCCAATGATTTGTACTGGGAGGGTTTTTATGGACCTTGAGGAGGCTAATCAAACTTTAACAAACAATTGGAACCAAAATGAACTTCGTGACAACAATCAAAATTCAACTTTGCTACCCTTGCAATAAGAACTTATATATTTCATCTAACTGAAACAGGTTCTTAATTACAAGGTGCATAAGTTAGGAAAAACAGCCTGTACGTTCTTATTTTGGTAGGTGCTTATGTGCGGGGATTTACTGTGTTGCAAACTTGGAAAAATAATCAACAGCTTTTAGCAGCTTTGGTGTAATCCTCTAACTTTACAGCCAGAAGAACGAGGCAGACAGGGCAGGGTTCGATCCCAGGTACAGCCCACAACTTAAGCGTCATCACATGGGATCGCGGACTCAATTAAGTCCTCTCTGCTGCTGCGATCACTTGGCGCTGAAAATGCAACTTCATCTTCACCTTCGCCTTCGCCCGATTCCTGCAAGTGATTTAAAAATGTTCGCCCCTGACGCAAGTTCGGACAGAACTCCTTCACTGGTAAATTAGGGCACTACATCATCAATTTAAACTCCGGTTGGGGGGGTACATGACCTTTGGATGAATGGGGGTCTGTCTGCCCCCAACTTTCAGAAAAATATCCTCTTCTAATTACCGAAACTTGCTTTCATACCCACTTTTATGATTAATCCTTGCGGAGAACCATAACTATGGGAGAACTACCCATTTTCAACCTCTTTGAGCTTTTACTCATTATTCCGTTTGTACCATTTTTACCCGTTCTTAACCAATGTCACCCAATCCACCCACGGTTAAGGAAAATCTGCAAAGAAAGACCCTTGTTTCGAGATATTTGGGCCCAAAAATCCCAAACCCACCCATGTGGATGGCACATACTCGTACCCTCAACATGTTTTGTACCCCCCCCCCCCCGCCCCCGTTTAAACTCCTACACCAAATATCATACCATTTTTTTCTGAAGAAAAAATATGATTTAAAAAAACTTTCTCTTCTCGATAGCCTTCCATGAAAGTTATCTAAAACGACCAATCATACCTTAAATAAAGTCAAAGATTATTTGGAAAATCTGAGACAATCAGTAGTTTGTCACAATCTTATACATGTCGCATAAATCGGAAGAACTTAAGCACTAGGGAATTAATTTGCCTAACGCTCTAATTTAACAGATTACACTTGAAAAGAAACCCAGTAAGAAGCTAGGACAATTTATGGAGCCCTGGTGAGCCGTTCATTCAGATTTATTACTCTGTTCAGCGGAGCATTATAAATATGATCGCCTTTGCATGAATTTTCGTCTGAGCATAAGCTTTTGACCTCGGCTGGACTGTCTTATCTGACATGACGGAGACTAATTCGCACTTCAGAACGAGGGCCTAGTGATCTGAAACAACTTTAGTGGACGATGATAGAGATTGATCGAACGGTGGTGGAAGCAATAGCTTTACTCCATAAGCCGCTCAAATTTCGCTCATCTCATTGAACTGAATGGGTGTTGTTGTTGTCCCGGCTTCAGAGACGGCTGAGCTTCTCAACAGTTCTAAAACGGGGAAAATCTCAATCAGTAGATAGATCATTTTGAGTCGTTTAGATTAGAAAGCAGAATTTCAATAACTGTATTCTGACTGATTAGTTTTTGCTTTGAATTTTACTTCGCACCAAGTGCAAAAACAGACCATTCAATCTCTGTTGGAACAGCTGAAAATAACTCATCAGCTGCAAACGTATTTGAGACACCTTTTGCATCTTTAAGGTCAAACATCCAGTGGCGGTGCCAGCTCTGAAAAATCCGAAAGGAGTGGGGGGGGGGGGGGATTTTCAGGTACTTTTTCAATCTAAATGTAACTAATTTATGAAATTTTTCTTTGACAATTTTTGCCGACTTTTGGCATTTGGGGGGGATAAGTCCCCCCAGTCCCCCTTCCCATGGCGCCACCACTGAACACATCTTAGGGATGTACGAGGTCTCCACTTCAAGCTTGAGAATTTTTGCTGAGATTTTCGGACACGAAAAAATGCGATCGTGTCTCTTTAATGGGAGGAAGCATAGAAATAGGGGGAAGTTTAGAACTGTGGTTAAAAAAAAAACGAAATTTTCTCTTTTTTCCTCTTTCTATCGCTTTCCTTTCCTCTCCCGCTTTAATTTTACTTTCTACTTGTAAAAACAGGGTCACGTTGGTTCATAATCGTACTTTTTACTCATTAGTTCGTACTTTCTAGTTCTCAAATGACTGGCTCTTATATGCGAAGGAATATCTAACTCATTCAGACGTCCAATTTCAAATGACGAAAAAATAATTTATTGCGCTGTATGAGAGGCAGAAGTTTCATTTTGATAGATGATTTTGGAAGACATGATAAAATTTATGAGACTCGGAGCTCTAACACTGTTTTAAACAGCATGTTCAGTAAACTACTGTGATATTTCGAAAGCTCTAAATCTTATTTCCAATTTCTCCTGGTGTTTTCCCATCTTGATCAAGGAGTTGGAAAAACTCTTGACTTGCACCAAGTCTATTTCGTCATCATTGACAAAATAGACTTAGGGCAAGTCTAGAAAATTCCAGTCAACATTCACATTTCTAGTCAACTCTGGAATATTTGGAGGTGGCTTACAAACGACTTGGTTTCAGCGGCAGCAGATTGCTCTATTATCTACTTCGAAAAAGGCTCCCAATGACGTGCCTACGGCGCTGCACTGGCCCACAATTCAATTCCTAGTTCGTTCATCCCTTTCTCTCCCTTTCCTTGAACTATCGTGAGTGCATTTGAGTTCATTTCTATCAATGAAGTCTTTTTCTGCATTCAATTTTTCTGTTCCTCTTGAGAAAAGAAATAATTAACCCCATATAAGATGGATTTGTTCTTTGGATGAGAATGTAAGGTATAGGGGCTGCCCAATAAAACTTTCATCATATAAGATAATTTGCCTAACGCAAGGCGGATTTTTGCCCGATTCTAATGGCAAATTTTTTTGTAATTATTTCAACATTGGAGGCCGTTGCCCCCACCTCCCGCCTCTACTTCTCTCGCTTCACTGTTTGCACATGGCTCCAAACCTTTGCTACTCATGTAGTCCCTTGCTCTAACAAAATTCTGTTTCTTGGGTATCCAACCATCAGCTATCAGTCGATGAGTACACGTTTTTTTATACAAAACTAGGATCAGGCTATAATACTGAATGTTTCTTAATTTAACATGAAATTTTGTCCCTTTTAGTACAAAAAGTCTCTTAATTGGTTTCTTATATTTTGAATGCAGAATTATCAATGTGGTCACTAGCACTGCCGCAGAAATGTTTCTTGACATTTAAAACATCATATAGGAATTAACAGTGTTCTGTTATGTTAAAAAAACGAATATAAATAATATTGCTCAAGAATAAAGGTTCAACGATATTTTGCTATAATATCCATACTTTCAACTTTCAAAAGTATCTTAATACTTCTCAGTAGTACTAGTTTCTTGTAAACCAGTTTCTGAGACACAAAAAACGTGTATAGCACGTTTTCATGATGTATACCATACATGTATTCGGAATATAGCGTTTCCTTACCGCTGAGTCAAAACGGATACAAACAGCATAACTGTACCAACCACTAATTACTAGAGGTCTTTTTACATATTGAATGGCTAGTGATGAATGTGCAACAATATTCAGCGTCGGCGCTTACATCCAAGATTAACAAATTTTCTAACAGATTAACTGAGACTGAGCAGACAATAAGTCAAGTTTTGAAATTCCCATCAATATGTATTCCTTCTATCAGTTAGTTAGTTTTTTTCAATTTGTTTTGAGTGGCCTTGTCAGGATTTCTAGCGACTGAAAGCTAATTTAGGCCCACTGTGAATGCCGCATCCAGGCATGGGACCCCTAGTTTAACGTCCCTCTCACTCGAAGTGGCAGCTTTTGTTTACATGTTGGGGTTTCGTTAGTGACAGAAACTTACAAGTTTATGAATCATCTTAACCTATCTCTTGTATGGGAATTTCTTGAAAAGAAGCATGACTTATCAATCTAAGGATACAAGATCTTTGCAAACTGCCACAAATAAGGACATGGCGATATGGGCAGGAACCACTGTCCTTTAGAGGGAGTTTACTCTAAAACACCCAAGATTACAGTGTTAAAAATTAGCTATCAATTACAGATAGTTAAAAATTAGCTATCTGAAGCAAGTAAAGTTACATTCATACAGCAAAATGCAACACAAAGTTTAGGCCGAAATGCAACAGAAAGACGAATGCAGCATGTAATTTGCATAAAGGAGAACAGAGGCTATCACAGTTCTGAGAACCCTTTCTGCAGACAAAAGTTGCTTGCAGACACTAACTAGTCATGGTTCTATTCAAAGCATTTAGATGAGGATTTTATTCAATACAAAATTGTAACGAACAACTTAGGCCTACGTAGTGCCTGCCGTTTTTGCAGACGTCATAAATTATTAACAAGGTTTTCAAGGGGCTGATAATGCCTAAACGTTGAAGCTCGCTAGCTAAAATTAGCTTTTGGCCATATGACAAAGCAAAAATAGACAAATGTTTCATTCATTGCCAAGTAAATTATTGCTCCACTACACGAACTACTTGAGAAAGGTTGTGTCCTTCTGATTATACGGAGGAATTTGTGTAAATTTAGTTCTGTGAATCAGCAAGAACTGCACAATTGCGTAATTCTCATTTTAAGCTGCCATAAGTTTTCAGCCGATGCAGACAGGCAGCTATTTCATTTTCACAATAAATTCTGTCGGTTTCCTTTCAGGGGTTCTTTGAAACAAATTCTGCTTCAAAGATAATTCCGTTGAAATACTCATGCCGCTGGATTCTGGACCTGTTGTTGAGAAACTGAAGTCTATCTTCCATTCACCAGCTCATAGTAAATATTGAGCCAAATTTCAATTCAAAGTTTATTTTGCTTGAAATAAGACGATGCAGAATCATAGAAAGTGCGGCAAATTGAAATCAAGCCCAACCGATGAAATCGGGCAACCCCCTAAATATGATCTCTCCTTACGCTCATGAAGGAGTAGACAGCGTTCTGTTATGTTCAAAACATATACGGTTAGTTAATTTTTCTCAAGAACAAAGATTCAACGATATATTCGCTAATACTATCCATGCTTTTCACTTTTAAAGTTTCTTAATACTTCTCAGACATAGTGCTAGAGTTTCTTAAAATTTTGGCCATGTTATTACTAGTTTCTTATAAACCATTTTCTTATACAAAAACGTGCACAGCAGACATGATAGAGCTTTTAAAGGACAAGTAATGAGTCAAAAGTTTGCAAGTTTGTTAGAGTTTCATAGTTTGAAAAATCACCGGAACTTGAAAATTCGTTTCATGTTGAAGTTTTCTTTCTGAGTTGATGTAATAAAGTTCAAATTGAATTAAAGATATTGAGTATCTTATTCCACTACTTTTAATTAGTGATTTCTGAAGTTTGACTAGCTTCCGGGTTTTGAAGTATACTACGAAATGGAACAGAGCTTTAAGCGGACATAGCCTTTTTCTGTCAAGTTTAATTCTTTTTAACTGGTCGATGATGCCAGAAGTTTCTATTATGACATTTAAATGTCGAGAAACATGTCTGAAACAGTGTTAAAGACTACACTGATAATTGATGCATTCATGTATTCAAAAGGAAAAATTAAGAAACTTTAAGTGCTAAAATGGAAAAATTTTCAAGTTGAATCAAGGAACTTTCAGTATTAACACCTGGATCCAAGTTTCTTATTACAAAATTGTGTATTTGATTGCAAGTTTAAAGTGAAAGCCTTTCTCGAAGTTAGAATTCTGACTGGATAAATACGTGTAACATGCAAACCACAAGGTGACCTAGTTCCCAAGGTTTGGCCACCCATATTCACAAAATTTGGAATCCTCTTCCTAAAATCTCGAATTTCCAAAAAGACACGAAATGGATAACCTTATCCCTAAAAGGGGCGCAATTGGCCCTTCTTTGCTTAAGGATCAGTTCTAATTCCGTTTCAGTATTAATATTAACGAAAGAGCCTTTCTCAGTATTAAAGTTTGGTAGGATGGATAAAACAAGGTGATTCTATGTGGCAATAAACATGATTAAATTTAGTTCATGGTTGAATTAATTAAAATCTAGGACTATGCCTGGATGATAATCTAATTTGATTCTTTTATAAAAATGACTCACTAGAGCTCAAATCTTTAAAAAGTAGTGGGTGTAAAATTCTATTACATTTTCTCTTTGAATTAAATGGCTTGAAGGAACCTTAGGCTACTTTTCTGTAAATCTACCGTTAAAATTTTGTGATATCTTTATTAGTTTCAAAATGGCGGGATTCATTAAATATGAGGTTGTGACGTCACCAAATTTCTAAATTTCAAATTTCTGACTGGATAAATACGTGTAACATGTAAACCACAAGGTGACCCAGTTCCCAAGGTTTGGCCACCCATATTCACCCATATATAGTCAGAAACTAAATTTCCAAATTTCTAGGCAGAAGAGCTACAGATTTCTACCAGCCATTCATAAACTATGGTTTCCTGGAAGATTTCATCATTTTCCCTCTAAAAATTTAGGATTTACAAAGATTTTGACTTTTCTAATATTTTCCTTGAAGTCTTTAAAAAATTAAGATGCCACCATTTTGAAAAAAGATCTAGATACCAAACAATTTCCATGGCAGATTTACAGCAGAGTAACCTAAGTTCCTTTCATTCTGAGAAAAAAGTAAAGGAACCTTTTCCTAGTCTTATGACGTAGAGTCTCTTCATTTTTTTGCGAGCAGGAAATTTTTGCGATGAAGCTCTTTAGATTGGCTATGTTAAAAATCTTCAGCTATGAGGCCCCTTATACCCTGAGGCAAACTGCCCCCCTGCCTCTTCTCGGCAACATGGTTTGAAAGATTTGAGGCAGATACCATATGCAAGAAATTTTTGTTTGGATTGGTTGACCGAAAATTGGGAAATAAATCAAGACATAATCAGTATTAGCATAGGTTTCAAATCTTTAAAAAGCTGGGTGTAAAATTCTATGATCTATTTCTTTGAACTGAACGGCCTCAATGGAACTTAAACAAATTTTACAGTAAATCTGCCGTTGGACATTTCTGAAGTCTTCCATATTTTCAGTATTACAATGTCTTTCTTCTCTTTTAAGAATTCAAGAAAATTTTCGAAAAAAACTTAAAACTACCGTAATTTCTAAACCTGTTGATGAAAGATCAAATAAATTTCAAGAAACCCATAGTTTATGGATGCCTACAATATGGTATCAAGCAAAACTCTTCAATCTTCGGGTTTGTGATTTAGAAATTTGATGACGTCATATCGTAAAATGAGCTGAAAAATAAAACAGGCTGTAATTTCGACAAATATTCAAGATTTCTGAAACGTCCAACGGTAGAATCATAGAAAATTGGCTAAAGTATCTATCAAGTCATTCAGTTTAAAGAAATGGGTCATTGAATCTTACCATCACCTCTTTACACTGATTTAAAGATTTGGAAGCTATGCTATCAGTATTGCGATTTATTGGGTATTTTGGGAGTTTAATTCCCATTCTGCTGCTATGTTCCGTGACATTTCGTTGAAATACTAGAACTTAAAATTTATGTAATGCAGTGGGCAGAAAAACAACTTTACTGCAAATATTAATGTGAAACGTCTCTGGCAACTCAGTCAGAAAACAGTTCTGGTACCTCTAAGCAAGTAAGGGAGCAAAATTCTCCGACAAATGGTCTCCTAGAGGGGAGAGCGCTGCGCTTTCCAGCCCCCATTGGCTTCAGCCCTGTTTAAGAGAGAATGCGAGTCAAGCAGAAAGAGCTTTCGTTCAGAAAAGTTGTTGTGGCTACTGCAGCATATTTCTAGTGACGTCTTGTCTTAGCAAATCAAAGCATTAAGTTTCGAGGGGTCCTGTTATGTCTTTTCGTCTTTGCGTTTTGTTTTGTTGTACAGAACCCGCTTTGGAGACAAACAAATTATTTACATCGGCAAAGAAAGCTCATATATAAATCGTCTTTAACGCTGCAAATACTGTTGGTGGGTGGTCATGGTTGACAAGGAATAGAATTTTACACATACGAATACGGCTTGATTAATCGTTAATTTTTTCCAGCGCATTTTAGGTACAGATCAACGCTGCCCTGCAAGCAACAGAAGCAGCGACATCGGCGTGTTATAAATAAGCAACACAACAGTAACCCTTTTTCAACTGTAGATGACATTCAAATATTACCTTTAAGTGTTTTCTTTCACTGTTTATATAATTCTGACATTTGTTGGAGAACAAAGAATATGGTGTTTTTGAGGCAATTATTCAACTCGACTTTCTGGTGTCATTATCAGTAACAAATGGACTTTATTGAGATTTAGAAAAAGGGCCTGGGGAGAGCAATATCTTTCTGGTAAATGGCTGCCACACGGCTTGCTCGAACACTAAACTGAACGCTACAAATCTTGGTTTCAAATTCATGGTCAAATATACGGAAAAACTTGCCCAAAAAGTACCTGAAAACCTGTCATATGACCCATAAGCCTCGTAACAGAAGGAAGACTTGGGTTACTTCCAAAATTTGAAACCAAAAGATTTGTAGAAATCAATTGCTACATGATTGAAAAGAAGTTTATATTGGTCATGAGAGCGCTATCTATACGGACTCAATGCCTTTAATGTTTTTTTTTCTATCAGATTTTAATGTAACATTATCGTTCTCTGAATATTTGGTAACAGAAGCCTCTTGCTTCCCTTCATGGAGCTACAATGACTGCCAAAATTCCTTGAAAAATTAATGCCATTTCTTCGTACAACACTCTTTTCACATCTCTAATCCATAGCGATTAGTTTAAGCACCCCCTCGCCCCCAAACAATGTTGATTTGCAGGCTTACTGTCCTAGCATTCCGCCAGAGTCATGAATTCCCTCTGTGCTTCTAATTCATCGTCACAGAACAACATTGTCCTAAAGGGGAGAGGGAGTAAATCGCAATACAAGTTGACAAACTTGTTGGGAATACGAAAAGGTCAAGCTATGAGCCTCAAGGAAAAGGGTCAGGACTTCGTCTCCCGAACAAAAGCACCGTAAGCAACACTTGTCTGGACGAAAAAGCTTATGATGATGGCCAAAGTCTACTACGTTTGTAGATCTTGAAAAGGGGAAGGGAGCCTTTGCCTTTCGTCGATAACCGCGGTTTACGATTGACTTGACAAAGGTTAAGGCCTCCGCTCCACAAAACCATCATTAAAAGTATCTCTACAAACACAAGGAATCTTATATAAATGAAATTCAATCCGTTTTGCGGCAGAAGAATCAGTTATCATTTTGCACACTAGACCATTACTTCAAACAAAGTCATAAGTTATGCTTCGAACTTGACCGTTATGAGTTCTCAGGCATAATTGTCTTCAATCAAATGCATTTGCTACTAAAGACAGCTTTCAGGTTACATGTTTCTTGTTAGAAACTCTTCGCAAATGATTGATCTCTCAGATCACTAAAATTTATGCGAAACTTCATCACAGCGATAAAACTAGGAAATTTTCTTTCAGTCAAATACGTCAATAGTATATCTGCTGCTGTATTTTCTTTTCTTTCTTGTGCACTATCGTAGGTACTCTGGAGGTACTTAAGTAGCAGTGCCTGAGCAATGACAAGACTCCGAAAATTACAAGACAGAGAAAACAGAGAAAACTCCGTAGTGAAAATTACACCAGCGAACAGGATGAAAACATCAGCAAATCAGAGAAATTCTTGAGAAACCCTGAAGAAACTCTGATTACTTCATAGTTGAGAGATAAAACGTGCATTTGCCGGAACTTCTAAGAACTCCCAAGAAACTTAGAGTACTCAAATTTGATAAATTTCAAGAAACTTTTTGTAAGTGCTCAATAGACCATTCATCTATTCTACATTACAAAAGGGTCTAGATCGAGCGACTTATTTTATTGATCTCAGGGTCAAATTCTTGGTAGCATTACAAAATACGTGTAGTTCTTATATGGAATGTCATGGAATATTCTTATACCAAAACTTGAAAAGTTGAAGCGTTCTACGCTCTCTTTAGTTGATTCTACATGAATTTAAAGTATGTTAACCACTAAATAACTTATCATGTTAAATTAACAAAGGAAAAATAGCAGATAAATCTCTGTCAAATAAACTTTACTTTCTAATAACGAGGAAGTTACTTTCGCACTTAGCAGGGATGACGAAATAGTCAAACAGACGTGAGTATACATATACCTCAACATGAATCACTTTCCAGTTGTTGTTAACGGCAGTTTGAATCCCAAATTTTCACACGTGAAGTTCGACAATGAATACTCTTTGGAAGCTGCAAAATCTCAATTATTGATCTCTCTAAAGTTGCGAACAAATCCCTAGCTTTTTTAACCTTTCAACCTCTGTAGACCTCCCGTTCACTGATTCACGAGACCTGACGCTGTTTTGCAAAGTCGCGAATGATTGATAGAAACACGAAGCTAAGATATTTCCACGGAAAATTAACAAAGACACCTTGATCCCTCTATGTTATGTTAAGGGTATAATAAAAATAATTTCACTCTGAGCTCAAGTTAAATACTTTATGTAAAGAGTATCAGAAAGATAAAGACCAACGCATACCTTTTGTCAACTGGAATTTACTCTCGTGGTTAGAGGGGAAATAATTCTCAAAGGAGAATTCTTTGCACCTTGGTGCTCACTTGTCTCTGTGAGGCGTTGTCTGTTGATGTCATACCTATGTAAAAGTGCATTCAATGCCCAGTAAGCTAGGGGTATTAGTGCGCCAATGGGTCTTTATCCCCAGCTTGTTTTGCTGCACAGCAGGCGTGTCCGGGTAAGCGTGCCTGGCTAGACTTTCATAAACAAACGTACAAGAAAGAAATCGGAAAATGATTCCTATGAATTTGCTTCGTTGCGACAAAAAAGCATCCTACACCAGGATCAATCCGGATGTTTTCTTTAACATAGAATTTTAAAAATTGCGAAATAAGGCTTCCTTCATCCCATCCCAAGCGAACGTCATGTTACGTGACGGACCATTTTTGGGATGCTACGATACTGCTGGGTGACTCATAAAAATCCTCTCTGTTATTTTTTATCAAAGCGACAAAAGGATTTGTAGTATTTTCAAGAGGAAGTCCCTCTGAGAAGATCATCCTGTGAAAAAACCAAATTGTTCACATAAAATGCTTCTATCGTTAACCTTCTTGAAAATTCATGTCTGATGAAAATGAAAGAATCATATTCATGTTTTCTCCAAAGAAACTGAAAGCAGACCTATAAATAAAAGTTTCCCTAAGACCATTACATTTTGTGTCCTGAAAGTTTCATAAAATCATCAGATTTTGTCTACTCATGGTTTCTTAAAATGATTAGATTGGACCACAAAAAAGTATCTTAAAAGTTTCTTAGAAACTCCCTCTAATTTTTTGCTGTCTTTTCTCTTTTATCCTTTAGCATCTCCATAGCCTTTGTTCATTGCAGAATTGAAGAACCATAATATCTGCCAGTATTGACATAGAATGAAAATAGATAGCAAAGCTGCTCAAGAATATTTTTCCAATACTCGATCAAATTTCTCAAGTTTCTGTCGATCTGAGAGCTGGGTTCTTATGAAGAGTTTCATCTCAAAACAGATGTAAATAAATCAAGACTTACCAAAATGGTCCAGAGGGTCGACGTTCTACTGTCACTAACTTTGCACAATCGACAAACAGTTCGCCAGAGAACTGCATGGTTCGCCAAGCGACAGTTTCACCAAAGACAGCCATAAATCCGTCTTATATCATTCTAGTCTTGAAAACCATGTTTTATTAGGCCACATGAAGTCGCCAGGCAGTTGATATCCTTAAAGAAAACAGTATTGCTTTATATTTTGTCTTAGGGCCTGTTTATATGAGGAAAACTATCCCACCTTCCAGGCTGTGAGTTGTCAGGTGGGATGAAATCTGCGTGTGTTTGTATGTACAAATTCATCTCACCTTCAAGCAATTTCATCCCACCTTTCAGCTTTTCATCCCACCTCCCAGCGTTTATATGGGAAAATTTCGTCCCACCTCAGTGAGATCCCACCTCTCGTAGAGTGGGATCTCACCTAACTGGGATGGCTCGTTTCCCATATAAACGCAAGATGAAAATTACAAGGGATCGTACAGGAGGGTGCGATCTCACCTCTCAGCTTGCAGCCTGGAAGGTGGGATGATTTTCCCCATATAAACAGGCCCTTATAATGGTCAAGAAAATGCACCAACTACCAAGTGACCTAAAAAGTGACCCAACGCAACGTTGTTCTATCGCTTAAAGACATGCCAACATTTTTGCAAGTTTCTTCGACACGGTGAATATGCAAAAATTAAGGATTTCGTGGAAAAGGGCATGCTTGAAATCCTCTAAGGGCCTGTTTATATGAGGAAAAACACCTCACCTGCCAGACCCGGAGCTGAGAGGTGAGATTCCACCTCCCCATAGAATCCTTTGTATTTTCATTTTGCGTTTACATGACGAACGCAACACCACCGGTATAGTGAAATCCCACCTCACCAGATGGGATCTCACCTGGGTGAGGTGAAATTTTTCCATATAAACGAAACACAAGCGGTATGGTGAGGTGAATTGAAATTATTCGTTGATTCTTATTGGTCAGTCCGTGCTGATTTCACGGAAGAGAGATTTTACTCCACCTCGCCTCTCAGCCCCGGTGCTGACAGGTGAGGTGAAAAATCTCATATAAACAGTGGCTGAAATTTACCTCGCCTCTCAGTCCCGGGTCTGGCAGGTGAGGTGTTTTCCCCCATATAAACAGGGCCTTAAAGTCATCAAAAACAGGGGATCGATTTAAAGCCATTTCAAATCTTCAAAACAATGAGGAGTGTGTTTGAATCAGGTTGAGAAGAGGCAATTCAACTCAATAAATAGTTTTAAGAGCAAGTTTCGAGTCTCTTAATACCTAAAATATTTTTGTCTAAAGGGACAAGGATACTCGATACTCCTACTTTACTGTAAGCAATTCTTGAAGATTTAGATTTGCGTGGAAAACGGAATTCCTTTGAAATTCCATGAGTTTACAAGGAACGTTTACTACAAATTCTTAGGTACCTGGGGACCATAACATTTCTCTTGAAACTTTTCACAGAGTTGCCTATTCCCAGCTTGAAATGAAACACGCTCTTCCTTATTGCTTTGAAAAACTGAAATGGCTGCGAATCGACTTTTTGACGACTTTTTGAGGATTTCAGGCATGCCCATTTCCTCAAAATACTTAATTGGCGAACTTAACTGTGCATAAAAAAACTTGTAAAAATACTCATGATGTTTGCTGGTCTTTAGCTTTAAAGCGACGCCACTTTCTCATTTTTCTGTAACACATTGCTTCAGGTCACTGTTGTTGGGTCACATGGTACTTGCCAATCATTAATGGTTGGCTATCTGGCTTATCAAAAACGGCAAAGAACGAAGGAGGTAAAGGATTTATTTGATATCAGAAAGGTAATCTAGTGAGCCCCTCGGGGGGGGGGGTTACTTAGAGTATATTTATCCGACGGGGATGTGCCGGTATTCTTTTCATCTATTTTTTTCTAGAACGGGGTACCTATCAAAAGAATGCAATTTTTCAGGAGCATCTTGTCAAAACATGTCAAAAGGGGAACTTCTATTAGATCGGGTTATTCTTTAATCCAATTTTTGTGCTTTAGAGTAAACTTTTCACCGATTTTCTAGAATCAGGTATTGAAGGCAAAAACGCTGGAGCCGGGTAAAAAAATTTTTTCTTGTGCACATCCCCGCACAAACTTAGGTCATGTACCCCCCTCGGAGTCCGGGAGTGAGCCCTCCGACTAGATAATTTCAAGGTAGTGCATTGTATTCATTCTCATTTCTTCTCTTGGACTAATCGACCAAGCAGAATTGCCGTCACCAGTATCAGACGAAAATATTACGTAACTGTTTTACAACGGCTTAAAGTCTTTTGTGGAAAAACACACGTCAAATTGGAGTCCGTTGATTGCGATATTCTCCTTTCCGAATTAAAAAGGACTTCTATTTCTTGTCGCTTAACGTGGAAAGAACCAAAGGAATTACATAGCTTATATTTTCGTGGAAAAAACATATGATAAAATGGAGCCTGTTCTCATAAAAAACGACATTCTTCCTTCTGAATTAAAAAGGGATTTCTGTATCTTGTGGCTTAACGTCGAGATGCGGAATCGACAGATCTTTAAAAATGAATAATTTGTCGAACAAACAGAGCCTATCTTTGGTCACATGTGCAGCTCAAATATTTGCCACCCTTTGACCTTGGGTCAGTTCGGATTTGGACAGAAAAATCGACAAAACAAGGACAATTAATCACCAGGGACAATTAGGGTCGATCACCTTAACGGGTCAAAACCGATGGCTGTTTTTTGTGACATAAACTTGAAAAACCCACGAGGAAAAAGCGAATTATGTGCTACAGTTTTGTCTGACACTGGTCACAGCAAATAATCAAATAAAAATTGAAAAGATAGTATACAGTGGCTCAATTAATCCATGCATTTTTCAGCTTGACGCGCTGAAAACTGTCAGCTTGATTTTGGCGCACATGGATTCTGCTGTGAGCGAATCATTAAAGAATTTAACAAAGAATATACCCAGAGAAATGACATTGGAGGCGACACAACTATTGTAGCAACTGGCTGCATGTCGCCGATAGGCTGATAGTCGACGCACCTTTTGGTAGAACAATCCCCTGCCAGAATATCTATCAAGCACTGTAGTTTACAACGTGGACCAGGGCGAAAATAAATTTATATAAACGTGTGAGAATCCTTTAAATCACCATCAAGGGACTGACTTCCGAGAAATCGGCGACAGATTCACAACGTTTTACCCCTCTCCTCTTTGACTGCACCCCTCTCTCACTATTCCCTTCCAACTTTAAACAAAATCTGTTTTTCCCAATTGAATAAAAAGTATTAGTTTTGAAATCTAAAGCATTGTTCAGTTCCTTCGGGAGGTGTCTTGCAAAGTTTCTTGCGTGCATAAATGCCCGATGCACTGAAGTATAAAAATGAAGCATTTTCAATTCGAGTGGTTTTCTCGCAGTTGTTTGATAACAAGTAAATCATGGCTGAGAAACAAGACACAACCAAGAAACATCCAAGCTACGCGAAAATGGTCGAGGACGCCATTTTCATGCTAAAAGACCGCCAAGGCTCCTCAAGACAAGCAATAACAAGCTATGTTGCAGAACGATATGGTCTTGACCCTGCGAATTGCACTCAGTATGTAAACAAGTCACTGAAAGCGGGATTGGAAAGCAACGTGGTTCTGTCTTCCACAGGTAAAACAGATATGCAGTACAACACCAATAAGGTCTAGCAGCCTGTGTAATAATGCATGCAGCCAATGCAGCCTTCAACTGAATAATCCCAGGTTTATAGGATAAAGCTTTATGTCATCTAACACTTTTTTGTCATTCAGTTGAAGTGCGATAAACATATGATGGCATGATCACAGAAGTAAAGAAGACATAATCGAGTCCGCGACCCCTTTTCATGTTGTGTTCGAGCCCATTCCGCCTAACTGTTCTGGCTGTAAAGTCAGTGGACTGCAACAAGGTGCCAGAAGACGCTCTCGGGGGGGGGGGGACATAACATGTTGGAGGTACGGGTATGTGCCGCCCATATGGGTGGGTTTTTGGGGACGGTAGCCTTTTGAAAACCGGGCGTGAGAACCCCGTCCAACTGCAAGTTATGTACCCCCCCCCCGCCGAAGACGCTCTCCTCCAGAATTAAAAGCAGTAACTCTACCGCAAGTTAGAACGACTAAAATGTCGATAGCGCGACGAAATTTGGAAGTTAAAAAGAGTTTGTCTTCAACCATGAGATTAAATTCGTGCTAACTGACGTTCAAGACCAAGACATTAGAAGAAAACGTTGCCACTAGCCTTGAAATAAGCGCGACTTTTCGAGATAGTCAACGTCTAGTTGAACCAAAAATTTTTAACTTTTTTCATTTTTGATCTACAGATAACCTTATGGGAAAATTCAAACTTCCACAAGCTAAGAAGGACGAGTTAAAGAAGCTCCAAAAGAAAGCAGAGACACAATCCGAGAAAGCGAAGAGTGGAGAAGAGAAAAAGTTGGGAAAGCCCGTCAAGAAGCCAGTAACTAAGAAAAGCAGTGATACCAGAGACGACAAAGAAAATGCCCCGAGCACCAAAGCGAAGAAGGTGAAGGATAAGAGCGATTCAAAGGTTGACAAGGCAAGTGCCAAAGGCAAGAAGGACAAAGGTGATACCAAACAGGGAAGTGATAGCAGCAAAGGTCAAAAGGGCAAAGTTGGCAGTGCTAAATCGAAGACAATGAACAAATCAGCTAGCACGAGCAAAGTCGATCAGGCGAAGTCAAAGGATAAACAAGCATGGGAAACAGAGAGAACAAGAGGCAGAAAAAGAGCTTCTGATACTAGTGACATAAAAGAAGTTGCAGAGAAAAAAGCCACAGGTAGGAAAGGGTCAAGGAAGGCATCTGAAGAGTGAGAAATTGACATTGAGAAACTTGTAAATAGATTCTGACACCATGACAGTTCTTAATATTTTAGATAACTTTTAGGATGTTGATATTTTATGAAATGGCAATAAGAAAAAGTTTGAATTAGTTAAGAATTAATATCAATTGGAATGTATAACTCATGATGTAATTTTTTAAGTTAGGGCTGAGGTTTAGCAAAATGTGTCAACGGCAATATGCCAAATTACCATAGGTACCATAGGTACCATAGGTACCAGAGCCAAAAAAATGAAATAATAAAAAGAAAAAAATAAAGAAGGAAAGTTCCTCTCATTTCAGTTTTGAGGCTCTGGCACCCAGGGTACCAAATTCATTGATTTTACCTCAATTCTTGTTTTTTCATGAAATGACATGATTTTTTTACCTAATTCCAACCCAATTTGCTCCAGCCCCAAAAAATTATTTTAGAATTGGTATATAACATCTTCTTTATCAAGAAACTGGTGGAAAAAAGATAATTTAGCACTTGATATTTAACTGCATTGTTGAAATTGTGATGTTATATTTAATTTGAAAAGAGCAAATATAAAAGAGGTTACTTTTCTTTACTAACTTTTCCAGCTTTAAATCAATCTAAATTTTTCTCAAATCTGGCAGCCTGGACGCTACTACCCCATTGCCTGGACCATTAATGCTTTTGCAGCTTCAAGCTACTATCACAATGAATTTTTCCTTTTAGAGCCACAAATCTAAATAACTGGCTTTTTTTAGGTCAAGCATCAGCTTTCTTTTGATTGATTTTGAATCAAAGCATTGTTGGTTGGTAGTATAGTGCAGGCCTTACTAGGAATATTTTGGTAGGTGTGTGGCCAATTGCACTCCTGGTGCATATCAGGCGTGCGATGGATTGCAACTGAAAATCACCATAAATTTCATCAGAGCATGTCTATTGGAATTGGAATTGGATTCTACGAATTGTTGGACCTGGCCAGCAACAATGGGTCAAATTTTGAAAATGCTCCCAGTACATTTACGAATTAGCCAATAGTGATATTTGCCTATTTCTAATGAAAGAGGCAAGGCAGCAGAAAATTTGCCATTCTCTCTGATGTGTTTGCTAAAATTTGCTTGAAAAGTAAATTGAATGAGCAAGAAGGAACTAAGGTCAAAGAAATAACTCTTCAACCAAAGTGATATTATATCTTACAGGATTATCTTTTGTAAACAACTTAATTATTATTTTCAAATCATTAAGGGTCTTTGGTTAAGTGCAAGATTTTAATCCTCATTTTGAAAGGGGGGTGTGCGATCTATTGCACTCCTTGAAAAGAGGAGGTGCGTGCCAAGGTGTGCGAGAGCAATCGCACGCCATTCCCAGTAAGTCCTGTAGTGCCATGTTTTTGTGAGCAAATCCAAAAATAAAGAACAACTTTTTTTAGCCTGATTGACTGACTGATGGCCCAAGTCAAAGTTCAGCGCCTGAAATGATGAGATGGCTCTCTGTTCTAACTGGGTAATCTTGCTCATTTTAGCAACAATCAAATTCATTAAACTTGTTTCTCTGTCAGAAAGTGTTTCTGATTTGGGCAACAAATAGCATTGCAAGTTTCTTCATTGACATTTATATTCTTTCAGATGCCAACTGAACTGTCTCCAACAATGACTTTTCTAAATAGACTGTTTTCTGTGCTAATGCAATTACCATTTGTTGTGACTGGGAAACTGTATTCTTATCAGGAAACAAATTGCTTTGTTATCCAGACCTGTTATCAGATCATGTAACATTGCTAAATTGGGGAAGGATAGAGAATGCCAAAGTGTTGAAAAACTCAAACTGGAATATTTGTTGTCAGCCCATGCAAATTGAGGTGGCCTACAGATTTTGGTGAAATTTTGCAATTACTGCAGTTGAGGACAATGGGATATACAATATGTAGATCCTTTCTTTATTGCCAAGTGCACAGCTCAGATTGAAAACTGCATAAGTTCAGTGGCAAGATATTGTGCATATGCTATAAAACTTTTCAGTTTGGTAACAAACCATTATTTTAAATAGCCAATTAAGGATCTCCAGGGTGCAAGTGCCATACTCAGCACACCTTTCTGTTAGGCCTAACAAACAAAGAATATTGTGTGCTTTTTAGGGAAAATAATCTTAAAGTCCAATGCTTTCATATAATCAATAATTGAATTTTGACTTGTTAATGGCATTTGGCTAATATCGGGGAGGGGGTATTTACCCTTCTTAGGCCATTCAGAAAATGAAAAATGGTATGGAAATTTCTGTAAGGGAATTTTTTGAAAATCATGGATAAAAAATTTGACAAGTAATGTATAGAATGTAGAACAGAACAGTTTTACTACACCTCCCCAACATGGTGTTGGTTGAAGTCCAGCCAGACCAGAAAGTTTGTATAGCATATTTGCACTATCTTACACGCACAGGAATGTACTCAGTTATTAATCAGATCCCACGTGGGCAATAAACAAACAATCTATTGTTTAATCTATTGTTCTCAATTAAAAAATTCTCCACATTCTTCTGCCATCTTAACTTACACATGCAGAATACAAACTTTCCAATCTGAAGTCCAGCAAGTGTTACAGGACACATCTATTAGCTCCCAAAGTCTTATTCATGCCAAAACATTTCAGGCTGATTGGAGGCACTTTTGGTAGAAGGCAATACTGTAGGTAGCCAGTGTGCATTCCAATGCCCTCCCGCCACATTTATGTGGCGGAGCAGCATGAAGGAAAATTACCCGCCACTGGCTTTTGGCGTGAAAATTATACTGTTTCAGCTGCTGGAAACTCTAGTTAGTTATTGAACTTGACCTTTTGGCGTAAATTTTTATGCTACCTAATTACTGGCGTAAGTATGTGGCGGAAAAAATTTACAGAATGCACACTGGATAGAGGAGGGCGGAGAGGCCATGAGGGTTGTGATCTTAATGGCCAAATATGCCATTAAAAATATGAAAATCAAAAGTTGATGCCCCCTGAATGACAAACTTAGTAGGATCTTTTAATGATCAACATTCTCTGAGCATAAATACCAATAAGCTCTGGTGATGCATTGGTGCAGGCTATTTATACTCTGCATCGCCTACTGACGAGGAAAAACATAATAGGCCTACCTAGGGTTATAATTTTCTGTTCTAAAGATGAGAGCATCTACCAACCGTTTTCTCTGTGGCAGCAACTTCGTTTCTGTAGGGAAAGGATGCTTTCCTGGAGCAGAATTCTATGTGCTCTTTTGTCCGCCATTTTCTGATAAAAGACAGCAACTACAGCCACTGCGCTTCTAGCCTCGTTTCTATTTCGCGCTCTTTTCAGGTGTGGGCTTCAGGACATTTTTCCATGATGTCTAATTTGAGACGGAAAATTTCGACGAGAACATATATTTCATTTGGACATTATGTTGGGAGGAAGAAGATGTTTCCAAACATGTTTCAAATAACAAGAAATATTGATCGAATTTTTCCAGTTATATGAAACAATCCAGACCATTCCACGGGGGGGGGGTCTCAGCTAAATTTCGGGTAGGGGTGTGCCGCCCACAGTTTCAAAATGGAACTGTTGGCTAGACAAATTTTTTTGAAAATGATACCCTTGGCTAGACTAATTTCTCCATCAAAAGTGCCCTGAAAGGGCATTTTCTAGACAAATCTTGCCAAATTTTCGCATTCTCAGGACAGAAATTTTTTTTAATTTGGTTTTCTTACAGAAATTACCGAACATTTACAGGTCTTTGACCAAAATTGCCAAAAAGCATACCCTTGCCTAGACTAAACTCGACTAAAATTTCCAAAAAGTATACCCTTGGCTAGACTAGAGGTCCAAAAAAGTATACCCTTGTGGGCGGCACATCCCCAGGTACCTTTACTATGGAAGAAGACTCCGCTAGAAGTGATTAGAGATCAATTCGAAATTAAAGGGGCCGAGCAACGTAATGTAAACAAATGTAAACAAAGGTCTTTCGAAACGACGATTTTGCAGTACTTTTGATAGGCCATATCACAAAGATTTTCGACTACTTTTCTCAAAATAAAAGTGTCATTTTGAAGATGGACTCCTGAATTTTGTAGAGAAACAAATGAAACACTCGTATGTTGTATGATTGCAGAGATATTGATGGATTTTTGAAGTAACTCTCCTGTGGGGGATTCACCCCATCCATTAAAATCCGTGTACAACACAATGGCTACGTGTGTGCAACAATATCGATCACAGAGATAACTGGTTTGTTTACAGTTACATAACCCAACCCCTTTAAGAAATGTTGTCAATTTTTGTGTATGAGCTACCAAGATTTTCTTTCAAAGGTGAATCAATGCCTCAAAAATTGTAAAAAGTGCAATGTCTGCTTAAAATTTGCTTCTATTCTAGCACCTTTTGATGAATGATAGTAAATTTTGAAATTACTTTCTACGAAAATTAAATTACCATGCTGTAGGTCACTGCGCTCCGTTTTGACATTTTCTACATACAAATACTACCAAAATAACTACATTTGTATGCAAAGAATTTTGAAACCAAACGAAGTTAAGAGGCAAGTTTCTGACGAAAAATGAATTCAAATTTCACTCTGAGCATTGATGTGTGGAAAACTCACATTTGAACGTTAATAAAATTAAAATTTTTGAGTTGCAGTGACTTTAAAAGATCCAAGACTTCATCTTTGACTCACCCAGTAGACAACACTATTTTTCAAAGGGCACCAATAGGCAATGTTTCTAAACGATGAGAATGGGGTCATGGATACCTGTTTTATTTATGGCTGATAAGAGAGCATTAGACTGTTGAGTCAATGTAGATGCTTGCTATGTTTTCAAAACAGTTGGTATTTGACAAGAAAAATCAAAATAGCATGTTTAATAACTGCTTGTCAAAGAGGTTTACTGGTACCAAACTTTGTTTAAGTAACGAAAGAAAAACAAAACGAATTAGGGGCAGGACGACAATTGCTATCACTAAACTATTGATAGATGATCTGTTATGGACTGGCATTTGCTTTTGCGAGAAAATTGTCATGTTTGTGAAGGTACATGATCGACCTTTGAGGAATGCCCTCATCTTAACATTCGTGTCAGAAAGCAACACTGTCTGGGTTGAGAAATGAAAGCAAAAGTTTTTGAACGTTGTCTGTTATACACAGTGCCCTACAACCCATTGCATGGCATGATTAGACTATCCTTCTTGCAGGGCCTCTTTTAAGGAATGATAACTTGGGGGGCAAGTTTCAAAAAGGGGACCTCATTTTTGATACAGAAATATTTCTCTTTATGAACTCCTTAGCAAAGCATGTATTTCTTACAAGGCATAAATTGTGCTAGAAGGCCCCTCGCTACTATTTTGCCGTTCATTTTTGTGTTCAGGATGGGGAGAGGATTTATGGATGGCCCAGGTTCAGAAAAAACATAGGCCTTTTGCACAGCGAGTTTTGAAAGGTACACCAAAGGCGCGTCCATCTAGGGGGGTCCGGGGGCATGCTCCCCTGGGAAAAATTTTTAAATCTTGGATGCTAGAATCGCTCTGGTAGCCATTTTTCTCCTCTAACCCAGTTATCAAATCAAACTGGCCATCCATTATGCACAAACTGTAGTACAGTCAATCAAATGTCACATATAGGCCAAGAAAGGCATTTCTTGAATAGAAACATGGACCAGCGAACCGGGTGAGCCAGAAAATATTCCCCACATCTGATAATTCAAAGCACCAAGAGTGTCTGATGAATCGATATTTGCTTGATAGCCGAGAGTCGAGAAATTGAAGCATTTTTGTAAGTTTCTTTGTTTTTATGAGCACTGCACTGGAAAGATAAGCAAATGCGACTTCAATAAAGCATTGCGAAAGGGCCTGAAAAGGGGCCTAGGAGCAGCAAAAAGAAAAAAGGGACCATATACTAGGGGGGCAAAACACTGCGAAAAACTGTAACTGGGGGGGGGCAAGCAAGGGGGACTGGGGGGGCTTTTGCCCCCCTAGTTTGTATGTTAAAAGAGGCCCTGCCTTCTTGGCTATTTCTTTAACAAATTGAGATTCTTAAATTTCTTTAACAAATTCTGAATTCTTATAAAGAAAATACGTGCACACGAAGCAGTGAATAGAATTGCTTGTGACCTTCTTTTGACAAATGACAAATTTTTAGATATAATTAAACGCATTCCTGTGAAGAACAAACCAAAACATTCCCTGGAGTGATGAATGTGGCACACTAATAACAATTGATAACAATGCGAATACTTTTTCTTTGTTTTATTTTCTTGTGGGTTGATTGGATCACTATTGTTCAACAACCAAACATAACAAAATGATTCAGGAACCAAAATATGCTGAGCTGTGCTTAGCAACAATGCCAAGTAATAAATTAACGAAGGCAAAATGAGAATTGAAGTGAATAGAAGCATGTTCTTACTGGTTTGCTGTTTTGACTAATGCCTTATCATCAATTCGACATTTGATAAGATAATGCTCCGGTTCAAAACAAGTAAGCCAAGAATATCAAGTGAAAGCAAATTAAGTCTTTCTGACGTTCAGGGATACTTTTCATCTCTGCAGCCCATATTTTGAAGCTGTCAATTCTTCGTTCTTCGTAAACTAGTTAAAGGGTCTGTGTCATCCAGCATGCCCTGCACGTGTCGTCCCGTGGTTTGCCTTTGTTGACGCCATTTTCATGGGCCATGAAAATGGCGACAATCAAAGGCCAGCAAAGAGACGACACTTGCAATGTATGCTGGATGAAACAGATCAGAAGCGAACATTTTATCGATGCAAATGCATGGAACCGTTGAATGACAACAGCTATTGTTTGATATTCTTTTGTATCTTAGTTCATTTTGGACTTACCACTATTTTGTATGATTACCTGATGATGTAATTTTGTTTGCAAAAAGTAAAGGGAGTGTACCAAATTGACTATCTTTCCAAGGGGAAATCTTATCAAAAACTAAAGATCATGATAAGTAATGGGACAATTTATATTACATTTATTTAGCTCAATTGAATGTTTCTAACAACTGTGATTTCTTGAAAATAAGATACAGCCATATTTCCATATGTTATCCTAGTAATTTGCAAACCACACGACATCATCAGCTGATACTCATCAAAATCAATGGAAAACTTCAAAAAAGAAATATCAAAGAAATGTGACTAGGATTCCTTATCACTAGAAAGTGCTGTTCATTTGCAACAAGAAAACTTCAGGTCACCTTTTAACATCAAGTACAAAAGTACTTCTTTTTTCTATACCTTAATGTTATAGAAGAGAAGTACTTCATTAATATGATACATTTACATACTTTATGGCATTTATATAGTTGAAAGAAAATAGCTTATAATTTATCATAATTGTCATTCACATTCTTAAGTGCATGAAGTAGAAATATCAATAGACGACCAAGGTGCATGGCGTGGTTCCTCCCGAGGCCAGTTCCTCCCGAGAAGACTGATGTTTGAGCAAAAATAAAATGTGTTGTTGTTGTTGTTGCTGCTGTTGTTGTTGCTGTTGTTGTTATCGTTGTTGTTGTCGTCGTTGCTATTGTTGTGATAACTGGGACTGTGTCATGAGTATAGCCGTCTCTCGAGATTAGGGAATGTGATTCGACTTGAGATTCGAGGCAGTGATTACAGCAAATTGGGTCAGCATTTTCATTGTTTGTTGAGCAAGGTTTATTGCAGGCGAGCATTAGTTCTTTCGATAGCTATATCAACTTGATAAAGATTTTCAAAGCTATGGCACAGTTGTTTCATCTTTGACTTTTTCCTGATGCTTTCTTTGTAACTGAAAACTCAAAAACGCCGTTTTTGAAGAACTGCTTATTTCTCATTGCTAAAGTGGCTATTTTTCTTAGTTATTGCAGCACAGTTCTTCAATAGCATACGCAAACCCGTCGCTGAGTTTGATTGTTCACACTTGGATCAACAAGTTGCTTGAAACTCAATCGAGACAATCTTCTGCAAAAGTAAATGAATACAATAACCAGTAAGTAGAAGGCCTATTCACTCCGAAGTATTATCAACGTTTTTTAATGAGATTTTGGTGAATACACGTGTCTGCCTAAGCTCATTTAGTTCTGAGCTCATCATTGTCTCACTGGAAACTATCCTTGAATATTTTGTATGTAATGTCTCGCAGTCGTAAATCGACTCCATATGAAAATTCATACCTATTCCTTAAACGCCATCTTCTCATTAACAGTAATGTAATTCCTTGACGATAGCATTTGAATGTGAATATGGAAAGTATAGGGAATTGAGACATGTGTAGCCACTAGAGAATACTATTCTCTAAAGTGTCAACTTGAAATTCATAAGGGTAAGACGGGGTAAAGTGAACTATTTTGTAGGTTTTCGTAGAACTGAATTTTCATTTCGATGAAAATATCAAATCTGCTTGCGTTAAAGTGACATTGTGACCTTTGCTGAAATATTGATGCATGTTTCCAATTTTTAATGATTGGCGTTTCCACGCATCAGCGTGTTTTTGGCAAGCACTTGGGTAGTTCACTAAAACTGGGGGTAAAGTGAACTAGGACAGTGATGGTCAAAACTCAGTTGTTTTATCGACTTTGAACTGCTTTGGAGATCAATCTATGTATTTCTAAGTGGAAAATAGTTCAAACAGGGCCGAACAAAGATAATTGACGTCCCAGAAGAACCTTTGGAATTGGCAAGTCGAAATATTCATAAATGAAGCAAAAGTGAAGGAGACATTCCGATCCTTCTTGATGTTTAATCATGTGATCTAACCTATGGCATTTCTTGACTGCAACACTTTTGCCAGAGTCGTGCTTTTCTCATATTTTCCACAGAATATTCCAATGAATGATCAGCCTGGTAAAAACCAGTATAGACCTACATGTACTCACAGATCGTCAACTCACAGATCGTCAAAAAATTAAGAAACTCCAGTACTGGGAAAACATAAAAGAAACGATTAATTTGTAAGAAAGGAATCCTTAACATATTTTACTCTCTTTCACCTGTTTCCTTCATCATATTTCTCGGCAGAGATGGCGCCAGAGATGAAATTCTGGGGGGGGGGGCAAATACTGTCAGAGTGCGTGCTGACAGCGATTGAAGCAAAAATTTTTAAGGACCTTTAAGGTTGGCTTGAAATGCAACCACATTCTCTGAAAACATGACATACAAGTTATGTAGGTGCCTACAGTGGACAGAAATTTTCAGAAATTTAAGTGCCAGTAGGGCTCAATGAAATTGCGGGGGGGGCTCTTGCCCCCAAGTGCCCCCGCTGGTGATACCATCTCGTTTTCATGGCATGTACCTGAGTGATGTCTAAACATCGGAAAGGCTTCAAATAACGTCGTTTTGAAAAGTTCACAAGGGTACAATTAGTGACCATGAAGATTGTCATGAACCCTTACAGAAACTCCAATCAGGGGCATAAATTATGAGACAAAGTCATTTTTCAACGTTGAAATACGCAGAAATTGGTTTAAGTGTGGAAAATCTGGGAAAGGCAACGCTTTCTCACATGGAGGAAGCTTGGAATGCATCAAAACTCCAGTTTCATGCATGCAATGCAGGTAGTTCACTTTACCCCGGTCAAGGCAAAATCTCGACTGAACGGTGGGCCTTTCAAAATGCCATGCTAGCGGACTGGAAAGACTTTCTTGGTTATCTTTTTTCTGGAAAAAGGAACCACATGGTGTGAGCTTTTAATCAATAAAAAAATCTCCGAAAATAATTTCGTTTTGGAGTCAAAAATCAAGACTAAAAAAGAGGGGCTAAACCTAAAACTGCAATTTTCCAAAGTTGTTTTCACTACCTCGGATTAGGGGATTTTTCGCAACAACAGAAATAACCCTTCAGCAAAAATATTTGATTTTTCTGCCAGCATATATAATCAAGCATCTGTCATAAATTATGTTTTATCATAGCGCTTCTACGTTTGGAGCAAAGCGTGAATGTTCTGAGTAGTTCACTTTACCCCGTAGTTCACTTTACCCCGCCTTACCCTACAGCTTTGTTTGTTTTGAAGACTGTTTCAATTCAAGCGTGGTTTCGAGAGATTGACGCATTGAGATTTTTACTTCATAACAGAGTGAATTTCTTCCTGACATTCCCCTCAGTTAAAATCAAATGAAGTTATTTTCATACACGTAAGCTTTTATAAGAAACTAAGAATTTGGGCCAGTACTGAAAGTTTCTTTGAATTATCAGATTTTCAGTACTCAGAGTTTCTTACAAGTTTCTTAAAGGCTCCATGACATTCTCTATGTTCAAAACCTGTTCCCTCCTGAACATTTTTGAAGCTATGTCAATGTTTAGACCTTATACAAGTATCCTCCAAGTAATATTATAGTTTCTTAATTTTTTGGCGATCTGAGTGTTGAGTTTCTTTTTCTTATAAGCAGTTTCTTAAGAACAAATACGTGTGTATCGGGTAAGTAAAAAACAATTTGACACATTTGGCGGCTGTTGAATAAGAAGCGTGCAGGCGATTTTCAAAACTGAGATGTTAATCTTTCCGTCAAAGGCTAAAAAGGCTATATAAGCGATGAAAGTTTTGTTTGGTAAAATCACTAAGCTTTTAGACCCAGAAATTAGGATAATGCTGGCAAGAGGTTTGTATGAGAAGGAGAATTCCACGTTCGATTCTGGTTCGTGAATCGGGGGGGGGGGGGGTATCTCAACCTATTATGTGACGGGGACGTGCCATTTTGCCCGAAAAATTGGTACCCATAATTCCGTAAATTCTGGTGGATTTTAGGGCCATAATTCCACAAATCAAATGAATATCTGGGCCATAATTCTGGAAATTATGAAAAATCCCCTGAAAAGGACACCCATAATTCAGTGAAATGTCAAAAAATTGTGAAATTTATACCCATAATTCCGTAATGGTTTGAAAAAAGTACCCCTAAATAATGGCACGTCTCCGTACCACGAACAGTACTAAGGTACCCCCCCCCCCCCCGAGGTTCGTGATTATAAAAATGGCTCAAGATGCTTGCAGCCAAATTCTAGCTTCCAGATATCAGCATTTACTGAGCATAGGTTTCAAAATTTTAAAAAGCTGGGTGTAAAATTCTCTGACCTATTTCTCTGAACTGAATGGCTTCAAAGAAACTTTAGCTATTTGCTGTAAATATGCCGTTGGACTTTCTTGAAATCTTCAATATTTTCTAAATTACAGTGTTTTTCTAAGAAGTCACGAAAACTTTCGAAAAAAACTTAAAACTATCATAACTTCTAAAGTTGTTGACGAAAGATCAAGTGATTTTCAAGAAAGCCATAGTTTATGGATGTCTGCAATAAAGTATCAAGCAAAACTCTTTCACGTCACATCCTAAAATGAGTAGAAATATAGAATAGGCTGTAATTTTGACAAATATTCAAGATTTCTGCAAAGTACAACGGTAGAATTATTGAAATGTAGCTAAAGTTCCTGTCAAACTATTCAATAAAATGAAATGGATCATAGAATTTTACACCCGCCTTTTTACACGGATTTAAAGATTTGGAACCTATGCTCATTTACTGTTGACATGCAGGGTGTCCCAAAATTGTTGTACAGGTTTGTTTGGCTACTGTGGAGGAGCTGTAGATTCCATTATCTCTGTTTTTACACAGTTGCATAGGTCAGGCTTCAACTTAGAGTTTGAGACCTTGTTTGAATCAATCTGACACGTGGTTGCTGATTTATGGCAGAGAAAATGCAAAATGAGTGGCTGCTTCAAAAACACTTCTGTTGTTCTCCTGCAATGTCAAAAATCAAGTAAGTTTCCAAAGAGATGGTTCTGCCGTCATATTAAGATATTCATCACATTTTTCAAAAGATAGAAAGTGTTCTCTTATGAATATAGAACAGTGCTTATCGTTAAAAGAATCTGGAGAAACTCTTTAATACGACGCCAGAACCATTTCTTTGGAAACTTAATTGATCTTGACATAACCGAAGAACACTAGGAATGCTGCTTTGAAGAAACCATTTATTTTGTCTTTTCTCAGCCATAAATCAGCAACCACGTGTCAGATTGACTCATGGAAGGTCTCAAACTCTAAGTTGAAGCCTGACCCATGCAACTGTGTAAAAACCGAGACACTTGAATCTACAGCTCCTCCACAACAGCCAAACAACGGGGCACTGATTTTTTGGGACATCCTGTAGATTAGCTGACCAAAGACGGTGCTGCACGTGTCATGGCATATTGTCTTTGTAAGGTAATTTTCATCAAAGGCTTACATGTTTTTAGATCCCTTTGATTTAGGTGAAATTTCAGAAAAAATATACTCTGCGATGCAGTGTTAGTATAACGAACGGTAAAATTTATTTTCGTGAAGCAACTTGGTAATTGGAAAAATTTGTACAAGGTCAGACTCGAAAAATTGGTTTAAACAACGGCAGTGTTTTTGAAGCCATTGAGGCACGTCTCTAACAAACATTTGATCAAATGCCTTATGGGCCTTGGCCTGGAAATGCAGAAATCAATCAACCATGTTCAACGTATTTCTTGCAGGAAGTTTTTTCAGAATTACTAAATTAAGCGGCTTGAAGAACATCCTCAAATTTTTGTAGCCTCCAACCAAATATAACGTTTTCAGAGGGTTCTTCAAAAGCAAACACTTAGGCAGATGAGGCTAGATACTTAAAAAGTGAGTGAAAAATTGGCCATTTATACGATGTAAATCCAAGATTTTCAAGTCTACCAAGAACAGAATTTGCGAAACAAAGACGGCGACGCAAGCCACCACATTATAGGATAACCATAACACTATGGCTTGCATAATGCAAACCAAATATTTTTCCCATGCGCTACTTTGGTTTTAGATGTTATTCAGACGGCCAAGAAAAAATTCATTATTCAGCTACATTGTTGAGAAACATTACATTTCTTTGTCGACGTTCCAGAGCAACATCTAACGGGGTGATAAGTTTTTACTTTGGAAGCCAAGATCTGAAGTACAGAATGACGGAACTTGAATTTCCAAATTGCAATCGAAAGGGCAACTTCTTTAGCCTATTTTCAAGAAGCGAAAAAATTCTCTCATAAAAGATGGCACTGATCGCAAGAGCGATTTAGCTTGGGCATTCAATTGTTTCTACTGTTTCAAATCTTGAATGATGTTGTTTATGGAAGCCAATCACATGGCTCACTCGGGAAGGGAGGTGTATAACTTGCGGAAGGACGGGGGTCTGCCGCCTAATCTTCAGGAAGCTACCCTCTTCTGATTACCAAACCTTACCTTAAAACCCACTTTTAAAATGAATTATGGCGGGAAACAATCCAATTTTAACAATTTCATGTGAATTTCAAGCAAACCCACTCACTTTCAAAGAGAATCTGCCGAGAAAGGGACCATTTTTAGAGAATTTTGAGTACAAAAAACTACCCATTTGGGTGGCACATACCCGTACCCTCAACATGTTATGTACCTCCTCAGAGTGGCTGACAAATGTCGTGACCAGCCGACTATTCAACGCGGATAAATCAGGCTTTGGTCTCCCAAAAAGAGAGGCAAATGCACACAAAAATAGGAATCCATTGAAGCCAAAGTTCTGAAAGAAAAATAACATTACGATGCAGTTGCGTCGTTGTTCGTAAAAATATTAAATTAGCTAGCAGTATTCCCATTCGATGAATATTTGTGTTGCACGTGAGATATTTCTTGAGCAAGTGGTTTAAGTCATGTGCATACTTGCCTATTGCCCTTAAAAACTTATTAAGTGTTCACCGTTAGCAGCACAGGGTATCATCATAGTCTATTTAGACCCTGTTCCACCTGTAGATGAACTAATTAAAGTTCAGAGACAAACTGGTCGAAGAATAAATACATTCTAGAGCTAAAGCACAATGCGTATACATCGCTTATCAGGTCACCATATCACAGCATAATTAAAGGAGCTGGCAGCCGGTTTTAATTATCTTTAGGTAAAGGCAAAGAGCGTCCACGACTCAGAGCCAGTAAACGATAGCATTACAAACCATAGCCTCCCAGACTTAAGCAAGGATCTATTACAGTCTTGTATAAACGTAATGAAATATACTTAGCTTTCAAGAAGAGAAAAGATACTTTGAAGATATTTGGCTGAGAAGTGCTAGTTTGGAGGTTTAATATATCAGACAATTCGGAGAAGAAGTGATTGATTGTGAAGAACAGGTGGGAAGGAAAGGATCTATTAAAAAACAAGAGTTGGCTCAGGGATTAATGGATGATAGAGCTTCTTGGAAGAATTAATTACAGCTGGAATTTGCTTCTTTTCTTCTTTTTTGGTAAGTTCAAGAATCTATCTGTCTTTTGCACTGTTGTTTGATAATGTCACAAACAATTTTTTTGTATTGCAAAACGACAATTACAATAATAACTTGCATACAGGAGTTATTAAAGCAATTTTGCTTGATTGATTTGAACAAACTTTTTAAAGCTTTCAGGAAATCTAATTACGCAGATAGAATGTCGTAAAATTTTGCAGATCAATGCACACATTTCATAAGAACCAATACAGTCCAGACGTCCAACGACCAATACGGAGAAAATCTCGCAGGAGAAAACTATTACTTCTGAGAAAGTTTTGTTTGATACATTTGAGCAAACATTTTCTAGAAAGTTTTAGAAACTCTATTCATATTAAAAAGAACGTCGTAAAATTTTGGAGACCAACCTTTTCAGTTTATAAGCCCTATTTCTATAATTTAGAGAAAAAAAACCCCGACTTTCCTTTTTTAAATCGTTGGCTATTTTGCCTTTTCTAATACTAATGAATTTTGCTTCTTTTAATCTTTTAACAATACTAAAATACTTGGTATTACTTGATACAAAAACCTGCGTCTCCTTCGGTGAAACAGTCCTAAAGTCTTAGCTGATCTCCTGCTAATGAAAGCAAAGAGAAGCTAGAGAAACTTCTAAGAATCCTTGAAATAACTTGCAATACTCTAATGTTTAGACTTTTACGTGGCACGAGAATTCTTAGTATGATACAAAAATCAATTGAGCTCAAAAATAATCTTCTTGCACCTTTTTGCGAATTGTAATAGAATACGACTTGAAACAGCTGTAAAACTTCAAAGACACGCCAAATTTCGTTTAGATTATATGAGATACGTTATATTTGCGGTCGGTTGAGGAATTCTTTGACTTATATTTTCCAAGTTTCGCCACTGACAGCTGAATAAATCTAAACGTATGAGGGATTTTCACAAAAGTGGCGATATTTGAAGTTCACTTCAGCGCATAGTTTAGGCCTTTGCAAAGATCCTATTTTAAGAAATTTTCATTATGTGCTATGATAATAATGATAACGATGCTGAAAAAAGGCAACCTCTTCAACATTTTAAGTGTCGTTATCAACAGGGACCCAGTTAGCAAGTCCACCATATATATATTGCAATAAAAATATTACAAGGAAGAAGGATGGTAATTCGGTATAGCTATTCGAGAATTATAGCCTTTCGATGTTTTAGTTGTCGAAATGGAATTACTTTAGTGTACATTTAAAAGATGAAATGATTCCAATACACGATTATACCAAAGATGGCAGCGAGGAAAGTTTTACCAAGATGCATCGCGTTCTATAATCGAATTTCTATAGATTCGCTAAAAATCTCTGCATCGAACGCAATGCATCTTGGTAAAAAGTTTCTGGCCGCCCATCTTTAGCGTAATCATCTATTGGCGGACGGAGCCGGAGGAAGGGGACCCGAAAATCAGACTGACTTTTGTCTCGTCACTCAAATCCAAGCACAGGCTTTATGAAAGTCTGAATCAAAAATAAGATTTTGCATGATACATCGAGTCTTGCTTGTTAATTAGTTTGTCTGTGACAAATCGAGGGGGATACTCATCTTCGCCCCTGTCAGATTGATGTGACCTGGATTCATCATATCACTCTAAGGGAACCATATTTGAATGACTCAGATATGATTAGTAGGCTTTCTCTTGGACAAAGAAAGTTAAGGTGCGAGCGAAGCGAGTACTTTTACTTCATAGTTCTGCAAAGAAGGCTGCCATTCTATGGCGTCTTGTTAACAACATGTACGACGTCTTGTTAACTAATGCGAGCATAGCCCAGATATGGTTGATAAAATCTCTCTGGAAGCAGGAATGTTGATGAGCGAGTGAAGCGAGAACTTTTACTTCATTGTTCTGCAAAGAAGGCTGCCATACAATGGCGTCTTGTTAACAACATGTACGACGTCTTGTCAACTAATGCAAGCATCGTCCAGATATGGTAGATAAACTCTCTGAGGAAACAGGACTGTTGACGAGCGAGCGAAGCAAGCGCTTTGACTTTTTAGTTCTGAAAAGAAAAAATACCCACAATGGCATCTTGCAAACAAAATGTTCGATCCCATGTTATGAGTAAAGTTAAGACATAGTTGATAAACGCTCTCCGGGAGCAGGAATGTTGATGAGCGAGCGAAGAAACTGCTTTTATTGCTTAGTTATGCCAGCGAAATTAACCTACAGTTGTACAGAAATTGCGCGTTTTTGTAGACAGTCACAAAAGAATAAGTGTCATGAGCAGGTAAAGATTCAGAGAAAGTACGATAGAAGGCCGATTCGATCTTTCCTGTAGTTTTGATACCAGTAGTAGATCATCCACATAAAATGCACCAAACTTTTGATAACTGTTTTCTTTCTTAACACTATCACTCAAAAAAGGGAAGCTTTGTTGTGAGTTAATCACTATCTTTCTTTTAGAATTGTAAAACTAATAGCTCGTTCAATCCACATTTATTGCATTTAGCGAGTCGAGCGAAAAAAGCTATCTAAGACTGCGTTCACACGATGCCGGCACATTTTGAAAACGATGAAAAATGTGACGGTAGCAAAATTTGAGCTAGCGTTCACACGATGCCGGAACAATTTGAAAACGGTCAGAAATTAGCCGGTAAAAAGCTCGTTGCAAGACTTTGATGCCAATTAAGTGAACCTAAATCCTAAGAATTGTTCAGTCTCGTTCCAAAAGCGTCTGAAAATGTTCTATTTTCATCATTTTAAAGTGTTTACACGATGCCGTTTCCAAAATGTGCTGATTAGAGTTCCGTTTTCAAAATCTACCGTTTTCAAAATCTGCCGGCAAAAAATGTGCCGTTTTCGTGTGAACAGGAGGCCTATCCGTCGAATTTTTGACCGTTTTCAAAATGTGCCGGCATCGTGTGAACGCAGTCTAAGTGTGCAATTCTTGTTAAGAGCTCAATGTATATGTATCTGTATTTGAATTTCATCATGAAATGAAAATCAATTATGACCTTACTTTTAAAGGGAAGAAGCATACGAAAATGGGAGCAGCCGACAAATTAATGCTTGTATGCTGTTATAAATATCCGTTACATTTGAAAAAACTTGGATCATTCCAGGGAACATGACATTATCACAACAATTGCTTGAAAACATTTCGAAGAAGAGAGATCTCACATCGTAATCAGTCTAAATCCCACATACCGGTTGAATCAAAAAAGGTCAACATGATTTTTTTACTCTCTTTATATCTATATAAAAGTTACAATACATAATGCATCTACATTCTACTATAGTTTCTAATTACCATACCTACGACTATACAACATAAAGACACAAAAGACGCCAGAAAATTAATTTAATTCAACGGGAAATTTCAGCTCAACGGAAAACAGTAGGGGATGCACGATGCACGCGGGCTGCGAGATACCTGAGCAGTCAAAAACGGATGTTCACTTGGCACAGATTTTGGCCCAAAATAATTTTTTTGCTGCATTAGCTGAAGAGAACAATAAGAAGAAACAGCAGATAAAGCTTAATGATTATTAGGCCAGGATCATTTTCACACAGCATAGAAATCAGTGTGAAACTACGAAGCATCACGGGTACCTCAAGGTTTTTAACATGTCACGAACTTTTGTTTAGAAAACAATGGGAACAATGTTGTTTGAAATAGACCAAACCTGCATGTTTTGACAAGTAACCGCGATTCGTGATAGGCCCTTATCTAAAAATACCAGCAAGATATTGTTTTTGGTTGCTGGAGTAGAAAATGTTGGTGTGAGCATGTCACAATTGTTCTAAGATAAAATATTTCACACACGCTCAACGAAATGTGGCCGTCTCGCTTCTTTATGAGAAATTTGCCAAACTTACCTATGTTAACAATTGCTCAGTGATGTTATAACTGGTGGCATAATTTGATAAGAAATTAAGAATTTGGGCCAGTACTAGAAGTTTCTTAAAATCATCAGAAAACTAGAGTTTCTTACTAATTTCTTAAAGGTTCCATAACAATCTTCATGTCCAATACCTGGTACATCAAGAACTTTTCAAAACAAGGTGTTTTCGAGCCTCGCAAATGTTTAGACTATACTCAAGTAACTTACAAGTCCCGTGAAAGCTCATTTAACCCCCTCTCTAATAAGCCCTCTTTCTAGTAAGCCCCTCTCTTCTGAGTCAAAATTTCAAATAAGGCCCTTTTTCCGTCATTTTGCAACCATGAAATTTTTATAAAGTTGAATTTACCAATACTTCTAGTGCTGGTAGGACAGCGAGAAAAATCACAAAAATACTTTGATCTTTCGACTTTTAACTAGAATTTGAATGATTCAAATCCGTGTAGTAGTCTTGGTGTTATGAATTTTCAAAAGTGGGAACTTTTTTCTGGCTCACCCGGTAGTTTGGGATACAACTGTTTCGAAAATTTGTGTATTTAATTCGTGAAAGTATATGTTGAATCCGAAAATATCAGGTAAAAGAACTGAGAAGCTGCCACACATTTCCTTGTTATCTAATTTTTGAGAATAAAACCCCTTTCTAAAAGCCTCTCCCTTTAAAGCTCCCCTCTCGAGTGCCTGAAATTAAGTAAGCCCTTCCCCCGGAGGTTTCAGAGAGCTTTTACAGTAAACAACTTGTAAAAAGTGTGTTGTTTGATGTGACGTAATCGAAAGGGGCACCTCCTTACTAAACATGCATGCATTATTCAAGGAAATCCTTCGCAAAATGACAGTCAAAAGCCTCTTTTCGATTCTCTTTGACAAATATGATCTAAATCGTGAATTCGTTTCATCTATCTCCCTGCAATAATCGTTAAATTCATATGCTCTTTACACAAACGATTCGCAAGGTGAATACAGCACACGTATGGCTATAGAGAATAAACTGATTTTTCGACGCAGCATAATCTAGCAGGGTCTTAAAGTCTCATAGATATAACATAAGCTCTGGAGAAAACTGATCCATACTTGCGTTAAGACGCACTCGTTGAAAAGAATTCCCTTTGGGAACTCTTAACCGCCTCTTGTTGACTTGCCTAGCTGATTTCACTGGCAAAAAATCCCTGGGAATACCACAGATGCTGAAGCCTTCGGGCCTGTGTCGGAAGGTACTCGGAACGGCTTAACTGCGCACGCCACGTCGTTTAGTCAGAAGAGCGTCAAATTATGTTGATAATTTGTTCCCAGGAACTAGATAATCTCTAGATCAAAGGTTGCCGCTAAAAATTAGACATATGTCATATCATATTTTGTTGTTTGTTCTTTATAATTTCAAAGAATTTAAATGCTGTATAAGCTGTTTTCAGTGCTTTTTTAAAGCATGACAAGACAGCAGTCAAATGGTGTGATAATAACGATGATGATGATGATGATGATGATGATGATGATGATGATGATGATGATGATGATGATGATGATGATGATGATGATGATGATGATGATGATGATGATGATGATGATGATGATGATGATGATGATGTGATGATGATGATGATGATGATGATGATGATGTGATGATGATGATGATGATGATGTGATGATGATGATGATGATGATGATGATGTGATGATGATGATGATGATAATGATGATGATGATGATGATGATGAACAATCAATCAAACATGATTATTGGGCAACAGTTTTGGATTCCACAGCAACAAATATTGAGTAACAATAATGGCCCTGCCCCTAAAGGGATGAATCATTATTCATGACCGGGGTGGGAAGCGAAGAGTAACGGATGAACGAGGGGCATATCACTGATGCTTTTTCCGTACACTTTCCTTGAAATCACAAAAAATTCACATACCAAAATCAAAAAATCACAAAAAATCACATAAAAAGCACCAAAAATCACAAGTCACTGAAAAATTACTGAAAAATCATACGAAAAGCTCACTAAACATCACAAAAAATCCCACAAAAAGTCATGTGCTTCTAAAACTACAAAAATCACGTATGCTAGTTTGAAAAGTGATTCCCCCTTGCGGATGAAAACCACGTTCACACGATAGCAGCACAGTTTGAAAATTTGGGAAACAACGTTAAACATTTTTGCAGGCACGATTTGGAGACGACATGATTTTAGGAAGGAATCTTGTGAACACTAGAACGTGGAACACTGAACACTGAAAACGGGACACTGTTTACATTATAACGACTCCTTGCTTACCTGACAAGTTTGCTCGCCGAACCATTTTAAAGGGTCTGTTTCATCCAGCATTCCTTGCACGCGTCGTCTCTTGGTTGACCTTTGTTGGTGCCATTTTCATGGCCCATGAAAATGGCGACAACAAAGGCAGATCAGGAGACGGCACGTGCAAAGCATGCTGGATGAAACAGACTCTTTAACTTCGATGCCAACCCCGGTCATAAATAATGTTTTGCCTCTAAATGTTACAACATGAACTCTCCTTTCCATACATTAATCCTGATATCATTATTTCACAAATAGAGTCCATTTCAATTTTCTCGTTTGGTCCTCCCTCCCACCTGTCTTATAATTCATCCAGTCACTTCACTATCAATTATTGACTTCATTCAAAACATTTCCTCAGTTTTCTTGTTACTTTATTGTCTCCTTATCGTCATCAATCAATTATCAGTTATTAATATTCTTTCAGTAGATCTGCCACGCAGTTCTTGAATAAATAACTGGCTAACAATTTGATTTATCAATCAATGAATCAATTACTCAATCGCTTAACGAATCAATCAATCAATCACTCGATCAATCATTTCAGCAATCAAATAATCAGTCAACCAATCAATGAATCGATCAACCAATCAATCAAGCAATTAGTAAATAAATCAATCATCTCTTCAATCAATCAATCAATCAATCAATCAATCAATCAATCAATCAATCAATCAATCAATCATTTCATCAATCAATCAACCAATCATTTTAATTAATCAGTTAATCAATCGATTAGCAAATCAATCAATCAATGCCTTTGTCAGTCAATCAATCAACTGATGAATCAACCATCATTTCATAAAAGAATCAGTCAAATCAACTAACTTAACTAACTATGTATGATCAACAAAATGCCTGATGCAGATGTTTAGATCTATCCTTCTTCTTTGCAAATAACAACAAAGATGGCAAAGAATGCAATGCTTACCAACCTGCATTAAGTTCTGACAAAAAGATCTTCAACAATTCCTTAAGAATTCGATTGAGTAAAGCACTGGACCTTGGTAAATGTTCTTCGCTGCCATCTTAAGCGCAATCGTGTATTGAAGTGAATAAACGGAGCTACGAAGAATAATCTGCAAACAGGACACAGACAACGCCGACGCAATTCCACTGTCTCTCCTAGTTTATCAGCGTGCACGCACGCGACGAAATAATCAAATACACATTGCGTTCCTTTGGTGAGCAAAGCAATGAAGATTTCTTTCAGATTCAGTGAGCCGGATCTAAAGGCCTTTAATTGAAACAATACTAAAATCTTAAACAATACAATTAGGATCTTGTTGGTCACCAAAGGAACGATGCAACATAAGCCAATTTCAGATTTGCCACGCGTCAGCTTTTAATTGATGATTGCGCTAAAGATGTCGGCGATGTATTGCTTTCTTTAGTCGAGTTCCTATAGAATTGTTAAGGATTCGCAATTAGAACGCAATGCATCGTGGTAAAAAATTCCTTGTCACCAACTCCATCGTCGCTTATCGTTGCGAGTGACCTCAATCGGACAGGGCAACTGTTATCGTCGCATCTTAACTTCCATGCCACTTAGGCCTTGTGTTTACATCATGAGGGAGCAATCTAGCTTTGTTTCTTAATCTTTTGTTTTTCAATTAATTGTTTCTTATTGTTCTCAAAGAAAAGAAATTTGGTTGCAGATCGAAACGCATCGAATAGCACCATTTACATCATGCCAAAACCATGCCAAAGTGATTCTCATATCACCTACGAAGCGAAGTAATTTTCGCTCTGATTTGTGGAGCGTCTTGTATCGGATAGCTTTGGTGTGATGTAAACAGCACCCCTTTCCGATGCGAAAATTGCGGCGCGACGATAGCTATCCGGCATGGTGTAAACGGGGCCTTATGTAACTCTTGCGATGCATACTTGTGTCCTCCCTTAAAAACACTTTTCGCAAGCACAATAAATGAATTAGCTACATAGGTTTCAAGACACCTCTTGCAGTCCCCCTTGTTTATTTTGAGGATTATTAATTAGCCGGTAAAATCATCGCCCCATTGGAGCCGGTAAAATCATCGCCCCATTGTGGTCTTCTTTCAGACAACCAATTCGCCTTCCGAAAATTACATAACACGCAAACATCGATAATGAACATAACAGAGACTTGGTTCAGGAACATCAACGAGCAAAAAACGAATTTAAGCGTATTTTTAGATCTAAAAAAAGCCTTTGATACCGTTGACCATGATGTTCTGTTGTCGAAGCTATCAGCCTATGGAGTCACCGATCTTGCACACGGTTGGTTCACTTCATACCTTGCCGGGAGAGAGCAGTATTGTTATGTAGAAGGTAAATCGTCAAACAAGCGTTTAGTACAGTGTGGAATACCACAGGGGTCGTGTTTGGGTCCCTTACTTTTCATCATTTATATGAACGATTTTGAAAAATGTTTGAAAAAGTCTAAACCAAATATGTACGCGGATGACACGAGCATTTCTTATGCCTCCAATGAGATCAACGAGCTTTTTAATGAGATAAAGGGCGAACTTGATCTTGTTTCATCCTGGATGAGGCAAAACAAACTTAGCCTAAATGCTGAAAAAAGCGAATTTATGTTGATAGGGCATCCAAAACAACTGAACAAAGCCAAAGATTTCCCTGACCTCGAAGTAGAAGATCAAAAATTATGCAGAGCTCAAAAAACAAAATATCTTGGTGTCATAATAGACGAAAGTATGAATTGGAAAGAACAACTCAAAACCATAAAGCGAAAGATAAAAAACGGATTAGGGGCGATGTTTAAACTCAAAGACATCCTCTCCCAGAAACAATTGGCAACTGTTTATCGAGCATTAATTGAAAGCCATCTGAGATATTGCAGTGTCATTTGGGGATGTCTGTCAAACACAAAACTGGAATCCCTACAGAGGCTGCAAAACAGGGCACGCAGACTAATTGAATGCGCAAGGCACAAAGATGGCTGGGTATGCGATTGGCTCGATGTACGCAATCTAATAAAATATGACCAGCTAATTACTACATACAAGGTAAAAAATGGACTCTGCCCAGAGAACCTCAAAAATAAATTCACTCCTAGGTCGAATATTTCGAAATATAACACAAGAAAAATTGATGATTTCGAAATTCCTCGGCTTCGTCTTGAGTACTGCAAAAAGTCTTTTGGATACCAGGGAGCAAGTGCCTGGAACGAGATCCCAAAGCAAATATGAGACTCTGCCTCATTGAGCTCCTTCAAAGTAAGACTGAGGGAGTTCTTGAGGTAGAGGGACACAAACACAACCCCTTGGAAGAGCAGCTTTATTTTTTCATGATATTATCAACATTTATACTTACTTTGTTATGCTGATAGGGTATTGTGTATAAATAAGAATAAAATAAAAATAAAATAAAATAAAGTTAGTGTTGTTCCGTTTGGGGCTGCTGTAGTGAATCAAAAATTGACGTCGTGCAAAAAATCCAAAATAGAGCTGCAAGAATTGATACTAGCGACCCATATGATGCTTCTGCTGCTCCAGTTATTCAGAATCTTGGCTGGTCAGCTATCAGTAATCTTGTAAAGAAAGGAAGCAGCCACGCCAACTTATGAATCTTAGAATTCGCTTGCACCAGACTACTTAAGGAAATTATTCACAAAATGTTCGGATGATAGAGAGCGTTTTCTGCGCTCATCAGAAACTGATCTTATGATACCGCTCGTAAAAACGATCAATGGCCAAAAGACTTTTTCTTATCGCGGTGCGAGACTGTGGAACAGTCTACAAAGAGCGACAAAGTTGGCACCCTGCCTGAATACCTTTAAAGAGCAGCTATAGATGGGGACAATTTTTCTTTCATTTTTACATTTTCATAGACTTAAATTTGTATCATATTGTCAATTTCTTTTGTTCTTAGTCATAGTGCTTTATTTTAATTTTTGTTTTTAACAGGTCAGGTTGAAGAGCATATTGAAAAGCATATTTGTATGAATCTATCTAAACCTGCATAAAAATTATAAAATGAAAAGTGAAATTATGATCGCTACTAAATTGTTTGTGATGGCTAATCTTTATACTGTTTTACGAAATCTGTCCTTATTTTTTCATTGGACCCCGACAATTGTACCCCCCCCCCCCTTCATCATGCTATTCGGATTTTGAAAACTGCTAAGGTACTGGCAAATTTTAACCCATTTTGGTTGCAGCTGCCAAAGTTTATATCCAATAAAAGATATGTCTTCCATGCCAAAATATTCCAAAACATATGGTTTTTGGTTGCAACAGATCTTGATCTCCTGGTTGCAACCAGATCAGGGGTGGATCCAGAAAGCTTCCGACAGAGGGGCTGGAGCTTCCGACAGGGGGGGGGGGCTAAAATAACTGAAAATGCAGTTTTCGTATGCCATTTTGCCAAATTTCCTCCGACAAGAACCCACTGTAGCCCCCTCTAGCCCTCCCCTGACGCCACCATTGAACCAGATAATTGCCATTTTGCAGGGTGCAAGGCACATCGCCGGTTAAAAAATGTCAATGTCCGTCATAATTGCAGGATTTACATTTAGATTTGTCTTGAAACATCTTGATATAGGGTAGGGAATGAAACAATTGCAATGAGTCAATGAGTCTGTGTCTCTACGAAACAGGTAGACTGATGCCTTTTCGTCCCTTGTTTCCCTGCGTTCCTTGGTCAAGAGGGACTAATAACATTACTCTTAAATAGTGGGCCCACTTTAGGCCCGCGTAGGGTGGTTCAGTATTCACCAATCAAATCGCTATAATTCAGTTTTTAACCAATCAGGGGCCGCTATTCAGAATGTTGTTGTTGTTGCTCTTAAAGAACGGTTGAAGCAGCCTGGAGTTCTCGCAGCTTCGATGGATCTATTTTGCTTCTACAGAGGAAGATTACTGCCTGAAACGTATGCATTTTGCGCTTTGTAGGTCAACACAACATCATTCTTTGTACTAAAACTTCGCTTTTCAATGTTCGAGCTCTTTAAATCAGATTTTGAAGCGATTTTGTTGAGTGTACGAGAACTACCACCTTTTTAGGCCATTTTGAAAAAGTGGGCCCATCATAATAGCGTAATATCATGAGTCCCTATAGACCAAGTGATATCAGCAAATCAAAGAACGCAGGGAAACAAGGGACGAAAAGGCATAAGTCTACGAAACAGGGCTGTCTGTATCAATTAATGTTTGAATTGCAAACTTGCTCTGTCTATCGATGGGAATTTTCAAAGCGATGTAGTTTAACATACGATTGTGCTTACTTGGACAGCTGAAATGATAATGTATGCACTCTTATGGCTATTAATCTAACAACTGCGGAGCGACAAAGCCTATAACTATTCTATGAATAGACATATATAGCATTATTATCATAGTTGTGTACGAACCATTTGCGCTACCATCTAGGTGTGGCAAGAAGCAACTCAGAACTCGTCCGGAGCTGCGCTGGCTAACGAAACTCTTCCAAGGTAAAATATTTCCATCGCATAACAGCCCTTCAGAAGCCCTGCATGTCAGGACATTGGCAATATATACATATAACCTTTGAATTCATATACTGTTTACTGTTGTTTTGTTTATTTGTCGTATTGCAGTGTTTTTGCTTTCAAATCTCTTCACTTGTTCGTCATCGCAAACATCTTCGGATCCAATGATTAACGTTGGTACCGTGGCCTTTCGTTTTTCGAATTATTTTGTGAAGTATTTACGGCCACAGGTTGCGGGTTTGGTCAATTTTAGCCTTCGGGTTTCGGGATTTACTTTCAAACAGTATGGGTTTTCGGGTTATGAGATGTATCAAAGGTTGCGGGTTTGGCCATTTTTATGTGGTTGGGTTTCGTGTAATTCATTCAAACTTTCTATTTTTTCGGGTTTTCGAAGCCATACAGTCCAAGTTGCAAACTGAGATCGAAAAACCAGCTTTCAAATACTTCAAACGAGGCGCAGAGAGTACGTGAAAACGAAAATGCCGGAAATAATCGAAGATTACCGATGTAAATTGAAGTTTTTCGTTCAGAAGTGCAATCTAGGTTTTTGGCTTTTTGCTTGCGGGTTTTCGGGTTTTCGCTGACTTTTGTCTGGCTTTGTGGACTCTAGTTACCCCCAAAAAAGCCCTTCTACCAACTTAGCTGTCTCTGTATATATAAAAAAATATCTCTTTACGTATTCAATTGATTTTAAAGACGGGAATAACCACTAACTAGAGTACCTTGATGAAAAATTACAAGAAAATCTTTCTTCACAAGAAGAGAAGAGTAGTGGAATCGTATTCACCTGTATTTTGTAGCAATCTCCCGTCCTCAAAGTTCTATATCCCCATACGATCTCAAAATGGGAAGATGATACCAAAAAAGTTGGTTATTTTTAGATGGAGGAAGAGAACGTACATCCAATAAAGTATAAAACGTCTTTCTGTCTTGTTGTTGAATGAAAAGAGTAATGAAAAAGTTCCTGAATGAAAACTTCGTAACTGTCAACGAAATACTTGACAGAGAATGCTAATCAAGAACGTACAGTTAAGTCCAGAACTGTTCAATCCTGAGCCAAATTCCTAATATTTTGAATTTTTCTACCGGATAGTCCCAAAAAGAGTGTCCCAAAAAGAGTGTCCCAGTTTGAACAGTTCCAGAAAAATAGCCACAGCTTCGTTTTGAACGATGTAAACGGCAATCTCTTGCTTAAAGCCTAAACTTGGATCCACATAATTTTTCCTGACTTTTTTGCTCATCAAAAGACCTCCAAACTATGAACTTTCCGAACATCTTACTCCTGAGAAACCCTCAAAAAGGTGAAAAGCCTAGCGATGGTGAAGTGTTCTTGCAGTTCTTCCATATTTTACATCATTGGTGTAAAGGCATACAACTGCTTGTCAGTTTGATGAATTCAAACTTGGCAATACGCTAAACTGCGGACCACAGGACCTTGTTTGCGCAGTATACAGGAATGATGAAATTGGTGTACTGTCCTAAGACGCTAAGATCGTGGCCAACATCTTGAGGGTGTGTATATGTATATGCTAACTCTCCCTGAGTACTCTGGTCTACACGTATTGCCTAATTATATTTAGATATGATAATTATGCTGAAACATTATAATCGGTTCCGCAGAAAAATCGCTTCTTTCAGCTTTTTAGTATTTCTGTCTGCGACACTAATATTCGTTTTTTCGTTCGTCTTTTCAAGTTAAAATAATTTGATAAGAATAGATACTCAGTGAAAAGTTCATCAAGATGGTAGATTTCCAGTCGGTAGATTTTTCTGAGCGGGCAAAAAGTGCTTATAAACGAGGAATGTCACTTTGCAATTGATAATGAATTTACGGTTAAAGGACGTTTTACTGCGTAGAATTCCACCCTCTCGGAAAATTCTACCGATTAAGTCAGCCATACCAGGAAAAGTAACGAATCGTTTAATTTTTTAACATTGGTAAAGGGTGCTTATCTTAGTTTGACGGTGATGTGTCGGAAAATCGCAGTCAGACGTCAGTATTTCTTGTTTCTATAGCACTGTGAGCTTTGATTATCTCCTCTTTTGGGTGATCGAAAATACTTCACGAGCTAAAGATCATACCTAGCTTCCAGAATTCAAAGTTAAAATTAGCAATAGTAAATACTGACCCCCTCCCTCCCCCGTAATCTACCAAAAGGGAATCCTCCTCCTGGGACAAGATGTAGGAACAGAATTTGATACCAGCATAGTCTCTCTTTGTTGATAGACTATGATACCAGAGGTTCGCAAAATGAATGAGTTCAATACGATCCGGTATCCACAATCATGACATTGGAACGTAAACTTAGTGGCCTAACTTCTTGCGTGTTCTCTACGCATGCCTAACAGCGCCCACATGCATCTAACATTGGTCGCACTCCCTTAAATTGTGTGTGCCACTGGCTTTAACAATATCCTGCAGCTATTGTGCATCCATTGTAAATATTTTTCAGGCACATTTCTGAAGCGTGCGCAACAAAACACATCTGCTGCTTCACATTAAAAGACTGGAAAATACTTTCTGGTTTCAGGACGTATTATCCAAAATGAAGAATTTAAAGGTTAAGTCGGTTCTTTGATCTGTGAAAAAAAGTTGGTGTTCATGTGTTTTGTCGCTGTGACTAGGCAGCAAGTTGACTTCGGTAAGATACGTTTTCAAAGTAAATCTTGGCTATTGGGCTCGAACCTACCATTAGCACAAATGAACTGTGTAAATGTACATTAAATGTAATTAACTGTGATACTTTTCAGAACTTCAAAGAAATCGCTTGAGCCAATATCCGACCAAAAAACGTTCCGTCATGACTACTTTTAGAATTTAGAGACAGCGAATAGTAGACTTCCTCTAAGTTTTGGCAAATTTTTGCATGGCTATGATCAAAGTGAAGAGGCCGGTCTTCATTCAAGTGAAGTTGAAGTTGTGAGCGAATTATATAACTTTTAGTCTCTTCGTCTGTCTTAAGGACAGCATTTCAACTACCGGTTGAGCCAGAAAACAGTTCCCACGTTTGAAAATTCATAGCACTAAGAGTACTTCATAGATTTGAATGATTCAAATTTTAGTTTAAAGCCGAAAGATCGAAGAATTTTTGTGATTTTTCTCGTTGTCTCACAAGCACCAGAAATATAGGTAAATTGAACTTTACAAAAATTTTACGGTTGCAAAATGATTGAAAAATGGCCTAAAACATTGATCTAATCATAAAGGACTCCTTCAGATCAATACGAAAATGTGATTATTCATGGGCGAGAGCTATCCACTGCACATTTATTGTCATGGTACTGAATAATCTTTAGTATTTGTTTGAAAATTGATGTCATATAACTCTTTAGAGAGGTCCAACGCCCATTGCGTATTGTTCTATGTACGGAGAGTCCTTACAATTTGATCAATGTTTTAGGCCCTTTGGCAGCCTCTTTGCAATCATGAAACTTTTATGCAGTTAATTTTACCGATACATCTAGTGCTGGTAGGGCAGTGAGAAAAATCACAAATATACTTCGATCTTTCGCCTTTTAACTGGAATCTGGATCATTCAAGTCTGTTAAGTATTCTTAGTTTTACGAATTTTTTTAAGTGGGAACTTTTTCTAGCTCACCCAGTATCACCCGTTACCATGCGCCTCCGCACTACCCATTCCATCACACCGCGCCGTCGCAGAGGAAAAACAAAGAAAATTTTCAAAATCACTCATATCATCTGATCATTGACGAAAGAAGCGAAAAACGGATCTAAATCTATCCTTTACGAAGGAAACGATATGATTTTACTTTCAGAGAGCAATCTTAGCAGTAGATTCCATGTGGTTTACCACGTAGAAATTCGATCACATCTCATCGTAAAATGACTTGAAATGTGAAATAAGCTGCAATTTAAAAACTTTCGTTCAACCCATTCAGTTCAGCAAGGGCAGATTTTGTAATACAATAGCATCAGTCGCTTTGGTTCACACCTCAATTCAAAGCGATTAGCGATTGCAGACAAAAGAAATTCTCTCAAGCAGAAATTGAAAACAAACGCAGACGCAAAGTTGCCCTGAAACCAGTACGGCGAACTCTCGTTTGGTGCGGGCGAAGGGAGGTTTTTAGGAGATGTAATGTGCTCATAATGAAAGAAGAAGGGTAAATCTAAAGTTCTGTCTGGGGCATTTTGTTTATTTGACTCAAAAACCGAGCAGAGGGCATTACAATTTTAGCACATTTATTGCTCAGATATACGCAGTCACTGCTCAGCTCCTGAATCAAGTAAACAAAATGCCCAAGACAAAACTTTAGATTTACCCTTCTTCTTTCGTTATAAGCACATACCTTCTCTTAAAAACCTCCCTTCGCCCGCACCAAACGAGAGTTTGCCGTACTGGTTTCAGGGCAACTTTGCGTCTTCGTTTGTTTTGAATTTCTGCTTGAGAGAATTTCTTTTGTCTGCATTCGCCAATCGCTTTGAATTGAGGTGTGAACCAAAGCGACTGATGCTATTGTATCACAAAATCTGCCCTTGTTATTCAGTTCAAAGAAATAAGACAAAGAAATAAATTTGCACCAACATTTTTAAAGCTTTGGAGATTATTTTCCTCTTGGTGGCCACCTGATCGATCATGCGCGTAGCTACAGTAGAAACCCGCATAAAATAACCTAGGTTTTTCTTGAGCAGCCTGCATAGGTTCTTAATTAAGTGGCTGTTATTCTAAATTCCAGCCTGCAAGGTTCTTAAGGAGGTTCTTGTATACAGCACTCACCTTGCACAGATTAATACTGTCTTCAGCATAAGAAATCTAAAGACTTTTTGAGAATTCCTTGAGAATCCTTGAGAACATTTTTTAGGTTAGAATTATTGTTAGAAATCTTATAGTCTTTTGTATCACTGAAGAATTCTGATCACAATGTCAAGAATTCTTGAAAGTTCTGATGAATTCTGAAGACATGAAACTTGTTATATAAGAGTCTCCCCCAGTGTCAGCCACTGAGAGGTTCTTATTTAGGGGTTTTGAAATATTGACTTTCAGCCTCAAGGTTCTTATAGAAATAGGTTCTTTTATGCGGGTTTCTACTGTATAACAAAAATACAATTAGCAGCTTTACAACAAGACGATGAAATAAGGGAAAACAGAGCCTTCAACCCCCTTCGACCCTTTCATGCAATTTCCAGTTGCCCGTAGCATAACGTCATCACCTGAATTTTCACAGCAAAGCTTGAATCTCACAGCAAAACATTAACGTTCGTGATCTTTTTCCATCACCTTATATTCACTGAATATTCTTATTATACCTCAGCTTTCTTCCAGTTCTATCAGAACACCACCACAGTCCTTTGGATGTAAAAATACAACAGGTTTTCCATGTGCACCAATCTGCAAGAGAACAGAGAAATAGAGTTGAGAGACGTGATACCGGTTGAGTCAATAAAAAGGTCCACCGTTAAATGAAACCTGTCTTGTTTTATCCCTGATATGTTCAGTTACGTTAAGCAATAGACGTTTTAGCTATTCTGAAAAAGAATCTCAATCGAACGATATTTTGCTACATTTTGTAGAATTTTCGAATGTGTACAATAGTGATAGAAACTGTAACACCACTCGATCGAACCTCGCGTATAAAAATGTATGAAAATAACGCTCGGTCCAGGCTCTTTTGCTGAATAGCTAAAAGATCTATTCACCCGACTTTAATCTGTCATTCCTTCTCGCGCTTTACTCTCTAAACCATCTTACAAATGCTGTTATATTACAAAGGAAAATGTCACAGCTATAGACATCATATATTGAGTGCGAGCGAAGCGAGCGATTGATTTTATTGTATCTTTCAACTTCTGCTCTGATAGATAAAATTAGATAAAAATGATATATGATGATTGCGAGCAAAACGAGCACTTTATCTTTCCATCGTAACATTAGATAGCTTGCATAAGTCGTTTAAACAAATAGAGCAATTGTCTGTGCTACTGAATTCTGGAGTTTCAAATAATGCTTAAATTTTCCCCAACATTTCACAGCATTTATTCAATGCCAAATAAATCATGGACCCGATTCCCGTACAAACCTCTTACGGGCATTTTCTAATTTTTGGGTCTTAAGGATCGGTGATTTCATCAAACAGAATTTTATCATCTAAGTTAGCCTTTGACTGGTAGATCAACATGTCAGTTTTTTATATAGGTAGTATACTTGTTTTTCTACAGCCCGCCAAACGTGTAAGCTTTTTTGACTCACCATGTATACAGCTGACAAATTTTATCATAATATTGCTCAAATGGTTTCTTTTAAACATTTCGAATATGGGAATTACGGGGATTTTAACCAAACGAATCTTAATTTATATCGATTTACGCACATACATCTCGCTGCCTTTATTCACGAGTGGTGAATAAAGAGTGCTGATGTATGAACAATTCCCTTGAAATATTCTTGAAGATATATCCCGCTCCTGGAGATCAGTATGAATCATGAAAACGTACAGTACTGCCCAGTTACGAAGTGAATAGTAATTAATATCGAGCTCATGGCAATCAAGTCTGAAGCTAACGGCTCCCATCTGAATTTTCCTCGAACTGTTCTATGCACAACAATTTTAACTTTCTCAAACATTCTTGAGTCTTTAAGGGACAGTAATGCGCAAATTATATTGAGATTACGAAGCGAATAGCAATAAATATCTACTTACGCAAGTACACTTTGCGACCTTTGAAATGGTACTAATAGTGCGGATGAAAAACGAACGAGAAACACACAAAAAAATGATGTTCTAGAACACTGAAGCCTTCCATGTTAATACGATCATCAGAGTGTGACTGACAATCTCAATCGAACTTTCTAATAAAGAAATTTTCATGTCTTAAAGAGCATTTAAATAACGCTCATAGATCTAAAACTTCCTTACAACTTTCTCACAGATATGCATTCTTAACTACGGTGTGATTAAGACGCGAGTCATAATTAATATCGACCTACGAACCTACACTTTGCAGCCCTAAACTTTTCCTGGAATGTCAAAACTTCCTCGAACATTCCAAAAACGTGTACGGACAAGTACGAATGAATTACGAAGGAATCAACATTGATATCGACTTAAATAACGTGCACTTTGCTGCCCTAAAATTGAGCTGATATATCCAAAACTTCCTCAAAACATTCTTAAAACGTGTACGGACAACTACGAATGAACTACGAAGGAATCAACATTGATATCGACTTAAATAACGTGCACTTTGCTGCCCTAAAATTGAGCTGATATATCCAAAACTTCCTCAAAACATTCTTAAAACGTGTACGGACAATTACGAATGAACTACGAAGGAATTAACATTGATATCGACTTAAAAAACGTGCACTTTACTGACCTAAAATTGAGCTGATATATCCTAAACTTCCTCAAAACATTCTTAAAAAGTATACGGACAACTACGAATGAATTACGAAGGAATCAACATTGATATCGACTTAAATAACGTGCACTTTACTGACCTAAAATTGAGCTGATATATCCTAAACTTCCTCGAAACATTCTTAAATAGTGTACGGACAACTACGAATGAACTACGAAGGAATCAACATTGATATCGACTTAAAAAACGTGCACTTTGCTGCCCTAAAATTGAGCTGATATATCCAAAACTTCCTCAAACATTCTTAAATAGTGTACGAACAACTACGAATGAACTACGAAGGAATTAACATTGATATCGACTTAAATAACGTGCACTTTGCTGCCCTAAAATCGTGTTGATACATCCAAAACCTCCTCAAAACATTCTTAAAACGTGTACGGATAGCAAGTCAGTGATAGATCAATTACAGTGCGATTACGAACGAATCATAATTAATATCGAGCTCGCAGCAATCAGGTTTAAACCTAACGGCTTTCATCTAAGTTTTCTTCCATCAATTCTAAGCATGACAAGGATCAGCAAGTAAGTACATGGAAATTAGAGATGAGAGCTCATGAGAAAGAGTCACACAGGAGGCTCCTTCGGATTCTTGTTCAGCGGATATAGTACAGAGTTGAAAGGTACCGTCGTTGTCATGGCCTGTCCTAGTGTTAATGGCATGCGCGTAAAACAGTCAAAAAAAACATCTGTAACAGCTCTTAGAAAATTAAGATTGACGAACAAACTCTATTTGGTTGTGAACATCAAAGCTAATTCACCCGGCAAATATTAAATTTGTCTATATCATTTTCCTAAAATGACATTAGAACAGTCTTCTTCCATCGTTGTCCCATCTGTATCTAGCTGCGACAACGCTTCAGCGACTGCAGAACAGGACCTTCTCCATCATTGAAAATGCTAGACTAAGGCCCCGTGTACACGAGATCGGATCCAATTGGATCCGTACCCACACTGTAACGGATAGGCCTTGCGTTTACACAGGACTCAACGGATCCGAACCCATTTGGATCTGCTATCCGTACCCAAACGGGATCACCCTCGAGAGTGATCCCATTTGGATCCAATGCCAAAAAGGTATCGTGTAAACGGGTGGGATCGGATCCAAACTGGTACGGATAGGAAGTGACACCATAAAACTGAAATGCATTCATGCTGTATGTAGGGAAGGTTGTTGAGAGAAGACATGAGTATGAATGGAAACGAGAACTACTGAAATGGACGGTTGGCTACCTGAAGGGAGGTAATACAGCTAATAGCATGACATCTAGATCGCAAATTCACTTATTTTGCATGCGACAAAGATAAAGTGCATTTGCAAACAAATTGCATATTTTTTAATGGATGATGGAAATAAACTTGCACTGACTTAATCTATGACCTAAACAAGAAATATAAAAGGGCTTTGCTATCATTATTTCTAACACTACAGTATACTGGGTGAGCCAGAAAAAAGTTCCCACTTTTGAAAATTCATAGCACCAAGACTACTACACGGATTTGAATCATTCAAATTCTAGTTAAAAGCCGAAAGATCAAATTATTTTTGTGATTTTTCTCGCTGTCCTACCAGCACTAGAAATATTGGCAAATTCAGCTTTATAGAAATATCATGGTTGCAAAATCACGGAAAAAGAGCCCAAAACATTGATCAAATTGTAAGGATTCTATTCAAATCGAACAATAGGCCATGAGCGTTTCACCTCCCTCAAGAGTTATAAGACATCGATTTTCACACACATACGAAAGATTTTCAGTGCCAAGGAAATTAATGCCTAGAGGATATCTCTCACCCATGAGAAGTTGCATTTCCTTCATTTTCCTGTGCGCGAGGTCATTTATGCATTGATCGATGTTTTGGGCCATTTTTCAGTAATCAATGAACCATGAAATTTTTGTAAAGTTGAATTTACCTATATTTGTAGTGCTGACAGGACAGCAAGAAAAATGACAAAATTACTTTGATCTTTCGGCTTTTAACTAAAATTTGAATGATTCAAATCCGTGAAGTAGCCTTGGTGTTATGAATTTTCAAAAGTGGGAACTTTTTTCTGGCTCACCCGGTAGAAAATAACGACACAAAATATGCACGGATGTTTTGAAAGAGGTTCGGAAGTTTCCTTTTTCCCAATGTAGCAATTTTCATTTGCACTGATGCATTGTTAACAACACTGTTCATTTTGCTTCAAAAGAAGCTCTGGTTTTAACTATGGCTTACTTTGAATTTGAACCTATGATAGCCTGCGTGCAGACTTTAACTATTGTGGATGAGTTTCAGGGCGAAAAGGAAAAGGTAAAGTCTGTACATCCACTCCAACTTTTCCGTTCCAGAGATAAATTTTATCCCCGTCCTCATTGTATAAGGGCCAATCACGTTCTGTCTTTGATTTCTCGAAAGTATTGTTCTCACTAACCTTGCATCTGATTGATTGGAACTAGAACAATAGACTATTTGCATTTGCGTGCTGTTTGTCGTGTGTGTATGGAGGCCTTGCGTGTGGTTGCTTATTCGAAAGTTAAAATGGCGGCATTGCAAGCGGTGAAGTTTCGAGGGAATACAAACTTAAAATCCAAATTTACAGAAGAAAGATTCCAGGAAGGCTTAATGTTCGTTTCCTTTTCGCCCTAAAACTCCTCCACAATAATAAAGTCTGCACGCAGGCTAAACCTATGATAGATCGGCGAGATCTCTTCGTTTTACGTCACTCATTGTAGTAATTTGCCAATTACGTGTCCTCTCCTGGAATGAGTGGCGCATTAGTTGTATCTGTTGCATGTTTTTGCGATTTATTTCATATAAAAAAGGTCTTGTCTGATATTCATGGGGTTTGATCAAAGTCCAATTTGAGGCCTCTAAAACACAGCTATTGACAAATGTCTGCCATGATAATTGCCAAATTTACAGTCCAGCGACGTAAGAAAGGTACTTTTTCTCAGATAGCTGCAACTTCGTACACTGCTAAAAAATCTTTCACACAAGCGATTACCTTTATGAGGTGCCTGATATCATATGTAAGACTGCATTCACACGATGCCGGCACATTTTGAAAACGGTGAAAAATTCGACGGATAGGCCTCCTGTTCACACGAAAACGGCACATTTTTTGCCGGCAGATTTTGAAAACGGTGGATTTTGAAAACGGAACTCTAGTTGGCATATTTTGGAAATGGTATCGTGTAAACAGTTGAAAATGATGAAAAGAGAACATTTTCAGACGCTTTTGGAACGAGACTGAACGATCCTTAGGGTTTAGGTATATTTCTTTGCATCAAAGTCTTGCAACGAGCTTTTTACCGGCAAATTTTGCACCGTTTTGAAATTGTTCCGGCATCGTGTGAACGCTAGCTCAAATTTTGCTACCGTCACATTTTTCATCGTTTTCAAAATGTGCCGGCATCGTGTGAACGCAGTCTAAGATTCAGCTACTCTGTCAACTTTAGCGACAATTAAAGTAACGTTCGCATCACAGCTAGTAAACAGACAGAGCAACAATACATCTATACATGACAAAACCTGTTCTTTTCTCAGATCATGGGAAACCTTTTGATGTCTTTTACCGCGTCGGCAGATGAAAATAGCTTTGAGAGAAGCTGTAACAGAAAATGCAGCCATCCTTTGACTTTAGAAATAACAAAGTAAAGTTCCATAAAAGTATATTTTAAAACAAACAATTTGAAGTCCCTGAAAGTCAAGCAGATGAATAGCAGAGCAAAATAACAAATATAGAAGGATTAACGGTTGATTTAGCAAAAAATGAGAACAATCTCAAAACAAACACTCGAACAATCAAAATTGCCCGTTTCACACATACAATATTAACGTTGTAAGAACTTAATTCTCGTACTCGTTTGATCTCCTTTGCGCGACTTTGACAGGCTCACAGGTTTCATTCAACCCCTATTTCCATATGCATTAAATCATCAAACTGCTGCGCAGTACAATGAATCTTCTTATATCATACAAGGTTCTTGAAAGCTTTCTTAGGCCGACAGAGGCAGCCGCATATTATGTTCCTGCGTAGCAGCATCAGCTGTGACAGAAAAAAAGCCGGGTTTTAGCATGGCAAAAGGCAAGGTTAGAAGGCTAATATCAATCAAACGAAATCATGAGAAGATCAAGACTGAGTTAGGCAAATGAATGTCTTCAGGATAGGACAGTTAGCCGCATGTTAAGTTAATTCGTATGAGCAATACGCACATGCGTAAATGTGTAGGACCATTAGTTGTGACAGAAAGCCGAGAAAAGCCGCGTTTTAGTTTAGCATAAGCGACGGTTAAAAGGCTACTACTAGCTTCACGGTTATTAGCCATACTAAAACACAGAGAAAAATGAATACTGAGTTAGGCAGGCGAAGGGCAAGCAAAGGCCTAAAATAGAAAGCAGTCACATAGCGGAGGAGCAATGGGCTCATGCTAAGGAACATTAGCTGTGAGAGAAAGTGCCGGGTCTTAGCATGGTATAAGCTAAGGTTAAAGGCCAATACTAGCCAAAGTAAAACGTGGAAAAAATGAATACTGAGTAAGCCAAACGAAAGCCTACAATATTGCATAGCTCGCGGCAAATTACGTTCATGCTCAGGAGCAATGAGCTTATGCGGAGGAGCATTAGCTGCGACAGAAAGAGCCGGGTTTAGCAATGGTATAAGCTCAGGTTAAAAGGCTAATGCTAGCCAAACGAAAACGTGGAAAAAATGAATACTGAGTAAGGCAACCGAAAGCCTACAATATTGCATAGCTTGCGACAAATTACGTTCATTCTCCGGAGCAATGAACTTATGCGGAGGAGCATTAGCTGCGACAGAAAGAGCCGGGTTTAGCATGGTATAAGCGAAGGTTAAAAGGCTAATGCTAGCCAAACGAAAACGTGGAAAAAATGAATACTGAGTAAGGCAAACGAAAGCCTACAATAAGAGCGGTGATCTAGGGCTGATGTTTCCATCAATGTCAATCGAAGCACCAATAAGATGCGTCGAGCGGCTAGAGTAACATGTCTTAAGCACTCAAATCTTATAATCCTTACATATACTTAACGATCTACTGTAGTGAATACGTGTTGACAAACAGTATTACATCTTTCCTGTTGGAAAAGCCTTCGGACCAAACTTCTTTCATACACCTTTCTAAAGATACTAAACCTTGAAACGCGCCGAATATGCCTTTTAGTCCTGTACAGTGCTATTAGCCGACCATCAACAAACCTGAATAAAGAAACTTTGACAAGTCCATTCGACAGGCTTTTGACAGTGATTGACGGCTCACGCCCTCTTAAGATAAACTGCGAACTGTGAACGGACTAAAACCAACATAGCTACCAATGCGCTAATAGAGTGTGCGAGTATAATAAGGCCTTGCTCACCCAGATCAAACTGATTGACTTGGTAAAGGGGCGGAGAACTGACGTGACATCACACATCTGACATTGAGTAAGTATGTAAGATGGATTAATTCAAGAGTACATGCATGGCTGTGTGTATTAAATCAGCAACAGAGAGCTTCTCTCCTGACTGAAGCTTGTTAGTTTTGAACTGGGCGCACGAGAGTAGCTACAGTGTATCAGTACACAACACAAAGTAGTCTAAGCTAAGACTGCGGAGAAACAGTTCCAATATTCGTGGGAACTAGCAATGTAGTTGCCAGGCATGCTCTAAATTAGGCATAGTCTCCAGCAGCCTAAACACAACAGCTACACAATTAGTGCGCTCTAACGAATATGACTTCCATGTTGTAAAATGGCTCTGCTCGAGTCATCAATACAGTAGAGTACTTGATAGAAATAAACTTACGCATGCACAGTTTCATAAAATCATTACACATGCTAACCTCTCGAGAATGAGGTCTCCTTGAGTCTTCTTTTCAGTCAACATAAAGCGCAGCAGCGTATATTTTGAGTATTGTTTTGTGTGCATATACAAAACAATGTCAATCTCAAAGGTATTTATCATAGGAATGATTGAAACTTAGAAAGAGAGATACAGAAGATACCTTATGGTTTACTGAAGGATCTGACAACTATGTTCAAGTGTCACCTAGAACAAGCAAAGCATCATAAAAACTTACTGATGAGTTTTTACACAGCCTGACAATTTTGCCTGATACTGAAAGGCACTATAAACAGGCCTATGGAATCTTGCTAGTACCTCAAACAGCCCCTTACTACGACCTATACTTTGATTGTCCTGCAGACATTCCAAGGATGAGTGGTCCTCTGCTGAGAGAAGTTTTACTAAGTCTAAACATTTGCGTCCAATATTGACAGGTTCGGTTCAATTACCTCGGTGAAATATGAACTGGTCTGTGCAATCTACCAAATTCATAAAATCAAAAACCTGTCAAATTTCAAATCAAAACAGCAGCCAAAATTCTGGACGTCCTAAAGACACTCTAAGAATGAGCAGTCCCGTGCTGAGAAAACAATTTACACAACCAATATTACGATGTCCACCTACTGCAAGGAACAACAAACAGGCCTATGGAATCTTCCTAATACCTTCTTACTGCAATCTCTTCTTTGGGTGTCCTGAAGCCAATTTAAGAGGGAGCAGTTGTCTACTGAGATCAAGAGCTTTTTTATATACATTCTACTAACAAATTACAATACTTGATCACTAATTACTATACCCATACTTAACGCTACCCTACTACAGAAACGATACCCCAAGGAGCAAAACATTTCGTCTACCCTGGGGTCATAACATAATAAAGAGATTAGCAATTGACGAACAGAGCTACAAGTTCAGGATTCTTGCAACCAAATAATTGCAAGCGAAGATTTGAAAAGTTTAGAACCATGAAAAGCTATTCATTCATATAATCCTGCAAGGAACTAAGAACTAGTCACCATTTACACGTCATCAACCAAGCACAGAACTGGCCAACGAAAGCGGACCAAACTATCCAGTATCAAAATTTGCTGTAAATTACTCTTCCCAAACCAGCCCAATGGTAGACCCACACTAAATGATTTCTTGTGACTACAGTGAAGAAGAGTGGGTGGCCCTCCAACTCCAGGAGAATTATACACATTGATACTGTGAAAGGCCGTTTGAATATAACTACAATTCTGGTTGTCTGGATAGCTGCAGCAGGCAGACCATCCAGTGACAACAATGTGATAGTTCCTGACTGTAACAACATCAGATGAGCAAGCTTTTAAATGTTTGCCGTTCTTTTGCTGTTCCAAAACGTTTTGAAATAGGCCATACGAAAAAACTGGCGATGTCGAAAAGGGTGACAAGTTCTGCATTTGAAAATGTTTGCAAGGGACACTACAATCTTGTTATATAAAATCTGATAAATAGGCAAAGCATTAACTTAGATACAAAAATTATTTTGGTTCCAGTCAGTGAAGTCAATGGATAGATGCAGGCAATTTACTAATGAGGTATTTCTCCAGAATGAGGTAAAGAACTTACATGCACAGATTCTTCATCAAATCATGGAAAGAACAGAATAAATCAAAGATCAGCTTTAGTCACAAAGTTACCTTCAAAATTAAGGTTCATTTGATTTGTAAAAAGAAACTTGAACTTTGCTGTGTATAACTTTCATACAGAATATTTACCATAAAGTTCAGAATTGTAATGAAGAATTAAACAGAGCTTTGTTGTAATATAAAATACCATCTTTAGTAACAATGTTACCTCCAAAATGAAGGTTTATTTGAATTGTAACAAGGAACTTCAACTTCAATTTGTAAACGTAGGATCCATACAGAATATTTTACCATAAAGTTCAGCATTGTCATGAAGAATTTAACAGAGCTTTGTTGTAATATCAACTATCATTTTTAGTAACAAAGTAACCTTCAAAATGAAGGTTCATTTGAATTGCAACAAGGAACTTCAACTTCAATTTGTAAACGTAGGATCCATACAGAATATTTTACCATAAAGTTCAGCATTGTCATGAAGAATTAAACAGAGCTTTGTTGTAATATAAAATATCATCTTTAGTAACAAAGTAACCTTCAAAAAAAAGGTTCGTTTGGACTATGAAAAGAAACTTCAATTTTTTAAACTTAAGCTTACGAGTATAACTTCCATATAGAATATTTTACCATAAAATTCAGCATTGTCATGAAGAATTTAACAGAGCTTTGTTGCAATATCAAATATCATCTTTAGTAACAAAGTAATCTTCAAAATGAAGGTTCGTTTGGACTATGAAAAGAAACTTCAATTTTTTAAACTTAAGCTTACGAGTATAACTTCCATACAGAATATTTTACCATAAAATTCAGCATTGTCATGAAGAACTAAACAAAGCTTTGAATTGATATGAAATATCATCTTTAGTAACAAAGTAACCTTCAAAATGAAGGTTCGTTTGGACTATGAAAAGAAACGTCAATTTTTTAAACTTAAGCTTACAAGCATAACTTCCATATAGAATATTTTACCATAAAATTCAGCATTGTCATGAAGAATTTAACAGAGCTTTGTTGTAATATCAAATATCATCTGTAGTAACAAAGTTACCTTCAAAATTAATTTGAACTATGAAAAGAAACATAAACTTCAATTTGTAAACTTAAGGCTACGAGTATAGCTTTCATACAGAATATTTTACCATAAAATTCACCATTGTCATGAAGAATTTAACAGAGCTTTGTTGTAATATCAAATATCATCTTTAGTAACAAAGTTACCTTCAAAATTAATTTGAACTATGAAAAGAAACATAAACTTCAATTTGCAAACTTAAGGTTACAAGTATAGCTTTCATACAGAATATTTTACCATGAAGTTCAGAATTGTCATGGAGCATCTAACAGAGCTGTCTTGTGTTAGCAAAAGGATCTTGTTCATATACAAAGATGCTTCCATTTTAAACAGGAGCTTTCTGCCCTGATTTGATATCCAAAACAAGTTAATGATGCACTCAAGAAGGCAGTCAAAGCTCATTTGTCACTCCCGCAAGACATAAACATTTTCAGTCAGCTCCAATGCATAGATACCTCTGATCTGTCCACACAGCTGACTAGGTATTTGAGACGTAATCATTTTCATACAAAATATCTGGTATTTACATGCATTGCACAACAGTCTACGTTAGCTATTTAGGCTTATCAAAAGGTACGTTTCACACTAACCAAAACCAATTGTTTAGACTCACGTTCAGTGGAAAGTGTACAAGAAATAAAGGTACTTTGTCTGGACCAAAGGCCAACTTGCGATGGGTATCTAAGTGAAACCAAAGCAGACGATAGTCCAATAATCCTAAAGCTTAGTCATCTATACAAGATTCTTTGCTAACAATACAGCAAGGATTTCTTAGTTATGTAGAAAAATAACTGGAAAATCTGGCAGTCAAATAGCTCATTCTTTCAAACAATTTCACACAAAAGTATGAATGTCCCTTGCTGAAGGTACATACAGTTTGCATGTCTTTCGATAATACATAACAGTCCTCGAACAGTCCTAACAGCACGCCATTTAATTTTCTTAGACAAGCTTCGAAATGAACTATAAAAAGTTCATAGATATTTTCAAGTTGAGGCTACAACTATCTTCAGTATACAAATGAATCTGAATTCCTTGCGTATGGCGCACTGACGATTGTGCTAGAGTCAATTGAAATATGTGCAAAATAGTCTAAATGTTGTGCTCTTAGTCTAAATGCTGTACCTTTTGGTTAATGTGAAACGTATTTTATAGAATTTCTAACACATCTATTCCTTTGAAATCATAGATGAAATTTATTATTGTGGGGCATGAGACCAAATTGTGACTGGAGAGGTAAAAATTTGGCCTGATATTGTTAAAAGGGAATGATGTTGCCCCTAAAATAGTTAATTCAATTTAGGTTTGTTCGCAGAAGTACCATCACAAATTAGCAGGGATCAGGAACCTTCTGTGTGTCTTGTAGATGAGCTAGAAAACGGTTGAAGTTTTTGACAAATCGTTACAAATATATTTGAATATAATATTGTAACATATAAACCAACAAAACTAGCAAGCACATTTAAATGGTTAAAGGCCATCATAACTCTTCATCTTACCAACAAATTTTCTCAAATTTTCCATTATTGATCGAACAATTTTAGAAGCAATTCTTTCTCGTATATTCCAAAATTAGTTCGCCCTTAGAAAAATTTAATTCATTAGTAAACATCTATGGTAAATAATTCTTTTGTCAAATAAGTGCATTTAAAAATGATACCAAACTCAAAATTTTGTCGATTTTTCTTTGTGACTCAGTCCAGTATATGCCTTCGGGACGAGTAAAATCATGTTTCAAGATTTGTCTTTCTTTGTCTTAAATGTACGTATGGGTAAAACTAGTTAGCACTATTATTCTTACTAAATGAGACGATAAAAGTCTGCCATCGGACAGGAAGCAGAGTCTATGTTTTGACCAACTCGTAGCCTGAAGGGTTTGAATATATGGAATCTATTATTATCCAAATAGTACTTTCCTATCCTTAGACACAGCACCGCACCTTAAAATTGCATGCAACTGGAATGTCAAATAAGTAATGCTTCAAAAGATCATCCATACACAAATTGCTTGTGATATCATAAATATAGAAATCAGAAGACATCGGCGAAATATTTCAAAACCTTTGTCAAGTCCTTTGCAAAATAGAATCAAGCGAAATCACTACACCACACATCGCAGCGAATCATCTCTGCAACACATTCATTTTCCATCTGCCGAGTGTGTAAAAACGTGCGAGTGTTTGCAAGAAAAGATCAAGAAAATTCCTCCAAGTTCCACCTACTGAGGTTCATTTTATAGCAGAGCGGCCAATTTTGAAGTGGAAATCTATTTCTCTAAAATCGGTAACATGTCTCTGGTGTTATTGGCGTTATTTTGCTTGGAATCTTTTTCGAAAACTTCCCAACGCAACAGATTTATCGTAATAAACCCGCAAACGCAACATTAGGCCCTGCAATCAGTAGAAAAAACTGTTGACTCTTTTTTTAAATAAATCATCAATTAGAAATTTACAATACACGATACTTATTACACTACATACAAAATACTCTATGATACTACAAATAAAATACCACGAGGAGCAAGATATCATGTCTAACCCGTGACTTGAGGGGGGGAGGAGAAAAAACGCAAAACTACATAGAACTATACTCAAAAAGAAAATTCACTAAAAAGGGGACTTGGTGGCTGCTTGGCGGATGGCAAAAATTTGAATGAATTCATTCAAATCGATCAGTTTCATGGATAAAATGTAGGGTTAACTCAAGGATATTTCTATTGATTTCATCAGGGAAGTCCTTATTACCATACATTAACAGTGGTGTGTTAAAACCTCGTTTGAAGGGTTACTGAGCCTAACCTTTGTAGAAGAGCAACAACCAAAATAAACCTGTAACCGGGTTAAAACTGTTAAATCTTGCAACAGCAACAACAAATTAACCCGAAACGAAACTAAGAAAGAAGAGAAAATAAGTTAATCGCTGCCATTAATAACAAAGTTGAATAACCAAAAACCTGTTTCGTCGCACACCGTCAGTTTTAGTTCACATGAAAATAGACTAGAAGTTGTAAACAATTGCATCAAAATCTTCTGACTAGGTAACAAAAGTTCTGCAAATGCGAAAGTGCATTTCTATTATATTTTTCCACCCTATAGGCTGTTTACACTCCTTGTCATTGTTTATATTCTGAAATAAGAGACACGTTGGTCAATACTTCTGGTCCTTCATCTAACATATCCAAAAACAGCTCTGTGACAGGATCTCTACATAACTCTGGGGAAAAAATGTGCTATGGTGGTGACATAAGCTTCAACATCCAAGTAAGCCATTTCATATAAAACGGCGAACAGTGCAATGAAATCACTGATCAGTGGATGAAATTGATGAATTATTACTAATCACATAGTCTGTCAATACTTGATAAATGAATATAGTATATTGTCAGTACTTCGCTTGTCAATATGCTGATACAAAACTGAGACTGCGTTCACACGATGCCGGCACATTTTGAAAACGATGAAAAATGTGACGGTAGCAAAATTTGAGCTAGCGTTCACACGATGCAGGAACAATTTGAAAACGGTTGGAAATTTGCCGGTAAAAAGCTCGTTGCAAGACTTTGATGCAAAAGAAGTGTGCCTAAACCCTAAGAATCGTTCAGTCTCGCTCCAAAAGCGTCAGAAAATGTTCTATTTTCATCACTTTTAAGTGTTTACACGATGCCGTTTCCAAAATGTGCCGATTAGAGTTCCGTTTTCAAAATCTACCGTTTTCAGAATCTGCTGGCAAAAATGTGCCGTTTTCGTGTGAACAGGAGGCATATTCGTCACATTTTTTGCCGTTTTCAAAATGTGCCGGTATCGTGTGAACGCAGTCTGAATTTTCAAATTGAAAAAATACAATATTTTCGTCAAAAACAGCTACCCGACAATAGTATATTCTGTTATCAAACCTATAGCTTCACTGCTTTTAAAAACGAGGGGCAAATCACTTCGCTAAATAGCGTACGTGACTCTTGTGATTTTAAAATCACGTGATTTTTTTCTGTGATTTTTGTGATTTTAATGATCTTTTGTGTGATTTTTCAGTAATTTTTCAGTGATTTGTGATTTTTGTGCTTTTTGCGTGTGATTTTTTTGTGATTTTGTGATTTTTTTATGATTTCAAGTAAGGTGTACGAAAAGAAAGTAAGTGATTTGCCCCTTGCTTTTAAAAGTTTGCTTCAATGAAGGATATTGTAGGGGAATTCGGGAAGTCTATTTTAAAACATCTGGAGTGACCTCAAAAGAAACTCCAAGAGACAGATCGCACGTAGATTCGTGATAGCAGATGTTATGAACACGAACAAGAACAACATGCACCTGAAGAGCTGAGCTATTTTTTGAGATGATTCTTGATCATTTCAAGTCACGATTACCCTCCGAAAACCAGTTTCAAAAATGCAGTAATTCATTCATGTTTGGAGTTCTCCCTCCTTTTCCAGTTTACGTTATGGAAGATGTGAAAAAGTCGAATTTCAAGTTTACACGGGAGCACGACATTTGAATAGAAAACAGAAGTGGACAATTTTGCAAACAACAGATATCCCCAGATGACTTGAAATTCATCACTACGTAAAGTTATCAAAAAACTTCGACTGGAAATGGATGATGATTATTTCAATCCAAATTAGAAACTTGGGATTCAAAATTTTTCTTGCATCTGGTTCTTCGGATGGCGTCATTAATCCTAACAGATAGCCAAGCCTTTGATTTCAAATGCGTCAATTACTTTGATTTTAGAGAGCCAGTCATTATCTACCTCGTGAAGTCGTTTTTGGTTCACCCAGTCTGTAGTGATGGAGTACTTTTTAAATCCTGTCCCAAACAGGCCTTTATTTTGCCCATTTGGCAGCTATTGACAAACATAATACATCACAAGCGTCCAAGACTAATCTGGTATCGTGCAAGGAGCTGATCGCTCTACCTAATGTTCCATTTCCCAGTATCCATGCGGGAATAGGCAGCTTATTTATAAATAGCTCTTCTCAGAAACAAAGTACGTAAACGACCAAAATTGGGATAATGACAGTTGAAACAGCTCCTCATCAAATTTCTAAATCATAAACCAGAAAGAGTGAAAGAGTTTTGCTTGATATCGTATTGTAGACATCTATAAACTATAATTTTCTTGAAAATCATTTGATCTTTTGTCAACCGGTTTAGAAATTACGACAGTTTTTAGGTTTTTCGAAAATTTTCTGGAATTCTGAAAATATCGAAGGTTTCAGAAAAGTCCAACAGCAGATTTACAGCAAAATAGCTAAAGTTTCTGTGAAGCCGTTCACTTCAGAGAAATAGACCATATAATTTTACATCCATTATTTCAAAGATTTGACACCTATGCTTTACAATACATATTACAGCTACACTACTTACAAAATTATTCTAAAATACAACTAAGCACGATATCCCGGGGAGTAAAAGGCTGTGTCTAACCCGAGACCATAACTTAAAATAGACTACTTAAAATACACGACCATTACAACAATCAAGTCACAAAACTGGGTGGGTTACGAAGGGATGGGACCAAAGGACTTCAGGGCTTCACTCGAATCACCATACAATAAAAATCTATATATCGCCATATAATAGAAGTTGTAACAAAGATTCATTTGTAAGATTTACATATCCAAATGGTCATACTAATGCACAGACTCCAACGAGGATGTTTTGTCATTGCACATCAAAGCAAGGGCGACGAAACAGGCAGTTTAAAAGGGTTGTATCGAGCGAAAACTCCATGTTCAATTGTGGTCCAAGATTTATTTGCCAATGAAGTTTAAATAATATTTCTGAGACTGATAATTGTACTGAATTCAAATTTCAACGGCAAATAAATTATGGACCTGAATCGAGCATGGAATTCTCGTTTTCATACAAATCCTTTTAACAGCATTTTGCTATTTGCTGGGTCTAAAGGCTGCTGTCCATATACAGCGTTTTGAGCGCGCGGGCGCAGCGACCAAGATTGATTTCTTCGGTAGCGATCGCAAGGGCCCGCGATGGGAGCTGAACTCCTTCCTACTCCCAAAGCGCCCAAAAATCGGTCGCTTGTGATCAGATTTATTGCTAAAGTTTTATCAACTGCGCATGCTCCTATTTGGTCGCAGCGCCCGCGCGCTCAAAACGCTGGATATGGAGAGCAGCCTTAAATGATGAGTGATTTTCACAAACGAAATTTTCACATCTCAGTTAGCCTTTGAATGACACATAAACATTTTAGTTTTGAATATCGGCTGCATACATCTTATTCTTATTCAACTTAAAAAACAAGAAATTGACTTAAAAACTAAGAAGAGAATTTTAAAATGCTACGTGTGGTCTACACTTATGTATAGATGCAAAGTTGGACTATAAGCACAGCAATGCAGGAACGTCTAGAAGCGGCGGAAATCTGGTTTCTTAGAAGAATACTTAGTATATCGTGGTTAGACCGATTGTCAAATAAAACAGTATTAAGAAAGGCATATACAAGAAGAGAACTTATGAAAATGATAACTGTGAGACAAATGAGATTTTTAGGCCATGTTAACAGAAAGGAGAAAATCGAATATTTAGCAATGACGGGAAAAATTGTAGGGAAACGAGCGAGAGGTAGACAAAGGATGACATTTATGAGCAGTATAATCAGACGAATGGGAGTTTCTTGGACAGCATGTGAAGTATTGCAAGCATCAAAGGATAGAAGGACTTGGACTGACATAATCGCCAACGTCGAACGACATGGCACATAGATAGCTAGATATCTTATTCCACAGCCAGCAAAATGTGTGAACTTTCTTTGACTCATCTGGTAAGTGGACATATTACTTTTAATTAATGCATCACTTGAATAAGGCACGCAAAGCCACCGCGAAACAAAATATTCGCAGCTAAAACTAGCGTAAAATATAAAAATTCGCGTATATTTCACGCATCGTTGATTCCCTATCATAAGGTATGCTTGGATCTGTCTATTATTCTTTGCTAATTAGCGGTATACCTGAAATCCTGATGGCTCACAAAAACGAGATTTACAGTAATTTCATAAATTACCAGGAATTGAAAAATCTAGAGGTCAATTTGACAGTTGATCTTACTCAGCCAAGTAATTAAAGTTCAGTGACGTAGCTTTACAAACATACAAACATAAACATGTCAAAATGATGAAAGCGGTCCCTTGCATGAGCCTGCAAAGACATAAAAATGACCTACCTTTTAATTGGGAAAGCATTTAATAAATGCGACTTTTGGAAAAATTTACATCAACTTAAAGGACAAGTCCGGGGTTGATAAAAATTTTTTTTTTTTTATTCCAATAAAAGTTTACAAAATTACTGTTAAAAGTTGATAAAATTACTGTTAAAAAGCAACCTTACCAACTGCTAAACACCCCAATCGTGAGTTCTTCCCAAGTTTTGACGCCTTCAACTTTCATAAATTGGTTAATGAATCTTCGCAAGTTAGGCCAAATATCGTCGCCATTGTGTATTTTGTACGAGTGTGCGAAGGCGCGATGAGGAGGCTAGCAATGTTCGTGGTAGAATATCAACACATTTGGCAGCCTCGCTCAGGTCAACATGAAGTGACGTCATAGGAAATGATGTCATTTCGCACTTCTTGGCAGATTGAAATATGTAGTTTCGCAGATTTAAAGAGAAAAAGATTGAAGAAAAGTACTACACACCATTCACAACAGTGTAATCTCTTGAATAATCAACAATTATACCAACTCCAGACTTGTCCTTTAAGGGTTCAATCCAGTGGCGATGATTGACTAAATTGTCAGATAAAAACAATAAAAAAGGATCTAGTAGTTGAGTGTACATTCATCAAGCATTTATACCTTGCGATTTTGCCTTCTTTGCGGAACAAAGTGAGCCAGACAGATCGTTAACATGGAGTGAACTTCTATGGCCACTGAAAATAACTGAACCTTGCCTAATTCTATTCTTGCTTGTTCAGTGGCGGATACATTGGTGCAGCGACGGGTGCGATCGCCCATAATGTTGGTTAGAACAAAGAGCTTTTGCTCTAAAACAGAAAAAATAAACAATGCTTTTCTTGAAACAATAGCTTTGCTCCCCAAATCGTCCCCAGAGTTCATTCGTTGAACTGCCTCTACTCTGGGATAAAGGAGGCCGTTCTGCAATTTGATTTGCTATTCGAAAACAATAGCAAGCATAAATTAGTTCTCGAAAACTTCCTAATTATTCCAATAACAACAATGTAATGTTGTCACTAATCAACAACCATTGCAATGTTGCTTTGAGTTTGGAATCGAGGTCACATAATTAGCGTTGCCTAGCAAACAGCAAATCTATAATGGCTGCTTATCTATCTGCCCATTTTCTGGGCAGGCTTGATCATAATGAGCCAGGGTGTTTAATCGGCTTCGTGATCAGTGTGTGACGTAAGAACACCCTGGGAACGAGGTTTTAGGCAAGGCAAAACATGACCGCATCTGGTTTTTCAGCGCCGTGCCGTTGTATTGAGCAACATCACCCCTGATCACAACGTCATTTTCTTGCAGCTTAAAATTAGGCCAACTTTACAAACGGGGCTGCAATGCATGCCGGTTGCCCAAGGGCCTTTAAGTCACGTACATCACGCTTAATTTTGTCCTGGTTAAGTCATAAGATCGCATGAGATAATCAAAATTACATCAGCCTCTTTCATCTTAGGCCCTGTTTATATGGGGAAAAACACCTCACCTGCCAGACCCGGGGCTGACAGGCGAGGTAAATTTCAGTCATTGTTTATATGAGGTTTTTCACCTCACCTGTCAGCCCCGGGGCTGAGAGGCGAGATGGATTAAGGTTTCTCTTCCGTGAAATCAGAAAGAACTGACCAATGAGAACCAACGAAAAATTTCATTTCACCTCACCATACCGGTGGTATTTCGTTTATATGGAAAAATTTCACCTCACCCAGGCGAGATTCCACCTCTTGTGAGGTGGGACTTCACTATGCCGGTGGTGTTGCGTTCATCATGTAAACGCGAAATGAAAATACAAAGGATTCTATTGGAAGATGGAATCTCGCCTCTCAGCCCCGGGTCTGGCAAGTGAGGTGTTTTTCCTCATATAAACAGGGCCTTAATAAAATCTACGAGTTTCAAAGGTCACCATCAGGAGTTTCGTGATGAATTCGAGAGAGTGTGAGACTTTGACTGTCTTAACATTTGGTTTTTTTCAGTTTTGTTGACGATGACCTGTTGCCCACATTTTACGTTGTGTGTGGAAAGTCTTTTTCACAAAGACAAACTCTTTCTGTTTTTCGCATTGACTTCATTTGATTTTTAGTGTTTTACTTCCTCAGTCACGTAAAGTTGTGCAGACTGTGGTGTATTATTGTGTTTTTTAAATTATATCACCGATCATGATAACTTCATGTGCATTGGTGTCGAGGTCCAAAATAATTTTAGGAATATTGGAAAGTCTTAAATTTTGTCATCAATTTGTGTAAAATTTGTGCTTTTACAAGTTACCTGGCATTGGAGATTATAAGAAATGATTATCAAATTCAACTTTTATTTCACAAGATGACATAAATTAGACACAACTCTTACATGTGTCTTTCTTTACGAAACTGCTTATAAGAAACTCAGCTCTTAGATCGCAAAAACTTTAAAGACTCCTGTACTGGGGAAAAATAACTTAAAAAATTATTCATTTTGATAAAGGAAATCCTCATCATCCCTTTATTCTTTTTTCAAATTTTCCTGCGTCTTAATCCATATTTCTTTCTTATTGCTAAGGTCTGTCTAACCATTGGAAAGTCATAAAAACTTTGTTTGAAATGTTCTTAAGTGCACACGTGGTAAACATGAAGAATGTTATTGGACATATAAGGAATTCGTAAGAAACTCTGAGTACTGAATATATAACTTTGAGCAACTTTCAGCATGGAATCAAATTCTTAGGCCCCGTTTACATGATAGCATTTTCACTTGATATCAGATTGGTTTAATATCAGAATGGCCTTCTGTTTACACGATACCGTTTTCGTGTCATATCGGAGTTTCTTTAAAAAATGCGTGTGTGTCATTTACGACTTTTACAATCGCAAAAAGGGACGTAGGAAGCATCTCAAAGTTGGGGGGGGGGGCACGACGCTTCGAAGGCACTTTTTCGTTGCGAAAAACAGGGCATTTTCTAAAAATAGAAAGGGCACTTCTTTGTTTATTGCAAAATCTTGGGGGGCACGTGCCCCAGTGCCCCCTGGCTCCTACATCTATGATCACAAAAGATATAGCTTTATGCTTAAATGCGATACCTGTGCAAGATACGATTGATTTAGGAACAGAAAATGAATTTGAGCAGTCACATTCCACCCAACAAAACATGTTACTCACATGGTATCAATATGCGTGCGAATATGACATGACGTTTATTGGACACAATTTGTTTAATTCATCGAAACATGAATGTCCTAATAGATATCGCAATATACTCCCTAATAAGTTACTAACATAACTAACACATGGCATAAACGTCAACTTACAATCATTCTCATCAAATTACTGTTTGTAAGAACTTGTGGAGGCATTAGGTTAATCTGTACAGATACCAGATATTGATTGGAACTCCAAGCTATGAAATAGTCTTTGCAGTCATGAGCGTAGATTGAACTATCAAGGAGGGACTATTTGCCTAGCAAATTATTGAAAACAAGCGCATACTGCATTGGAGTTTACAAGAATTTGCGGATGCATTAGGTTTTATAAAGATGAAAAATATGGATATTAGCCTTGAGAACTGAAATAGTCTTTGCAATGAGGATAGAATCAGCTGTAAAGAAGGGCATATTCGGCAAACAATCTTAATCGAAACAAATGCCTACTGCATTGGAGTTTACAAGAATCTGTGGATGCATGAGATTCTATAAAAATGGGAAAATACGTACAGGAGCTTTGGTTTTTGAAGTTTCCATTAGTCTTTGCATTCCTGGCCTTGAAATTAGCTAAATGCAGATCTACTTGGAAAGCAAAATTGTAAAAACAAGTTGACTTTATCAGAATACGAGGATGCATAGATTCTATGAATGGAAAGAAACTTCAGTTTGTAAGTGTGAATTGGTCTTTGTAGTCTTTAGTATAGAATCAGCCAGAGGAATACCTACTTGTTGAGAGAAACTGCACTGGAGTTTACAATGTTTTTGGATGCATGAGATTTTATAAAAATTCATAATATCGTTGGGCAGTTTGGTTTCTAAAGTCAGAAATATTCGTTGCAACCTTGACCATATAGTTGGCAAGCGAATAAGTCGACACAAACCCATACTGTATTAGTATTTATAATATTTGTTGATGCATGAGATTTTATCAAGATGCTTGATATGGATCGGAACTTTGGTTTTAAAGTCTGGATTGGTCTTTGCAGCTTAGGGATTCGAACTTGAAGTGAGCTGAAAGAAGATTTTGCAGGCAAAGAGAATAAACAAACGCTCACTCCAAGAAATTAATGTGAATCTGTGAATAAACCAATGAATCCATGTTAAAAAGTTGGCAGCCTTCGAGTATTAATTAACTAACTCTTAAAATCCCTCTCAGAACTTTCACGAGAAGCCATTTTACATATAATGCTGCAGTCGGAGCCAGAAGTTTAAGACCACATTTTTGTCAACGACGTTTCCTTGGGGTAACGATATTGAAGCCTACATCTCTGCCTAATGCTTATTTTACTCTCTTGGAATATGTACTTTCCATGAAGCGTCCGAATTCTGATGTTGTATTCTCGATTTCTGCACCATTTTGTTATGACGTCACAATGAAATCTATGGAAATTCTTGGAAATTATCTTGGAAACTAATTGATATAATAATGTAATTGATCAAGAAATTTTAAGAATAGAAATGTTGATTTTTGAGAGGACTCGAAACTCTCTTCAACTTAAGCATTTACTATAGTAGCAACATAATGCATTAACCATCCGTCTAAGGCTGCCTCAGAAATTTTGCCTATTTAGGTGAATTTCTCTGCGAATACAAATCCGATCTGAACATGCAAGGTCGCAAAATCTAAGTGGAGATCAAACCTATACCACAAATTGTAAATATTTGATTGGACATAAAAAAGTTAAAATAAATATATCAATCAATCAATCAATCAATCAATCAATCAATCAATCAATCAATCAATCAATCAATCAATGAACCATGAGATATTCTGGTAAGAGTCTGCATGGCGCTACATTTTTCCTTCTTCTGTACTGCAGAAATTTGCTGACGTTTGGAATGTACAGAAAGCACGTGCACGCTGCTTAGACTTATTACAATTCGCTCTATTTTTCACTCACAATGGCGAAAATTTACGAAAATAAAACGAAAAATAAGACTATGTGCGCCCATCTAGGGGTAAAAGTTATCTGTTATAAATACATTAAGGTAAGTGTATGTCGCTAATCCCAGTGGTACGTATATTCACGAAAAATTCCCTTTTTCCCGTGGGAATTACGGAGGTCATAAATCATTTAGAGAATCTGCGCTTAGCCGCTAGAAAGTTCCGTTTTTGAATATGGAGCAGCTCCCCCTGATTTATACCACCTAGTCACGAAAGGTTCTCCACGAGGAGCCTATCATCGGAGGGACAAATCACTCCTTAAATCCGTACACTATCACCAAAATCTTAAAAAATCCAAAAAAACTTCGAAAAACCTTGAAAATCTCGAAAGTCCTCATAAAATCTTTGAAATCCCGAAGAAAACCTAGAAATCTCCTTAAACCAGTAACACAAATTCTCAAGAAATCTTTCGTCAAGTCCTTGAGAATCTCAAAACTTGTTCAAGTCCTAGAAAACTTTGCAAAGCCTCGAAAATCTTTGAAAATCTCAAAAAACTTTGAAAATCTAAGAAATATAAAAATCTCAAAAGTCTTAAGCCAGTCGGTCTAAAGAAACATGTAATGGCCAATCACATCACTTAAGAAAAAACATTTGAAGCGATTTAAAGCCCCAGTTGGGCTACATAAGACAATGTCTGGGATTATTCGGCAGTCCAGTGACGAGCGTTGTCCTTTTTCAGTTGATAAGGGAGCGGTCACTTTTATTATTATTATTCTTATTATTATTTTATTTAAGGTTGGCAACTTACATAGCTAAAATGTAAAAATGCTAATTCAAGCCAACAAATTAATTTACAATAATACCACAAAATAAGTAAAACAAGTCAATAAAATTATTAAGTTCATAAAATCTATATATGTATACAATCTAAACGACATATAAAACTATAAAAAGCCGAGCTGGGGTATGTATTGTTTGCATAGTCTACAGTCACAGTCTACATGTTTCCAAAATTTTATTCTATTCTTGAATTGTTGCACAGAATTTGCATCTTTGATTTCCTGTGGAAGAGTGTGCCAAATGTGCTGTCCTCTATAACGGACTGTTTCAGTACCATATTTAACAGTATGTACGATAGGAACTGTGAATGTATTTGAAATTCTCAAATTATAAGCAGCATTTCTTTGAGGAAAAAATTCATTCATGAATGTGGGACTTTGATTATTTATTGTTTTGAACATTTCAGTCATTAGCAATTGCAGATTTTTCTCATGCATCGTTACGGATCTATCTTTTTTCAACAAAGTTGCGAAACTAGAACAAAAGTCTTTGTATGCTATTCTGAGGGCTCTCTCGTGCAGCCTATTATTGATTTTGTTGTTCATTTTTCTGCTATGAAACATCCAAACCAATGGACAATATTGGAACTGACTAGTAACAAATGGTCTCATCAAAAGTCTCAATTTATAAGTCCAGATATGCAATTTATAAGTCCAGATATAAGTCTTCAAAAGTCCAGATATGCAGACATTCGTGACAAAGCAAATAGTTTATTGCCAGCCTTTTGACAAATATTGCTAATGTGCTTTTCAAAGCTAAGATTTGCGTCAATTAAGATTCCTAGCAGCCGAGGGGCAAATCACTTCTCAAAATAGCGTACGTGATTTTTGTGATTTCGAAATCACATGATTTTTTTCTGTGATTTTTTGTGATTTTAGTGATTTCTAATGATTTTTTCGTGTGATTTTCCAGGAATTTTTCAGTGATTTGTGATTTTTGGTGCTTTCTGTATGTGATTTTTCTTGTGATTTTGTGATTTTGTGTGTGATTTTTTGTGATTTCAAGGGAGGTGTACGAAAAAAAAAATCAGTGAATTGCCCCTCGCTAGCAGCTTCTCCTCTTTTGAATTATTGACGGCACAGCTGCCAATATTTATGCTCACCTCTCGATTTGTTCTTTCACCAAATATCATAAAATGGCACTTGTCTTCGTTCAGTTTCATATAACTGTTTCTAAACCAATCGATAATAATTTTAGAATCATTTTCTAGCCTAGAGATTACATTTTCGAGACGAATATCGCATGTATAGATGGTTGTATCATCCGCATAGTTACAGATATCTGTTTCTTGAATCGATAACAGAAGGTCATTGATATAGATATTGAAAAATAGAGTTCCAAGTACGGATCCTTGAGGAACGCCAAACCTTAGATGTTTATAGCTGCTGAAAGAACCATTGATTTTAACTCGTTGTTGCCGATTTTCCAAATAGCTGTAAACAAGCAATAAAGCTTCACGGCTAAATCCGTATGCGTGCAACTTAGCAATTTGTAAGTCATGTCGAATACAGTCAAAGGCTTTTGAAAGGTCCATAAAGATAGCCCCTATCTTCCCACCGTTGTCCAGGCAAGCTTTCCATTTTTCAATTGCGCGCATCAATGCATGTTGGGCATTGTCCCGGGGGGGGGGGGTACATTACATGTTGAGGGTACGGGTATGTGCCGCCCATATGGGTGGGTTTTTGGGCCCCAAATTCTCTAAACAAGGGTCCCTTTTTCGGCAGATTTTCCTTAAACAAGGGTGGGTTATCCAGAAATTGGCGAAAAATAGCAAAAAATGGGTGGTTTTCCGCCAAATTTCATCATAAAAGTGGGTATGTCCGCAAGTTTCGGTAATTAGAAGAGGGTACCTTTCTGAAAACCGGGCGGCAGACCCCCGTCCATCCACAAGTCATGTATCCCCCCGGGGGCATTGTAGCCCTTGCGAAAACCACAAAGCAGCCATGATAAATACGGAGCCATGTGTGAAGAAATCTGAGTATCCATGAGCCTTTCAAATACCTTTGATACTGTAGGGAGAACACTAATTGGTCTGTAATTTGCCTTGAAAGTTTTGACTTCTTTTTTGAAAAGAGAGGACACATCTTTAATCCTGGGTACCAGGGCGGAGGATGATTTCGCACAATTATAGAAGATTTCATACCCCATCTTGAACATAGAAAAGGTTTTTCGAACCCCATCATCTTTCAGCAAAATGGTTTAGTACCCCATCCAGAAGTCTTTGTTTATAAAGCATAGATAGACTACATGGACGGATACCAAGATGTGCAAGGCGATGGCGATTTTCATACTGGTCAAGTGATTCATCATTTCCAGACGTCTGTTAACTTTTCTTTCAGTCATTGATTAATGACTTTATCAAAAATTTTTTTCAAGCAAACTAGTTTTGTACCCCATAAAAAGTGCTCTCAAAGTTTTCCTACCCCCACAAAATAATAGAGAAAATTTTCATACCCCTGCCAAAAATCCTCCGCCCTAGTACCCAGGATTAAAAGTGACCGCTCCCTAACGGCATATTTTCCACCTAGAACAGAATTTTCTAGCCTCCTCAATAGGATTGCATTTGATACTGTCTATCCCGGGACTTTCTATTCCTTGACTTCGAATCAATGGCCTCTTTATTCGCAAATATTTACAAAATCATATAGGCTCAAAAACAGACAATACAGAAAAAGGTTTCTTTAGCTGCTACCGCCAATCAGAAAGTACAAAAATACGTTTCTCATATACCAGCGCTGTTAAATTCACGAGTACACGGCGAAACAGCGGCAACTTCAACGAAATTCAACTGGCTTCGCAAGCATCTTGTGTACAGAAAAACTTAATATCTTGGGCCTATCTGCTCTTGTTATGCTGTGAAAATCGCTGCAAGCGACAGATAAACGCTCCACGTTCCATTATGATTATTTAGAAACAGCCTGAAAATAGTTGTGAGAACGTAGGCTCGTATGATTAGTGAGAACTCGTTGCCTGAGAATAGCAGAGCTGTGTCAACAGTACAAATAAAACACATGAAGCCGGTCTCTTTGCTGTCAGTGAAATTCGCTTGATAGTTGTGAAACGATTCTGTTTGGTTGTTATTTTAGCGATGAAACGCAAAAGCGAACAATCAGCGTAAAAGCGCCGCTCAATCGTCCCTTTGTGGCGGGATGTGCGCCAGTCGATATTATTACAATTTTCTATGCAATGTGCAAAACTCTAAGCGGTTGTCGATCCGGATCACTAAAACATGTATGGTCGGTTACTCTTTATAGCCTTGTTTTACCCTTGAGTTAAAAGCAACGCGAACATGACGGAACAATGCCTCGATCATATAGAGTAGTGCGCTCAACAAATGTTTTCACCATTTCTTTGTGGGAGAGATCTTTAGGCTGCTTACCAGACTAGCGAACCATTAAGAGCATTAAATACGATCGTCAACCGCTCAGTACCCAAAGCAGAAACAGCGAAGGAGGGGTGTGACCTTTCTTTCAACATTGTCCAGGGACACCTGAAACTATATTGCTGTTGCATTTTATATGTTAATCCGTCTGGGAACCCCTCAAATGAACAAATATTGTACGTCAGCCTGGTTTCCATATACCAGAAGAATTTCTCGTTTTATGGCGAGACATGACAGCTGACTATGTGTTTCAGAGCTCTTGAACCATTTTTGTCACGGTCTATGAAGGACGCCGCACATTTGTTATGGCTGCTACGTTAGACTGACTTTATGGGTGAAGAAAAGTACAACATGTTAGAGTGGTTGCTGTCATAGCTAAAAATCATTTTGATTCGAACTAAAAGACATTATGTTTACTCTATTACAACGGTTGTCTCTAGACTAATCACATCGTCGTAGTTGTTGTTCTTGATAGACAGATGAACATTACAGTACAGTTTGAGCAAACAAGTCAATTCAATTAAAATTGTAAACGAGTGTCGTTGTTGTTGCTCAACTGGGACTATGTAGTGAGTCTAGATTGTCTCCATTACACCATGGGTGAGAGGAAATAAGATATTCATTCGTTAATAAAATGCATACACAAATCGTACCTGTGTGCGATTTTATCGTTGCTTTTGCCCGTCCTTCATCGCAGCTCTCAGTTCGATTCAAATTTACAACGGCCTAAGTTGTTTCCCGTAAAGGCGAGACAGTCCTAAAACGCACACAGGTATGATTGGCGTATACACTTCATTAACGAATAAACATCTTGTTTCCTCTCACCCATGCTTGCACTACTGACTGGATTTTCGTAGAGAAACCTAATTTTTTAAGAAATATTTATTGTCATTCATGTCATCATAAGGAGAGAGGGGGGGGGGTGAAAAACCAATTTCCGTTTGCAATGCCGATTCTCCCTGAATATCAACTTGATAATATTGCTAAATACACTATGTGATATGAACATGCTAAAAAAATCTTCAAATTTACTTGACTGAAATCAGCTGCTCCGCTCTGAAACTGTGAGGGATTTCCTCACAGCCCTTCAAGAAACCTTCAAAACTGGCCTAAAATCGCGACCAAATTTTCTACCTTACAGCAATGACTTTTGCATGCTTTACCGTGTGATAGGTATCCCTTCGAGAAGATGAAAGTGTCAGCCCCAAGAGGATAACACGTGCTAAAATGAGTTAATGTCATTGCCATAAGGCAGAAATGATAGGAAAATTTGGTCACGATTTTAGGCCTACTTCGATAGCTTCTTTGAACAGGGTTCTCTCTCGAGAAAATCCCTCATAATTTCAGAACGGAGTGGCTGATTTCAGTCGGGTAGATTTCAAAATGGACGTGAACATTTCCACATTTAAATCCTACCCTTACTAATGTTATCGTCTTTACATCAAGGAAGTATTGACCTTTCAAACTATACTTATTACAAGAGCCCTTGTTATCACTCCATTTCCAAACGATCTCCCCGCAATACCCATGCCGCTTCATAGAAATTTTAAGTTTTAGCGGGATGGCTATAACAGTAAATAATTCAATTCAATGGAGCAAAACTAAGACGAATGTCATCAGTCTACTTTCAAACGGAGATTACTATGACTTTTTGTCTCACTCAGTAGCTTGTGATCGAGGCCGTTTCGTGACTTATTCCAAGACATAACATTTCTCCATATGAAAGTTCCTTTCTCTATTGACATTACGAGACAATGCAAGTAGCCTCGCTCCATAAGGACCAACAATTTCCGCTCACCTCATTGAATTGAATTGATGTTGTTGTTGTCGATTCAGTAAGGGCCTCATTTCCCAATTGTTCTCAAAACGGCAAAAAATTTCCTGTGCGGCCCAGATCTGTTCCTCGACAAATCAAAATCGAAGATTTCGAATGGCTTAACTGGATTGACTGAAGCTTCTTCAATTTAAATTTCCCGCCAAATACAAACAAACGTGACTGAACGGCCGCAACGATTAAAATATCCAATTTCCGCACGACCTTCGGATATCTTTTGCGTCCCTAAACAAGCAGAATAGGTAGGAGTTTTTTTGCTTAGATAGCTCGATGAAAAATCCATCTAAGAACTGACAGCTTGTTTTAAAGTGCAGCTATGCAGGGAAACCGCTTTAAGATTGGTGGTTTAAGAAAAAGATAGCATGTTATTTATACTATCTTGAATTATGCCGTTTCTGGAAGAGTAAGGACACGAGTCGTAGTCATATCGGCATATCAGTTCAAGCAAAGAGCGAACTACGATATGCAATCAGTCTACAATGCATGTCCGAAAAGGATTTAAAGATCTACTTTGGATAAAAAGATAGGCCAAGTCGCAACAAATACCTTTCCGGATAGAAAACCGGCTATCCGTCTGCCTGTAAAGTAGGACCCACACAGGACAAAAACATATTAAGTATGACGAAAAAGTAATCCCGTCTTAATGTAGACGTCAGTGTTATCTATCATGTCATCAAGTATCGAACAAACAGAACAGAACTTCACTGAAAAGTTATTACTAAAGTCTGTCCCAAATAAAGATCTATTTACGTCCCCTCTCTACTAAGTCCCTTCCATATGAGACAAAATTTTAAATAAGCACCTAGCTCTACTATGACCCCTAAGTTTTCTGATCTTCAGCTCACTTTAAACTGCTGGGTTGGGGGTAATTGTATTGAAAAATGACAGGAATTGGCCGCTAGGGGCTGCGAGCAGACCCTAAAGGAAACATATTTATAGAACTACACAAATCTTGTTTGTTGCACTCCAACCTCGTTTTGTAAATGCCCTGGGGACGAGGTTGGTTGCACTCTAGAAGGTTCTATAGATATGAATTATCCGAGGGGCACTTCACTCATTGGAAAAAGCGTACGAGATTTTTCAGAAAAAAAGGATTTATACGGATTTTTGATGGAGTTTTCTTGAAAACAAAAGGATTTTTGCCAAAGGTGTACAAGATTTTTGGGAGTGAAACGCCCCTCAGAATCATCCTTCTATAGATATGCCAAAAACGCAAGCATGACGTATGGAATGTCCAAATGTTATTCTATGAAAGATATAACTTACTAACTCAGCAACTCAAAACTTAACCAAAAAAATTACCCCCAGAATAAACTATAATGGTCAAAGGAACGCATTCGAATGAGGGTTTATTCTGGTGTAGGACAAACCGAGGGGCAAAAAGTTGACACAAGACTTTCTGTAAATATATTCAATTAACGCTTCAATTCCTTCCCAAATAGAATTTCCAAAAAAAAATTCACCGAAACTCTATTCCCAAATCTTATTCTCAGTTTTGAAGAACATATTTACCCGTCTGTTCTAACTTCATCCCTTTCTCCTTCTTAAATTTGCTCCTATACCTAACAAACCCCAAATAAAACCCAATAAAAAGACAGACAAAAGTTGAACAACAATTCCATCCAAAAAGTCACTTATCCAAAACACAGACCACAGCAACTGTGGGCCCATTGTTTTTCAATCAAGCATGTACACAACACAACCCCCGAGAGATGACGCATCAAAAGTTTAAGACTAGATCCCAAATCATGGGTACAAACAGTATAACCTCCCAACAAGGATTCATGTAAAACACAGACCAGGGAAAGAAACAGACACATTGTCTTACTGATCACGTGGTCCGTCGGGTTTTCTAATCAACAGCACGGGTATAGCGTATTAGCACAGATCTTAATAAACAACAATAGAGCGGTAGGTAAAGAGGTTTATTGTTTGTATTGAAACCTGTTCTAAAGTGAGATTGAGTATTCGTCATCAGTGACCAAACATTAAACCACGGTCTTACATTCACGCAGCCATGCCAAAAATCACTTCAAGTATCACTTTATGATAACAAGAGCACGCTCAAATCGGGCAGAGCTTCGTGTACAACGCACACGCTCTCTGATTGGCTCTCGTAAACGGGTAGCTGCGATTCTAATTAGTCTTTGAAGTGTGAATGTCGGAAGGGCAAAGAGGTCATAATAAGAGAATAATGAACGGCCAGCAGCACCGCTTTGGACAACAATCGTTTTAACAAGCAAAGACAATTAATGAGTGAGTCGGTAAAGACCACTCATAGCTCGATCCAGTACGTAATAACTTTGACAAACAGACGGCAAAAGCCTCATTTCCCCGTTTGTATACGTTGATACTCGTTCTGTGCAGGGCTCAAGCGCCGTAAACACAGTCAATTGAAGTCAAGGAGAAGACGCTCTTACAGTCTAGTAGCAGATGAAGAAGGGTAACGCCGAGATGAAGTCCGATTTCTCAATGGCATCAATATTAGAAGGGAGCACAAGCAGCCCAAGGAAATCTCCAGAGACTAGTCCCAAGACAGAGGTAGTATCGAATCCTAGCAGCCCAGACATAGACAGCAGAGACTCAAGTGAAAGCAGAGAAAATGTTCGTGTATTGCTTGACGACAGTGAACTATGGAGAAGTTTTCATCAGCTTACTAATGAGATGATAGTCACGAAAAATGGAAGGTATGATTTCAAAATGTTCTCAGTTTCTTCCACTAATAGAGAAAGATAGCACTACCAGCATCCTAAGTCTTTGAAAACAGACATGGTTGATTCTGAAGCAAAATATTACCTCAGTTCTCTTGCAGAAACGCAAGCAAAAGACTCCTAAAATTCCGTAGATTCCTTTATTAGAATTCAAGATAGATCAGGCAAAGTATATCCATGTTTTTAAACGAGAAACGTAGGTTCAAAAATTAGGAACATCCTTCATTCTAAGGAAAAAACTTCACTTTATTTGTTACAGTAAACTTCATTTTACAGACATCACTGGTTGTCGTACATATAAAACTTCCCATTTATTCTTTGGGCCTGAGTGTTTCGAAGATCACTGCAGTAAACTTAAGAGATTCCCTAGAGTTTGACATTTTCAATGGCCTCTATTTTGGTTTTCAAACTGCGTTTTGCAACTCTAAATATGTATATGTCTTTGGCTTATACAGCTGTTAGGCCAAGAAGTTTTACAATATTATCTCTTCGCTCCATTGAAGAATTTTGACTTAAAGCAAACTTAGTGCATGACAGTAATCTGTGAGAATTTAACGTCAAAATTACTAAAACAGAAATCAGTATAATGTTTTTTTTAAACGGTAATTCTGGGTCAGGACTTTGCAAAACAAAATCGAAAAGAGAAACAGAGTCATAAGCACAGAGAAAATCTCAAGTCGATCTTAATCAATATATTTACCAAACCAAAGGCTAATTTTCTGGGCCACTTATTGCCAATTGAAGCTTTCACCTTCCCATTAAAACGTTTTACCACCAAATAATTCCAAAATTTTTGTTTTCAGAAATTTAGAACAACTTCTAAGAGGCTGTGTTGCCCCAATTTGAAACTGTAAAAAGTCACTTTTGATATTACCAAAAGCAAGCAAACTTCTAACAGTTTCACAAAGGTATGATTCAAGAATTTTGTTTCAGAGATGTGCAACGAGTTCTCAGGATACACTGCCCCAATTTGTGAGCAGAGTTGCCCTGAAAATTTCCTGATTCCCAATATAAAAATTTCTAAATTGCACAGGCAAATGTTACTTCCGAAACCGCGCTGCAAAAGAATCTATATAGCTGCTAAGGCTATATTTAGTTATATATACATTAAACCTGAAGACAATTGCTACTTCCACTATCCTTATCTTATTCTGTAACCTGAATGGTATTTTCATCTCTCTGACATATCAAAAAAGCTTCAGCAATTAGAGTAAACAGTTCTGACGACCAACAACAGCCATATCAGTATTGTTTACGCCTCTTTAGCTGGCTTGTGGCAACAATTTTTGCTGCCAAGTAAACAAAGATGGAGAGAGTGAGAGAGAAAGATAGCAAAACATTTCATCGGTTCATGGCTCCCATAGCTATCAAGTAAAACGCTCAGAACTTCACTCTTTCCATGACGTGATAATTGCTTTCTTGAAAGACCTCAATTAAGCACCTACGAAATTAGATGTTGCAGTATTATGCATGCCCCATTCTTTGCATGAATTCTATAGCACAGACAGACAACCTTTCAGTTGGGCTAATACTCGAATTTTCTTCCAGACAATTGTAAAATAAAGTAAATCTTTGCTTTTTTCTGCAATTGCTTCAGATCAAAACTGGTACAGGTAACAGGATTTACAGACCAACGATCATTCGGAAAAGATATAGAAAATATAGTTCGTAAGAATGAAAGACAGAGTTTTTCTTCAAGAACTATACCAGCAAATTCTTTTTGCGAGTTTCTAGTGCAGAACATTTGGTCCTTTAAGTAGCCAAACAATCTCAGAGAAATGCAAATCATTTCAAGGCTTTGTACATGCATCTGTTGATACGTCGGAAGAGTTGTTGACAAGGAATTTCAAGTTTTTGGCAAAGAGCATAAGAGAGAATGCTGGTGTACGTATCGTTGATGTGCCCCTTTGGCTAGTCCGTAGAACATATATGGAGAAGTTTCAGCAATGTTTTAGTGTCAGCTACGTAATAAGTAAAAGAGAGCATAGTAGTTCAGGTTCTACCTATACCTCTGCCTTCCTCAATCTGCTGTCCTCTAGAAAATTGTTGTTTATAGGTTCGCTTAAAACAGAGTTGTGGTATGACCAGGAAAGTGGCTAGAGTGATACTATATTTAAAGCTACCTCAGACTATTCAGTGTTTCTTTACGTTTGAAGATGAAAAATGGTACAAAGAATTATACAGTAGTGACGGGATAAGCAAAGGCAGCCTTGGGTGAAGAAATCTTAGACTTGCTCTCAATTAAAAACTCTCTAAAATCGACAACAGCGCTTGCTACAACAGACAAACAAGATTCTACGGCATTTCATTTTGTTATTCATTGTCAAGGCTATCAATTTGCACCCATTCTTTTCTTTATTTCCGAACTCTTTGCTTTGCCAGCAACTTTATGTTACAAAGTAGATCTCGTTCAGTTCCCCGTTCAGTTACAAAGAAAATTTGAGCAATGCTTTTCACATTCCTCCGTAGATTTATTAATAGTTAGTTAGTAATTCTCTTGAAGTGATAAAATCTTACCTCTCCGAGATGTATCACTATTTTTGCAACTTTAAATTGAGAAGAGCTACTGCAGAGAAACTTTAAGGTCTCGATAGTGTGGTAGTTCTTCTTTGAAAGTTAATATAATGGAAGAAGCTCGGAAATTAAGGATTTTGAAGTGGAAGGAAAACTTTATCGCGCCACAGAAGAATCGTGTTTCACTATTTTCTAAGTGCAAGAAATGGCAAGGAGAGTCGAAAAGAAAGCAAAGGACCTGATAAAGTGGAAAATGAATGACATATATCTGGGTATATCTAGGGAAATAAGCAGAAGACAGTAAGCGCCAAAGCCAGACAGGCATGCGAAAATGGGACAAAGAACATACACATGAAAAGAATTAAAAACAAACAATAAAAACGATAAAAAAGCGATCAAGATTAATTTTAGTAACAATAGAATAAATGAAGAAACATTAACGCATGAAATAAAGTTGCTACCAAGAGAATACTTGAATGGAAACGTGAAAACATCAAAGTATATAGTTGTTGTTTGAGTTGAATAGACGTCATCGTTTTGTCTCAAGGGACATAGGAATTGATGATGAAGGATAGCGACATATAGATGAAAGTAAATTAGAAAATCTGCAGAAAATTATTGAGGCAGAAAGTAACTGCAAATGATGCAACATAAAAGTCATCCTATCAATCTAAAGTCTACGATAGTTGAGGTAGATTCTTAGTAGCGTCACAGACAAGCTAAGATTGCTCATGCATGTTACTAGGCTATAAACTCTTGGCTATAAACATGTTTTCTTTGACTGCATTGACTTCCCATCGAATGACCCCTCAGAGTGTTTGTGCAGCGGGAGTGCAGCGGTGCTGCTGCCTGTTTGTGGACTGCTTTCGGTGGGGGTGGCGGTTGTTTTTGGAACTCTTCTAGGTCTTCTTCCACTGGTAAGCGACTTTGAGGAGTCCGGTCCGGGCGCTGCCGTTGCTCTTGTCAGTGGTGGTTCATGGGTGGGTGGTGGTGGGGGTCGTTGCCTTCGCTGCATAGGCATTTGCACTGCAGCGATAACACATTTTCCTTAATTTTCCTTAATTTTCGTGTATGTTACTTCTCTTCTCTATCTTCGATTACAAAAGTTGTATTTTGTTAACTTGTTACCACCATTCGCATTATTGTTGGTTTGTGTTGAATATAACAAAAATAACTTTTGGTATAACGACAATATTCTGTTTACAGTTCTTGCAGGAGTAGCGAAAGGGAGCCCAGTCACTTTTATGCGGCATCGTGTAAATACTAGAACTTTCAGGACTGTCTCTTTCGTATTTAAAACGGCTTTATCTCGCGTTGTATGAAATACGTAGCAATGAAGTGCCAATTAAGCCAACTAGTTAGTTGTACCAAACGCAGCATATCAATAGCAGCTGCCGCTAGAAGCCGAAAGACACGGAAGGCACAGTTCTTCCTAGGTCTTGACATATATCTGTCGCTTCGGTCTACTTTTGTGGATCTTCGGTTACTTCATTCTACTGGTAGACGGCAGGATTTCGTTCTGTTTAGCTGGTCTGTGGAGCTTGGTTGTAATTCTATCTAATTCTTTAACGCATTAATAAGCAGCAAAGAGTGATCGGAACAAATTATTTCTCAAACTTTCGTTGAGAGCTTCGCTTGCCAATCTTCCTTTGGCCTGAAAATTGTGACGAAACACTATGAAATTTCGTCTGGTTATCTGCAGTTAAAACAGGAATTACCATGAAATCGCCCGTACTTTGCTCGATAACATGGTAAGAAGCGAAACTCGAAGCGAAAGTCAAAGCATCAGCGTAGCTCAAAGTGTGGCTGGATTCCTTTGACATAGTGTGCTTACTATCAAGCAAGCAACAATATCGGAGCTGCTGCCAACTCTCAAAGATAACTACATAGGATTGACAAAAACTCCTAGCAATAAACGCTTCAAAGCACAATGTTACTTTGGCACAGTGGTGTAATCTTCCGACTTCGGAGCTAGAACAGTCAGGCGGACAGGGTTCAATCCAAGGTAGAGCCCCATAACTTGACAGTCATGACAAAGGGTCGCAGACTCGATTAGCGCTAAGCTATTTCTGCGATCAAAGAACTTGACACTAAACACCACAACATCACCTTCACCTTCTAAGACTCCAGTAAAAACTGATATTGGCCAAAAGCATAGTGAAGCTGCCAGCCCGAGAACGACTTGGGGATTACCAACTAAACGCGTGAACTCTTCCATGCAACAAAATTGATCGTTACTTGAAGAAATTCTTTAATTCAAAAGCTTTATTAGTAAGTTCTGAAGTTGCTATTCTCACTAATAGTTATGGTAGTTTTGCAAAGGAATTAGAATGCTTGAGACTTCTGTTCGCCATGAAAGAAGAATCGTCTGAATTCAATATGATAAAACTTGTCCAAAACAGTCGGGAAAAATATCATAATTCACCATTCAAAATCAAACGATGATGTTTCTGCCACGAATGTTCTGATGACTTTGCGAGCAAGAGAGACACCTCAATAAAAATATATTCGTTGCGTGTGGTACTACAGTAAGTAAACGATAATATGACAAATAAATGATTTTGAGTACCAAATGTAGCGTAGATGTTCAAAACAACGACGTTTCGAGCGTACATTCGTCATCAAGAAACGCCGAAACAACGTAAACGCTCGAAACATCGTGGTTTTGAACACCTACGCTAGATTTGGTACTTAAAATCATTTATTTATCATATCATAGAGAGAAACCTATTCAAAACAAAATCCGAAAAGCTGTAGGGAAGTTCAGAAGCTGAAGAAACATCCAAAAATTAAATGAAATATGAAAATTCATCAACCTAAGACCACGTGACGCTTTTACAAAGCATGTTTATAGCTTTTCCGAAATACTGGCACACGTCCTTGATACGACAGCCAAAAAAAAAACAAAATAACTAAAAAATATACAAAAATTCGGAAAAAATACCATATTCATCACTAAAAAATCAACGATATTTTTTACCATGCATGTTCTTATGAATTAGCGCACCAAAAATGACAGCTTTATAAGATGCTATCCGAAAAATCTAAGTAACCGAAAAAAAAAATCCAACAAAATTCGAGAAATATAGCAAATTCTCCACTTAAAAATCATACGATATTTTTACTACAACTGTTTATGAATTTGGGCACAAAAAACAAACTTCTTTATAACATCATTCCAAATATCAAACAACTGAAAATTGTCCAGAAAATTCGATAAAAAATATCAAAATTCATTACCCAAAAATCACATGATGTTTTTATCATGCCTGTTTACAGCTTTACGCACCAAAGGCACACCTTTTCAACACATCATAAGTGTTTTTCACATAACAACCCGTTAGGAGTTTACTGTACTATTTGCCAAGAACCGGGAAGACCCATTGAGCAATACCCGTTTCTAACAACGATACCTGCTCTATGAGGAGCATTGCTAGTAATAATAACACTTCTTATAATAGCTAACAACTAGCGCAATAAACAGTTAATTAAACAGTGTTATTCATTCATCCAGAACGGTTAGCAAATTCAATTTTCGTCATTAACATCGATGAGTAATTAAATCTTCCATGGTTGTTATTAGGTTTCGCCACACTGATCTAAGATAACATTACGTTTCGAGCGGGTTTCGAGCTACTTTCGATAAGCAAGGAAATCATTCCGCGATAGTCGATTCTCCAAGAACCAACTAAAATCTGTATGGTACCTAACATTTTCGGTGTTTTCATCTCGATTTTCAATATAAAGTTTCAAAATGCTTTTCACCAATTAAATCATTTTAAAATACTTGATATTCCGATATCAAATCAATATCTGTATCGGTAACAAAGTTTCGATACTTTCAATCCAAATTTACACTAACTGATACCAGGCTTTGGTAAACTACCGTATCATTGCGACAGAGCAGAAACTGCGTAAAATGACGCAATCGAGCAATCTGAGATAAGGAACTGTTTGAATAGATGAGCTTTATGAAATGATAAATAAAGAGTTTAAGGCCCAAGGAAAAATATAAGGTGTTGTTAAAAGGGAGCTGGGGGGGGGGCTCAAAGTTACGCGTTGCCAAACAGGGAGCTAGGGAGGCGCATGTGTGGGCAGCTTCTGCTCTACCATTATATCAAATTTCGAACAACTTGTCGACAACTAAAAGCACCTTCCCGCAGTTGATATTGCGAAATCTAATCAAGATTCGCTTTCGATACACAGTTTTGGTACTAATTCGAGTTTTGCAGCACTTTTTGATAGTAAATTAAATTACGCTACGATATCCCGAATCCAGTCAAAATATTGTTCGTGTCAAACTTTCGGCAGCAAATTTTCGAGTTTCGCTAGCCAAATATCAAGTTCGAGCAACCTTCAACAGTTATCGCATTTATTTTACGAAATTTATTATAAAGTTTCGTTGCTTTGACAAACAATCAAATAAAGTAAAATAAAAGCATTTTAATGCGAACTGAAATCCACCTGAAACCAGCACGACGTTTCGAGCAAAGCCTGTTATCAAGTACTTAGCTTTGAATGCCAATTAAAGAAAGCGTAGCTTTTTCACCATTTATTTAACATCATGTCTTACGGAATCGGCACATCCGATCAAGTTCCTAACTGTATATCAAAACACTAGCAAAGTTTAAGACATTTGTTTCCTTGGCTCATATTATTTTCTCGACAACATTTCCTTAGAATTTCGATACAATTTTCAATCGTATCGGACTTTTGTTGAAAACATGGCAATTTTCCTCGAAGGTGTTCGGGATTTTTGGTGAATGATTTGCCCTTCTCTACTTCCAAAATTCTCCAATTTCTAAGTAAAAGCAGCAGATTACACTTAGTGAATAAGTAGGATTTTAGAATGCTAGTTAAAGTTTGGAAAGAAAATGTTTATCCCTTGGCTTGTTCTGCTCGAAATACACAACGAAAAACCTTGGAGTAGGAAAATTCAAAAAACCAGAATTAGGCCATTTTGCAAAGTTGTCGCGACCAAGACCAAATTAAAAGCAGCAGATGAAATCTATAATTGAAGGGTAGTCACAATGAACTCAAGAAACTTCATGCAAAACCTTGAGGTACTATCAAACCTCTACACTTACCCTATCCATAAGCAATCTTAACAGCAGCTCTGGTCGAGCTCCCAAGGTGATTACCGTTTCTAGGCATCAATTATCAAAGGAGCGACAACAACAACAACAATTCAACTCAACGATATGAGCGTAACTTGATGGTCCTTAAAGAGTGAGGCTAGGATCTACATTGCAACTGTTGAATTAATAGAAAATTTTTACTGTAGTTGTTTTATCACTGTTCAACCACTGCACTGTAGACTTATAGCATCTGTTGCAGCCAAAATGTCAAAGGACCCTGTGCGACTGTGGCTTTTTAAGTGTGTGCGAAATGGGCTCAGTTTCAGCTAAGGTTTCTGCAAGGAGATTGCTTAGAATAGGCCTAACCAGGATTACTTATCAAGGCTTGTCACATGGATACAAGGAACTTAACTCATCAGCCTAGTTCCAAATCACTCTTTTCTTCCAGCAATACATTTAAAGGGACTGTTTGCAGGCAAGGGTCAAAGGCTAAAATCCAATTTTCTGGTTTGTTACATGTGGCCTAAAAACGCAAAAAATTCCTCCTCGGTTCTGTTTGCTATATAAACATCGCTATGGCAAAAGATGATAATACGGACACAGTCAAGTGCTTATTTTGGTCGTAAAGGAATCCGCAAGAAGGTCAATAGAATTCTGAATTAGCCAATCAATGAATTTGTTAATGAATGAATCACTTTGTGTTAGAAAGGGGCGATCAATTACACAAACAGACCAGATTAAAACCTGTGGGATTGAAAACGGTGAAACGCATGGCTAGAACGGCAACATGAAACGATACCCCATAATCGATATAAAGCCTAAAGCACGTTGTAAAATCGCCTAAAAAGAAGCGGCCTAACAATGGCCTGCAAGCCATACACAGTCCGAAACTAAACAAGTACAATTGATCTACAGATCTGAATTCCTGTCCGTTCTGTGCGAAAAAATCTCTAATTCGCGTTACGGGATTGGAGATCTGTGTTATTTGTTGAAGAGTAGGTAAAAAGTTACCGCCAGATATTTAGAGTATTAATGCAAGAATGCGTATTGTTGTCGTGTTCCCGGTGCCGCATGGCATCATCATGTAACCAATCTAAATTATGGTCATGATACCTAACAAGGAGGGGTAACAGGGTGCATGAGATTTTTCTAACAACAAATCAAGAACAATTTCGGATATTTTCTCAATTTCAAAGCAGTTTTGTCATAATTTTACGAGATGTCAATCGATGCCTGCATTGTCTTGAAAGCTACATATCCAAAGACGCTTTCACTTGCAAAAGTAGGGCCTAATCAAACCGGCCTAATTTATCTCGCCATCAGTTTAAATAATCATTCAAATTAGGCCTAGCAAATGAACCTTGAACATATCACATAGGGACTGCTTCGAGGACGATTTTCTCATCCTTGTTCCCGTTATCGTTGATGGATTTATATAATCTCCAAGTATCAGTCATGGTGAGGGATAACCTTACTTTCAAACTAACCTGCCACTCTAAGACCCAAATTCGCAGAAAAAATCTCCCAAAACGTATAACCAAAGTTATACAGAAAAGGAAGAAGTGAGCCAGTTACTAGACGAAAAAGTCCTGAAGGGATCTCCTAATCTATCATGCGAGTGAGGCTCTACAAGCATCATAGCGAGGTGGCTATTAAGAAAAAAACAAGCGACCTGAAATGAAGATATCTCTCAAAAGGTTTGCACGAAAGCTTTAAGAATTCTCAGCATAATGACAGGAGCTTAAGGGGGCAATCACACCAAAGTTGCGCAAAGCAATCTAAACTCATGCTAATCACAAGGCTCTAGGCTTTTTGTATTCGTTTGATATCTGATAATCTTTTGGTGTATATTTCGATTGAGAGCAGGCCCAGCGGAACCTTTCACAGATATATGTAATAACTTGGATGCTTTGTAGCCTTGAAATAGCAAATTTTTGAAGGAGGATTTCACAAATTTTCAACACGAATTTATCTTGATTCCAACTTCATTCCTACGCAAAGATGGCCTTGTGTACTGTCTTAATGTATTGTCGTAATTAGCTAGGAAACGATAGAATTGCCACTGGGTGATGGCTAGCGTTATCAAGTCTTGTGTATCATTGCCTCTACACTCAGTAACCATCATGGAACAGCCTCGCTATGGAATATATCTATAAACAGATATTGTGTCAGGTCTTTTATACCTTCTTACGTTCTATTATTACTATTAAAGGGGTCCTTTTCAAGACAAGACAGATTTGGAAAAAAAATTATCACAAAACGTCAAAAATTTTCTATAAATTACAGGACGGTATTCTCACCCTAAAGTTGGCAGCACAACCTTAAAATGGCCTTTCATGCAAATTTGGGGGCGTAAACACATCCAATAATATCATCATCATCATCATCATAATCATCATCATCATCATCATCATCATCATAATCATCATCATCATCATCATCATCATCATCATCATCATCATCATCATCATCATCATCATCATCATCATCATCATCATCATCATCATCATCATCATCATCATCATCATCATCATCATCATCATCATCATCATCATCATCATCATCATCATCATCATCATCATCATCATCATCATATAGCATAATAGTGCACCACCTAATAATAACAGGTATGGCTGCTAAAACAAAACAAACTACTCTAACCAAGACCTAACCTATTAATACAACTACAATAGCAATAATAACAATAATGAACTGAAAAGAAGAAAGAAAAACTGAACTAGAATGAATGAAATTTTACCTGACAAAAAACCAAACAAGGGAAAGATTAGGTGTCTTGGAAGATCCAGGCTGGGTCTAGGTCGCAATTTCAGGTGAACCTCTCAGTTTGTTAGCATCTATAATAAACTCAGCCAGCCAGTATCGAAGACAGTAAAAATTCGAGCAAGCCAGAAAATATTCAAGCAAAAAGTCGGCAGCAGGGCAACACTGTACAGAACAACGGATATTGTTAACTAAAACAATGGAGGCAGTTCAAGAAAACACCGGAACAATTCGATAATTTTTGAACCAAGATAACAAAGAACTCAACAATTGATACTTAGTATCACTAAACTTTGCCATGCCCCTGCTGCCAACCCTGTCAATCATTGATCCGATTCCTCTGACAATGTGAAAGATGTCGCATACAAACGGCATTCCTTCAATTCCCTCCAATTATAAAGAGGATTTGGGCGTTTACATCAAATGACTTAGAGATTTACATATGATCCAGGAAAATCCACCAGTTTACTCCAAGAAACGATATCTCACATTTGAAATATGATATTCACACGGCAGGGAAAGTGCGTAAAATATGACGTCACCAGGTCATCTGATGTAAGGAAGTATTTGCCTATAAAAGCTTTTTGAGACGATAAATTAAGAGTTGAAGTTGGCTTAAGATCTTCGGCCCCATGTTACCTTGCGTGAACGTGTTGATTGAAGACGCCAACAAATCAAAGAACGCAGGGAAGCAAGGAGCTCAAGGTGGAAGTATAGAATTTAGGTCCTTGAAGAGAAAATGCCAACTATTGGTTTAGTATGAGACATTGTGCTGGGAGCTGGGAGGGGGGCTCAAAGTTGAAAAGATCCATTTATGATTAAATGAACTTCCCAACATGATGAAAAGAGAATTAGATTTCTGTATTTCGGCAGCAGTGATCAAATCTACCCCCAAAAATGATGCTTAGTTGTAAAATTTAATATCTTTTATGCACCACAAGCTTCTTCAAAAATAGTCCCCATTTCTCTAGCACAACGGAAGTAAGCCTTACAATCATTATAAACGAGACCATACTTAGTACACGATCTCAAATACAATATCTAAATCAAAATACAGGACGTGCAACTGCAGCCCATACTACAAAAAAGCTTAGAGCCTAACTAAGACGACTTGAAGTTGCGCAAGGAATATTTCTTATTTCTCCTCCGACATTTTAGTCATCTTGGCTACGAGCTCGGCCATGGTTGATGGCAAGCAAGTAATGAAGTGTCGGCAGGCTTACGATTGCAAATCACTTGATGTATACATAAGGTCCCGGCTTACAAAGGTATCATAGCAATAAGACGCACCCTACTGTGGTGTGAAATCAGTCGCAGTTTGAAAGATTTAAGGATCAACGTTTAAGTGTCTTTATGATTGATCTTTCCGCTATGTTTTCGCGCTAGACTGTAATCATAGTTATAATGCAGTAATCGTTCAAAACATGATGCGATTGTGCTCGCTATTAGAGATGGCTGGCCTCGGTCCCCTAGCCCTCGCTATCATTGCCTTCAACCCCTTCTGTCTATAATCCTTCATGAAATATACTGAGGCCAGTGCATAAGGTCCTGAAATTTCAGCACAGCCTTGTCTCAACTGCAGAGAACCACAAGTTTTCTTCCCTTGCAATATCTCGTACCCTCTCAGTCAATGTGATGATGTTAAACAATGTACCAACAAAATTTACATCCAGTTGCACCATCGTTTCACCAATCAAAATCGACTGGGGAAGGGGATGCGGTCTCACGATTGCAGGTCTTCTCCCGAATTAAGTCCTACTCCGTTTCATTTTGAATGATGCAGGAAAGAGAGATTTTCATAATGACGGGCAAGGAAACAAAGTGAATGCACGTATCACTATCAAGTGGACTATGACGGAGCGTGCGTGCGACAATCACAACATTTGAAACGACTTATCTGCTGATTTCCAGTCAGTGGAATTTTCCGAGCGGGCGGAAATTCCATTGTTTGTGGGAGAAAATATCGCTTTGAAATTGAATTGATAGTTACGGCTGAGCAGCTTTTTATTGTCTAAAATTCCGCCCGCTCGGAAAATTCCGCTAACTGGAAATGGGCCTTTAAAGCCTACAAAACATCAATTTTTAAATGGGATAACAAAGGACGGTTCACGACAAATTTGGAAACAAACAAACAGTGCTGAAATTTTAGAATATCTGGAAATGTGGATGCCGAGGCCAGGGGTCATGATGCCGAGGGCAGGGAGCCGACGATCTCTCAACAGATTTTGTGTACATCGGATTGTGCGCAGTAAGCCAATAAGCAAAATATGAGCGGAAAGACTGAAGTACGGGAGACATATTGCAATGATGCTACTAACATATGGATATGATGTAATCTGATGAATGGACGGGCGGGAAAGTGAACGTATTAGCAGTGCTAATGACCCGGAAAACACACAACTCTAAAATCATTCCTTTATTATTAACGAATATGAGTATGCTTTATGAAAATCCTCCATAAGGCTTCAGTGGCATTAAACCCTACAATAGTATCAGACAAACCGTGCTTTTGTGTCGCATTTTCTGATCTTAGGCAAATTCAAATGGCCTAGTCCTTCATTGCATTTGAAGTAACGACGACGGATGACACTTGCCTTCAAATGGAAATAAACAGAGCTCTGAATCTAATCAAATTAAATTCTCTGTTCTGGCAAGGGTTGAATCATTCTGGCAAGGAGAAGGAGTGTGTTTTGTAAACACTGTGTCAACCAAGACACCCTAAATCGGGCAAAAGAATCAGGTATAAGATACGTTACACTGCCAAGTCATGGTGAATTTACCCGAGCCTACCTAAATAAAATGGCAAAAGTTCTGCATATAATCATAATCAAATAAAGGTGTCGGATATACTTTCTCTGGCACGAATAGGGAGCATGCTTTAGTAAATATCATGCCAACAAAGACACATCAATAGACTGAAGTGCACTGAAAGAGGGCAAAAATAAATTTGCCATATTTCATAGGGTTGTTTAGGTCGTTTAGGCTAATCACTGGTCTATAAATCTGTCAGGGGTTGACGAAACTCAGCATGCCATCCAATTAAACAATCCTGTAACACAAAATCACCCAAAGTCTAAGTCCCTTCTAACTGCAGAAAACTTTGCAAAAAGAATAGGAAATAATTATAAATTATTTAGGAGGTTCTCTATTCTATAAACTTGTCAGGGGTCGATAAAACATGGCATTCTAATTAGCCAAAAAATCACACAGACTTTAAATCCCTTTCATTTGTTAAAAAACTCTCAATTTGTGGGTTTTGAGGAAATTGAAGGAAGTTTTCTCCATGCTTGGTTAGCTAGAATCCATTTAATGATTCACATGTATGTGATATATACAGGACATATTTGATTATAAGCTCTAATTGGCCTTGCGCGTGAAATCGCCTTGGTGGTTCGTTGATGACTTTATCAAGTGTCCTGCCAGATATCAAGGAGCCACCTTAATTGACACTTTCATTAACACAACATATTTCTTTCTAATCTAGAGACATCTTTATTGCTATTACACGTGCTGGTAGCCATAACTCAGGCAGGTTTGAATTTTCAAAGTTATCGCCAATGGTTTAGCTATTAGTCTAACAGTTTCATCTGTCTATTAATAATAAAACGATGAACATTATCCAAAATCTACAAGGAACTCCTGACAATTAAAAGAAAAATTTCTGGCATCTTTGATCTATTGAATAACACTGTCAAACTGAAGCAGTTTCGATTTTCAAAGTTATCTCCCAGCTTACAAGTTTAGTTCTCAGTCTTAAGACAGTCACCTGTCTCCCTAGAATAAAGTTACTATTGATTGTTAAAAGTTCACAAAGAAATTTTCTAGACTTATTTCCGCTCGTTCCAGTAACATTGAAGTAAAGCAGACTGGTTTTTTAACATTAATAAACTCTCAGTTCTGCAATGACTTTCAAAACTTGCAACTTTTTTATATACGTGCAGAGGATTTTTTGCACTAGCGGTATCTTCAAATCAACTTATCTTCAATCTAAGAATACATGGACCCTTTGCAGAAGCGTTCACTACTTAAAACAATTTGCCAAACTTTGCCAACCCGTCACTTACTGAAATCAATTTTGAATTTAAAATCAATGGGTGTACAACAGGAGATTGCACTAAAAATGACATTTGGAGAAGTTTTAATCCATGATCCTTCGTGCTTCACGATCATTCAACCAATCAGATAAACATAAATTCCTTTCAAATGCAAAAATCATGGTAAAAGTCCCAGATGCTATTTTTTAGCAGAATCGTGTAGTCCAATTATTTCAAATGCAGCAACATAAAATGCAAATAGTTTCGACATAAGGTACTGCCTAAAACATCATTTAAAGACTCGTATTTAGCCATGGTTCTTTGTGGCCCAAATTTGACTTTCGTATAACACAAAAGTCGTTTCACAGCAAAGAATACCACAATTTTCCTGCACTTTTTATGAGGAAATTTAGATGTAACAGACAAGTTTCTCTGGAAAATTTAAGGGTAATGGACTTATCCATTTCCCTCTTGGAACATTATAGGCAAAGAGTCTGTTTCACCAAAATTTCCACAAAGTAACCCAGGGTGAAATTTGATCATTTTTGCAGTGTTTCTAACTTGGGTTCGCTCATTTTTGCTTTTCATCAGGCATGAAAAGATCACGGTTGGCCATTGGTCTTTATAGGACAGACCATTTTCCCATTGACTTGAGGTGTCAAACCATGTTAACAAAACAAAAATAAATGTCACTGAAAGACAAAAATTATGATTCATAGCTGTTTACTTAGTGCGAAACGGGAAGACGTTGCAGATGATTCAAATCACAGGGTAACAAACAGTTATAACCTTTCAACCCAAAACGCATCCAAGGTGTTGTTTGCAGAGCTAAATGATTGCGAATTCAAGAAGAAATGCTAATATATTCTAACAATATACAAACTGTTCCCACTTAGGTAGGAAGAATTTTATCAGCAGCTGGTTGTTTAGTGTGAAGGCAATAGCTGCTTCGGAGGGCTTCAAATGATCATAGTCATCCCCACACGGATACCGGGTGCGTCAAAAAAAGAGTTAAGGCATTTGTGGCATAGAAAGTATGCTGCTGATATTCAAAACGGAGATCTTCATCTATCAATAAGGCCAACTTAGACTGCGTTCACACGATGCCGGCACATTTTGAAAAAGGTGAAAAATGTGACGGCAGCAAATTTGAACTAGCATTCACACAATGCTGGAACAATTTGAAAATGGTGGGAAATTTGATGGTAAAAACCTCACTGCAAGACTTTGATGTCAAAGAAGTGTACCTACACCCTAAGAATCGATCAGTCTCATTTCAATGTTCTGTTTTCATCATTTTCAATTATTTACATGATGCCGTTTTCAAAATGTGCCGGTTAGAGTTCCGTGTTCAAAATCTTCCGTTTTCAAAATCTACCGCCAAAAAATTTGCAGTTTTCGTGTGAACGGGAGGCCTATCCGTCCAATTTTTCACCGTTTTCAAAATGTGCCGGCATCGTGTGAACGCAGTCTTGGACGTGAATATTTTGTTTGGTAAAATGGCTTATCATCTGGACCAAGAAATTTAGAAAATGCAGGTAAATTTCGATGGCAAGTAAATAATAGACCAGGAACAATATGGACTGTTCATTCCCAAACAAACCCCTTTCCAGCATTTTCCTAATTTCTTGGTCTACCTGCATCTAAACTAGCCTTTGACTAGACTTATGACGATGAGTCTCTTGTTTCCCTGTGCTCTTTGACTTGATGGCGCTTCGGTCAAGAGAGAATTATAGTATTACTATGAAAAGCATGGCCCTATTTAGGCCCAAACTGAGCAATTTCTTCAGTACCAATCAGATTGCGAGATTTGTGAATTACTATTGTGATGGTGTAAAGGTGATAGAATTTTCGATTCGATTAAAGAATAGACCTTTTAGCTATTCTACAAAAGAGCCTGGATCGAGCGATATTTTTATACAGTTTTATTCGCAAGGCTCGATTGAATGGCGTTGGAGCTTCGATCACAATTGTGCACATTCGAAAATTCTACAAATTGTAATGAAATATCGTTCGATCCACATTCTTTTTCAGAATAGCTAAAAGGTCTATTGAAAACACTCCCATGGGACTGAGATTCGAAGCCGTGATTCCATCATAATTCCATTGATGATTGAAGATAATAGGGCCAAGTTTTTCACTGTTTCATTATGAGTCCCTCTTGAGCAAGGTTTACCGGAGGGATACAAGGGATTCATCGTCATAAGTCTAGCCTTTGACTGATAGATTAAAATTCTAGTTTTGAATATCGGCGGCATGCTCATTGGTCCATAGCCCACCAAACGCGTAAACTTTCTTTTGATTCGCCGATATCTGTGAGGGGATGACTATGATCACTTGAAGCCCTCCGAAGCTGCTACTGCCTTCGCACTAAACAACCAGCTGCCGCTAAAATCATTCCTACCTAAGTGGGAATAGTTTGTATATTCTTAGAATAGTTCAGCACTTTTCCTTGAATTCGCAATCATTTAGCTCTGCAAACAACACCCTAAATGCGTTTTGGGTCGAAAGGTTAAGAATGTTTGTTACCCTGTGATTTGAACAATCTGCAATGTTATTCCGTTTCACACTAAGCAAGCAGCTGTCACTCATATTTTCTTATTCAATCGATATGTAAAACAGTTTTCTCTAAGAGCATAAGTGTCATGGACATAAATGGCTAATCAATGAAGATGATTTAACAAGGGTGAAAAAGTATGAATTAATGATAAGATGAATTTTGCAAAATCTATTCAGAAATTTTAAGAGAGTGCTAAAAATGATTATTTGATGTATCAATGTTTCAGGATGAGAGTGAAAGTTATTGCAGTTTAAATGATAAATTTATGAATATATTATAAAGCAATGTTAGAATAATTATTTTGAGTTCTGAAGGAATGGTGAAAATACTTATCAGATCTATGAAAACTATACGGTGAAGGCGAGAGCCTGTGAATTATTAATAGCTCTTTAAGGATTGAATATATTACAAAGATTTATCAAAAGTGACAAAACCAATTTCAGAGTTATGAAATTGATATGGAGAATGTGTGAGAATGGGAGAGAGGGGAGGTGAAGTATCATTAACTCATAACAGTTTAATGGAGCAAATATAAAAGTATTTACCATAAATAAAAAAGAGTGGCATATTTAATTTCAGAGTCAGGAAAATAATACGAAAGAGGTGTCAGTCTGCGAAAAAGAGAGGATGGAAAACTATGAACTAACTTAAGCTGACTTAAAAAAATTGCAATAATTAATGAAAGAATCGAAAAAGTTGGCAAGAATGATTGTGTGCAATAGGAAACAAGCTGGAAGGAGGTGTTAGTCCATTAGTGAATTGAGGCGAAGATTATCTAAAGGCAATAACTTAAATGAAACAAATGTGGCAAAAGTAAGTCAAATTCATGAATACGCAAGGGCACCGGAGGCATGGGAGCAGCCGGGGCAGCTGCCCCCGTTGCCCTGATGGTACGGGGGCGGCAAGGTAGCAAGTAGCACCCTTGTCAAAAAAGACTTCCCGCATACCCGCTATATCTGAAACTTGTGACCCACTGAGCTTCTGCAAATGCCTTCCACTTCTGTCAAAAGATGGTTTTGGAGGTTCTTTCAAAAACAAGTAGAAAGTAGTTGATGATTATACAGCAGGTATGGTAGAACAAAAATTTTCCAGAAAATGCTATCAAGTGACTGGGAGAGTTGTGCGCCAGTTCTACAAGTTCATAGTGCCCTTTTTTGATTGGCTGCCCCCGCCCCTTCGTCTTCTGAGTGAAAGGGAGGCAGACTATTCCTTTGTCTCTCTGGGAGGCAGATTATTTCTATGTCTCTCTTTGAATCCGTAACGATATCGTTCCGTTTTCAAGCGTTTACACTGAAACGTTTCATGCCGTTTTAGAATCGTTCCGTTTTCAAAATCGTCTTCATGTTGTTCCGGTTACGAAAACGTTTTAGTGTAAACGGAAGGCCAAAACGGCATGATTTCGTACTGTTTTCATTTGAAAACGGTATAGTGTAAACGGGGCCTCAATTTCACGAGAGTTCCAACAAATGTGCCACCCACATTTTGAATGATCAATTTTCGACACAACTACGCCATAAACAACAAAGCTATAAACTCGCTTTAATTAAATACCGAAAATTGCAAATAGAGAGGCAGGTTATATTTGCAGCTCTTGATTACCTTGCGGCACCTTCTACACAAATTAATCAACCGTACTAAATAAAAGCGAGTTAATTAATCTACAAAATCATAAGGTAAATTAAAAGTTGATACCGATTACTTGTCATCTTAGCCAATCATAATTACTTTTAACACCAAGTGTGTGAGTAAATGTGAAAGGTAATTAAAGAAGGCTTCGTAAAGGTATTGGAATCTCATAGAAATGATCTCTCATTTGTCCGTTGACTGGTACTCTAAAATTGGGAAAATCAGACAAAACAGAACTGCAGTTTCGTCTTGTTATATAATGCTCCTTACCCTCATCGGCATCTTTACATGGCCGAAAACTAGATGGAACTTAATCAATGATTCTAGAAACTTGTCAAGCTTTCCACGTACACTTCCAAGCAATATCACTTAAAACGTTAGAGAACTACGTGAATAATTTCAATGAAATACATTATATAATGTCAGTCAGTCAGTCAGTCTTGCCACTATTTAAGAAATCTATGCTTTCTTCCTGGATGGGTTGGTACATGACTCGTAGATGGACGTGTGTCTGCCACCCAAAAAGTACCCTCTTTTAGTTGCCAAAACTTGCATTCGTACCCACTTTTATGATGAATTTTGGTGGAAGACTATCCATCTTTACCTGTTTTTTGCGAATTTTATCCAAACCCACCCATGGGGAAAATGTTGCCACTCCATCTAAGGACAATCTGCCGAGCAAAGACCTTTGTTCAGATAATTTTGGGTCAAAAACCCATCCATATGGGCAGCACATACCCGTACCTATAACATGTTATGTACCTTCCCCGGGGATTTCTTGAAACCTCCTACTTCCCTTATTGAAACGTACTAAGTATTTCTTAGTTGTGCCTCTCGGCAACTTATGCATTTTGTACCATTTCTATGATTTGTACAGAGATTTTGGATGTCTTGACAAAGATACATTGTATTTTAGGAATTATGTACAACAGTTTAAGACATCTAAGACCCCATTTTTCCAGGGTACTGGTTCGGGGATGCTTGAGTGAGGGAGTCAGAAATTTTGCAGATCAATGAGTCTAGTTTGCGTAAGATTGGAAATGTCCTGTCACTGATTCAATTTACAAAAATGTTTCCCATGAAACGGTCATCTCTTGCAACGGGCTGATTATGGCCATTAATACTGATTTCAAAAGAATGGTGACAACTCTTTTTGGGTGAGTGGCCGAGTGGCTTATGCAGTCTTCGTCAGGTGATTGAAGTTAAGCTTGGCCGAGTGAGGTCAAACTCTAGATGGGTGACCTCGGAGGTCTGACCTCACAACTCACCTCGTCGTCCTTCGGAAGGGACGTTAAACTAGGAGTCCCATGCCTGGATGCGGCATGCACAGTGGACCTAAATTAGCTTTCAGTGACTAGAAATCCTGACAAGCCCACTCAAAACAAATTGAAAACAAACAAACAAACAACTCCACTCTATGTTCTGATTGATTGATCTTTATTTTTAATTTGTCCCAGGCGAATGTTCCCTGTGCTGAAGACAACAATTCGTGGCCTAGATCCTCAAGCAATGTACTCAATTCTCTTGGATTTTGTGGCAGTGGACTCTCACAGATGGAAATATGTAAATGGTGAATGGTCACATAGTGGCAAACCTGAGCCTACACCACCAAGCCAAGTCTATGTTCACCCTGACTCACCAAATTTTGGCACTCATTGGATGAAGAATCCTATAGTGTTCTCTAAAGTTAAATTGACGAATAAGGAGAGCAGCAACAACCAAGTGGTATGTACTCGGGGGGGGGGGGGTAACTCAGCCTATTATGTGACGGGGACGTGCCCATAATTCCGTAAATTCTAATGGATTTTAGGGCCATAATTCCACAAATCGAATAAATATCTGGGCCATAATTCTGGAAATTATGAAAAATCCCCTGAAAAGGACACCCATAATTCAGTGAAATGTCAAAAAATTGTGAAAATGATACCCATAATTCCGTAATGGTTTGAAAAAATTACCCCTTAAAATGGCACGTCCCCGTACCACAAACAGTACTAAGGTATTAGACTGCGTTCAAACGATGCTGGCCCATTTGAAAACGGTGTAAAATGTGACGGATAGGCCTCCCGTTCACACGAAATTGGCACATTTTTGCCGGCAGATGTCGAAAACGGTAGATTTTGAAAATGGAACTCTAAGCGGCACATTTTGAAAATGGCATCGTGTTAACACTCAAAAATGATGAAAACGGACCTTTTTAGAACCTTTCAAAATGACACTAAAAAATTCTTAAGGTGCAGGTACATTTCTTTGGCATCAAATTCTTGGCGAAATTGCACTGAGTTAGTCACAGTTGAATTTTCTATCAATTTCAAATTGTGCCTGTATCGTGTGAACGCTAGGTCAAATTTTGCTACCGTCACATTTTCGCTGTTTTCAAACGTGACGGTATCGTGTGAACGCAGTCTTAGAAGTGTCAAAATGATGCAAATGTGTATAGTCCTGGCCGTCTGTAAATTCCATCAAAGGGTTTCTTCAAGGTTAAAAATTGGAATTTGCAATGAGCTGAACAATCTAAAAATACCCCCATTCAAATCAATCATACATAGAACTAAATACGATAAATAGCAACCTCGTTCCCAGGGTGTTCTTATGTCATACGCTGATCACGAAGCCGAATGAACATCCTGGTATACTTCGATCAAATCTGCCAAGAAAATGGGCAGATTTGTAGCCATTCTGGATTTCACAGTTTGCGAGGCAAAGCTAATCGACAAAAAATGGTCATTGCTCTAGCGCTAATTCTGCAGAAGATAAATTGAGAAATTAAAAAAAGACATTTTGAGAACCTTATTTGAACCTTTTTTGAAGGTATTTAAATAAAAATCTGAGGTTGGCAAGTGTGTTCAATTTGAAAATAAGCTCGGTTTGTTTGGAGCGAAAATGGGCCTAAGTTGCAACATCGAGAGAATTTCACCGCAGCTTCGAAAATAAAATGGCTCGTTATTCTTCGAATTTCGGAAATAAATTGCAAATGATGGTCGGTAAAGGTAAAGAATATCGTTTCACGTCGAAGTTTGACATGCCGCGGCCGTTTTCCCCGCGCAAAACGAAGTTACCGAACAAAATGGCAAACAGCCAATCAAATCGCAGAACGGCCTCTTGTATCTCAAAGTAGAGGTACAGCAACGAACTCACTCTGGAGATGAGATTAGATCCATAGACAAAGAAGCAATGCTGTATGTTAGAGTTTCTTTTGTCAATGAATAGAGAAGCCTATTTACCACTGCAAATTCCATTTGAAATTTTGCGACAAGTGAAGCTTAAACGACGGAGAATAGATTAAAGCGCGGATGACTGGGTCAGATACAAAATACGAATTAAAAGGCAGCGTGGAAATTCAATTCAGTTATGTGAAAGAAACTGAAGGCAATTTGTCTCGACACGTTGGCCAGGCGAGTGGCCCATTAGGAAAATAAGCAAAATAGGCAGGAAAGTGCATTAAAATTGTTAGTCACATGACCCATCTGTCTGCGCCTTTAAGTCTTTAGAATGGAAGTAATAGTAGTAGTAGATGTGATGGGTGCTTCGGTAATTGGCAGTTGGTACAACATACTAATCAATGAGAAGCTTCCACTACAAAAGTTACCAGCAACGATAATATGGACTGCAATGACGAAACATGGACCCGCCACGAAACGCATCCATGGAGCCACGGTAACGGTAAATTTAACACGTATATTTCGGTTAACCTCAAGAGAAATAATCACGAACAAACTAATCAAGTTGTGCATTCATCCGAGAATACACATACGAATGTTGAATAGAGTTAACAAGTGGCATGCACATTTCACACTCTCGTTAAAAACATTAAGTGATACAACCATAACTTGCAAAGATATGCCGCATATATTAAAATCGCCCTAACCTCCATCAATCATTCGATTGTATGGCATAAGTTAATTGCAAAAGATAATCGACAACAAGTATCGTTTAACCATCTCCCGGGGGGAGGTGGGCACTCACTAATATTCACCGACAGGTATGTGCAACTCATAAAGATGGATCTCTGCTTCCTGCAAATTATTGCGCGCGCAACATTTTCATATGATCTGATTGGTTAACTCCGAAGAAACGTCAATCACATAATGAAATCTATGGTTAAAGAAAATAGGAATGTAGAGCGCGTGATATTTTCCAGATAGTGGCACGCCAGCCAATCTGTGGATTTTTCGATCAAGAAATTCTTAAAACATGTCCTATCCTTGGGCAAAACTGAGCGGGCCTAAATGTGAAATTTCTCGAAATTCTATAGTTTAATAGGGCGTCTTCATGAGGGTGAGTCGGTCATAAAAATCTTGGGACCATACCCATGTACAAAGGTAGGCCAAGTAAGCCTCCCCCGGAAATCATATCCTGGTCGCTTTGTCACCAGTTGAATGCATGAATATGTATGGAATACACTTCTAATCACTCAACTGTAAACTTTGCAGGTACAATCAATTGCAATAAGTATGTTGTCATATTCACAAAAGTGACGAACAATATTGCAATTTCACAGCATGGTGGTAGCACCAGTTACTCTTCTTTGCACCTTCATATCCTTTAGAATTGACAACAAAGCGAATTCCGCTCAAAGATGAGAATCATTCAAGTTTCATATTCGGTTTCTTTTTTAAATTGAAAATGTGAAGAGACCTTTCATTCCGTTGTGTAATATTCTTCTAGGTTAATTAACAGCCTACTTCGTTTTACTGGTAATGAATTGTCTGACTTCAGAAACAGGCCTGGTAGTAAAAGATAAAAAAATTAGACTTAAGCTCTTCGTTGAATCTTACGTAATTCGTTTCATTGCGAAAAAAGCGTCCATTTGCATCAGTTTTCACCTATTTTATTTACGTACATGCAAAAAAGTGAACAAACTCATGAATTAAAGCAACATCAGGATGGCCCTGCACTACGTTCAGTCACCATTTTCTTCTGATGTACCAAATAGCACCTGTTTCTACCGCAAGTAGATCTCATTTTTGAAGCCAATCAGTTGTGTCACTGTTATGTACTCCTTTAATATCATCTATAGAACACCATGATTCTAACTCCAGACATGGATCGTCTGAAAACCAGTGCTCAAAACATCCGAGCCGAAGAAGCAGTAGTATCAATTTGTTTAGAGTGGCCTTGTCAGGATTTCTAAGCTACTGAAAGCAAATTTAGGCCCACTATGCAACCCGCAGTGAGGCATGGGACTCCTAGTTAACGTCCCTTTCGAAGTACGGAGAGGTGAGTTGCGCGGTCAGGCATCCGAGGTCACCAATCCGGAATTTGACCTCATTCGACTGAAACTTCAGTCACCTGACAAGAACTGTATAAGCTGCTCGGCCACCCACCCCCAAAAAACGCCACAAGAGCAGCTTTCCAGTACTTCTGCACCATAAAACTAACTATCAGTACTTAGAAGAATGTTTCTTCAAACCATAGTTACAAATGACATCTTCCTCTGAGCCACATTCTGAGGAACCTTTGCAACCATTAAAATCTTGGTCGATCTGTCTATTGGGATACAATTGGTGCCATTGGCGTAGGAGATAGGGGGCTAAGGGGCTGCAACCCCCCCCCCCCCCCCAACGACGGAAAATTTTGCAAAAATAGGCCATAAACGGTCAGAAAATTGGCCTTAAGTCGGGCAAAATGTTCGTAGACCACAGATCTTTTATCGGGCAGCCCCTCCCTAGATTTTATCTCTCCTACGTCCATGATTGGGACCCCAATAGCTGACAGAACTCTTTAATTCCTAGCTCTTCAAATTGTTAATGGGCAGCAAAATTTCGGCAACATTCATCAAAAACAGCCATACGATTGGTTATTGTTATTGCCTAGCAATGATGACGTTTCCCAAAAGATAATGATGAATCTAATGACGAACACTCAATACATAACACAGTAACCTAAATACAGCCTTTATTCAACATTCATACTTAAGCTTGTAAATAATCATAGAATTACCATCATTGTCATTGAATGATGATCGACTTATTACTATTAACATTAAAAACAATCAATCTAACAGTATAATAGAACAGTCTGGTAAAATAAATTCTCATTGATATAGCGGTTCTAGCCAGAATGTGAGAATCATGATTCAGTTTGTTGTATAACTGTTTTCTGTCAAACGCTTTCAAAATAGTCTGACATTCAAACAATTTGTGGGATAAAATTCAGCTGTCAGTATGCGATAATTGAAATGAAAAATTAAGCATAGTTTTCAAAGAAATGTGCGTTAGTGCTGATGATAAAGCGTTTAGAGTCTTCTTCAAAGAATACATTTGTTTTTATCCACCCGCAAGAAGAATCTCTGTGGCCTAAGGTTAATTTCTGAACAAAGATAATTGGCGTAACTCCTTGTCACAGTCTCAACAAAGACTAAATTACTTTCTTCTATATTACACCTCCCAGTATCGACCCTGCTGAAACATTGCCCTGCCAAGGTAGAAGGAAAAACCCGTCAAGAAAATTTGTTTCCCCGCTAAATTTGAGATTAAAACCTTTCCCCGCCATGTTTATGTTGTTTTCCCGTTGGAATTTTTGCTTCCCGTCAAAAAATATGCAAGTTTCATTTTGGTTATATCTAGCAGTTTCATGTCTACCCTGCGGCCATTCTGACAGCAATCAAAATCCACATAAAACTACACATTACAAAATGGGAATCATTGAAAACCAACGGATAATGAAGGTACAAGTGAGGGTAGCCTGCAACCAAATACAGATTCAGTTGCAGATTCGAGTAGACTAGATGACTCAGAAAGTCATCAATTCCAAACCACTTTTGAGCTGACATTCTGGGTCAACTTTTACGCTTTTATCTAATCAACCAATGACAGCATTTCCATGTGACATCTAATTTGAGACGGACTTAAATAACAAAGCATGTCATGGGCAGTCAACCATGACGGTCAGTTGAGACCATATCAATTTTCATAAAATAAAGCGAACCAGCAGTATTCTGTCACAGGAAGGCAACTGATTATCCATTCAAACATCTAGCATTTTTTTTCCAGCATGCACATAACAACAAAATACAAGAAAGATGTACACAACAACAAGCGTAGGCGCCAAAGCTGCACAGTCACACAGTCAATCCAGGATCCGCACTTATTGAAAAGTTCTTTTACGTAATAAACACTACAAGATTTGCAAGGCCTGTGTCTCATCATAGTCTCATGTAAAGAACAAAAACTTCACCCGTATCAAGGGTGCTAGGACACGGATGCTTTGATTGATTATCTATTGACCTTGTTTTTATCCTCGTGTCTCGCTTCGTTGTCTTGTTTTCTGTTATGTTTCTTCTTCAACTGATGTGAATTCCCCAAACGCTCTCGAGTTGTTCGAAAACAAGGTAAATAAATGATCAATCAAAATATCCGTGTCCTTGCCCGTACCATCTAGAGAGCTAGAGCTATTCCATTTAAAGGATCGGTAAGCATGTCTCGCACATGTCATCTCTTGGTTGGCCTCTGTTGTCACCATTTTCATGGGTTATGAAAATGGTGACAACAAAGGTCTACCAAGAGATCGAATGTGCAAGGCACGCTGGTTGAAACAGGCCCGTTAAATTTAGCTTTCTGTGTGATTAGAAATCCCAATAGCACTCGCAAGCATTGACAGATCACAACCAAGTCTAATTATAGTTTCACACGTCGTGAAAAAATTCTTCTGACTCAAAATATATTTCTTGTAGGTTATGCTGAATTCTCTACATAAATATGAGCCAAGGATCCATGTGATGCGGGTTGGTGGACCCGATCCTGAAAAGAGAGTCTCAACTCACACATTTCCAGAAACACAGTTCATAGCGGTCACAGCTTACCAGAATGAAGAGGTAGGAGAAAATTTAAATTCATTAATAGAAAACGAATGCTTATATATTGAATATAAAAACTTTGTAAATTATGTAAGTACAAATTGGATGACTTTATATGGACAAAGCCTGTTATCATAAATAGATGTTGATCCGTAAAAAGTGGTCAGTTGCTCTGAAGATGCCGTGGTGGGCGAAACTAGGCAGCACTGAAAACAATGAAAAAGTACGAAAGGCCAAACGGATGCCTGCTTTCTTTGAGCAGTTAGGCCCTCTTGTAGAAAGATCTGGACGATAAAACACTAGGAGATATTTGAACACATATTTCGCACAGATACATTACAGCATTTTCTGTCGTTTAAATCTCTCAGAATCAGGCTTGAAGAATATGAATATGGACCTATTTGAAATTATGCAATAAGAGATCTTGTAATCATATGGCCTATACAAAGGCGAAATGGTTGCTAGATATTTGCGAGTGAAACTATATGATTTTCAAGATGAAAATATGGTTCATTGTCAAATGATATGTCTTTTTAATAATGTCAGATGATTTTTCTGTTTAAAGCTTTTCAATCAAAAATATGGAATTACTTTTCTGCGTGGTATATGAAATTTGACATCACTTAGCTGATTGCCTGCTCTGATGAATCAGTCATCAACTAAACTGATCAATTATTCAATCAACAGTAATATCCTATCCACCTGTACGTAAATCTTATGAAACTAAAAACATCAGTCCATCAGTTTGTCAGACTATCAAACAACAGCAAATCTATCTTCATCTATAATATCTTTGTATTACTGTATAAGGAATATCAACCAATCAATGACAACCAATCAATTACCCAACTATAAAATGAATCAGTCATTTCTCATCGATATCTTCTGACACAAAAAATGTAAGTCAATCAATTTCGTCCGAAAACTATCAAACAATAGTAATTTTACAGTTATCCATATGAATATTTACGGATTACTGAAAAAAGGACTATTAATCAATAGATGACAGTCAGTCAATCAATCAATCAATCAATCAATCAATCAATCAATCAATCAATCACTAAATCGATGTAATCAATCAAATATACAATCAATCAGTTATCTTTCCTATCTTCTCGTCAAATATATCATTTGCTCGCAAGCCAGTACATGTCAAAATGTATATTATTTGCTGGCCTTCTTCGGAGGCACTTTGATGTGCACTGCAAAGCATTGCTGTGTTAGCTAAGTCCCACGCAAATTCTAGATTCGGCGTCGTTTAACGCTTTTAGAATGGAAAGTCGGCTGGGAAGGGCCTTTAAGAAAAACAAATTCACATGTCTTGAGCAGAAATCCCCATTCTCCGAATTTATACGTCCATTCAATGTAATTCATTGGCGCTTTAATCAAAAAGTTAGGAAAACGAAGAGAAATCTTTGAAATAAAATGGATCGGAGGGAATAACATAGTCACTTACAATGAGCATAATACATCTTAATAAAAACATTATTAAAACGAGGCGATGAGCGATGGCGCAATAATAACTGTTTATATACTTAAAGGATTTAAAGAATCTATGTAATGAAGGCATTTTCATAGAGAAAAGGCTCAACTAACAGAAAGGTGTGCGCATGTTTAAAGGAGCCTTTCATGGCTTTTCGATAAGATCAGTCTTACATTAATAGAATGTACCACAAAGGTTGCCGCGTGCGCAAAATACCAACCGCTTTGCCGATAGAACTGCTGTTTTCGCTCTTGATGAGTTAGCCAGCGTTCTATTTTATCTCTCTAATTACGAGTCACTCTAAGCTAAACCCATTAGCCGATCATCATCAACGCACGATAAACAAAGACTCGAAAAACAGAAACCCTCTGCGATACAATAAGGCGCATGCGATTATTTATAACAGATCTCTCACCGATAGTTTGCGGTCAAGACGTGCGAGATAAATCCATGTTCAAACTTCAAACGGATTTTCATCACTGCAAAGGCACTCAGATTACTAAAAACATTTTTATGTACGAAACTCATTTATTTCTCGCTGAATTCAGAAACATCGGAATCGGGGGGTGGGGGCACTGGGGGGATGTGCCCCTCGTGAGTTTGCAATGTTAACGAGAAGGAGCCCTTTTTGTTTCTGGAAATGCCTAACTAGCTTCGGACTAACTTAATGAGAAAGTGTCCTTGAAGCGTCATGCCCCCAACTTTAAGATGTTTCCTACAGCCGTGACTAAATTCATACCAAAAGATTTATAATCGTAGCTTCCCATCCCATGTGGGAAACACTCGTCTGATCAAGAAAGGCAAGTCTGACACCTTCTACCACACGAGCCTAACTATAGAGAACATATACCTAAAATCTTTCATAGAACAAAGAGCTGACATTAAGTGAATGTTATGAAAACAAAACAAGCATTACAGTTTCTGTGCTAAACAAGTTTCAATATTCATTCTTTCGATTTTCCAACTTCCGCATCATACTACAATAAACCTTCTCCTCGTGGCCCATTGAAAAAGCCTGGAACGAGTCATATTCCGTCCAGCCAATAATGCATTTTCCAATCTGTTCGTATTACTTATAGGCCTGCACGAGCACGAGATATCAAAGAATTCATCAAAACAATAATCCAATATTGTCCTTCCGTGTTTTCAATGATTTAGGCACCTGCGCAGCACCCATAAGACTAGACAAGCTCAAGACGCGTTTCCACGCTGATTAGCTGACTTTCTTCGTGTTACTGTCGGGCATAGAAAAGATTTCTGCAGGAAAAAGCGACCTAAAGATTTCCAAAAAGAATAGTTTAATGATGTTCTTGTGTATTTCAAACGATTTAGGCACCTGTGCAGCAAACATGACACCAGGCAAGCTTTAAATGTGTCTTCATAAAACTGTCAGGCATAAAAGAGATATTTGCTGGAAAAAGCAACATAATGATCGCCATAAACAATAGCCCAATACTATCCTCGCGTATTTTAAGTGATCTAGGAACGTTCAAAGCAGCTATACGACCAGACAGGTCTCCGATATGTTTAAAAGCTGGCTGGGTAGCTTTCTCTGTATCATTATTAGGCCTTAGTTACCTAAAAGGAATCTGAGCATACAAAAAAGGCTCAAGGCGAGTTGCGATCAAATTCTACCCTATCAAATTTCAGCATTTCCTGTTGACGTAGGTCAACTGCCCAAATATGGTGCGTCACGTGTCATGGACTGTTGTCTTCGCATGGCTACTTTTATCGAGGGCTATATATGCCTAGATTCCCCTTAGCCACCTCAAATGTACAGCCAATGAAGCTATACGTCACGAAGCACAGATACATTGCTTAATTCGCCTAATTACCGCTCCCTTACGAAAGTCCAAACAAATTTGACTAAGGCCATCTTGGCTTGAAGTTGCTAAGCGAAACGCTTTAAACTCCACAGTGTTGGGCTAGGATTGATTCGGGTCTTTTAGCGCGACACACAGAGTAACCAATGCTGTGAACAGCTATATGTACCGTCGGAAGGTGGTGTAAAGGTATCAGACGTGTTGATAAAAACAAGACTAAACTGCGGCAAAACCATCAGATAGTTTGATAATCTGAACAAAGAGCTCATAGGTTATCGTTAATTCCAACAAGCATTCATCGTGGAGCGACGTAAATGAGGATTTCACAATATGATTAATAAAAGGTTAAATTTTATGAGGCGGTATCTATCAGTCTCGCATGTACTTCAGTATACGTGGTAATTCAGCCAGTCGATTCGGCTCTCTCTCGTTGGATTTGAATTAAGCTGCCAAATCAGCCTTATTTGCCTAAAACCACCAAAAACTTCAATACCTAGAGCAACATAAAGTTTCATTCTTATTTACGAGTGGAAAACTAATACAGTGAATATTTTACATTACGATTTTCGTATGACATCCGCTAATTGGACTCAGTTGCGGACAAAAAAAGCGGTATACTAAAAATTAGCACGACTATGTTTTTCAATATAAGGAGAACAGTAGTATATTAAATATGGATTGTTATATGGAGAAAAAGGCAAGAAGCTACTAAATTTGAAAATGGAATAGCATCTGTCAGATTAATGACTTGAAAGCGCCAGGAAAATAACTGACCAAAAGTGTCCTCGATGGCTAATGACCTTTTCGGTTCTGTTGCGTCTTGTTTACCGCAATCTTGGTCACTGCTTTCGTCGAAGCTTTACTAAGGTCACCTGCACATAATTGAATTGAATTTTTAAGCAACATGTCAATTCAGATATTGCATATGATCTATTCATGTGCCCCTTTAAGACCAAAATCATAGTAAGATTGTTGTGATAGGCACAAATATGCACAACCATAAATAACTGAAATAATCACGATAAACAAGTATTACCACGCACTCCCCCCTTAGCGTAATGTAGTGCCGGATGACCCACAACAAACTTCACGAGCTAGATCATAACTGGCTCTCTGAATCAAAAGCTATTGTCAAATGCTTTCTATCAAAGTTTAGTTGAAAGGCTTGGCTATCTTTTGAGATGCTACATTGTCATTTTAAGCAATAATTACCATCTGACAAACCAAATTCAAAGATAACTTTGTATCCCGGATATCTAATTTTAAGTGAAATAATCACCATCATTTTCCAGTCAACATTTTGCGAAAATTCAATGTAGTGATGGATTTGAAGTCGTCCAGGGAAATTTGTTGTTTGCAAAATTATTGAACTCTGCTCTTCATTCAAATTCCGAGCTCCAAAGCAAATTTAGAATTCAGCTTCTTTCACATGTTCCACAACATCGACTGGAAAACGAGTGAAAAGTTCGAGAAATGAATGAATTATGATACACTTGAAACTTTTTTTTCGGACAGTTGGCATTCCCTAAAGTGACCGAGCAACATCCCAAAAGATAGCTGATCCTTTCAGCTACATGCTGATACATTGTTTATGTTCATAATAGTTACTTTCATGAAGGTATGTGCGATCTAGCTCGTAAAGTTCTTTTTGGTCACCCAGTAATTGAGAAGTAACTGCCTGTTATGATTAAGACAATAACAGATGACTAAAGCCTCCCTTCTTATCAGGAATGGCAAAGTACAATGTACTAAAATATTTCTTCTACGTGTCAGATTTTGATCATTATCTATATAACTGTGATAATCACAAATTAACTCTTTATTTGTAGATCACTGCTTTGAAAATCAAGTTCAACCCCTTTGCAAAAGCATTTTTGGATGCCAAGGAGAGGTAAGCTTTATGCAAATTCTACCACACAACAAAGAAGAACTGATATATTGTATTCAACAGCATTACCATTAACAAGAAGCTTTTGCAGGTCCAACATTTCAAAATTTACACCATCAAACTTAGAGAGCAGTATCTACTGTCGTCTTTAGAGCAATTGTAGCTTGTTGGCTTGAGAGACAACGTAAGTAGGGAGTGCTATAAGATTTTAAGAAAAGTTTTCAACAGACATTACACTGAGAGTTCAAAACAACAGACTTATCTGGACAATACGCTGTAATAAAGAGATATTTACTATCTTTCATTTATAATAAAAATAACATATGAGTTCTGTCACTACAAAGTAGCCACCAATCATCGGTTGTAGGATACTGCTGCGTTGGCCTTCACAAAATATCATAAAAAATTTCTTCATTTCTTCTGCTCGTTGTTTTGTGGGATTTTATTCATGGCGGCAAAACGCATTAAGTGAAGCTTGCCACAAAGACAACAAACATGGAGAGGGGGAAAGACATAATTGTAAGCTCAAGTGAACATATAAGAGCAATCCTTTAAGGCCAACACAGTAGTCTCCTACCACCCATGCACCAATTTTCAAATTCGTTGGCCTAGTTAGCATGAAACACTGAACCTGAAAACCTCTTTACAAGCAACGCTGCAAAATCACTATTTGCGTACTGTTCCTAAATAGCACCCGCGTGCTGATCTGCAAATTTGTGGGGTCAGTAACAATGAAACCAGTGAACCTCAAAATAGCTCGTTACAACAGGAATCACAAAATTGGTATTTGTGTTTGGGTTCGGGTTCTGGTCCTACATAGCAGCGACCGACATGCTGATTGTCAAATTTGCGAGCGACTTGTAACATGAAACGGTAAACTTTCATAAAGCTCATTAAAGGCAAAACATTGAATATCGCTACCAGTTTCAAGATTGTGTCAAGATTCGATTCAACTTTAGATTCCAGATAAGAAATTTTTGGGTATTTGGGAAACAGGTGACATGAAAAGCGAAGTACTTGAAAGACGGGTGATTAGTTAGATACGAAACGAATAAACAAGCATGTAATCAAATTATCAAAGAGCATATATTAAAAATAAATGGGAGAAAAATGATTTGCCATGATAAGATCTTAGTTCCAAACAAAAATAGAAATTAAAGCTAGCAGTTTGAGGAGCGTTAATGACTTTTTGAATCTTCTGCCATGAAACAATTTCTTTGTACCTAGCTCGTGATGGCGCTACGATGCTCAATTATTTTCGATAACGAAAGTTCTTTATCTGCCACGCGTAGATCCAGACAACTTTTGCTTTATGTGATGAAGAGTATCTGGTTGTTAAAGCCATTTTTCTAAATAAAGATTTCATATCCTGCATGCTATTCCCGCGGGATGAATATGCCTTCCCGTGGGATATATATTAACCTGTATTTCCCGGCATCGGAGTAATATTGTGTTCGCAATTCATATTGACCAAATCAATAATAGCTTCTGGTATTCTTTGGATTTGAAAAAAAACTTTTAATTTCTTTTCAGGGCTGAGCAACGAGATATTATAGAAAGAAGTTCCATGATAAATTATGGTCCATCATGTAAGTACAATCTTTAAATTAATCATATTTGTAATTTTGCAAAAGCCAATGCTACATATCAAACAAGTCTTTAATGCAAATTTAAAGCCGTGTATTCGTATCATAAAGTCGTTAACCAAAGATTCTTCTTCTAACGCAGGCAGTTGCTGTCAGCCACCTGGGTTATACGGTGGGCCACCCCATCTACCACCCCAACATGGCCTAGGCGTGCCACCACTGCTCTTAAGACCAGATCTGAGAATGCTAGATCCACACCAATCTCCATGCCACAGATTTGGACTGAAAATGCATCGTCATGCACCATATAGAATTAGTCATCCAGTTGACGAGGCAGAGTCAAGACCTCAAATTTGTAAGTAACATTAATTGATTTCTTTGTTGATGTGAAAAGTTCCAAGCTTTTACAAACAAAGAATTTCTAAATGAAAAGAAATTTCTGTGTCAAATTGTAAATTCTGTTCCAAGGATTTCAGATAACCAATCAGATCGCTACTTCCTTAATATGGTCAACCCAAGTGCCTATTCTTAGCATTTGATTGGCTGATTACTTCAAAACTCGACTTTTCGAAGCGAAATGACGTTCGAAGTGACGTTCGAAGTGACGTTCGAGTTCTCTTTTCGAAAGTGTTGTGAAGCAATGGTGTAATCCTCTGAAATTGCAGCCAGAACAGTCAGGTGGAGTGGGTTCGATACTCGGTAGGACGCCACCACTTGAGCGTCATAACAACACCTTCACCTTCTCTTTTGACGCTCGAAGGATACAAGCCGTTCGATTTTTCTTCAGATTTTTCCTAAGATTTTAGTCCCTGCATAGAATCTGTTTGGTTGTGAGTCCTTGCATCAGTGAAAACAAAAGCGTTAGATTAAAAAGTTGAACAAATACAAGGAATCACGTTGTCAGTCTATAGGGTTGATTCTTTGACAATGACATATGCGATCAATTGACTGGTTTTCCTTTCTTTGTTTGTGCTAAAACTAATGTAAATAATGCTACTGCAAGTTCTCATTTAATACATATTTTCCTCCTGCAAGTTCTCATTAAATACATATTTTCCTCATGAACAAATGATGCATGAATATCCAGCATACCAACTAACAATCCTTTTCCAACTCTTTTTAGGCTCTTCACCTCCACCACACGGTTGCTCCAGATCAGTGTCACCAGAAAGGCGCAGACACATACCTGGTCGACACCCGATAGACGATGAGCACATGAAAGCATTTGAACCACCAATGCGTCACAGTCATTCACTACCAGATCGAGTCAAAGAAGAAAGCTACCTGCGAGATGGGCCACGGGGTCATCCTTGTGACAGTCACGGTCACCCATCACACTCGGTGCCCTACGTGCATCTGTCACCTAGGACAGGAGCACCTTACTACAACGGCCACAAGATCCTGGCACCCTCATGCCACCGCTCGCCTATTAGGTCCCGAGGAAGAAATCATAGACTCTCGCCTGTGCCTTACATTAGCTCATCAAGATCAGAAAGCAGTCATAGGGACTCTCCTCAAGACTATGACGAATCCCCAAGGCACATGAAGCATCTCACATCAAAACATTGATATTGGGAATGATGGGGTTCCAGGGTGGTAATGCATCTAATTAAAGATAATCGGCCGCTGAAATCAATGCTAAACTAGAATTCATAATGCATCTGTGAAGGTTCATAAGGGCGAGGAGGTGACACTAGCCCAAAAGGCAATCACTGCAACGCACGTTATCCTTCCAAAGAATGATGTGATTAAAGCAACATCTCAAGAGGGAGATAGACAAACTCTATGAATCCAGACTAACATCTAAACCCCTTGTGAAAACAGGATACAGTGAATGGCGAATCATGCTCGATTCAACACTAGCAGTAAAAATATTGTATACATGGAGTACCATACTTCAGCGCTTAAAGGGAATGTAAGCATATTAAAGTGGCTCTAGCCATGCAGTCATATTCTAGCCTATCGGATATCAGTATTTCCTATTGATATAGATCAGTTACCCAAATATGGTCATGGTGTATTGTCTTTGCTCGACTACATTTGTCAAAGGCTTACATATGTGCTTAGATTCCCTTTAATGTCTTCAGTGATAACAACTAACTTTCAGGTGACGGGATATCGAAGTCAAATGAGTACTATCACGCAGTTGATTGGCTCCTGAAAACAATGGAATTTCATTATTGAAAATTCAGTCGCCATTATCTTTGGTGCAAATAGCGCTAATTCGTGCAACAATAGGACCTTATTGTTATTAGTAACCAATCAACTGCATGACAGTGCACCTTAAATTTGTTGAACGAACAATATATTGATAGTGGTTTCTAACATCATGTGATAGCAGTAACGTTACTCTTCATGCAATTCTAAAACCAAGTAAAAAACTGGGTATCCACTTATAAAAACAAGCTAGATAGACAATCGTTCGACACAACATACCCACGCCCCGAAATTCTTTATCGCAGAATTCATTTTAAATAGCTTCATTTGTAATTAATGTTAGCAGTAAAAGCGCTATTTTGCATGCTCTTCCAAAACCTTGGCAAAGAATCGCTACCCACTACAGCCAAATGGACAATCGTCAGACCCAACATATCCTTACCCTCTGCTAAAGTTCTTAATGGCTGAATCCACTTTAAATAGGTTCGATTTTAATCAATACTAGTTAAAGCGTTACTTCGCATGCATTTCCAAAACATGAGCAAAAAATTGGTACCCACTGGTAAAAAGTGGCCAAATAGACAATGGTCAGACACAACATACCCTTGCCCTCTCCTGAAGCTCTTTATGGCTAAACTCGCTTTAAATAGCTTCGATTTTAATCAGTTTCAGAACCTGCACTATCTTAAATGCACTTCCAAAACTGGAGTAAAAAATTTTATCCACTGGTAAAAAGTAGGCACATAGACAATCATTAAGCCTAACCTCACTCTCCCCTGAAATTCCTTATGATCAAATTCCCTTTGAAAAGTTTCGCTTTTGATTACACGCAGTGCTTTGAAATTAAGCCCTTTATTAGTATGCAATGCAATGCGATACACTGTAAATATATCACACATTGAATAACTTATTATCAATTTGAGTTAAGAATATTATTACACTGAAGCACTCATTCATTTCTTATTTAAGTGACAAAAAGCGAAGGGCAGCGTGACAAAAAGCGAAGGGCAGCTACTCTTGACATGCGTCATCATCATTATTATCATTGCTTGTATCAATCAGCCAATCGTTGCATCAATCAAAAATCCCACATCGGGGTTTATAAAAGGGATCAGTCAATTGCTGGTCAGTGAACCTTCAATAACGGGTGTGACAAAAAATTCATTCAAACATTCAAATATAATTATCTAGAAACCGTTAAATATAATTATCTTTATAATCTGAAAATAACTATCTTTAAATCTTTTCTGTTAAAGGGGCTGGATCATGTAACTGTAAACAATCTTTATTATCCCTATAATCTATATTGTTGTCCACACGAGGCCATTGTGTTCTGTACAGATTTTGGTGCATAGGGTGAATCCACATTAGAGTTACTTCTAAAAATCTACCAATATCTCTGCAATCGTCCAACATACGAGTGTTTCGTTTGTCTCTCTACGAAATCTAGGAGTCCATCTTCAAAATAACAACTTCATTTTGAGAGAAGTAGTGGAAAATCTCTGCGATACAGCCAATCGAAAGTACTGCAAAATCGTCGTTTCAAAAGAAGTTTCTTTGCATTACGTGACCTAACCCCTTTAAGGTTCGTCGCATCAAATGTCCAGGACAGATTTCTGTCTCTACAGTGGCACATGAGGATGACCTCAAATCATTTTCATGACAATGAACCACATGTGACCAATATCTGCCTTATGTGTCTGTAAGAAACCTTACGTATATAGGCTAACTTACATGTCATTGAAAAAAGAAAATAGTTCCAGTGGCTTATTATCGGTAGGGTATCACATAGGCTACAAACTTTTTTGACGCGCGTGTTAAAGATTGGTGGACCAGTTAAGTCGTCAATAGCGAAAAGGAAAACATCATCGATTGACCCATCGATTTATTGATAAATCAATCATTCAATCAATCGATCGATCAATCAATGATTTATCCAATCACTCAATCAATCCATGGATTTCTTAATCAATCCATATCTGCTAGAGCAAGCAATTAGTTAGTCATATAAAATCATGCAAAAATCGTCAACCTCCAATTAATCAATTAATCATTGGATCAACGAACCACTAAATCAATGATTGATCAATTGATCAATCATTAAAAATGATAAATGGGAGTCATCTGCAATAAACAAAAGCAATTATGATGAGCATTGACGTCACTTTCATCACTGTTATCAAAATCAATATTAGCGAAATTCTCTTTTTAATTACAAGATCAACCATAATCTAGGCCATCATCCAAATAATCATCATCAACATTATCATTATCATTAATTTTATGATAATGTGATGAATATTATTATTACAGCCTCATTTATCATTAACACTATCTCTAGCGATACACGTAAACATTTCATGATTCGGAGATTATCACAGGTCAAATTGCCGAAAGACAGAGAGACAAAGCGATCAACAAAAATCTGACGATATCAACCATTTTTCTCAACTAATGTGACTGACAAATGAATTATAAATTTCAATTATTTACCCAGGTAAGTAGATAATTCAAAAAGTTCTAGAAGACTGTTCAAGCAAAACTTTGGCCTTAAAAGTTGACTCCCTCTTGGTCTCATCCACTCGAGATCAAAGCAACTTGGAGGTTTTCGTTTTAATAATCCAGCGACAAAATCTGAAAATGGTAGACTTGCTACACTCGGAATTAGTGTTCGATGCATCTCCATATTCTGAAAATAGGGTTGGTAAGTTTGGTTTGGAGGCCTTCTGAAGCTTCTGTGCAAAAGTAAAGAGGCTTGGCAGATTTCGGGGAGGTTTTAATGAATACCGTTCTTAAGATTTGGTGACTGATTGGACAATATGTTTCCATCCAAGTCCAAGGGTGTGTTTGATTGGCTACCAGCTTCTGAAAATGGTAGACTTTGCAGATATGGAAATATGCCTCTAAAACAAACATAAATATCTTAAAGAGGGTAGGTTGCTGATTCACAATGGCAAAAACGAGGATCCCTCCAAAGTCTGCCAAACCCATTGCAAATTGGAGCAGAAGCCTCACAAGGACTTCCAAACCTACCACGCCTACTTTTAAGAATTTGGGAGTCAATCAAACAAAAATCCAAGTCAATCGTCAACCGTTCAGAACTGGTACGAATCAAACACTCCAATCAAATCGAATCAAACACTCCCACATCAGCAGTAATGCTGCCCGTCCATGGCCTGCTTCAACAACAAATTTGGCAGATCCACAATCGCCAATGAAACACAGTCTTTCTGGCTACCAACATTCCAGCTACGTTTCACACGATGGTGCGTGGTCGACAACCACTGATAGAAATTTATAATAGGTTAAGTACGCTGCCCTTCGTTTTGAAGTTTGAATATGTTTTATTTGTTAATATGAGTGTTGCAGAACAATGTAATGCCACTGTATAAATTAAAATTTTTCGAGTAATGTACAGATTCTAGCACTGGAGTTGTATCTTATTCTAAAACGTTTCATGAGGAATGATGAATAACATTTGAAATGCTTCGTTATCATTGGATGAAGTCTGCTTCTGAGTACATAAATATATAGTCGTGGAAGGAAAATGTGCAAAAGGACAACCGTAACGGGAGGACGATGAACGTATGATAGAGGGCCAAATTGTCAACGCCACTGGGAGTGCATGAATTTGGCGCAATTGAAATATTGTGTGTCGCACAAAAATCTCAAACAGCTCTAAAGACTGACGTACTTTCGAGCCAGTCACTCTCAATGATCTCACAAATTCAATTTTTGAACTCTACACACATACCATGGAGCACAGTTTCTCCTTGAATTACTTTTATCGTTCCTCCATCTTCAATGAATTCAAACACTTGGGCCATTCTTAGATAAAACTCTGAACGAAACAGTTGAAATCCTCAGAGACGGCGGAAAAATCATGAAAATTCATTTTCCGAAGCAACTTTCAAAAAGAAGCGAAGACTTTCAAAGAACTTTCAAACTTACTTGGAGGGCTTAACGAAGGAAAGAAGCTGCTCTTTTCAAGTCAGCTTAGTGTCTTAGTGTCTTTAGTGTTTTAGGGAAGACTCACAAATCGATTTTGGTACGCCAAACGTCAATCTAACGTTTGGAATTCAACCCCCTCCCCTCTCTTCTAAACGTCAGGTTAACTTTTCGCCAAATTTTCGATAAATATCAGTTTTTTACGGTTTTGAGTTGTATCGGTTTCTTCTTCAGAATAAGGACATAGTTGAGGCCTATATGAATGCTAGGTTCACATCGTGATTCATGACTCAGATTTTTCAGCTTTCAAGCGGAAATTGCGGTTGCTTTATGATTAGAATGTGGGAAAAGGAAGAGAAGGTAATAGTTTTTAGCTTATGCCTGTTCGATTTCTATGAAATTTGCGATCTTTTTCTAAACGTCAAATTGATGTTTGGCGTACCAAAATCGATTTGTGAGTCTTCCCTTAGAAAACATCGGATGCACATTTTTAGGTCACACGGTCACCTGGTGATATAAAAATTCTTACATCAAAGAGACCTCAAAAGCAACTCCTGTCAGAAGTTAAGCATAGTATTGTTTGGCTATGACGTGCATATCGCAACCCTAAGGCATAAATTCCAGCATGCTAGCAAATCAAATGAGGGCAAAGATATCTACGTCACGCTGACGAATTCATCATTGTTTTGAAGAACTGTTTTACAGCATCAACTAAGCGCATCATCCTACCACAAGCTATCCCTATGGCACTTTCCATGACACTCCTTGAAAATAATGATTAAAAATATCATTAATTCTGATTATATATTTGAAGTATTTTGTTTACACCTGCTGGATAGATAAACATTATCTGAATTTGCTAAACAATTATTGTTGCAAGTAGGATGATATCTTGATCAAATTACTGATTGAGCACGCAAAGACGTAAGCTGGGCGTGTGCCCTAGACACTTCCGAGAAGTTCACGAATAACAACAGAGATGTTCCATTATCAAACTATGACATGAGGGTGAAAGAGACCTCTATACTCCCAAGTTAAACCTTGAACTTACCAAGAAAAGATTTCAATACTCTGGTATTAAGGCTTGGAATGATATACCAGTTAATATCAGAGAACTGTCATCGTTACTTAGCGTTAAAAAAATTCTAACAGAATTATTGAATTTACGGGCATTTTTTTTTGTTGATATTCACGAACCGTGTTGATTCCAAGGTTGGAATGCGGGAAATTGCTAAATTTTAGTTACTGAGGAGTTAGATCGGTCATATAATGCATAAATTTAAGGTATGTTCCTACAACTGTTGGTGTTGCTGTTGTTGTTGACGGTTTTATCTTTGGTTCTTTCAAACTTTGGTTCTTCGCCCCCCCCCCCCTAGGCAGTTATGGCTGGTATCGGCCCTGCTTGTTTGCCATCAAGAAAAGTTAATATATTGATTAAAACATAATGTAACATCATCATTAACAACCAAAGCCTTCCATAACTTATGTTAACTTAATTTGAAATCTTATTAGAGACTTATCTCAAGCCGAAAAGCGAATAAAGTGTATTAGCAAACAGTTGATTTTTCGCATAAAGATTTTAAGTATGGCTTGAAGCAATTATGTCATGAGGGATCTTTTACCATAGCTTGAAAAATCATCTAGCAATGGCTTATCTCTTCATGAAAGAATTTTGATAGAAAGATAACAAATCGGCTAACAGATTCAAATGATTTTCAATCATGAATTTCAACAATGAGGCAAATAACATTACCGCTATTCATTGGATAAATAACTACTTTCTGGCCCTGTAGCCATTGCGACATGAGTTGCAAATATTTTTAAGAGCATTTTATGGGCAAAGAAAAAGAATCCTTGGTATTTTCATAGGCAGTTCATTCGTGCTCTGAAAAAGAGGCCACTCACACCAACTTTAGTGTTCTCCAATCGGAAAGCAGCATAACAGAAATATGGTGATTCATTAGACTTAACCCAAAGTTCATTTCGTTTGTAACTTTCAGATAGATTTATTACCGATGACGAAATAGACCTGGGGCGATTAATTGGATATATATCTTTACTGTAACCCTTGTGGCTCGAGTTACAAATGGTTTAAAGAGCATGTTTTGGGTGAGGTAAAAGAATCTTGGTCACTTTTTAGGTGATTCAGGCGTGCTCCGAAAAGAGATTAGTCACACAAAGTTCAGTATTCACCAATCAGATAACAGTAATGTCTTAAAAAATCATCTGATTGGTTCGCTGAAACAAACATCCAAAAATTCAACAGACAGACGATGACTCTCGAGACTCCCAACATCTACAAAATAAAAATCGCGAAAAAATATGAAAGAAACCATCAATTCTGGCAAACAAAATTTAATATTTCTCCAGTATTTCGCCAAATACAGTTTGATAAGCATCCAACATTTTCTAACCAAATCGATGGATTTCAAAAATTAATCAAACCATTTGTCTTCACTTGGTCACAGCTTCATGATGGATGCTCACAAAGGTGTTTAGCAAAACAACCACAAAAATATCAGAATGGTCTCCAAAGCCTAGATGATTTCGGAGGAAGAAAATATTCCATAAAAATTTCCCCTACTGTAAGAAATGCAGACTCATATACATTCACTTATCTTTGTGATGAATAAAATTGGCGCTACTGAGTCCGACATTCTACTTAATCAAATAACAGATTACAGGTAAGAAGTATCGGTCTCATAAAGAACTCTCACAAATTACTGAATCATTCTAGCAATCACAGAATCGCCAACGAGACAAGTATATCAACGGGACTTGCGGTGATTTGATACTAAGTATGGCGTCAGCAAACAAACACACTCATCTAAAGTCGGCCTAACGTACAGACCGTACTATCATTCTCTTGATTATTGGGGTATTATCCAATAAGATAAGCGGTAATGCTTAAAGAGTTAACTTGGAATGACTTTATAAATCCGCTCAATGTCGGTGTCAGATAAGGTTCTTAGTATACAGAGTCCTATTCTGCCGACGCGATGACTACCTGGAAACGGAACATAGTGGAGTGCGTCAAATGCAAACAAATCAAACCTGAAGGAAGTTTGCTCAAAGACTGAGAATGGATCTAATCTGTTCCATTTTTGGTCAAGGAAATAGTCATCGTTGTTCATTAAACTACCAAAACACCTGCAAACTTGCAAAATATGATGCAACTACCTGCAAACAGAGCATATTAGGGTGCGTCAAATGTAAACAAATCAAACATGCAGAGTGTTTGCCCAAAGAATGAGAGTGGTTCTAATCTGTTTCATTGTGAGAAAAGAAAAAGCCATGTTTGTTCATTCAACTACCAACCAAGAAGCGTGCAAAATATGATGCAACTAACTGGAAACAGCATATGGTATGGTGCATCAAATGTAAACAAATCAAACATGCGGAATGTTTGCCCAAAGAATGAGAATAGATCGAATCTGTTTCATTGTAGGAAAAAGGAAAAAGCCACGTTTGTTCATTCAACAACCAAACCACCAACAAACTTGCAAAATATGATGCAACTAACTGGGAACAGCACGTAGTAGGATGATTCAAATCCAAATGAATCTCACCTGAACGATGTTTGCTCGGGGACTGGGGGTGGATCTTATCTGTTCTATTTTCGGGTCCAGGAAGCAGTGGTGTTTATTCAATCAACTACCGAACCACCTACACTTTCAAAATATCATTAAACGCTTTGTAATAAGCAAGATACTGCTTCAAAAATAGTTTCCGTGAAAAGACAACCAGAAGATGCTTGCAAATCATGAACGATGAGCGCAAGGTATTTGCCTCAAAAATTAATTTAGCAGTACAAACATAGTCTAAAATTTACACTTTCTCGTGAAGCTTTGTCAGTAATTCAAATTTCAATGCATATATGCTCTATGTTGCTTCTTTGTTTGTTTGTTTTCAATTTTTTGAGTGGGCTTGTCAGCACTTCTAGCTACTTAAAGCTAATTTAGGCCCACTACGCAAGCCGCGGTGAGGCATGGGACTCCTAGTTTAACGTCCCTTCCGAAGGACGGCGAGATGCGTTGCGAGATCAGGCCTCCGAGGTCACCAATCCGGTTTTGAACTCACTCAACCGAGCTTACGACATCACTGGTGAAAATATTATTATGAACTCCATTCAAATCAAAGATTTATTCGACACAAAACATCATGTCCATGCCTGGTCACATGTTCATTGCATTTACCTGACCTCTACCATGACATTCATTTGAATTGACTGATGTTCAAAGATGTGTCACTCATCTATATTGAACTAACAAGTTGATGATATTTTTTCAAATAAGGCATCATTCCGCGCGATGTGTGTAGTGTTGAAGTATCATACGCATAATTAGAATTAGTATGCCGTAGGAGGACGTGTAAAAGTAGTCGTATTAGAGTCTGGCAACATGTAGGCCGTCAAACAGTAGCGTGCCAATAGAAGAACCCCAAACACAACAATATGGAAACTAGAACGTTTAAAGGTTAGCTCATGCGATGTTTAAATACGATGTTCGATGTTCGATGTTCGATGTTCAATGAGCTTAAAGGTTGGCTCATGCGATGTTCAAATATGATGTTCAATGTTCAATGAATGTCCGATCAAACGTTATAGCAAAATTTTTGAAGAAACAAAATCACCAAGGCATGATTTTGCTGATTATGTATGAGATTCTTTGCTCTTGATTTCCCCTTATAATCAATGTTCGGTGCAGTTCACGCAATTTTTGCCCGCGTTTCCTGCTTTCAACGCCACCTGGACGCAGAAATGAGAGCTACCTAGTTTATAAACATAGTTCTGTCTATAAAAACCGCTATAAGACGACTGCTTTGACCTTATTTAGATAATTATTATTCCCTACTCGGCGCAAAATGATTTTCCTCTTCAAATTTTTATCGATTTCCTGCTCATTGAAATGAATGAATCTAAACTCGTTGATCTGACCACGACATACGACCTCAGTTTTCGATTTTTATTGGATATGAACTAAACCGATTATTACATCTACACAGTGCGCACTCTTTATGTTAATTAGCAATCATAACATTATGATCAAGCACATTAACTAATCCTAAACCACAAACCTTTCTCACACAAAACTAACCAAGAACTAATAGTCTACAAAGAAGGAAAGAAGTTCGGCAAACTTGTGCTATATTCACTTAATGAATTCAAGGAAAATAATAAAATAGGAAAGAGATTTATATAAAAATACTTTCTGAACTTTTGCACGCGCAGGCGTATTAGGCTGGAATCAACTAAATGTCAATTAGAGATTCATCCTAACTTTCCGTCAAGCTTAAAACTGTTGCTCATCTGATCAATGCATAACAATTCAAACTTCTAAACTTTTATAAATCAAACACAATATAAAGCCATACTGATCTGCGATCGCAAGGGGTGAAATGATCGAGGCTCCACTCTCAACAAAATAAAACACATCCAGGTAAGATGCAACATAGAGGTGTATCAAGTGACCTTTACAGGGAATCGACATAGTTAAAAGCTGGCCCGGGCCAGGTCAAAAATATAATCCATTGTACTCAACAGCTAAGACGTATCCGGTTTCATTGTGTAACTAAAGAAACAATGGATTTGAGGGCGTTACTCTGGCCTATTTATAGCGGCTACTAGATATAGCTGTGTCTATTCCTTTTAACGTTGGAAAGGAATTTACGACTTTTACGCATCGTGAAAAAGCTTCAGCTCACCAATTTTCATTAAAAGACAAAGTAGGGGTTGGTATGATTAATCCTACAAAACAAACTGCAGATGTGAATTCTTTCGTTTCTTCAAAATTTATAGAGTCGTATAATCTGTAAACTAGCTGCTAACATAGTTAAGTGAATGCAGCTCAAGAGGTTTGCTATAGCTTAGTTAAACGTTCTGCGAAATTAAGCCAAATCTGGCCACTTTGCCGCCATTTCTTGTATGAGAACATGATAAAGAAGCTAGCAACGATTGAGAGGCAAGAAAACAATAGGACAGCCTCATTTCCATTGAAAGTTAGAGACAGATTATGTGTGCAATATGCCGCAACTTCGCACAAATCGATTATTTGAATACATAATTTCACAAGGAAAGGGAGCAAAATACGGGGTATTTTTAAAGATTTCTTACCATTGGGGACAATAACCAAACGGGCCCCAAAATATTTACTGTATGAGTTTACACAAAAAATTCCATTATTCTCATACAATCCAATTCAATTAACGCTTGGGTCTTTGGGCACAAAACAAATTACGATCATAGTTCTCAACAGAAATATCTTTTTCGAGTAGTGATAAGTGATCTTCCAAGATTTCATTTGAGCCAGCAACATCGATAACATTGTTTTGCTCACAAGGGAATGAAAAAGAACCCCATGTTACTTAGGCCACTGGGGTAAAAATACTAATTTTCCCCTCACTGGGCGGGCAAGCAAAAGGGCCTACTGGGACAAATGCCCAACTAGCCAGTAGGTTAAAAAACATACCCTGAAACTACTTAGGGAAAATATGATGCACCATTCATAGCAGTATTATCTTGTACCTTTTCATCGATCATGCCAGCCATGGACTTGTCTTTCAGTGACTATAAGGGGCTAAGCTTACACAGTTAGCGCACTTGGAATCCATTCTCCTCACGATACACTTCAAGATATGTGCAGAAAAATCTCTGAAATACTATTTAACACCCTATGCAGCACTGATCAGTTCAGAAAAGGGCAGTGGCTTGCTTATGTATAACTCATAAAGGGAACGATGTTTAGTGCAGACATAAATTTTAAGATGGAATGTTTGGTTTGTTGATTAACGCTCGAATCTAACAAGCCTAAAAACGTTCTACCATAAACTGACAAGATCTCTCTGTTAAAAAATTTTTCGCATGCACGTATGCCATCTTGCATTTTTAGGTGCTATTTAGAATATTCCTTGCTACGCTACTAGTATAATCTTTTAAACATGCATGCATTTGCAGTTTTAGTAGACTTTATCAACTTCTCAGGAATTGCACAAGTTGAAATGAATATTAACTTGATGTAATGAAAGTCAAGGAGTTTCAACTTTATATCTCTCTTCAAAATTTCGCCTTAGGCTACTAATCTTGAGGACACCTATTCTGAAACTTGCAAGGCTTGTGAAGTTTCGAAGACGTTAAGTGCAGCTTTTCATGACATTCAAGAACACTACTGCTTTGTCAGGAACTTCATGAAAATGAGATTACAAGGCTCTGTGATCAATATACACCAATTCAACGTTCCCCAATAATCATTACAACCTAATTCAGTTAATTCATTTGCCAGTTTCAACAAATTGACGATATCAAAGGCTACGATAAATGGTTAAGCTTCGACCACAAATTAATCTGATTATTAAAGGAACATAAAGTGAATCTGGAAAATGGTCCAGATAAACGTCTAGAATTTGGTCCATATAAACGTCCAAGAAACAGTTTTAAAATGTGTCTTCAGTATAGCCACAGTGTGTCCCACGGAAATGTCCGACGGTAAGGGTTAGGGTTAGTTTCAGAACAGGTCTGTTGGGCAATCTAGGGAAAGTTAGGGTTAGCTTGGGTTGGGTTAGTAATGGGTAAGTTAGGGTAAGGTAGGGTTAGTTAGGGTAAGTTAAGGTATGTTAGGGTTAGGGGTTTGTTCAGTGCAATATTCGCAAAAGGAATATGGCACTTAGCGCCGCTGATGCAAACTTTTACCGGAGAATTCACTCAAACACTGTATTATTTGACGGATGAAAGTAGTTACAGATAGTACAAAGAAAATTTAGAAATTTTTAAGAAGCCTGTAAGCAAATTTGATTCTACTGCAACCAATTAAAACATAGCAATATTTGTTGTAACAGTGCTCAATAAAACGAAGTAGCGTGGTAGCAGCTCTACCAGGAAGGTAGCTGATATGCTCAAATTTCCCAGGAAGAAAGTAGGGGAGCAAAAGAAACAGAACGGAAGGGAAAGAGAAGATAGAAAAGAAGGAAGGGATGGAAAGGAAGGGAAAAGATCAGGGAGAGAAAGGAAATACGATTTATTTGGGCAGGATGTTGAGAAAGAAGGAGAGAGCACGCAAGAAGAAACGAAGGTGATTGGCTTGCTACCAGGAAGGAAAGAAATTGTTTGAGCCCTGGTGGTAAACACACTCTTCTCTTTGAAACACAGAAATATCTGGCGTAAACAAAATAAGTCCCAAGCATGCTTACGAACGAGCGAGGTCCATACAACGGATGCATAGGGTAGCTGCCAAAGAGCGGTTATTAATAACTTTGACTCAGCGAAAGATAGATAGCTGGCAAACAGAAACGCTTTCGTTGAATTTAGCAAAGAGTTATAAGATCTCAGAGAAACAACAAAGCTTGCTTACAAAGCTCCACTCCATTGTAATGCATATATCAAGTAAACATATCACACACACCTTAAGATTGAAAGAAATTAATATCTTCTCGCTGATCAAACATGAAGAAGTAAAAACATCTTTCTAACATTTAGGGAATTATTCTCCTCAGATCTTTTCATCAAACAAACACTTGAGCGTGACCTCCTAACAAATATCCTCAACATAAAAGCGGTACTTCACACGGAATACAGCGATGCAGAAGTTGAATAATCCCAGATTTATCTCAGGACATGATAAACTGTACAATAAAAGACAAGTTACATTTAATTGGAATATGTAAAACAAACAATCAGTAGCTGATGAAAGAAACATTCAATTTTCACAAACTTATGAAAACTTTTCTTATCCAAAGTATTGATAAATCTGGATATAAATAAGGCACAATAAGACACCTGTCTTTCTAGTTATTTCCGCAATATCACAAAATGGCCGCCTTTCTGATAAGCAAGGATAGTATCCCTGTCATGCTCATAATAATGATAAATATCTCAATCCATTTTGAGTTACTTGCACAATCAAAAGCGACACTGATCGTTGTGTAAACTTTTTATAGATCGGACTGATGATACAATGATATAAAAAGTGATCAGTGGTGTCGACAATGTTTGTCGGCAAGAATTCTTTGATTTCAATTTTTGTGAAGAAGAGCTATTGACAAGCGGCAAAATAATAATTGAGATTAAGCAATTTGCCGTGTGATTCACTACATCTTAATGTCACCTGATGAAGAGTAATGCTCGAAACGTTGTAGTATATTACTTCTTAAGTACAAAGTCGTATTTATTAAAAGAATCAAATGTTTGCAGTATCTTAATGTCATGTCTACATGAAGTTTTGTTTTCAGCACACCCTCATGGTCATTACTACAAATCCCCCCCCCCTGTTTTCTTTCCACTTGAATTTTTCTTTTTGATGAGGTAACATTTAGTTGAATTGTAAGTGGCATTCATGGTGAGGACCCGGTCAACTCGTGTCTTTCCTCGCCATGAATGTCACAGTTTAATGTAATTGTAGTTGTGTAGTTTTAGATCAATTATTATTGTTTTTAATTGACAAATACAGGGTGTCTCAAAAAAATTGTTCGACGTTTGATTAAATATTGAAAAATAAGGACAACATGAACAGGCTTATGGAAAGATAACCCTGTTCCTGAGATTATGAAATAATTTTAGAGACTAAAATCGTGCAAATCGGTTGAAAATTCACTGAGTTACGAGCTCTCGAAGATCAAAAATATGCGATAGCTGAAACCAGAGACCCCCCAGATTACTTGTATTGTATAAAGCTCGAAGACGGAGGTAAGAGAAGCTTATTCAATGTCATACCTCTCGTTGATATCAGAGCAAACCAAATACGACTTCTAAAGTAAATTATTTCTTGCGATCATTCTCAAAATTCCTTAACATTGCAAAGGCCTAAAAACAGTGGTTCAAAACAAAATCGGCGAGAGACTGAATCTGTTTCCTCAAAGCATCCATATGCTTGACAGTTAGGTTATCGAATACTTGTTTGAATCCCACTTGGTTCGCCCTGACACAATAAAGAAATATCAGAAACGACGGCCTATGGGACTTTTACCAAAAATGCCATTTCGAGGCCTCTGGTTTCAGCTTTCGCACAAACTTGAACTTCAAAAACTTGTAACCCCATGAATTGTTATCGGATTTGCAAGATTCTTGTGTCAAAAATTAATTTAAAATCTCAGGAAAAGGGTTACTTGACCAAAGGTCCATTCAGTGTGTCGTTATTTCTTAGTATTTAATCAAACGTCGAACAATTTTTTTGAAACACCCTGTAAATAAATAAATAAATAAATTACTACAAATATCTAGGGAGAGCCACATTTCAAACGCTTTTAAAAATCACATGAAGCTCATGCAACTAATTCTGCTCACTGCAATGTCTAAATGAAGATTTTTGTTCTCAGGAGGAAGGCTATATAAAAAAGGCTTAGTTTAACAATTCCTGGCTTGTTATGGCAAAAATTCCTTCCGAATTTTGTTACTAAAACACACCCTTGCAGTGACAGTTCGATTTATCAAAGCTTTAATATAATTCTGCTATAGATTAACAACAGATCTAACATTCAAAACAATTCTTATCGTTATGAAAAAGATATGCAAAGAGGGGCTGAAATTAAGACATTAATGGCTAAAATGATACGCAATCTTTGTCGGCTGAGAGAAAGTTAATCTTATCGTTGTGTAAACTGTATATAGATTGAGACAGAGATATCGCACTTAGGCCTAAAATTAAAAAATAAACGGCTAAAATGATAACATGGATAGTGATAACATTTGTCGGTGAAAAGTACTTTTGTTAAAATGAATTCCTGTGAAAGAACGATTTTGACGGCAGATGTGTCGGCAATCAAGATTTTGAATTGAAGACTTAAATTTCATCATTTTGATTATTGTTTATCTGCCGAAAAGACGTTTTCTAAAAATGGTTGTTTTGAGTGAGCCAACAGAATTTTGAACCATGGTTAGTTAGAACCGGAGTCCAGGGGAGTCAAGGTTCTACGGCTGTGAGCCGGAGGAAGGTTTCACTTGTCGTTGTAGCATTGAGGACAACGCAATAATTTTGTTGTAACAAAGCTACAAAATTTGGGAATTTTGCTAGCAGGAACTGATTTGCAAACTTAAGTGCCATAAACAACGAAAGAAATATGAAAAGTCTGCTTATTCTGACTTGATAAATCGAGGAAGGTTCACCTAACGACATTAGCATCCGGGTGAAGGCTTGACCTTTGAACTTCAAACCAAAGCTTGGTTTGTTCACATGTACGACTTGAATAATCGACCAGAAGATGCCCTTTTTGCCTGCAATCACTGATCGTCTCATACTAGAATTTTTTATCAAAGGCGATAGATGCCATTGCTGCACTGATGTCAAAATAGACCAAGCTTCTTCGATCGCCTAAAGCTGAAATACATTCTTCTGGTAGTGGACTTCTCAATCTAAAATCAATTGATCAGTTTGTTCGTTGAATAAGCTAGCAAACTTCAGAATTTCATTCTGGAAAATCTAGCGAAACGTCTGCTTTCAAATTTGACACATGTCTCTGAGAACATATGGTGTGGCGAAAAGTTTGATTAAACTATATTAATATAAGCGCAATGGATAATGAAGGTCTTATAAAACCTATAAAACATCTTAAAATGGGCCTCCTCTAAAACAAGGAAGCAAATGATTGTGCTTAAAGGCTCATTTTCATGGAGCTGCATTTTCCGGCTGAACTCAAGGGCAATTATTTGAAGCATGCGCATTAAGAAGAAAAGCAGCATTTTCGTCTTAATGTAAATGCTACACAGAAGCGCTCTCGAGCCCAAGCGGAAAATGCAGCTCCATGGCAATAAGCCTTAATACTGCGATATAATTCTGATTGCCAAGAATATAGTTAATGCTATAGTTTTTACAAAATTTTGATAGACCAATTATTGGTTCTGAAACAAAGTCTTATTTCTGGAGAGAGAGATTTCTGAAAATCGGCGGATTGGAAAGCAGTGCCACTTAGAGTCACCTGGTGTGTCAGTTATGAAATATGCTGTCTAGTATGAAGCCAATAACATGCATGGAAATTAGCTATGAAGTATTTTGACTGAAATGACAATTAAAAAAATTAACGAAAAGGTGTTATGTCTGTGCTAATGAATTCTCAAAGGAAGTTTTCGTTAGCTACCAATAAAAATTTTAGCCTGTTTCTACTATCAACTTTGTAATATCTGTTCGCCTCGCTAGAAGCAAATCAACGAGAATCCAAAACAGACATCTTTATAGTTGCTGTCTAAAGTTATTGTCAACATTTTACGCGACAGCTATCATTATTGCTGTGTTGTTAAATCCTAGAAGCATATCGAGAGTACCGGGGAGGGGGGGGCTTATTTAATTTCGGACCTTCCAGAGGGAGGCTTAATACAGACGGAGCTTATTAGAGAGGGGGGCTTATTCACAAAATCAAGTATAAAGGATATATTTGGTAGCTTTTCAGTTCTTTTATCCCATATTTTGAGGAATCAACATACAATTTTACGGCTCAAATATATAAATTCGACACAACTTTTATCCCAAACCATACCAAAATTAACATGCAAGGTTGTGTAGCTAAATAAATGGAAAACATTTGGTAAATTCTGAAATTTTGTAAAAGTTGGGGGGGGGCTTAAAAGAAAGGGGGGCTTATTTCAAATTTTGACTCCGAGGAGAGGGTCTCATTAGAGAGGGGGCTTAATAGAGAGGGGGCTTAATAAAGCTTTTACGGTATATAAAAATTCAGCATATGTTTAAGTTGTTCGCATAGTCGACAGATGTCATTAGTCATTAATCATTAGTCGACAGATGATGATGAGATTGCTCAGTCTGTGTATACCAATTGGGTTCATACTGTTTTTATGTTTGGCGACAGCCTCAGAAGGATGGAGACGCTAACCATTGACTAACAAAACGGGACAAGATCTCGGAGAAGAAGAAAACGTGGTATGGTCAATTTTGACTACAATCAATGTGAGTGCTTTGGCCAGAGCTTGGTATATCATCTTGGTATATATTGTCTTGAAAAGATAGACTGAATAAGTTATAAAAACTCTTTTGATGACATTGCTTGGCTTAGCAATTTCCTAGATGCAAATCTTGTGTGATAGATTAAACAAGAAGAGATCTTCCGAATGCTTGAGACAATAACGTAAATTCAGTAAAATGGCATGATTTAATTGTTTTTATTATAATCAGCAATAGACCTTTTTACTTGCTAGAAAAGAAGTTTGGATCGAGCGTTCAGATCTGGTAAACTTTGAGAAGGAAAATGAAAGCACGACCCCCGTCCTGAGTCATACACACTGCTAGCTGTGGCAAGAAATTGCTGCGGATTTCAATACTTTTCAGAAAGCTTTTTGTCGGTTACTTTGCGCAAAGTGAATTAGCAATGGTTTACCATACACACAGGCAAGTGTGATTGGTCTTTTTTGCTTTTGTTTCTCACTGTTTCCATTCCTTTTTAGCTGACTTGTCTTTAACTGAATATTGAAAACAGCAAGCTTCGATTTGCAACTCGCAAAATGAAGCCCTTGCATGGTGACACTTTTTAACTGCAACTGTTACACCACAAAGTCAGCTAACAATGAACGATAACAACGAGAAGGCAAATAAAACTTCCCTGTGTATAAACTGACTGAGAAGAGTTATCGCTGACAAACTCCCTGAAATGTGTTTCGAGATCAAAAAGCACTTCTAGCCACAACTACCACCTTTTATACTGAAAACGAGGGTCGAGCTTTCGTTTTCCTTCTCAAAATTTACCAGATTTGGACGTTCGATCCAAGCCTCTTTTCTAGCAAGTAAAAAGGTTCACTGGCTATCCCAGTTTCTCAGTTAGAAGAATGATTTTGACGTGAAAGCAGCCATCGAAAGAATACCAGATTTCTGATTAAATTTTGCACTCCATCGTTTTTCACTATATGGCAGCACAAAAACCCAAAACCAAACACGAAACAACATCCAGCAACAAATGACGAGCATTTAGCGTACTATGAGCATTACAGTTAAAGTGGAAGATGCGTACCACGTATGTTTTCAATATTTGAAATAGAGCCGTATCTTGATTGAATTTCGTTTTCTTTGCATGACAAGATCCTTGAATAATCTTATTCATTGTGGTTTCGGAGGGAAAAACTCCTATCGAAGTCCAACCCAACGGAAGCAATATTCGAATAAAACGGAGACAAATGACAAAGCAATGTTTGAATAATCATCGGATCATGAAGATCTATTTTCAAATCATCTTTGAATTTACATGGAACATTTCTTTCGCTTTGACTGTAACACTGAAAACTGAGATAATTATGATAGAATTTTAGCCCTTCTACAAGAGTCTGGGTTGAACAATATTTTTACACATTTTTTACGAGGGGTTCGATTGACCAACGTTAGTGCTTCTATCACTATTGTACAAATTAAAAAATCCTACAGAATGTGCCAAAATATCGTTCGATTCACATTCTTTTTCGAATGGTTTAAAGGTCCGTTGCTCATTAGAAATTTACTTACCTCTCACAAGAAAAGAGCCAAACAACCTAGGTAGCTGAATGGGAAGAAAATAAAACAAAGGTACTTACCAAACTTCCCATGCCTTCTTTTGGTCACTAGTTCACTGTCCATTCTATCATCTTGCAATCACGCATCGTCGAATATGGTCGTAAATAATGCCGTATCAAATGATAAACGATAATCGCAAATCATACCTTAGGCTCTTTGTCCAGCACTCTTATATTATTCTCTTTCATTGACTCCATAGCTTTCCTGATATCATCAACCTGAACGAAATATGGTGTAAGAACAAACCCAAGAAAAAGTTTTATGTAATTGATTATAGAAAATTTAGTGCTCTACTGGAAGCATAGGGCCCCAACCTTTGCAAAAATTTGAAATTAAATGTGTAAAATTTTGTTGCCTAACTCTTTCAACTGAAAAGATCGAAGGAAACTATAGGTCGTTTGCTGTCATTCTAGAGAAAGCATTTTCGATATCATATTATTTCTAGAATTATGAAAAGATGTACGACAGGAGGTAGCAGAAGCTTTGACAAAGGTTAAAATCATTAGAAATTGTAAACTGATTCTGGAAAGTCAATTAATACAAGAGATACGTAGTTTTTGACGATCTACAAGATAGTAGCAAGGGGAAGTCTGCAGCCTTTATGGTTTACGATTTAGCACTTTGATGGCGTCACAACTTCAAAACTAGCAGAAATTCTCAAAAAAAACTGTAATTCCATAAATAGTGATGATATCGAAAATTCTCTCTCTGAAATTTTGGCAAACTGTCTGAAGTTTCCTTCTATCTTTTCAACTAAAAGAATTAGGCAACAACATTTTACATATTTAATTCTAATACTTTGGAAAGATTCAAGCCGTAAGCTTATGCTGGATCAAATGGTAACATGATCTAAACTCAAACAAAGACCTTTATCTAAACACTCACCGTATACCAAAAACGTCAGGTTTCAGAGAACTATTACGAAACTAAAAAGGTTGGTCCTTTTGCCATGAGTCAACGTTTCATGCGACCTTAGCCATTATGTAACTTTGTACCATGATTTCCTAAATGGCTCACGTTTTGTGCGCCACTTGATGACCTTAGTTTTTGATTTAATGTTGATTTTACTAACCGATCTTAAGACCGTCGATGACAAAGGATATTTCATCATAATTTTCGATATTGAACCATCTCTTATTACTGTTCATATAAAATCACTGAGACATCAGATGCTGCGATTAAAAACTGTTAATAATAATAATAACAATAATCTTTCATATTTATACAGGTTATTAGGTTATACAGGTTGAAATGATTATTAGGTTATTAGGTTTTAGGTTTATAGCTTTTTAGGTCATTAGGTTATTAGGTTATGGAGGTTGTTAAGATTTTCAATCACTTATTCCAAACGTCAAGACCAGATTTGTTGTGGCCAGGTTCTGACAAAATGTTCGGCTAATAATTTTGTTAATTAACACAATTTCATTTCATACAACACACAATTTTAATGAGACTGAGTTGTTTTGACAGCCAAGGTTAATTCTAAAATCATTTGTGAAAGTCAAAAGCAAATTTATGCTTATAATATTACCTCGATACATATATGATGTATGCCACCCACTGGGTTCTTCTTGAAAAATCCGGCAATAGGACTATTTTCACCATATACAGACAACAGCTACAAATATTGGAAATATCATCAAAAATTAATTAGTCACTATGGCTGAAATAGAATTGAGATAATGAGCCAAATTTATACACTGCCAAGTATATTTTTTAAGAATGATACCAATGAAAGATCAGGGGCAATGCTTCTCATCAAAAAGCTGAATGACAATTTTGTTGAATTATTTTATCTGATAATAATAATGATGAATAAACATTATGCTAATATTGACATTGGTATGAAAATAAATTCGTCATGTGCCTGAACTTTTCAGTCACTTGAATTGATAGACAAACTAGGGTTCTAGTTTCAAGCAATACCCTATTCTTTACACAAAATTGATATTATCAGTTACTTCTTGATCAAAATTTGTGGTTTATAAGTTCAAATAGTAGCCTCTACATTATCATGTTATAACATGAAATTTTGGTAATTTTTTGTAATATCTTTTAGATTCAATGTCCAGTGAAATAAGCATGGGCATTGTTGAAACACTCATCAATGGATTTTGTAAGCTTTCCTACCCATTGGATAAAACAAGCTGAAAACCAACAAAATAATGTCAGCCTTGAGTATGCCTTTATGGTGCTGACCTGGACTTTTATGTCTTTTGTCTTTGGTCATAGCTCAGTATCAAGAGAAAAACTTGAGAGGATAAAAGCAACAAGGCCTTCCTTCAATAAGGAAATATTCATGAATTCATTCTAGCAAAAAAAGAAATCTTTACCTCGATTTTGGTGTTGTCTAATTCAACAAACACTGTGTAGACTCCATGTTCTGGCAGAGGCTGGAAAAGAAAGGTAATTGATTTCCTAAAAAATGATCAGCTAAAAGCATCATATGTTACCTTATTAGCACAGTACATTTTCCAATGCTCTGCTAACGATTTGTGTTAATTTGATAAGTGAAATATTAAATTGGCAAGGAAAATCCTCCTAAATCTAAATCTCATATGCCTCCTGCAAGTTCAATCCAAATATCAAATCTTTAAATTACATTCCTTCTTTTTCCATTTTACGGCTATAGCAGAGAGATGTAACAAACATAGCAGTCTCTTTTTCCAGATTATCTTCTTTTGTAAAAAAATTATCTGCTGCAAAACCACGGATCACATTGTTAGTATATCATCAAAATTGCTTCTATAATATTACCAAGTGAAAACAAAATCTAAGGTCAGCAAAAGACATAATAGGAAAGAAACAGAAGTTGTTTTCTACACAATATTCAATTCATTCTGTGCTCCTGGGCAACAGGAAAAATACCAAAAATTTTTACAATGTCTATAATTCTCAATATGAAACCTTTCATAGAGCTTTTTTAATTAAAAAAAATTAAATGGATTAATAACATTAATTTTGCTTGTATCACTCCTTAAAAAGGATGTGAATCAATCTTAAAATCTGCTTATTGACAGTTAGCATTTGTAAATTCAAATAACTTACAAAAAATTACTACAAAGTAACAACTAATATTTTAAGTTATCAATACACATACAACTATTTCAAGATGTAATTTTCTGGAAAGAAAGTGCAACATAGGACAAGGTAGCACTTACAACTTTATCACTGACTTTGGCTCCAAATGCATCTTTGTACAGCTTGCACGCCTTGTCTAAAGAACATCATTAGCAAAAAGGAGAGCGATTTCATCACTTTGATTGTCATGATTTTTGAACCATTCATTCATTCAGTAATGAGGATTAAGCAAAATACAGAAAAGCAATATTTTTCAAACCTCTACTATCTCCTGGAAGAAAAATTCTTTGCCATTTCATTTTTCAAAATGCATGAGTGCAAATCCTGAAGAATTCCCTTGTGATAACAATCTTGATTAATTTAGCAAAAAATCATCTAATTAAAAATTATGTATGAAACTGCTGCAAGTAAAAAGCCCAGGACTGCCAGAAATATAACAAATTCTTTGAATCAAAGAAAAGAGCACTAGTATTTTAGAGCAATTCATTTGCTAGTATATGAAAGATTTTGTGAGGAGATTTTGAAGCCATTGGCAATGAAAGCATAACAATGCATTGTATTCTCTTGATAATGTTTGGATAGAGCTAAACTGGGTTGTGACTAAACATTATTTGATAAATTTTATGAATCAAAAATCTCATACCCATATCTGGAACAGCAATTGCCACATGATTTAGCCTGCCAAGTTCCCATGGATTGGCCTGCAAAAAGGAAAAGGATTTCCAAAATGAATTATCAATTTGGTGTCTAGTTTAATGTTGCTATTAGTGGTCAAAATACTTTGAACTAAACACTTTGGTTTGTGAAAGGTGAACTAACAAGCTACAAAAACTTTGTGAGAATATTTGAAGTATGTTTATGTTTGAGGTATGTTTTTGAAGGTGTTGTGGCGCAGTGGTGTAATCCTCTGACATTGCAGCCAGAATAGTCAGGCGGAGTGGGTTCGAGTCCCAGTAGGGCCCCACCACTTGAGCGTCATAACAAGGGGTCACGGACTCGATTAGGTCTGCTCTATTTCTGCGATCCCAGCACTTGGCGCTGAAAAACACAACTTCACCTTCACCTTCACAGCTGTTACACACCCTGCATTGGAGAACTTCGATTCTCCCCAAATCGCAAATCAACAGGGAATTTCACTAAAACGCGCAAATATAAGTGATCTTTGGTGGCAAATAAACAAGTTGTAAACTCACCTTTGACAACATTGAAACTTGAAAATCATCATTTAAACCATCCTTGTTGAACCTGTTCAGCTTATTTAGCAATTCAAGTGGTTTTATTTTGTAAAATAAACGTTTTAAACTGAGAACATTTTGTGCGAGTCGCGAAATCACGCAACAAAGCACGATTTTGCCGTGTTTTTCAATCTTGTTTAGGGCGACTGAAATGCAACCTACCATCTTGAATTTGGTACCGATAAATGCAGAAAACCCTGCGCTTTCACGCAGGCCAAACCCCGTCACAGGGAAACAAAGGATAAACTGGCAGTCACTCGATTTGTGCTCTTGGAGTGCGTGGTCTGCCGTAAATATAGAAGTAGAAATTGAACCAGTGGACCGATTTACTTCGGGTTTTCACCATGCGATTCCTCAATTTATTGGTAATCGACATATTTAAAGAGTTAAGTGAATACAAGTATTAGAATGACCCTATTTGAAGTTTTGTGAGCTGTAGTCAGGTAGGCTGTGCGTTTTCTTTTGTCTCATTTGATCTAATCCTTTTGTTCCTCGCCGCGGGATTTCGTCATGCAAACGAACACGGAATCAATCCAGGTTACATCGTAACAGCTGTGCCTTTTCACCTTATGAAGTATGTTTGGTCGCTGTGGATGAATTTATTTTGATTGGCTAGTTTACAAACCTTATGTGCCTGATAAATCCCACCAGTACCCTATTCCTTCCTTGATTTTATACCCATGAGAATCTTGGCGCTGGTGGAAACTAGATAAGTATAGCTACAGATAGGCCATGTAAAAACTTCAATTTTGCATTCAATGTTCGCTAATTACTGGAAAACACCTTGTCGTAACTTCAAGCATATTTTGAACCCACTGCCAGCATTCTTCGAAGACCATGATGGCTCAAATGATAGGATTGAATGAACAGCTTTAGCGTTTTTACCGCCATGAAATTTTTTTTAGGCCCGAAAAATGTTGTCTTATTTTAGGACGTAATTTTCTTAAAGTTTGGGTTACGCACCTTCAATGAAATTAATACAACCTAACTTCAAACGCATTACTTGCCTTCTCCAAAGTGGAAGACGTGTGCAAACTTCTCTTGGCTGCGTTAATCACAACCGCCTTGTTGCAGGAACGGAGAAAGCTTCCAAATCTTGCGGCCATCTTGTTTTTGCACGCCAACACGAGGCAAAGACAACAGTTCTTCCATGCTCAGGGCAAAGGTCAAAGGTGAGAGGACATTTCGGGCTCTTCGCGCCGGGGGTGGTAGCTTCAAACTCAAACTCAAACTCAAACTCAAACTTTTCATTCACAGCAATAAACTTAGTACATTGTGTTAGATAAAAGAACCGCTAATTAAGCTACATATAAAAAAAAGATTTACATACAATGGATATACAGTTCAATAAAATTTGCTGCCGGACATATGGAAAGAACTCACTAGGAGCTATCTAGGCCATATGCCCGATTTGGCGTGCAGAGAGCGTACATTTTTTTTCTTTTTTAAACGAAAAGAAGGTTTAGAAACTGTAACAATGCGAATAAGAATAAGAATAAGAAAATATTAGTAGATTAGTATTGTTAGTAGTGTTCAACATGAAAAATACGGTATTGCGGTGCATGATGATGATATAAATTTATAATAAAGTTCGAAAAATAAATCAGTCAATATATGGAGATGCAATCTCTTACAAAAGTGTTGGGCCCCTATGAAAAAAACTGTAATTTCCAATCATCATAAAATTGGATGAAATGTAAAAACACTTTATTTCTATATTTCATCTGCATGTACTAATAAGAGGTAAGATTTCAGGACGCCAAAGAACTTTTCATCCAATAATGTTTAAGACCGGCTTTGAGAGTGTTTTATCTTTGATTTTATTGAATTTCAATTCTGTTGTGACATGCAAAATGGCAAAAATGCTCCAAAGTGCATTCGTCTAGAGTAATTGATGCAGCAGCCATAACTACTTCGTGCCCTATACGCAGTGAGAGAGAGATATCTTATACTTCAATGTTCTACTGGGACATCATTGCTATCCTCATCTCATTCAACTCTTCACACCTTCACTGCCATCCATCTATCACAAACTTTTCAAATTCACAGTATCAGATAATGCGAGGGGTGTATCACTCTGCAAAAATCTCGTTCATATTTGGCAGGAATCCTTTTGTTTTCAAGGAAAATCGGTAACAAATCCCTGAAAAATCTATTTTTCAAAAAATTTGCTACAACTTTTCGAAAGAGCGAAACATTCCTCGAGATATTGTGCAATCATAAAACTGACAAATTCACATTTTTACCTTACATTTCATAAATGGTGGTCTTTTTCTGGTTTATAACGGCCTTTAACCCATGGCAATCTTTTTGGCATTTGCCCCCCAAAAGCTTCATAAAGTTCCGCACTTTCAAAAAAGTGGCTTCAGAGATAGATCCCATGATGACGTGGCAATCTATCTACCAACACCCTGTCCTGTTCTGGCGTTAAGTAAAAAAGGAATGGGATTTGAACGAGTCACAACTGGCTCAAAAACATTATTGACTCATTGACTAGGTCAAGAAGGCAGATGCAAGAAGTAGAATTGGCCGAAAAGGGGGCAAGATAAAAGGTAATGAAAGGAAACGAAAATGAGGAACAATATAACATTTGTTGCTTCGACTTACCTTACTCAGTAACACCTGTTGTAAATTTTGATGAAATATGAAACAAAATTAGCACTTTGAACGAAGAGAAGAGCATGGAAGGTAGGAATGGTGAAGATAGTCTTCCTAATTTCTCCCTTCCAACTAGTTTGGCGGACCCAAGTGCGAGAACATAAAATTTTAAGTAATTCAAGGCCAATCTGAAGAGACCGTACAAGGAATTACAAGGAAGACATAGTGACTTCCTCACTCCATTTGAAAAACTAGCTCGAGACCTGAAGAATCGGCCTATTGCTCAAGAAGAGCTCAATTTTGATTATGTTAGAATTACAAGGGTAAGGCTATGAAATATCGGAAGCATTTAGCGAAAGATTGCAATCAAATGTCCTTCTTTATCTAGGGATAAGGTAGTAAATTCTTCCAAACATTAGATGCGTCAATCACCAGAACAATTTTCAAGAAGATATCTGCATAATGGTGGTATTAACGGTGTAAAGGCGATAAAGTCCTGGGCAGCGCTTGCGATTTAGGACTCCGTGAAAAAACACAATAAATCTGAAACGTTTCGATAAGTTCCAGCCAACTCTTGGCAAATAGCTTAACCAACATATTGCTACATCGTTGATCAACATGTACCAACATGGATGTTGCCACGACGTTGCCAGCTCATTGGCCAACAGATCAAACGGAAGGTTTTTTAAACTGCCTGCATTTCAAGGTTGCTCAAAAATTACTTAAGCTCATTATATGCTGTTTTGCTATCATGTGAAGAATTTCCACATCTGAACGAATTTCTTGCATAGTTTCAGCAGCAACGTTTTTCAACTATCTGGTAATTGCAAGTATAAGCAGACCTTGGATCAGAGCACATTTTAATATTTTTGAAGAAAAGAGATTATTCATTTGTTATTCACTTTCTATTAGATAGAAAAAAATACTCCGTTCCAGAGTAGCAGAAGCTAAGAGAGCGGTCACTTTTAACCCTGGGTACCAGGGCGGAGGATCATTTTGCTCAATTAGAGAAAATTTCATACCCCATCTTGAACATAGAAACAGTTTTCGTACCCCATCATGCTTCAGCAAAACGGTTTAGTACCCCATCCAGATTTCATTCATTTGGCATAAAACATAGATAGCAAGTTGTCCCAAGCAATTTTCATACCATTCAAGTGATTCATCATTTCCAGGTGTCTGTTAATTTTTCTTTCAATCTTTGATCAACGGCTTCATCCAAAATTTTTTCAGGCTAGATAGTTTTGTACCCCATAAAATGGCTCTTAGTATTTTCGTACCCTCACATAATAGTGGGGAAAAAGTTTCATGCCCCTGCCAAAAATCCTCCGCCCTGGCACCCAGGATTAAAAATGACCGCTCCCTAATTTCAAAGAAGACATCACGAAAGAGCTAAAAACCAGCACGTAAAACCATAGCAATGACAGCAAGGTTTGCGTGGCGGCGATGAACTGCTGCGGTAAACATGCGCCGAGTTTTCTATACATTAACACAAGGCTTTTAGAAGGCTTAAATAATGCGGCCTTAAATTAGAAACCTACTAGGTACGTAAGTAAATACAAAGGAAATCAGCAGAGGACGATCTTGAAGCTACGATCCTGAAACCTGCTTTCAATCACTTGTTTACCCTTTGTTCACACGCATGCTGATCTCTATTCTCTAGAAGTGATTTATTCATGGGTGGCAATACGGATCAACGGGTGCCAGCGAAAATTCACCACCACCGCGACGGTTTCCTTATAGCCGCAACGAACTTAAACAAAGAACTCAACTATCTACTGGAAGAGAGATATCTTTGGCCCAAATTGACTTTTGATCGCTTGCTGTCGAGAAGAGAAAGGAAATTTTTTTGGCACAAGGATGCGAATGAAATTGGCGGGTAAGTCAAACGAATTTCTCAACAGAACCAACCATCATAATAAGGTTCAACTTTGTTTACCTTTAAAGCTTCAAATGAAAATTTGATAAGATTCAAAGCCAAATTTGCTTGATATTGAGAAGAACTTTCTTCTTGGAGTAATTTACCACCCTTAGGCCAAAAATACTTCACTTACTGTTTTTCATCCCTTTACAAGTGTTCACATTTCGCTATGGATTTTGTCTTGGGGTGTATCAAATGTAATGTGAGCAGTTACGGATGAAGTTTTCGTCTAGTAACTTCTTTGCTGTTATGTGAACAACAGAATTGTAACAGCATGCATTCGAATAATGATCCTCGAAAACAAAATGCACCTGAGAATGCAAGAAAGTTGACGGAGGAAATAATTTTCAAACAAAACGTGGTAAAGTGCAGCTTACCAGAGAAATCAAGTTCTTTGATAATAATGTCTGCTTTATTCATCTTTCCTACGTCAGTTTCAAGACAATTTTAAATTTGCTTTCAAATATTCCCCCTGCCACATTTGTTGTGCAATATTTTTACTCTGTGAAACGTTCGTGGCAACATGTAAATCATCTTTAGTTAAGCTTAAAAATTCTGTAAGGTCTTCATTAGAATCACGGGTAAATGTTAATAATTCAAAGTTCGAGCTCTTCATTACAACTGCCACAACTTTCCTCATTTATTCATTTCTTGACTCATTTATTAGACACGAACTTCTGTAATGCATGTCCTAACTTATCTTCCTTTAAATATTCTTTAAAGTAACATCAAATCGTATTACATGTCTTCCGGACTGGATAGATCTGCTTCATACATCTGTTTTGCAAGAAATGATCCAAGAGCCAATTCACCTAAGCATATAAAATTGTTAAAAGATAATTCAGAAATATACTGTGACGTTTTAAAAGTTTCGACTTTCATCTTCTTCAGTAACTGTGAGTTACTGAAGATGATGAAAGTCGAACCGTTCAAAAAGTCAAAGTATATTTCTGAACTATGTTTTACAAGAAAGATGCTAGAGGCTTCATTTCACAAACGAAATAGGTCTTTGAGGGCATTTAGGACTCTTTTTTATCTACCAATTAATGCAAACTTCAACAAGTTGAAGGTTATTGCATATAACAAAAGAGAACAGAGAAGAAAAGCAACAATGATATACCTCTGTGAGTAGGAAATTTTTAGACTAATTGGGTCTGGATAAAATCTATTCACTTAGGTGATTTTAACGGACGAATCCAATTGATTAAACGTAAGACAAAAAATCATAGTTTACACGCTCTTTCTTCAGGTGACGATTTGCCATGATTTTGCAAGATAACGCCCGCAGTAAAACGCTTCTTTAGGCAATACACCACTTCGATTAACAGCCTCGTTTTGGAAATTATTCAAAATTCGTTCAAATGAAATTTTGGAGGCCAAATTCGGATTTAGCACCCAAACTTTAGTCTAACCACAAGTTTTCATGTTGCTAGCAGTCGCGGTGTTAACTTTATGGCGACGTAAAGTTTGGAAATCTGTATGGGATTTGACCGTGAAAATGACTCGGGGTGTAAAGTTTCACCCCGAACGATTTTTCACGGTCAAATCTCTTATAGATTTTTGAACTTTACTTTGTCATAAAATCAACATCACAGTTACCAGTAGTGTAAAGACATGTAACTAGACTAATGTTTGGGTGCTATATCCGAATCTGGGCTCGAAATTTCATAAGAACAATACGAAGCAATTTCGACACATTTCCAAAACGAGGCTGCTTAATCGAAGTGGTGTATTAACTGCAGCCACCGATGTTTATTACTGTCCAAAACTTAGGTGGCAATCCAATTGATGCCTTTAGTAAAAACGAGAACAATAAGCCTTCTATGTACAGCTGTATCGAAAGAGTTTACTAGCTTCATTGAACACATTGCTTATGAATCAATCATTGTTTACATAAATTGTTTACCAGCAGCTTCATAAACGTGTTGTTGTTATAGCATGTTGGTGTGCGCTGGTCTTGCTGGTCTGAGAACCAGCCAAGCAAACAGCCTCGCTTTGGTGAGAGAATATACACGTGGGTCTCAGGTGAACGCATTTAAATGAGTTTGAATTTACGAGCAACAATGTTGTTATGTGCAATATTGAAGAGGATAGTGTACATTGCATTGACATAAACTTGGATGATTGAATCTGCAGCAGTTTTCTCGCTAGCCAACACAAGTGACCAAGTACGAATTTGAAATCATTTCTGATGTGACTGCTAGAGCATTGTACGTAAGCAAATATCATATTTTGAGAGTAGAGGCAGTAACCTAGAATTATTGAGATCAAAATCTGTTGAGGTGGACAATGTTTGTAAGGACAAAATTGCATCATAACAATAATTTCTGTACCTGGTGAGCCAGAGGGCAACCCTACATTGTTTTTTCTCATTTACTCCTCTTTATTTATCTAATTACTACCCTGGAAAGCATTTATCATAACCAAATATTACCATGCCTTTCCCTAAAAAACTGTATTTTGTTTTACAGATATCCAAGCCAATGACTAAGTCTCAACGATGGAGAATACTTGATGAAATTGCACTAACAAGGCTGGAGCAAGCTATCTTTGAAGACAAAACCACCGCAAGAAACTACAGATCTTCCTAGCAGTTGCTCGTAATGCACTGTATAAGAGCCCTATTTTCAGGAATTCTTCTAATTTCTTCGGTGTCATGGTTCGCATTACGCAGTCTGTTTTCCCTGCCAGCAAATATCGATGACCTATTTGGGGAATCTGTTGATTTTGAACAATTCAAAAAAGATTGGTGCAAGATTAGGAAACAGAAAGTGGAATGGAGAGAAATGTTATCGCCGTGTTTAGATATCATGAGTAACAAAACATTGCTGAATAGTACGAGGTAAGGACTAACGAGGGAGGAGGTCAGAAAAAAAGTTAAAACGATTGATGGTCTGTGGATTGGTGGTACAACTAGATTTGAGGCCTTTTTTGAACGATTTTAAACGAGGCATGGACTGTGGATTGGTATAACCAGCTATGACGCCTGTTTCGAACGATTTTCAAACAAAGGCTACATTGTAGGGTCTACTGGGATAAAATGGGTAAGTAGGAGGTAAGATGGGTAGGATGACAAAAGTCAATGAATTATGCCAAAATCTTTGATCAGAGTTTTCCGTTTGCTAGAATTGATCAAACTACCCTCCTTGACATATCAAAGATTGATTTATAAGATCCAGGTTTACTGTATTCCAGCAATTAACATATCAGAATTTCCCCATAGCTGTTGGATGGAAATTTAAGGAAGTGGACAAGTTTCTATGGGAAATTTAAGGGAAACGGAAATTTCCATTTCCTCTTTGGGAAATTATGGGAAATGAATCCGTTTCCCCAAAATTTCCCCAACAAAAAATGTGGTGAAACATTGTACCCCAAGCCTATCCATTTCATCCTCAACAGATCCTACTTTGCACATTACAAAATCACTCGTAATTTGAGAATGATAGGACCGACTTTGTCACATTAAATTTTTTAGCAAAGTTGATACAGTAAAAACCCGCGTATAAGAACCTGCAATTTTGCAAGTCAGCCTGATTAGGTTCTTATGTACTTAGTATTTAGTAGGAAATAAGGCTGTTCAGGTTCTTAAATTGGTTCTTATTTCATTCAGGGCTTCCAGGTATTTATTTTGTTCAGATTGAGACTTCAAGCCCATTATCCACTGTCTGTTGCGAGACACCTGTGTTCATGAGGCCTTATCAAAACATCAGTTCATGGAAGAATCAGAAATTTTACAGAATGCAAGGAAAAGCTTTCAAAGCATCTTTAGAGCTCTTTGCAATTTGCACACATCACAGAATCAGTATGTATAAGCTCAATGACAAAGCAACTAGAGTTTTGATTTAGTTTGATGATCTCCACGAATAAGAACCTATTTCAAATTTCAGGCTGATTAGGTTCTTATATATTGGGGGTCTACTGTCAGAATTTTCAGCCTGTAGGTTCTTAATCACTAGGTTCTTATACGCGGGTTTTTACTGTAATTCAGCTACACGAGTATTATCAGTTTGTAGGAATCTGATAACAGGTTTGAAAGCCATAAACATTCAAACGGATGTAGGTGGTGAGTCAATTACGTTAACATTTTTTGTCATAGCTCCACGGCTGCTATGAGCTGGCGGGGAAGAAAGTTTGTAAGTTGTTGTAAAAAACTTGGAAAATTAAGGGTTATTTTAGCGACAGTAACTCATAATATTTAGCTTCACAAAAAAGGCGAGGCCCTCACAAATTCCGGGTATTTTGAATTGCCCAAATAAGTATCTGGAGGAACATTTCGTTCTTTCTGTACTGCACTGTGCTTATTTTTATTGTTTTTTCAGGTACATAACAAACGCAAGCAATTCACGAGTTACTCTTGTGGAAATACGGCCTGCAGGAGAGCATTCAAAACTTCAGATCGAAACATATGACTCGAACGGTGAGCCAAAGAATTTTGGAGGTGATGCAATTAGAGTGACTCTACGAGGTAAAACAACTGTTGCTGCTAATGTATGGGACCTTGGTAATGGTAAATATGACGTCATGGCATTGTTAATGAACCCTGGGGAATATCACGTTGACATCAGACTGGATTATTCGATGTGCAGTGGTTTGAAGGATCCACCGATGGAATGGTTTGTCAATGGTGAGTATGTGAGAGAAAATTTACTTTTGCTTCCCTGCTTTCTTTGATTATTATAACATCTGATTGTTCACCTGAGTCCCTTGCTTCCCTGTGGTATTTGAATTGATGATGTCACTTCAGTCAACAGAGGCTGAATGTGTTACTCTGCAAAACTTTATCCTATTTCGGCCATTCAACATGAGATCCCCTGTTGACAAAACTATTGCGAGATGTGGCAAAGAACTATGGATTTCGAACTTTGATTCAGTTTACCCAATTGTTAAGATATTCATTTTGAGCCCCTGTTGAGCAAAGCTTACCATAGGGATACAAAGGCTTTAGGTAATCAGTCTATGATAACATCAGTTCACAGAGGTACTCAAGAAGGTGTCTTACTTAAAGGTAAGTTTAAGAGTTTTCCCAATAGCAAACATTTCGGACAAAATACAAGAAGGATGAACCAAGGAGATTTTACCTAATAGATAAAATCTCGTTGCTTATACCTACTTCCATACTCTTGGGAAATGATCTCTTTATCTGTTGATACAGCAACCTGCATCAAGCTTTTCATGGCGTGAAACTTAACTTGTCTGAAAAGAAAGTTTCCTTATGAGGACAATCACGTGATCTGAATTTGGTGTAGCCAATGTTAGCTGAGTTAATCTATTCCATAGATTTTGCAGAAATTTCCTCCCAGAAATTTAAGCTCCTTTAACAGAAAATAGTCATCGAGCATTTCAACACGATTATACCATATCACATCAAGAATCATTACAGTGACTTCACAATTCAAAAGGCTGTCTGCCCTAATATAATCATTAAAACACCCTCTATTTTAGCACATTGCTCTGGAAAATGGAAGAAACTGCGAAGGGTGATTCCTAAAAATCTGCTAGCAAATATGACTGAATACATCGATGAATCAATAGCTGAATCACTCAAGATTACGGTACCAGCAGCACGATACAACACGTCAGGTATGTAAAATATTAAATTATTATAAAAATATTGCATATTCCAGATATTGAATCTAATAAGTCCTTAATGAATTCTGAATCAATTATGTTTCTTCGCACTACTTGATAAAATGCTACCAACTCGACTGTCTCAAAAAATTGGTAAAAAATTTTGATATGACCTTGCAAAGATAAGTGCCATAGCAAATCCTTTGAAAAGCTTGCTCAGAAAAACTGGAATTACAATGCCTCTAAAACAGCAAGGCCTAGGATCGAGTATTCTTGTGAAGATTTCACATTATCTTTCACTCATTTCTGTATCTAGATATTGCTACATAATTTTATTTTGGAAATAAATGCACAAATAAATTTACAAGACCAGTAGTAAAATGAATTTCGGGGTTTTCTTGAGCTAGCCGCAATTTTTCGAACTCTCTGTGTATCCCAAATCAATCAATGTCCAGTTTTTGCATGCATTAATGGCCTATAATTAGTCTCTAGAAGAGAATCAATTCCTAACTTGGGAATTAGACTTAGGTATTATTCAAGCCTTCTGATCTTCATAGTTCTTGTGTCCTGCATGAATTGTCCACACAAATCTTGTGTCCCTGTGCACCGTGAATGCGAGACTGCTAAATAATCTCTCAGGAACCACTGCAGTATCAATATCCTCAATAAAGACAAACGGCATTAAACCAATGTCAATCATTTTTAAAGCGATTGTTTTGATTACCGCTTTTGCCAATCCTCTGCGTTGATGACCAGGCAGAGTTTGCAGTGCTGCGATGGCGCCTTCCCATGAAACAAACGCCCAGCACACTGGGTATTCACTTTCATCCGGGAATGCACCAATAGCTAGTCCCAGGCTACTACTGCAAGAAAAACGATATTTGCTCACTTCTGACGTAAATTTCCAGTGACCCACGGCATATAATGTTTCTTTCAATGTCATCTCTCTAATAAAGTAGCCATCAACACTATTTGATACTTTAGTGAATTCTTCTGACATGGGATCTTGTAAAACAGCGAAAAATGCTGTCACTTTCTTTGCTAAGAAATCCTGAACGAGAGTATCAGCGCCAGTCAGTAAATTTGCCTGCAACTGCTGGTTCAAACATATAAATTGCCTGAAATTTGGGAAACCACATTCCGTATCTTTGTCGCTCGTATTACCATGAGTTATCAAAAGATAACTGCATAGTTGCCGCCATGATGGATTAGCCTCATCATCAAATGATAACTGTGTAGGCCTTGAGGCTGCAAACATCGTTATGCCTTTTCGAAATAATTCTGGGTTATTGCTCTCTATACTTTTCATCTCATCGATGATCTTAAATCCTACTTCAAGCACGAACAATGCATCTGATCTCTCTTCAAAGAACGACGTTCTAGCTTCTTGATAATTAGGCCGAAGAAGTTTTACATTTCCAGTCCAGATCTTCTCTTTGAAATGCAGAAAGCCATGAAACGGCAGCAAATCAAAACGTCCTTCTTTCAATACTTTCAACATCACTTCATTTCTCAAACTAACAATTTCTTCATCTTCAAGCACCCGTTCATGCCATCCGGAACCAGCACTCATGTCTCCAGCAATGATGAATCTCTTTCACTATTAACCACTCAATGTAACCAAAACCAACTCTGAAGAAAACAGACAAGTTTCAATGTTTCGATTACAGAGGCTATGATCCACTCCCCATCCCCAACGACCATTTTGAATGGTGTTGTGATCACAGTGTCGGTTGGAAACAGTTGAATTTTGCTATCGGTTCGCTTCCCACCAGTCTATATGTGTGCTCGGAATAAGAAGAGCGAGATCTTGTGGAGTGTTCTGTCTCATTTCATTGTCAAGTTTCAATTTTATACCGATTGATTAGGAATACCATTAACTTCATACCTGGAAGCTACATTTTATCTATGGTTATTTCATCATACTTTAAATATAAATAACTGGGGGGGGTAACTTCAATAGGCGGGTGACGGGGATGTGCCATTTGACGTCTGAAATCACACCCTAAAATTTATAAATTTTTGCCAAAACGATATCCCAAAATTTACAGGCCATTAAAAGGGTATACCCTACAATTGTGACAGCCATCCAAAATTTTAACCAAGTAAGTGAAATTTGATCAAAATCAATACCCTAAAGAGTTATTTCTCTAAAATGACACCCCAAAATTTATGACTACTTGTCACTTTACCAAAAATGATACCCCAAAATTTATTTTCTACTCGAAAAAGGCACCTCAAAAAATGGCACATCCCGTACCTGCATATTTGGTAGTTACCTCCCCCCACGTATAAATAGACAGTTAGATTTTTGGTCTAGGGTGTGTTTGATTGGTACCAATTCTGAAAACGGTAGACTTGGCAGACTCAGAATTCGTGTTTGATTGACTCCCAATTCCGTAAACGGCAGGTTTGGCAGGCTTGGCATGTTTGGATGGCCTGCTGAACATTCTGCTCCGAAAAGTAGAAGGTTTGGCAGACTTAAGAAAGATTCTCGTTTTCATTTGCGGAGCTCTGAAAACGAGGCGAATTTGCTTGCGTTGCTACGGTAATCGGTAACTTTAACCTTAACCTTAACTTTAACTTAACCTTAACTTTAACTTTAACTGTTGCCTAGCACCAGACTTGTAATCGTGTTTTCCAACTGGAAACCTCGTTTTCGTCAGGATAACCCTGAAGCCTGCCGATTTTGAAGAATTTTGTGTTTGATTGGGAAATACATTTCCATCGCTGCGAGGTCTACCGTGTCAGAATTCGGTAGGTTTGAAATCACCAATCAAACACACCCTTATTTAGATCTTTGAAACTCTATTACATAGCTTAAAAAGCCTTTACAATTAATGATAGATTGTGCAAAACACCTTATAATTCATTACAAATATTCTTGTAGTAGCTTGTTCTGCATATAAAGCAATTTTTCATTACTAATTTACGAAAGTATGGTTCTAACCCCATTAAGAGCATCGCGAAAAAGTAGTGACATGTCAGAATTTCTATGCTCCAGACACCAATGGTTATGTTCCAAATTGAATGGTTTCATTGGGACTTTAATCTTTCCTAAAGGGTCACGGGCACGAAGCCAGAACGATAGGCATTTCGGAGAAGTCAAAGGAGCACAGAGACTCAAGCCCAAAACAAAGGACTCCAGCTCATAAGTCTAGGCTTAACTGTGTCAGTGTGAGTGACGGCGTAAAATTCCATTTTTTGACTTTCAGAACTGCCTGCAATAATTTTTGGCCTAGACTGCGGACTACCATGCAATTTATTTTGGGATGGACATGGGGAATGGACTTCGAATGGGCAACATTGGAAGCCATACATTTCTCCTGAGCTCGACGGTAGGGAAATGTCCTTTTCGTTTCTTGATTTCTTTTCGATGAAAAGGATCTTATGATATCTGCTGTTGGCAAAATCACACTACAAATCGTTATTGCGATTATCGGCTCATTTTAAGATCAAGAACGAGATGCCTCACTCTTGAGTTAAAAATAGGCGAATTAAAGAATGATTTTAAAGGCAGTCTGTCACGTCTCTGATTGGCCGCGACAAGTCAGCGCTCAACACGACAGATTTCTTTGAGAATCTATGTATTTGAAACAAAGGAAGGCTAACCGTCTTGACTTTCTACGGCCGTAGAAAGTCAGAGGATTAGCAGCCATTGAAATGTCCTATTCTTTGTATTGTCCAAATCATCCAATCAAAGCGTGACAGACTGCCTTTAATAGCATGACAACTCAAATTGACCTATAGCTTTGATACTTTTTTGGCCACTAAGTAAGCTTTTTCCTTTTCCCTTTTCAGTTCGAAATATGATGCTGTCTGACAAACCTTGGTCACGAGGTCACGAACCAAGGAAAGGCAATATGTGGATATATGGGGATTCAATAAGTTTCTATTTCTACCAATCAGTACAAGATAAATTGTTATGTACAAAAATATTCAAAAAATGCATGGTCACCTACAACTGGCTTTATCCAAAAACTTTGTATGATATAGTGAGTACACTTTAATCTGACAACTTTTCCCTACTGCAGTTGGATCTGAGAAATTTTCGTTGTTTACCGCGTAAAAACCTTCTACCTTAAAGGTGACCTGAAGAGAAATTTTGATCGATGCAAATGAAAGCCACTGTTGCATGATAAAGATTGTTGTTCAAAATTTTTGATACCTTGTTCATTTTCGATTTATCCTTCATTTTATATGATTGGCTCATTTACTATATTTCCCATTTTTCCAAAGGTAAATCGATTCAAAAAGATTTCTTCAATTGAAATGCTTAACATCGCATCAATTCTTGAAAAAATTTTAATCGCTTAATTCAGCTCAGCTGAAATGTTTCCTACAACAGTAACCTTTCAAAGATCAAATACACCTATATTTCCGCATATTATCCAGAAAAATTTGCAAACAAAATAACGTCATCTGCTGAAACTTAAATTTGTGGATACCAACAAAACGAAGTGTGATATCAAAGAAATTTAAAGAGGATTCCTTATCATTCAACAGTGCTAATCATTTGCTCAAATAAAGATTTTCGCTTCAGGGGGGCTTCAGGGCACCTTTACAGTCGAAGCGGAAGAAGCGTACCATGTAAATTCGAAGATGGATTGGATGACTATTGGATGAGTATGTCAGTTTGATACATAAATGATAAAATTGTGTCCTTTGGTACAGAAACGATAAAATTGTGTCCTTTGGTATATAAACGATAAAACTGTGTCCTTTGGTAAATTAATGATGAAATTGTGTCCTTTGGCATATAAACGATAAATTGTGTCCTTTGGTACATTAATGATAAAATTGTGTCCTTTGGTACATAAACGATAAAACTGTGTCCTTTGGTACATTAATGATAAAATTGTGTCCTTTGGTACATAAACGATAAAATTGTGTCCTTTGGTACATAAATGATAAAATTGTGTCCTTTGGTACATAAATGATAAAATTGTGTCCTTTGGTACATTAATGATAAAATTGTGTCCATTGGTACATTAATGATAAAAGTGTGTCCTTTGGCATATAAATGATAAATTGTGTCCTTTGGTACATTAATGATAACATTGCGTCCTTTGGTACATAAATGATAAAACTGTGTCCTTTGGTATATAAATGATAAAATTGTGTCCTTGCTGAATGTAAAAAGTGAAACATACTTTTTCAGACTCACACTTGTGCTGATGTAGACCTGGATGTATCAGTTGTAAAAAGCTATCTCGAAAATGTCACTGGAAGGAAAGACATGGATGCCCATAGTGTCCTTCTGTTTAACGCAGGTGCACATTATGTGAAGGTGAGGACCCTTGTTGTTTCATCAAGAAACAAAATATAGCCCTTGCACACAAAATTTGCTTTAAGACCCATTGTCAACCATGATCCTTTGTACGCAACATGAAAGCAAGACAAGAGAATTTGGGCCAAAAACTACCTTCTGGTTATTCGAAAAAGTAGACTTTAGCACAACGAAGGATAAAGTTTTTAAAAATGGGAAGGTAACAGAAACTTAGTAGCATATTTCTTTTTACGGCAAAAAACTATTCAGACGTCAAGTAATGCGGAATAACTAAGACAAATGGAAATTTGCTGACCAACGGCTGGTTTGAGCTTCGTTTGCAGCGAACATATTTGTGCAGTTAATCTTTGAAATGCCAGAAGATCAATCTGGCCAAACAAAACGACTTGTAGTTAAATATTTGTATATGACAAAAGAATTCTTTCAGACAATATTTCGACGCCAAAATTCCGATTTCCGTGTTAACCGTTATGGTTTTGCATCATTTCTTTTCATTTTTACTACGTTTGGAGAAGTAGCTACTTTTGCCGAAATTTGATAACTGTTAACAACAAGATAACATAAGAGTTCTCTTATTTTATCTTGCTGTTAATAACACAACAATTCTTAAATTAAAAGTTAGGAGATTACCCCAAAACCCCCTCATAGATCCCATTTTTACCCGTTTTCGGTCCAATACAAACTTTGCTTTCTACTTCTCAGAACACATCATTTAAGAAATATCGAGAAACAATAGATGCACTTATAGAAGCAATCAAAGAGACATATAACGGCACTGCTATCTGGAGAAGCTCAACTGCAATACATCATCAGTCCCTACCTGTAATGGGATCTTTTAGGCGATTCATAACAAGCCAGGTAACATAATTTACAGTTTTTTAAGTAACAGAGAATTTTGTGAAGAAAAAGATCCAGGTCTCCGATAAGACAAAGCAATCTAAGGTCTCCAAAAATGCATTTAACAAAGGTTGGCTGCACTGAAGAAGTCAGATGTATTCTAGGGTATTGCAAATCGACTTAGTCATGTCGAAAACCTAACTTCTCTTTTCTGTAAAATTCTCTTGTGCTACGTTTCTTATCAACGCTTCGACTGCGAAACATTATCTTTTTCGATCTTCAAAATAGTGAAAATGTGACAAAATTTCCTGAGATGCTGTTTAAACTCAATGCCTATACATTTCTTTGGAAAAATTCTTAGCTGGAAACAAATTAAAGGGCAAGACTTGGAAACACATAGAGCTAATTTTGACACTGCCTAGAACTTGCTTCATCCTAGTGCGTAGATTGAATGATAGAAGATTGATTGATTTTCACTGGCGTACGTTAGTAACTTATTAATTCTCTGTATCTGTATGCCACTTAGCTACCAACTCACTAATGAGTCCATACGCTAAGGGTAAATTGCTTGCTGTTTTGTTTTATCATCACTTGTTGTTTTATCATCAGTTTCATCAGTTGTTTTATTAATTGATTGAACTATTCGACGATCAATCGAAACAAAATTAACGAGAAAGCCTCATTGATCAGCTGGGGCAAATCTTGTGAAACAAAAGATTCAGGTTTCTGCGAGACAAAGCTATTTGCCTTTTTGAAGAACATATTTCATACCTCTAAGTGCACAGGATCAAATCGAAGAAAAACAAAGAACGCAAAAACATTATGGTTCGCTGCACACAAGGTGCAAAATCATTTCTTGGGGCTCCAAATCGCTTTTTTAAAGCCAGATTCGAATCCTCTGTTTTACAAAATTTGCTGTTGCTTCATTGGTCACCACTGTCACTTTTTCATTTCTTTGTAGCGAATCCAACTCTTCAATGCATATGCAAACGCAGCAATGTGCAATGCCGATATCTTAGTCCTTGATGCACAACCACTCACTGCATCATATCCTTGGGGAACAAGAGATGGTATCCATTACAGCAAACATGTCTTGCAACCCATAGAGCATATATTTCAGCACGCCCTAGTTCATGCAAGCTAGCATCTAGAGGACACCCGTGTGACAACTTACTGTGACAGCAACAAAACGATACGGATAAATTAATTACCCATGATTGCATAAATCATTTTTCCTGAAACCAAGAATTGCGCCGTAGCAAGCTTTTGGTCGTTGTTGCGCAGACCCTTTCTTCTTCAGAAGATTGGGTCCGTGCGCAGGAAAGTGATCATGAAGGAGCATCGATTGTCATTGTGTCATTGTCACATTGCTCCTTGAAGCAATGTACGTAACTACAACTGTGACTCAAGATTGAGTCAAACGTCGTCAAACGATCTCTTATCCTAGATCGGGAGTGCTAGACGTTTGAAAGCCTTTTCTATCACACTATATATTATCAATAATAATTGTGTAGCCAACATGTCGGTCTCGGTATGCGAATGTAGCTAGTTTCACAATGTCAGTCTGATCATTCTTAAGTTATAATCAATTTCATAAAGCATTTTCATCTCCAAATCATTGAAAACGGGTCCAAAAAAGTAAACTTGTGCAGAAAAACAGAAGCATGACCCCCATTCTCGGTATAGACACTACTAGCTGTGGCAAGAAGCTGCTTCGGAACACTTTTCAGAGCGTTTATCATCAAAAAATTTGCACAAAGTGAGTTAGCGATGGTTCAGTTTACACATGTTAATGGTCTTTTCGCTTTGTTTCTTGTTATTTTCATTCATTGTTAGCCGACTTTTCTCTCAATAGAATAACTACGATTGAAAACAGCAAACTTCGATTCACAACTCACAAAATTCATGAAACCCTTGCATGTTCATGCTTTTAAGGGCAGGTAACACTTTCTGCGTATGAACTAAATCATTCCAAACTCGCTTTGAGCAAAGTTGTTGTCTATAGCTCCCTGAAATTGTTCTGCAATCCGAAGCAACTTCTTGCCACAGCTAGCATCGTCATACCGAGAACGGGGTCATGCTTTTATTTCCCTTCACAAATTTACCATATAAGAACGCTTGATCCAAGCCTCTTTTTACGAAGTAAAAAAAGGTCTATTTGCGAGCAATTTTGAGCCTCGAGATTAATAAACAAACAAGAAGCCAAACAGCATGAGCACAATTGAAAACTGCAGCTATCTTTAATATAGAGATCAGAAAGTAGGTTTTGGTTTCTTAAATGAAAGCAAAATGTTGTAAATAGTTTTTTAATAGATTTTTGTAATGAATGGAAAAATAATTCATAGTGATAATTTTTGTGTTTGCTTTCACTTTGATATCTAACTAGGAAGTACATATTTTCCTTGTGTTCTTTTGGCAACAAAATATATTCAGCTTCAGGTGACAAGAACTTTTGTAAATGCATCAATCAGAAAGTTTCAAACAAGGACTTGGGACGAAAAGGTTTTGATCACTTTTTGAAAGATTCAATTTTTTATTCAATTTGGCACAAAATGAAATGGCCCTTTGATTAAACAAACAAACAAACAAACAAACAAACAAACAAACAAACAAACAAACAGCTAGTTTCCCAAAATAAAGCGATTCAAACATAATATATTCAGATGCTTGATAAAACTAATGCTAGTGACAATTATTTGTCTCAGCAGAGTACTGTGAAACACTTAACTTAGGCCTGGTTCAGACGTCGAACTTTTCATGCGCCGAACTTAATGCCAATTTAGGTCGACCCAAATACAGTTAATCCCCGTTTGATTCAGACGTCGCATTTTTCATGTGCTGAACTTATTATTCTGCAGCTTCATGATCAGTGTCACCCTCAATTTCACCATCTTTATCACCGAGATGAATGGTTTCTGTTTAAAAACAAGACTATGTAAAAAAGTTTCCAGAACATTTTCGTGAGCAAGAAAAGCTGGAGAGATGGAAAACAATTTTTGCCCCGCGGAGTTACGAATCAGGCTTGAAGGCGCCAAACAAAATTTTGGTAAATGCTTCGCCGGCTTCATATTGTCCCAAAATAGTTTGAAATTCTTTATTTGTTGAATTATAACCTCTCCTGATTTTACTAAAAAAGGAGAGCAGACAGAGGACATACCCGCCTTGGCTTCTACTGTATCTCTGAGTGAGGGCCTACTCAAAGTTTGGTTGATTGATGCAAACATTGTTAGGCCTTGCTACGTTTAAATTCAAGGGAAAAAGAGATGCGTTGAGTTACCACCAATGAGAATTAAAAGTATAAAGTTAGATAGAGGAACGGGTAAGTAGCTTTTTCTTGATGTTTGCGAAGGTGTTGGTGACCTTGGCTCTTCCGAAGTGATGTTGCTGTTCGCCTTTCGTCGTAGCAAAGTCTGTAGTAGCCAACTGATTTTCAAGCGACCCAACCGTCAGGCTCCTGACCGTTTTCGAAAAGGAACATTTACTCCAAACCATTGTTGGACAACTGATGCAGGAATACTTCGTTAGTTGGCAATTGTACAAAGCGAAGATTCAACAACATTTCTATCAGACGTATCAGACGACGACGCCATTTACAAATCCAACAATAAACTTCCGAGAATTTTGCACGCACTTTTTCGAGCATTGTCGAGGGGAGGACTGGAAACAATAGCCTGCGTCAAGATGGATAATAGGTGCTAAATTAGCATAATTTATGCATTTAGTTCGGCGCATGAAAAGTTCGACGTTTGAACTGAAACCGTACTTATTGCATTAAGTACGACCGGATCGGTCGAACTTAATGATTAGGTCGACCTAAATGATAAGTACAGAACCAATTTGATTCAGACGTCGTACTTTTCATGAACTTAATTCGTTGCATTAAGTTCGGCACATGAAAAGTTTGACGTCTGAACCAGGCCTTAGCAGTCAAGTACATGTAGTTTGATCTTTTGATTGTTCAAGCTCCTCGCATTTATCTTTGCTCACATCTTTAAAAACTTCAAAATGATGATTGAGTCCTTCTTGACAATGAATTTTGTAAACACTTCCAAGACCACCCATTGCAATATTCTCAAGTCCATAAAACACTCTCCGTATTCTTGAATGTACCAATGCCATGGAGCACATGACACACGGCTCATGGGTAACATAGAGATCATAACCTGTGCAGAGATATTCCTCAGGTGAATTGTCAAGTGGTGCTTTTCTTTTTAAATTATCAGCTGGATCACAAGCCATCTGAGGATGTAATTTTTGGTGATTAGTTTGTTCAAATTCAAGATGAGCATCAACCACTTTCTGCGATGGTGTTTCTTCTTGAGACTTGAAAGCCTGTGATCCACTTCCAGATAAAACATCACTGATTTGCTTTTCCTCAGAACTTTTTATTTTACCAGTAACAACATCAGTCAGTTTTGCAGAAAGGGAACAAGAATCCTTTGAGCTCTTTATGGCTGACTCATCAACAGATAAATGTCCCAGATTTGTTCTCTCAGTTCTAATCTGCAATGCACCACCTCCTTGAAGCCTTGCCACTAAATCAACACAGACCATCACAGCATGCAACAATGGATCACCCAATGATGTACAGTCATATGCAGATGCCAAGATTTGATTGGACTTTGGATCAACGATCAGGGCAGCAATTGGTTTCATACCTATTGCAGCACCATTTTTAGCACATTTTACTGCCTCTAACATGAAGTTATCAATCTGATGTAGTTCTGTGCTTGAAAAGAAGTTTCCATCCACTAGTTTTGTAATGTATTTATCTTCGTGAAAAGCAGTTGGCCAGAGACTCTTACTTTTCTCAAATTGCAGTCTTGTTTTTGGTTCAAACGTTGGAACAAATTGTGTTCTCAGGTTAATGATGTTATCACTAATAACTTTACTATGCGATACGCTTAATTTGATATCATCTTTGTACATTTCATCATCATACTTGCAAATAATAACATCCAGAACCTTCTCACTGTTTATGACTGATGATCTTATTCTCTTGAGATGACAAAGTCCTTCCAGTGGGTAAATCTTCTTTAGCGTATTGATCACCTCAGATGACTTCAAGGGGTCTTTTATTTGTCCAATAATCATGTAGCATTTGTCAGGTTCACAAAGAAACCTATCATGTAGCACTGGTGAAAGCATATTTGTGAGCAGTGCAAGATATAGAGGTAAACTGAATCATCAACAAATAGATTTATAGTGAAATTTATAACAAAATCCAGACAAAAACTTACTTGGATCCGTCTCTATTGATGGTTTAATGGCTCCTGAAAATAACAATAATAATTAATATTGAAAATGAGAAGTAAAAAGTGAAACAAAATTGAGTGGACATCCAGCTACATCCAGTCGAAAATGATAAAAAAAGTAAACAAAATTGAGTGGACATCCAGTCAGTCACCACCCCTTTATTGCCACGAAACTAAATAAAACCTAAACTTCATCAGGACTTGTGAAACCTAAGGCAACCGACTTACCTCCTTACGTTTTTCATCAGCGTGTTGTAAGAATCTTTTTTCCGGGAGTCGTCTTGCTTGTAGAGCTGAGTTGGGTCTCAATGTGGCACATGCAGCAACAACCACAACAGAGGCACTGTTTTGTAACTACCTCTCTTTCACCAATCCAACGAGCCTCGAGTCCAACCAAACGTTCACAACAACAACAACAACAAATAACGATGACAAGCAAATGGAAAAAACAAACGTTTTTTCCCACATTTTTATAGGAAATTAGAATCAGGCCATGGTACTAAATGTTCCTTAAATCAACATGAAATTTTGTCCATTCTGGTACTAAAAGTTTCTTGATTGGTTTCTTATTTTTTTGAATGCATGAATTATCAGTGTGGTTGCTAACACTGCTGCAGAAACGCTTCTTGACATTGAAAACATTACATAGAAATAAACAGTATTCTGTTATGTTGAAAACACAAATAAAATACTTCTTCAAACTCAATCAAGTAGCCTTTTGCCAAACGTTTTCATCCTGTGATTTGTCATTTACTGGACAACTTCAGACCCTCCAGGGGCCTTGAAGTGTTCATGCATAGTAGTGGGGGTTGTAGGGGCTGACGGTTTGCGGTTTCTAGCCTTTTCTGAGACGGTTATACGGTTCTTGGCTTTAAAAATGACGGTTTTAAGGTTCCCATCTTTCTGAACGGTTTGCAAACTTTTTCTATGAAAATGGCTTAAGAAGTCAAATTGTCACAAAATTGGAGCTAAAGTTACGGATAATTGTCAAAAAGATATGATTTAGGCGAAATTCTACAAATTTGCACCATTTCCAGCAGATTTAAGACATTGGAATAAGCTTTCTCTTCTTGGAGTCACGAGAATGAAAAGGATACATTCGTCTGCAGCATAGAACCGAGGTGATATATGCATAAAGTAGAAAAACAGTTGTGATTGTTTTAGCTGAATTTCGAGCCGGTTTTACGGTTTCTCTGGAATATTTTGGCGTTTTTACGGTTTTTGGAACCCCCCTACGACCCCCTCATAGTACTATGGTTCATGGCAGTGCACATTTTTTAAGTTGTTCACTTTACCGGTTCATAATCTCATAAGAAAGTAGAGGAGTAGTAAGGAACCTAATTTCCATCATTTAACGGCATAGCGGCTTTATCTTTATTCTGTATTTATCATTCTGTATTCTTTATTCATTTCAAATAAAATGAAACCGATTCTTGACTTGTTGTTGATGAAATTCAAGGTATATTGTCCAGTGGCGTGGGGCGTGTCTTTTCAAAACTGCCATAATTTCTATGTGATACTTTTATGCAGTCACAATGAAGCAAACAATAAGAAAAGAGCAAAGCTGTTAATAATTTGAAGTAACTTTACTGGATCACACCCTTGGTTTCTTTAAAACCACGTGTATTAGTGTCAAAAACAAGTGTATCTGTCGTATCGTTATGTGTAAATCACCAGCATGGGCCTTTTCCTTTGTTTATTGCTTATGAACGATTTGTTTCTGTTTGATCTTTAGCGTCCACCAGCCGTCATCTTCCCTTTTTGACTCATCAAGGCTACTGTAGTTACCAGACCCCCTTGATTTCGAATCACAACTGGAAGAGGATTCATTGCCTTTGGCTAAAATGTCATATTTTCAATTTGGTCTCTTTGGAAAACTGCTGACATTCCAAACTTCTCCACGAAATCAGATACTTTGAGGATGCATTTTTGAGGATGGCTTGCCCAAACTTAACGTTCTATGTCATTTTCTTGGATATTATTTAACTCAAAATTGTGTATCCAAAGTGAAAATTTTACTTGATTTGACTTAGAATCGTTTTGAAAATGAAGAGAAGAGTCCAAATTCAAGGAAATATATCTGCTAAACATTGAAAAATTTGTACATATCAAATTATAGTGCTATGTCTCAAATTCTTTTCACTGGGAAATATTTGCGTAAAAAATTAATCAATGCTTTCTTAGTCAAATCGAGCTCGTATTTCAAAAACAGGTACAATTGTGTAAATACCTTCTTTAAGATATTTTATTCCTCTTAATTTTATAGTTTTCTTTATCTACAGACGGACATAAGCTCTAATTTATTTCTGCGACGCAAATTAGGGTGCGAGAAATGAATGTGAAAGAAAACTGCCCAAGAAGCATGACATGGTTATCTGGGAGCGATCACAAACATCTAACATGGAGGCAATGTTCAGAAAGTGCGGATTCTTTTTCGGATAATTACAATGAGATTTCGTTCGCAGTAACTGTTAAAACTTAAAGTTCCTGGCCTATTGAAAGACGAAGCATCAAATAATCGTTTGCCAGGATGAACAGCCTTTCATTTTCAGAGCTTTGTTGCCTATTTTGCTGTCCACCATGCCCGTCTTCAATCGCCTCGAAACTGGCCTTCCTCCCTCCGGAGCCGACTTACACCATGCAAGAACTTGGTGATGGAACATGGGCCTTTCACCTCAGTGAGCGAGCAGAATGGCAATATGGACAAAAGGAGTTAGATTGTATTGAGGTCTTTAAAACAAGGACCAATCGTGGAAATCAAGTAGGTTGCATGTATGTTAGGTGTTCATCAAGTGCAAGATTCACCATAATTTTCAGTCATGGCAATGCTGTTGATTTAGGTCAAATGAGCAGTTTTTATGTTGGACTAGGAACTAGAATAAACTGCAATATCTTCTCATATGATTATTCTGGATATGGAGCAAGTAATGGCAAGACTTCGGAGAAGAACATTTATGCAGACATCGAAGCGGCATGGAGTGCTCTTCGTTCTCGATATGGTATTAGCCCTGAGAATATAATTTTGTATGGCCAAAGCATCGGTACTGTGCCTACTATCGATCTTGCTTCGCGTTTTGAATGTGCTGGTGTTATCCTTCATTCACCGTTGACTTCTGGAATGAGAGTTGCTTTTCCTGACACAAAGAAAACCTACTGCTTTGATGCATTCCCTAGGTGAGTATGAAAAGGCCTTTTTGGTTTAAAAATTTTATATATGTGATAGAGAGAGAGGCTGATGAACAAACTACCCTCCATGCTGGAAAACCTGTATGTTACCCCAAGTATTTTTGGCATGGAGCAACGTCAAGAACAATGGAAGAACAATGGGTCTATTGTCTTTCGGCAATTGATGTAGTGTAAACATTTGGCGTAACAAAAATTGACTTTCCACACTGGACGTTCCTCTTTCCCTGCCTCCCCAGCCCCTGGCCATTTTGCATCAGTTTCAATAATCAAACCCAAGAAATGCCCATTTTGTCAGCAAATTCAGGGTCTGCTTCCCTGGTAACCTTTCTCAAGCTTTGCCAAGTCCCAGAGGAGAACAGACAAAGCAGCCAGGCACCTCTCAGGACTCATGATGTTTTGATCAAAAAAGTTTCCAGTGCAAGAAATAAAGAATGACATCAAGCTCAGCCCAAATGAAGGTGTTGTGGTGCAGTGTTTGATTTTACACTTTGTAATGTGTTAGCAACTACAAAGAAAAGGGTCTTTCCTGATCATAAAATTAAGATTTCATCACCATGGCAGATGTTTTTGGTTAATTATGAGGAAAAAACCCACACCTTTGATATTAATCATTCAGCTGATTTGGAAAGAACTTGCAGGGGCTTGATATGTGGGATACAAAATATGATATTTGATACACCATGAAAACACAGAAAATTCAGTTAGGTTTTTGTAAATTTGGAAACTTGGATCAGCCTACACTTCTCACCATTTGATACCTTTGATTAAGATTTTATTAATTTTGGGTGCAAGAACTATTATGTAGTTTCACTTGCTGCCATAGATTTTTGACACAGAAACGCTTGCTGGCAAATAATTTGTGCAGACTTGAAACATATCTCTGCTATGAATGTTACTCAAGATTCAAGGATACCCTTGCACGAAGACCTTGGAATTTGTTTTTTATTGTTTTACGGTAAATACAGTACTTCCCAAAAGTTGTAGTAGTCTAGTATAAACAACCTTTGGGAAGTAAATAATAGAAACTATGAAGACAATTTTCTTAAATTTCTGGTGATCCAGTACACCTAGTATCTTTTGTATAAACCAATTTAAGCAACGAATATGTCACTCTACAGCAACACAGGGAAGGGGGATTTGATATAGTACTAGCCTTATGCACATTAACATGACAAGAATTCTTTATGTTATGATAAAAATGTTTGAGCCATATGAAACCCGCACTGTACATTTTTCTGAATGAGAATCCTAAGGCAGGAAAACCATATGTTAATATGCACAAGACCTGTAGTTACTATATGTTCACTATGTTCACTAACAATACAAAAAATGGCGTAATCGTTTCTTCGGTAATACATAACCAAGAATGATACATGCAAATGTTTTTGTACTCATGGGTAATATTGTGCACATGGCAAACTTTTCAGTCTTGGGCACTTGGCAAATAATCCTTTGGAAATTGGTTTTCTTGCTATGTACTTTGCAAAAAACAATGAAGTCTGTATCTTCTTTGCTGCATGCATGTTTGCAAGTTCCTTTGTAATTTTTGCTATTTATTGTGGTTCCTTGGAACAAAATGGCTGTAATGAGCCTTGCTCTGCTCATCTCATAAGAGATATACAGGCTTGTAGGAAGCACCTTAAACTTGGGGGGGGGGATATCTTTCAAAAACATTTCTCATCAAGCTAAGCTGGCACTTCCTGAAGCAAAAGGGTCACTTTCCCCTTGGATGCAAAATGTTGGGGGCAGGCATGTGCTTCAAGTGTCCCCTGGGTACTATGTCTCACAATCTAAGAGAATCTTAGGGATTTGTTGGGAAATCTCCAATTAGTTGCTCCAGGACTGGAAGGAGGTCACAAGGAGCAGGCCACATTGATTTCATCAAAGAGTGTGGTTACTCACAATGAAAGGGAATCTTTTCACCACAGATCTCAGATATCACCAACCATAATCCATTCTTCAGTCTGGAATATCATTTGGTTTCCTTATGTTGTCCTCTTGTTGGTCTGAAGGCCAGTGTATGTAGGAGGATCAAATATCCACAAATACCAATGAATCACTGCCTCAAATGGCTTCATCTCATGAAATTTTGTGAGTGTTCAATGTATAATCATCTACAAAGCAATTTACCTTCAAATTCAACAGCTTTATCGGGATAATACAATACTCGTCCTATCAATTTCTGGAATTCTTTTGATTTCATTGCTTAGGGAAGAAGGCAGTATTATAGGGTGCCTGCAAACTGCAAAACTGCTAAAATTTGCGCTCTTACCCGTCAACCGCAAGCAAATTTCTCTCATAAACCGGAACCATCAGTTTTCTTCAGTACGATAAATATTCTTTGAATATATAGCTGTTTCATTTAAATGAAGCAGGAAAAAGGTAGTTTGTTTGAATCTATGATTTGTGATGACCAGTATGATACTGTGACAGCTATGCAAAACCCTGATAGATAATATGGTTATCTAGTAGAAGGTTCTACGAAGTAAGTGAAAAACCGTAAACCGTTCGTTTAAATTCCAATATTCCGCAACTGCGTAGCAATACAAAAACCGTATACCGCACTGATTTCCTTGCAGCAACTGTATTCCGCATCCAAAATAAGGCCGAATCCTCCTAACTGCCACACTATAATAGACCCCCAATAAGCTTGTAAAACATGTTGTGAGCCGTGGTATCTAATGATGTCTACCAGATTGTGATGTGGCATTAATAGCTGTTGAATCCAAAATGATGATTTTGAGCTTTAATAACAGACGTATGGGACAATTTGAGTGATTGGAATAGCTGAGAGTCCATTTTATGAATTCATCACAGTTTCAAAATATGCTTTAAAACCAGGTTTTGCTCAAAAGAGAATCTTCCATTAATGCAAAGTTACAATAGATCTTGTAAGGTTGCTTAAAATTCAAGCTGAACCTTCATGCAAATTCATATACCAAAAGAAATTTCAAGACTGATATCATAATCAAATTTTGGTGATTTCTCAGCCAGTATTCCACTTGTTTTTGGCCATCTAATGGTATTTTGTATCACCATGTGTTTGTTCTTATTTTTCATATTGCTAATCCATAATCCTTCCATTTTTCAGCATTGAGAAAGTCTCAAAGGTAGTATCACCAGTACTGGTCATTCATGGTACAGAAGATGAAGTGATAGATTTCTCACATGGGCTTGGGATTTATGAAAGATGTCCAAGAGCAGTGGAACCATTGTGGGTTGAAGGAGCTGGACACAATGATGTGGAGCTGTATGGACAATATTTGGAGAGACTGAAACAGTTTGTACAGTATGAACTGATAAATGATTAAAGAAAAAGTCATCAATGTACATTATGTAGGTATCAGCATATTAGGCTTTGAATCTTTGGGAAATGTGATGAGAGCCTTTAAATTTTTCATTAAAAGATAACTATATAGGCAGTGGCAACTACTGCATAGGCTGGAGGGCTGGAGGCATAAGCCCGCAAGCTACTGCAGGAGCTTGGTTGGGTGACATTCCCCCAACTTTAGAAGTAGTTAGAAAGTCTGCAGTTTTTAGGCAAAGATCCTCCTTAACTCAGGCAAAAAATCTGGTACACAATGGACTTCTTAACTGGCGGCCCCATGCATTTTGTCTGCCTGTACACTTATGGGTAGCAAAGTTTCATTTAGTGTGACAAGATTGAAAAAAGATTACAGAAATCTTTGACCTCCAAACAAGAATCCTAGGGATTTGAAGCCTTTATGCGAAATGACTCTTGGGTAATAGCTAACTATATTGATGATGCAATCATGTATATTTCCATTTTATGGATACAGTCATTTGAGAAGATTTTTCCCATTGTCATCATAGTTGTCTTAAAGACTTGCGTTTTAACATATCAACAAGACTAGATGCCTCCACCTTGAAATGGTTGAAGATTGCAAACTTTTAGCCAAGAAATCAGCATGTGAAGCTCGCACTTCTTCGCTGCTCCTGTCACCATGTTGTATTACATTATTCAAAGTCAGAAATGAACTCAGATAAAAGAAACAATTTTGGTCATGCTGCATAAATTCAATCGAAAAAACTTCAATATGCCAAGAGGAAGAAGTAGTACTAACCCTCTGGCAAGCAAGGCACCTCATCAATAGAGGTTTTATGATAATCCCGGATAATAATGATAATCTTACAACTTCCACTCCCTGTATTGTTCTTTTTCATTTTTCACCCTTGTAAACAAGATTTGCTCCAAGTTGTCTTTGTTTGATAATCAAAGAGCAATCTTTAGGAATCGGTGAGCAAATCAAGTGAGCATAGCTACCTCGCGTACCTCATTTTGTCGTTTCTCCATAGTTGGCTCTTTATCTTGACGAATGTGAACGAGCTTGGAGCAAATTTGGTGTAACCAAAGTCTCACGATAATGTTCTCAAATTATTCAGTCCATAAATATTCTCCAGCAGAGTTGCTTCTTTTGGAAGGAAATCAACGGAGTTTAGTGGAACAATATTTAGATATTTTAAGGAAAGACGCGGGCGTTCCTCCTGCTTCTCTTTTCAACAAAGTCAAGGATCCTCGACAGCAATAGCTCTTAAACCAGAGTTTTCTTAGCCGATGATCCACCTTAATATAATTTGGCTCAATCACAGAAATTTCAAAATCACTCAAATTGAAATTCATAATCATACTTTGATTTAGACTGCGTTCACACGATGCTGGCACATTTTGAACATGGTGGAAAACGTGACAGATAGGCTTCCCGTTCACACGATGCTGGCACATTTTGAACATGGTGAAAAACGTGACAGATAGCCTTCCGTTCACACGAAGACGGCACATTTTTTGCCGGCAGATTTTGAAAATGGTAGATTTTGAAAACGAAACCCTAGCCGGAACTTTTTGAAAACGGTATCATGTGAACACTTGAAAACGATGAAAACGGAACATTTTTCGATGCTTTGCACCGAACAGATGTGCCTAAAATCAAGGCAGATCGGTTCTTAAGGTGCAGGTGCCTGTCTTTGGCATTGAAGTTTTGGGGAGACTGCAATGTATATGTTACTGTCAAATTTCCTACCACTTTCAAGTTTAGCCAGAATCGTGTTGAACGCTAGCTCAAATTTTGCTACCTTCGCATTTTCACCGTTTTCAAAATGTGCCGGTATCGTGTGAACGTAGTCTTAAACCGGTTGTAAATTTTCGATCTATAACATCCGCTATCTCTCCAGTAAGAGTGCAGTATGGAACAAGGAACGTGCTTTTATGGCTGACTGATGAATTTGGTGAAATGAGCTGAAACCGACCGAGGGGCACTTCACTCATTGGGAAAAGCGTACGAGATTTTTTCAGAACAAAAGGATTTATACGGATCTTTGATGGATTTTTCTTGAAAACAAAAGGATTTTTGCCAAAGGTGTACGAGATTTTTGGGAGTGAAATGCCCCTCGGAACCGACAACGGCGGTCCTGAAGATTATGCAGATCTTCACCAATTACCAAAGTTCCTTGTATCTCTATCATAAAGTTTGCTCAATAAGGACTCAATTACACTGTGAACGAAATGACTGGGTTTAGGCCCTTTCTCGGCTTTCACTTCAATGCAACCAAATGCGGCAAAAGACCTTTTCAGCACACAGTAAACAACAAGTAAGTAGTGTAAAGTTGACGTCTTCGAATGAAGCTGGAATCAAATTAGAATTCGTGGAGTCTGTGCTGGTTGCTACCACAATTTCTTGAATGATTGGCGGTCCAAATCTAAATTGAAGTCAAGTTTTTCAAACGAATCAGGTAGTAAGTCCAGTTCTACCTCTTATGAGAAAAAGTCATACTTGAGAAACATATGCGACTAAACTATTTGAAGGTTTTAGTTATTACTTCCCTTCGAGTATGCCTCAAAATTCTGTCTATATCATAAATTCGAAAAGCGTAGGTCGAAAAATTGCAAGAATTACATAGCAAGTAACGCTTAACTCGTAGTTACTGATTGGTGATTCTTGAAATTGGAGATCTAACAAAATCATCTAATCTGCTTGGTTTCGTTGAATCTAACACGTACTTGATAAATCTTGATGATAATTCTTCTTTTAATAACAAATTTTATTTTCTTAGCAATCAGCAGTTAAAATGTATTTCAATTATGAACTTGAATTTAAAGTCTTTTGATAACTATATGTATAGATGATAAAGAGCACACAAATGTTATGTTCCTTTGTTTCATTCTGTGTATGTCTTTTGTTTATGAATGCCTTGACACTGCTATAACCTGGTTTCCATATAACCGTAAGTGTCGTAAGGTTGCCTGCGCTACGGTTGCTTTCTGCCATATCTTCCATCATCCCGGCGTAGCAGGCAATTATTTCTGATGGGAATGTTTTCTTACGGTGCCTCTGGTACGAGTTTGATGTGCCATTAGACTGCTGTATATGCCAGGAAAAAGTTGGTACTTCAAATCAAACACCTACCTGCGACACAGTAAGAAAATGTTTCCGTAGGAAAATAATTGCCTACTATGCCAGGAGGATGGAACATGGCAGATGGCGGCAAGCAACCGTAGACAACCTTACGGCTATATGGAAACCAGGCTAAAGCAAACTAATCAAATTAAATTTCTTGGGACTAATCGATTTCTGTTTGAAAAAAGAGTCAAAATTTTTGAACGGCAAAATCTTTGAAGAGTCGACAGGACAATTCGAAAAGGAAGGCAATCAAAAAGGAACTGGTCCTGTCTCAAATTTGATGTCATGTACAGGGTGTCTCAAAAAAATTGTTCGACGTTTGATTAAATATTGAAAAATAAGGACAATATGAACAAGCTCATGGAAAGATACCCCATGTTCCTAAGATTATGAATTAATTTTAGAGACTAAAATCGTGCAAGTCGGTTGAAAATTCAATGAGTTACGAGGTCTCGAAGATGAAAAATATGCGATAGCTGAAACCAGAGACCACCCAGATTTACTTGTATTGCAAAAAACTTGAAGATGGAAGTAAGAGAAGCATATCCAATGTCATACCTCTCGATGATATCAGAGCAAGCCAAATAGGACTTCCAAAGTAAATTATTTCTTGTGATTTACCAAAAATGCCAAAATACCAAAATACCAAAATACCAATTTACCAAAATACCAAAAATGGCATTTACCAAAAATGCCATTTCGAGGCCTCTGGTTTCAGCTTTCACACAAACTTGAACTTCAAAAGCTTGTAACCCCATGATCTTTTATCGGATTTGCTAGATTATTGTGTCAAAAATTATTTTGAAATCTCAGAAAAAAGGTTACTTGACCAAGGGCCCATTCAGCGTATCGTTATTTTTTAGAATTTAATCAAACGTCGAACAATTTTTTTGAGACACCCTGTAGAATTCGCAAAAAGGCCAAATTAATCATGAACAATAGTTCCAATCCTCATTCGCAGACATTTTCACGTTACTTTGAGAAGGACGTTACTAACTTTTACGGCATCTCAGAAGGCGTTTGAGTTTGTTGGAGCTTGTTGAGACTGGTTGATAATTCATGCTTGTATATCACAGTGAACGGAAAGTATTTGAATTACCTGGAGTGAAAAATAGTGTTATTTTCATTCATGTTTTAGTTTTCGCACAGGTCGGAATTTGTTTCTTTTTATGAAATATGATCGAAGAGAGCTATGTGAAATAAACTTTAAAAAGTCTGGTGCTCTAAAATATTTGGAAAAGTTTTCCAACCTTCCAATAAAAATTTCTATTTTTCTGTACAAGAAGTTTCTCTAAAAATGTTATCGATACGTTTCTTGAATTTTACTTACTGACAATATCTTTTACAAGTTTCGTAATCTCATGTTGCCACCAAAAAACTACTGTATGTAGGATAAAAAATGCTTTGATAACTATTTCGTCTCTGTTTGCTAAAAGTAAAAGCAAAGCAAGGGTCTCTTGGGGGTCTCTTTCGAAAGGGTGAGGGATCAGGGATGCGTACCACAGATTTCTTGTCAAGGCCACTGGCACACCATTGGCTCACAAATGCCATCATGACGTCATCAAGCCTCATTTTCAGGATATTTTGTTGCTGTTGCTGTTGGAGAAGTGAGTTGGAAGCCAAATCGAACGAAGATTTGTTGCTTGTTTTGGAGTTTGAGCGAAAAGATCAACCAGTTATGCCGCAGAAATCACTGCATTACGAGCTGGACTTCTTTTTCGACTTGACAAGACAAATTGCCGTGAAAAGATACACACACAAAAAGTTTTGGTAAGATGAATTGATCTGTTTTCGAATATATGAAAATGTTTTGGGATGCGGCCTACCAGGAGCTATCAGTATCTGGGCTTTAAAAAAGGCCTTAATGACATCATTTTGTAGAAACAATTGTCAAATTTATTTTATTGCCAGCAAGACAACCAAAGGCATTTTGGAATTTTCAAGTGAATCAGGTAATTTCGAATTAGGGCTGGAGTCTAAACCCCTTTCTAAAAAATTATGAATTGTGAGCAAACCGGACCACTGGAAGGTTTGTAAAAAGTGCATATATGTAGAGATGTAGAGAATAGGCCTAGTCTAGGATCGCACACGTTATAGGGTTTTGGTAGGGTTTTTGGTATAGTTCAGTTAGGATCAGTATAGCCGCAGGTGTGCGACTCTAGGATAGTGCCAAGATGTGCAGAATATTTTTGTAGGTGCACAGCAGGTGCGGTGCAGTGCAGTAGGAATTTAGGTATATGCCTATGGTTTCAATTTCTCTCCAACGTCTCCAACGAAAAAAATCTATCATTTAACCTATTGAAAATGTGCAGTTTCCGCATCAATTGAGAACAATAATTTCTACAAAGACTTCAGATGCCAAAGGCTTATCTGCCCATGCATTTACCTATTTTCTTTTCATTCATTTTCAGGAATGTTGTCCTCCACAGTTTCACATCATGGATAATTTCTTGGTGTGGCTTCTATCTACTGGCTTGCTTCTTGCCAGCACTTTTGTTGAAAGTGAATTTGATCTTTGTTCTGATTTTATGTATTGCTCAAGATCCATACCTTGGGGTAAGCTAATGCTATTGTTGGAAGCTATATGTATTTAAAAACCCACCTTTTCAATGCAGCAGCAACAGTAATTAATCTATGATTGCATTGAAGTTTGGTCTTCGTTATTAGAAATAATGCACTTTTCCATATTCCTAAATATATTTTTCGGAATTTTGTTTCTATGATTTTGAATTCTGTGACTAGTCTTTGTTGAAGTAACAAGAAATTGCAGCAAAAAATTTGCAGTTGTTATCTTGAGGTTGATGTACCAAGAATTTGCTAGGTAAGTAAATAAGGGCCTGGCATTTTAAGGGGTACTGCTCCCTGAATACATAAGCAATGATATCTTGGAATATCTGATTGATTAGCTAACATGTTCAATTATTTTTAGAAGTTTTTGTGGCTGAAATAAATCACTCCATTCAGAATTTAATAGGCATTCATTACAAAAAGTTTCTTCGAGATGCTTCCAGAATCCTATGCCAAATCATGAGCAAATTTGCATAATGTGGGGCTTATAGCTGTTTTCCACCAAGTAGAATTTTCCTAGCCAATGGAATTTTACACAATAAAAGGCTTGTCATGAGTAGCATTCTATTCAAATTCAAAGCACAGACAATACCTTTCCAGGCTGCTCAGAAAATTCCACTGGAGCAGAAATCAGCCTAATATGTTTACCTCAAAGCAAATGACTTTAGCACACTTTAGCACAATGCCATTCTCTTGCGGAAATGGGAAAGTCTTCCCCCTGGTATAAACTTGTTCAGGAGGGGGGTCCATTCCCCAAAGAGGGACAAAATGCATGAATGCATATGTCTTTATTGCCAGGAGAGAAAACAAAGGGGAATTTTGCTCTCAGTTTTCATTCGTTTTGGTACTAAGTTTTCAAAAGGGACCTTTTACCGAAAATCTGTTGGGCCTCGCTATTGAGTAACCCAGTATTTGACCCAACATATGGTACAAACACTGATTTCAATGTTTTTATATTTACGCATTACACACTTTTTCTTTGTAGATGATTAGCCTCCCTGGTTACGTAGTTTTGTTTTACCATGCAATGTACTTGACAACATTATCGCTTCTACAAACACTCAGCCTCCTGATGTTGGTCATTCTGTTTCAAATATTCGTGGGGCAGAAATGGATAGAGAATAACGAGCCATTCAGTGGTCCTATGAAGAGCGAATCAACAACTTTTGCAATATTCGACTTCTTTAATGATATTTTTGTTGCTCCGTTTCATTATCTGGTGACTCTACTAATGAGATTGGATTTCAGGGAAGATTTAAGATGGCGGTCTGATTCTGAGCTGAGGAAAATAATGACAAAACTTCAGCCAGTACCGTAGGGTTGGTTCTTTATTGGTGTTAATTTATATATATGTAAACAATGATTCAATTTTATTATTTGGTAATAATGAGAAACAAGTGCTAGTATGCACAGTGGTTACTTAAATAACGATTTATAGATCAACCGTATTTTACTACTTCGTTATCAGTTTCGTTGTTTCATTTTAAACATAGATATGGTACCATAGGAACACTGTGTCTCCTAGTGGCATATAGAAGGTAACATGTATCATTGTAAAGGAATTGAATGCCTAAGGTATAGCAAACCATTTTTACACCAGTTTGCTTTTTAAGTACACCCCAAGAGACAGGACATTCCAGTCGTTGCAGGCATGCAGCCTAATGTTATATGACAGGTCCATTGGATCGTTCTTCCAGGGGATCACGGATGGGGTTCTTACAAGCCTTTGCTTGCTCGTATGCGTATAAATTCCTTGCCAGTGTGGAAAATCTTCATGCAACGAGGCTTGAAATGTTACTGCAGATACTAATGCTTGGTTCTGTGACCATTTAACAGACTTATCCTTGAAATAGCATTGTAGCAACCTTAAAATCAGTACCCGTGTAAAATGATATCACAACATAACACTACTGGCAAATTTTGCTTTGAAAGGTTGGTTAAATGCTGGGTACCATCGTTGGTGATAGTTACTTAGAGCCGCTAGCCCTGGGGGGGGGGGGTACTTCATTGCTTCATTTTGACCGTGATTGTGACTTTGATAAAAGGACCCATTTGTATGACAGAATATTCAAGAATTCAGAACCCTTTTACATGAATATCAGGAAGATTCTATACCATAAATTTTGCGATTTGTAGATGCAAGGCCTATTCAAACTTCTTTTTGTTTACAAAAATTCTGAAAAAGCTACCCATCCACCAGAATTAAGGTTAAAAATAGACCCGTATGTAGGGAGTTTGAGGTGAAAAACCCATGCATGTGAGTGGTACATCCAATGTTACTCAACAATCAAGTACCCCCCCCCCCCACCCGGGCCATTGGCAGTACTAGAGCCAGTAGTTTAGTTAATTATAGTACTTTTTTACGCAGTTAGCCTTGTAAACTACTGATTCTATGGTCGAATCTTTATAATTTTATCTGTATATCAGCTCATACGTTCAGAAATACACGCTTTTTATAGAAGGAAACTAGGATCCAGCCATAGTACTAAAAGTTTCTTCGTTCAATTTGAACTTTCTCAAGTTTACAGGGTGTCCTAAAAACATGTGTTCTGTCGGAGAAGCTTTGAAGGGGTAATGAATACAATTTTCATTTTTTTCCGATTTATAATCGGGAGGAACTTCACAACTGGTTTTGACACCCAGTTTGAGTAAATCTGACACGTAGTTGCTGATTTATGGAGCAAGAAAGTCAAAATGTAAAAATTAATGGTTTCCTCTAAACTAGAAGATTTTAACTCGGTAGTTAACCTTAAAGCTTAAATGTCAGCAATGAATTGACCTTATCTTTACATTTTCACAAAAAAATACGTTTAGTAATGGTAGCAATAAGTGACCAAAAGGCTCAAGAATATCTGCAAGGAAATCTTTGGAAAGCAATCTCGTTGGTTTAAATTGATTTTATGACTTGGGAGAAGCAAAAATAACCGATGAAAGCATTCCATGGCATGCAGCACTGTTGCTGCAAATGACCACTTCTAGCAACCCAAGGTTTTCTTTTTCTAATTAGTTTTCACAATATCTAAGCTATGACTATATGATTCACTTATTAAAGGGGGTGCAAAGACCAACATGCTTTGCGTGAAATCGGTGACTTCCAGAATAACTGACTGTACGAAATTCACAAAACAAAAGCAAACGATTGCAAAGGCTGCTGGTCTTTGTACTCTCTTCAAAAGCTACAAAACGGAGCTAGGCTCATTTTTTCACTTAATTTCTGGGATTTTAACATTGACGGAGAACAACAAATCCTTTGGTTTTGAGGCAACCGCCCTCGTACTTTCTTGTTCCATAAATCAGCAACTACTAGTCAGATGAACTCAAACTCAGTGCCAAACTCTAAATTGAAGTCCCTTCTGTTCATAAATCTAAAAAACAGGAGATTTAGATTCATGACTCCTGCACAATGGCCTTTCAAACATGTTTTTAGGACACTCTGCAGTACCGAAAGTTGCTTTTGTTATTTCTTTTTTTTAATGCACGAATTGTTATATAATCTCTAATACCCCTCGAGATATGTTTCTTCACATTTAAAACATCAAACAGGAATAAACAGTGTTCGATTACATTCAAAGCATAAACAGCTAGTTGGTAGTATTAGTATTCAAGAGTAAGGATTCAACGTACCATGGGTACCAGACTTGCTCAAACGGAAAATGAGAGTCTCTATTTTTGAGAGAGTCTGGTAAGCATGGTATTGCCATAATCTACTTAAATTAATGTTTCGAAAGCTCCTTACACCTTCTCAGACCTAGTACTAGAGTTTCTTAAAATTTTGGCCTTCTTAGTACCAGTTTCTTATGAACCAGTTTCTTTTAAAAAATATGTACGCCCATGTACGCCTCTTCGTTCTTAAGTGTACACTATAAGTTCATTACTATGCTGTAACTGTTGTTAAGTAAACTACTGTGCTCGAATGTTATTATCCAGTTCATGACAAAATGTTCTCTGGAGCACGTGGAACAGTCTCGTTACTTCATAGTTATTTGACGTTTTCACTCCTTAATTTTTCTGCAGCATAGTAAATAAAGAACCTTCGGGTGGATTCAAAAAGATATACCCTCCCTGGACAGCTACAGCGGTCAAGAGATAATTCACTTTAGTGGTTAATTTCTTACTGTCTAATTTCTGTCGCACTGCCCTAAGCACATCCTATTGGCTTGGTATGCACTAATTTCGGTCCATTAAACATTTTTCCGAATAATTAAAGGCTCCCATTAGCCATGTTTGAAGAATGAGATCATGCATGTAGCTTGCTTCATGTAGTAAAGAATATTTATCTGCAATAGCAACTGTTTAATGTAGGATTTGATAAGCGTCAGAATTATTACATTGGATGTATCGAAAAGCACATGATACTGACAAATTCTTTACTTTTGCCAGACAAGATTTGCCACTGCAATAGTGCCACACCTGTTTCTTGATTGTATTATATGGGTTGGTTGGTCTCCTTGACAACAGTCGTCCATATTAAGATTTCAACAGTAAGGGAACATTGCCAGGTCAAACTTGCAAATAGCATTTTAATGACTTTGCAACTCTGTTGATGATTGCATTAACAGCGAGAGTTTGTTAGGAACACGTAGTAATTAGCCTTAATCCGGAGAAATCGATTGGCAACTCATCAAAATTTGATGGAGATTTTACTTTGCTCGATTGTTTTGATTGCATACAAGTATATTCTTTCTGGTTTGCCTAAAGCCCCTTTCAGAATGTTTTCATTCTTAAAACATGAAACATAGCTCAAGAAACTACTTATTTTGACAAAGAAAATCCTTAACCTACACTTAATTTATTTTCACTTGCGTCCAGTATCACTTTGCTCAGAAATTACTAGAGTAATGTCTAAACACTGGAAAGGCTTCAAAAAGCCTTGTTTTGAAATCATCCCGAGGGCACAGATAGTAATCAACATGAAGATTGTTATGGAACATTTAAGAAACTCGTAAGAAACTCTGTGATCTCAAAATTCTATAATTTTAAGGAGTTAAGGAGCCAAAATCCTTAGTTTCTTATAAAAAATACGTTTATATGTAGGGGGAAAATGGCGGAGGACACTACTGACGTATTTTTACTTTGGCCGGACATCAGCTGCTACCTAGTCAGCGCAACATTTGTCCCTTGATAGCTCAGTATGAGTTGCTTGCCCCTTGACAACAGTCGTCCATGTTGAAGATTTCAAACAGTAAGGGAACTTTGCCAGGTCACAGAGGTCAGATTTTGGAAAATTACTTTTTAATGAGTTGGCAGCTCAACTGATGAGTTCATTAACAGCCTGAGTTTGGCAGCTCACCTAAATTTGATTGTTGGGCCAAATATCTCTGAATTGTTTTGATTGTATATATTAACAATCCCCATAAATATCTCAAATTCTACGTTGATTGTTTCGATTGTGTACATAAACAATGCCTATTGTTACAACATTCCTGATTCCTTCCACTCTATATAGGTAGGTATATAGGTGTCCTTCCGGTCGGAGAAAAAGCCCCTCCATAATGTTTTCATTCTTCAAACATAATTAAAGGCTCCCATTAGCCATGTTGAAGAATGAGATCATGCACGTAGCTTGCTTCATGAAGTAATAAATATTTATCTGCAGTTGCACCTGTTTAATGTAGGATTTAGTTTATATCGGGATGGCAATAGCCTAGCCAGCCCACTTCAAGGAGACCAGATTTCTTGATAAGCGTCAGAATTATTACATCGGATGTACCGAAAATAAGGATGGCACATGATATTGCCAAATTCTTTACTTTAGCCAGACAAGATTTGTCACTGTAATAGTGCCACACCTGTTTCTTGATAGTATTATATGGGTTGGCTGGTTTCCTTGACAACAGTCGTCCATATGAAGATTTCAAGCAGTAAGGGAACTTTGCCAGATCAAACTTTGTAAATAGCATTTTAATGACTTTGCAACTCTGTTGATGATTTCATTAACAGCGAGAGTTTGTTAGGAACACCTAGTAATTAGCCTTAATCAGGAGAAATCGATTGGCAACTCATCAAAATTTGATAGAGATTTTATTTTGCTCGATTGTTTTGATTTTATACAAGTATATTCTTTCTGGTTTGCCTGAAACCTCTTCCAGAATGTTTTCAGTCTTCAAACATGAAACATAGCTTGAGAAACTACTTATTTTGACAAAGAAAATCCTTAACCTACACTTATTTTATTTTCACTAGCGTCCTGTATCACTTTGCTCAGAAATTACCAGAGGATGTCTGAACATTGGAAAGGCTTCAAAAAGTCTTTTTTGAAATTATCCCGAGGGCACAGATAGTAATCAACATGAAGATTGTCATGGAACATTTAAGAAACTCGTAAGAAACTCTGTGTACTCAAAATCATACATGTTGATGTAGGGAAAAAATGGCGGAGGACACTACTGACGTACTTTTACTTTAGCCAGAAACCAGCTGCTACCTAAACAGTGCAACACTTGTTCCTTGATAGCTTATAGTATGAGTTGCTTGCCCCTTGAAAACAGTCGTCCATGTTGAAGATTTCAAACAGTAAGGGAACTTTGCCAGGTCACAGAGGTCAGATTTTGGAAAATTACCTTTTAATGAGTTGGCAGCTCAACTGATGAATTCATTAACAGCCAGAGTTTGGCAGCTCACCTAAATCTGATTGTTGACCCAGATGTCTCTGAATTGTTTTGATTGTGTAAATTAACAATGTCTATAAATACTTCAAATGCTTCATCGATTGTTTCGATTGTGTGCAGGAATAATGCCTATTGTTACAACATTCCTGATTCCTTCCTCTATAGGTAGGTATATAGGTATATAGGTAGGTGTATTCCTTCCGGTTGGAGAAAAGCCCCTCCATAATGTTTTCATTCTTCAAACATAATTAAAGGCTCCCATTAGCCATGTTTGAAGAATGAGATCATGCATGTAGCTTGCTTCATGTAGTAAAGAATATTTATCTGCAATAGCAACTGTTTAATGTAGGATTTGATAAGCGTCAGAATTATTACATTGGATGTATCGAAAAGCACATGATACTGACAAATTCTTTACTTTTACCAGACAAGATTTGCCACTGCAATAGTGCCACACCTGTTTCTTGATTGTATTATATGGGTTGGTTGGTTTCCTTGACAACAGTCGTCCATATGAAGATTTCAAGCAGTAAGGGAACATTGCCAGGTCAAACTTTGCAAATAGCATTTTAATGACTTTGCAACTCTGTTGATGATTTCATTAACAGCGAGAGTTTGTTAGGAACACGTAGTAATTAGCCTTAATCAGGAGAAATCGATTGGCAACTCATCAAAATTTGATGGAGATTTTATTTCGCTCGATTGCTTTGATTGCATACAAGTATATTCTTTCTGGTTTGCCTAAAACCCCTTCCAGAATGTTTTCATTCTTAAAACATGAAACATAGCTCAAGAAACTACTTATTTTGACAAAGAAAATCCTTAACCTACACTTAATTTATTTTCACTTGCGTCCAGTATCACTTTGCTCAGAAATTACTAGAGTAATATCTAAACACTGGAAAGGCTTCAAAAAGCCTAGTTTTGAAATCATCCCGAGGGCACAGATAGTAATCAACATGAAGATTGTTATGGAACATTTAAGAAACTCGTAAGAAACTCTGTGATCTCAAAATTCGATAATTTTAAGGAGTTAAGGAGCCAAAATCCTTAGTTTCTTATAAAAAATACGTGCATATGTAGGGGGAAAATGGTGGAGGACACTACTGACGTATTTTTACTTTGGCCAGACACCAGCTGCTACCTAGTCAGCGCAACACTCGTCCCTTGATAGCTCAGTATGAGTTGCTTGCCCCTTGACAACAGTCGTCCATGTTGAAGATTTCAAACAGTAAGGGAACTTTGCCAGGTCACAGAGGTCAGATTTTGGAAAATTACCTTTTAATGAGTTGGCAGCTCAACTGATGAGTTCATTAACAGCCTGAGTTTGGCAGCTCACCTAAATTTGATTGTTGGCCCAAATATCTTTGAATTGTTTTCATTGTATATATTAACAATCCCCATAAATATCTCAAATTCTACGTTGATTGTTTCGATTGTGTACATAAACAATGCCTATTGTTACAACATTCCTGATTCCTTCCACTCTATATAGGTAGGTATATTGGTATATAGGTATATAGGTGTATTCCTTCCGGTTGGAGAAAAGCCCCTCCATAATGTTTTCATTCTTCAAACATAAAAAGCTCTGTTGTTCAACAATTTGGTTCCAGCTCTGTTTTGCACAAAACGTTAAAACCTATGTGCAGCGAAGGAGCTTTTTAAAATAGATCATGACGTCATCAATAAATTCTTACATCAACCTCGTTATCGATTACCTCGTGGGACAAGCAAAACATCGAGAGGAAGGGCGCCATTTTTTCTGCAGCATCGTGGCGAAATGGGAGACCGGGCAGACGAACTAAAGCCACTGAGAGTAAAAGTGACTTCATTCCCTGGTCTTGAACATATTATGGTAAGTATGAAGAGCCAACTTTTGAAGTAGCATACCTGGAGGCAGCACAGCATGATCAGAGAAAGAGGGGAGGGGAGAAGACGCGGCCTAAACAGGTCCTATTCGACTCGAGTCAGTAAAGGTGTAAAACGTACATCACTCTGCCTTGCTTTTGCTTGTTCTGTTTCATATGGCAGGTAACTTTGAGCGGTGCTTGCAGAAGTATCTTTTCCAAATGAGCATGAGTGGAATGGTTTGCCTTGCCTCTGGAAGATTCTCTCTCTCTGGCAACACCACAAGAGCCACAGGGTGGTGAATCACAGGACTAGTCTAGAATCGCACACCAAATAAATATATAAAGGTTTTGGTGGTGTTTGGAAGGGTTCAGTTTAGATCATATAGCCAAAATGTGCGCCAAAAGCCAAACAAGTTCTGGAGCAATTCTAGAATGCTCCCCTCACTTTAGAAGCTCTTCCTTTTTTAACTCTCGATACATCTTTTGAGAAGATCAGAGACGTGTAATGTACCCTTACTGTTCCATTTAAACAATTATTTTTGGTCATTCTAAGATTGAAACTATGTGATGTGAAGCTCTTACATTTTGCTGATGCGCTGATACGCAGTCAAGAAAACAATTGTATATTCTTCATTGTTTAAATTATGAAACAATTATTTTTGGTCATTCTAAGAACGAAACTATGTGATGTGAAGCTCTTACATTTTGCTGATACACTGATTGGCAGTCAAGATGAATCTCATACTGACTGCGTATCACTGTATCACAAAATATTGATGCTTCCGGAGTGACTGTGTATAAGCGTATCAGCATAAAATCAACTTTAAGAAATAGGGGAGGGTATTCTAGACTCTATCCCAAGTTCTTTCTCTGTGCCAAAGATCTTCTGGAAATAGGCACTCAGATTCACCCTGGTGGGGTCATCAACAAATGTTTTTAAAAATTTTTGTCACAGTTAACGGAATTGTACTGTTCTAACAGCTTGACCCCCTCCCCCATTCACCTTAGCGAACCATTAAAATTTTCACTAGATTTTCTCTTGCTGTGGGCTTCCTGCAAGCGTATTGTGTCTTTAGGCCTAGGTAGGCCTAGGCCTTATCAGGCGCCTAAAACTCGCCTAAAATAAGGCCTTACTGCCCAGACTGGAAAGTTTGTATCTTTCTTGCATGGGTAAGTTTAGATACTAAATCTCATGAATATGAGTGAGACAAGCCTTTTGAACCAGTTGTTTTTCTCATTCACCAAATATACACCGTAGCCTTACTTTTACTTTTTTCAGATCCTTATCAATAGAAAGGCTTCAATTGCAAAACTGAAAGAAGAAATTCAAGAGACTTTGCAAAGAATCTTTCCATACAGGAGGTATATTTTTTCTTTCAACGCTCTTGATACTGTAGTTTCTACTAAATAGTGAGTTACTAGAAGAAAAGGGACACAAAAGAACCAACAGACTTTACCAGCACACCAAAGCCTGTGCCAGGGTGCTTTCTTTGTTTTATTTACTAAGAAACCCATATACCATTGGACACTCCCTTTCAAAAGTATCAAAGAAAGTTATAAAGCTTTAACAACTGAAAAGTGAATTATTTTCTTTCTATCAACAGCCAAGCTCCAATATCAAACATAAGAAAAGACAAGAATAAGATATTAATCCCTGACTGGTACCCTATCGAGCCAGTCCTTCAAGATAATGAAGAGGTGTTCATTAGCTATGATCTGCTTTCTACAAATTGCAGCCAGTGTCTTGTAATGGAGACTCCAAATCCATCATACAGTGGAAGTTTTGATAGTTGCCCTAATCAAAGCATGCAGATATATCAGCAAGGCCAAAACAGCAACCAAACACCAAAGAGTTGTCATGGTCCAATGCCAGTTGCAGGGGCCTTTGAAGGGAATAATCGCCATGTGTATGCTGATATGGAAAATATTGGTTTACATCCTCTGGATGTGTCTATAAATAGTTTAGTTAACAGAATAATGCAAAATGAAGAAAAGGAAGTAAATAAAGACAACCGGGAGTCCGATGAAAGTGATTCCATTCTAAAAAGACAGAAAGTGTTTGAGAACAGAATTGTTAACGATGTTGATCAGGTTGCAGATGAAGATCAAACAATCATTGAAGATACCAAGCAAAAGAATAGCATGTGGGCAGAAAGGAAAGAGTTATCTGAAAATGAGATAAGGGATTCTGTCGATTGTGAATTGAAGAAATCGGAAGTTGCAGCAGAGAGTGTAACTGGGATCTTGATTGAAGATGGAGGGAAAAGGAAAAAAAGGAGGAGAAGGAAACATAATGCTAAAAAGAATGATGATTCATTTGAGACATTGCTAACAGATGACACAATGACTGATTTAAAAGAATCAGGGATTGGTAGTGACAGCACTGTCAATGTTCTGACAAAGAAGAATTTGCAGGTGATGGAAGATGCAGGTATCAACCTGAAAGAGCCCGAAAACAAAGACAAACTAGAATCCCATGTGAATGAAGACAAAGAGAAAATTCCTCTAGCAACTAAAGTCAAAGAGGATATTCCACAAGTAAGTAGGGATACAACAAGGGCTCATAAAGTAGTGAAGGATGCTAGAGAGCCAGAAGAAAGTTTTTTATCTGATATTGGTGATGCTTCCCAACAAGAATGCACGTCTTCGCAAAAGTCTAAGAGGAGAAAATCAAAGAAAAGGCACAAAGATCAAGAGAATGATGCCAAGTCAACATCATCAAAATATAAAGAAGAAGAAACACAATTGAGTAAATCTAAGAAGAAGAAACAAATTCTTACAGAATTGGATGATGAAACAATGCAAGAAAGTGATGAGGGCAAAGCCAAGGAGGGTTTTAAGAGTGATAGTGGATCGTTTCCTGTAACAAATAAGGAGGTAGAGATGCAATCACTCAGATCGAAAAAGGAAAGCCACATGTACTCTGACTCAACCCCTCTTTCAGTAAAAGAGACTGGTCTAGCCCTTGAAAATGGGAATGCAGCATGTAGTAAAGATAAGTTGGCGTCAGCAAAGCTGGACGAAGTAGAGACAAAGTCCTCTAAATCGCAGAAGAAAAGGCACAAAAATGCAGATTCAGACTGGGAGGCAATGGCAGAAACAAGTTCTGCTCTGGAAAGCAAGGAGGTAGGAAGTATGGTTGAAAAAGAGGAGAGGTGTATGAAAGACACTCCGTCGGTTTTGACAAAACATGACAGAGTAGATACACAGTCAACTAAATCGAAGAAGAAAAGGCACAAAGATACTGATTCAGATTGGGAGGCGATGGCAGAAATGAGTTCTGCTCTTGAAAATAAGGAAGAAGAGGAGCGATGCAAGAGTGAGTCCAAATCTGTTACTGCCAATCTTACAGAAATTGAGACACAGTCAATGAAATCGAAGAAGAAAAGACACAGAAATGCTGATTCCATGTGCGAGTCAACAGAAAAAGCTGAAATCGCTCCTGAAGACAAGGATGATAGTTATTTCAAAGCACCAACGGCAAAGAAAAGTAAATCTAGGCATAAAGCTATGTTGCAAGAAAACCATGATTCCAGTCAGAATGAGAAAACTAAGACTACAAAGCAGAAGTCAAAACACAAAGGAAAGAGCTTAGATTTTGATTACTTACTTGAAGATTCTAAAAAGGAGATCGACAATGGTGTAAATATTTCAAAAAAGGAACAACCTTCTTTCGATTATGAAACTGACAAAGAAATAAAAGGAATTCAGTCAAAGATTTTGACAGTAGTCAGTGAAATTGTCACAGAATCTGATTTTTCAGCCACCAACGAACCCTTAAAATTCACAAAAGATGTTCTCAGATTGAAGAATGACGTTACTTGCACAATAGACTCAAATTCCAAGAAGGAAGTTTGTAATTCCAAGACGGAACCAAGAGATAAGGATGAAGATCGTGCTAGCACAATTATTGCCATACAAGATCAAATAAAGTCGGATAACGCAAAGAAACATGAGTCTTCCAAAGACAGGAAAGAAAATGAGAGGAGCAAAAAGAAGCGGAAGGGAAACAGGGAACTACTTGGAGCATCACATTCATCTACTTCGAGTATTTCATTCAGTGATTACAAAGGAGTTGTCGTTTCAAAACAAACTGGAACTAAGTCAAAGAAAGAAAAATCAGTCTCGAGGCATTCAAGTGAGTACTTTTTAAGCATCACAGCATTGTACCAGCTTTTGCTGGAAACATTTGCCATTTTGTTACTTACACCCAAACGATAGATAGGATGTTCAAGGTTAGGACTAAATTTTGTCACTTGAGCTTTGCGACAACACAAAATTCGTTATGCAAAACTCTTCACGGGCATTTTCATGTAACGTCTTATCTGAAGCGGGCTATAGTTATGGCAACTGTAGCAGAAATGTCTTATCTGAGGCAGGCTATAGTTATGGCAACGAAACGCGTATTTTACAACCGTAGCTGGTTTTGTGATTTGGTTTCAAAGAAGTACATGTGGCTCTTTCTCGGACCACCTGGTTTTGAAGCATGCTGCCATAAGCACTGATGATCACTAGGTTATTTTATTTCATATACTAAGCCTCTAGTTAGGTCATAAACATCAGAGTGAAACGTAAACTATTATTTTAGACTTAAAAAGAAAATGAAAAATCACAGTGTGATGATCGTAAGGCAAGATTAATGATGTTGCTTAAAGAGTACGGCTCAGAGTGAGTTTTTTCAATGCGTTATTTCATACTCTTTTAGTAACGAAAACAAAAATTCCATCATCTTCAATCATGGACGTAGGAAGTATCTCAAACTTATGGGGGGGCACGACGCTTCAAAGGCACTTTTTCCTTAAGAAAAAAGGGCATTTTCTAAAAATAAAAAGGCACTTCTTTGTTTATTGATTGCAAAATCTTGGGGGCACGTGCTCACAGTGCCCCCCCCCGGTTCCTACGTCTATGTCTTCAATGTTTTTTTGTCATTGACAAAAGAGATGAAAAAGAAACTTTACAAAAGATTTGATCACAGAAAGCCCAGGCAATTAGTTAACTGAACTATGATAAGTTTACAATCTTAAAATCGTTAATTTTATGTATATACTACCTTTGTGTGTTAGTTGTTGCACTTCTCCACGGCTGTGCAAAATAACTTGATCGAACTCTCGCGTTCGAACAATTATGCAGTGCACTGCAGAAGTACAGCCGTGGAGAAGTGCAGCAAATATCGCACAAAGTTACGATTTTAACTATTTTAATATTGTAAACTTATCATTGTTCAGTTAACTAATTGCCTTGGCTTCCTGTGATTTGATAATCAAATTTTGGCGATTTTGCAAACGGTAGTACTCTTTTGGGACACCCGATTTGAGTTATTAATTTCATTGTTTTGCGAACTCAATTAGTTCCGATTTTTCAGGTAAAAAGTCGAAGAAAGAACGTAAACGACGCAAATCATCATCAGTTTCAAATACAGAGAAATCCGTCGCGAAGGTCCATGACTGGCTGTCAAAGTTGAATGTGGAGCACATTCCTCTCGTTGAAGAGTACCAAGAAACAATATCGACCGTGATCAATGAAACCAAAATCGAAAGTAAGGAAAGGTCATTTTCAGTTTTAGAATCAGCTGTAGCAGTAGAAACAATTCCTGATGATAGTAGCAAAGAGAGCGGTAATGATTTGAAAGGACATGATAAAGGTGATGATGTTATGGGCAGTGAAAGAGCACGCGGTAAGGACAGTACTGGTAAAGATACTGGAGAAGGAGATGCTGGTGGAGTTGAAGGAGATCAATGTCAAATAAAAGAGCAAATAATTTCGCCAGCCAAATTAGGAAAAGAATCATCGGAAACTGTTATAAGTAAACAAGAAGAAATGGAAGATACTAGCTATGAAAAGAAAGGAACTGATGGCCTAAAAAAGAAGCTTAAGAGTGAAAATATTGGAAAGGGGGAAATTACGTCCAAAGCTTTGAAAAGAAGACAAAGCATCAAAGAAGTTGATAGCAACGAGAAGACAGGGGATGATGGCGCAAGGATGAATGTTGGAAGAGAAATTGTTGAAAAAGATGAAGGAAAATCTCCTAGGAAGAGCCTGAAGAACGAAACTTTTGAAAAGAATGAAAGAAAATCTCCTAAGAAGAATGTTGAACGAGAGGGTGTTGAAAAGGATAAAGGAAAATCTCCTAAGATGAAATCCGGAAAAGAAATTGTTGAAAAGGACAAAGGAAAATCTCCCAGGAAGAATTTTGAGAAAGAAGTCATCGAAAAGGACAGAGGAAAATCTCCAAGGAAGAATGCTGCAAAACAAACTGTTGAAAAAGACAAAGGAAAATCTCATGGAAGCAAACAACAGATTTCATCGGGAGCTGTTAGAATTAAGCATGTAGCTGACAAAAAAGCCACTATGGAGAAGAATGAAAAGGACAGGAAAGAGAAGAATGTCGAGAAAGAAGGTGGGAAAGGAAGATCTGCGGAAAAAAAAGAGCATGCGGGGGAAGATGTCGATCCGAATGATTCTTTTGATGAGGCAGTCACAGATTTGAAGTTTGAATCTTTGGTTGAAGATGGTAAGTTGTTTCCTTTGCCTTACATTCTTTCAGTAAAATTTTTTCCACAGAATATTTTTTGCCAAAATTTGAAAGTAAAACTTTAACTAAGTTGATATTTTGTTCATCACAAAACTGAAACGCATTGGTGTTATGAGCTATCCAACGTTACTAGCTGTTCCAATTTTAATCATATATTGAATCACATCGATGTTTGCTTCTGGTTTAGAACGCAAAATATTTGTTTCAAGAGTATTGAGGCTTGGATTCTAGGGCGATCCGTAGCCAGTTTGTTGTTTTAGTAATGTCAAGTCTCAGAAAAGCATTGGTGAATCTCGTAAATTGAAGAATCAAGACACTATAAAGAAAAAGTGATTTACCTTTTTGAAGAATAGATGGTTTAGAGCGCAAAGTATTTGTTTCAAGAGTATTGAGGCTTGGATTCGAGAGCGATCCGTAGCCAGTTTGTTGTTTTAGTAATGTCAAGTCTCAGAAAAGCATTGGTGAATCTCGTAAATTGAAGAATCAAGACACTGTAAAGAAAAAGTGATTTACCTTTTTGAAGAAAAGATTCCATACCTTTGAGCGTATTCAGTTAAATCAAAGTGAATAGAGAGAGCAAAAGTTTTTATTTGGATGTATCAAAGGGTGTGAAATCTGCTCTTCTGAAGAGAAAATCGCTATTTCTTGTCGGGAAGTTGCACCGGGGGGGGGGGGTTCTTCCATAGTAAAGGTACCTGGGGATGTGCCGCCCGCAAGGGTATGCTTTTTCAAACCTTCTAGCATGCTTCTAGTCTTGCCAAGGGTATACGTTTTGCCAATTTTCGCCCATTTAGTCTGGGCAAGGGTATACTTTTTGGCAATTTTGGTGAAAGAAATGTCAAACTTCGGCAATTCCTGTAAAGAAACCCAACTTTTTTTCAAATTTTGGTCCTTAGAATGCAAAAATTTGGCAAGTTTTGCCTAGAAAATGCCAGCTCATGGCACTTTTGATGTAGAAGTTAGTCTAGCCAAGGGTATCATTTTCAGAAAAATTGGTCGAGCCAACGGTGCCATTTTGAAACCGTGGGCGGCACACCCCTGCCCGAAATTTAGCCGAGAACCCCCCCCCCCCGTGGGAAGTGGCTCTTTTGTTTACCGAAATCCACCTTTACTTCTCAGAAGAGGTTCATAGTAATCTAACGACATCTAGTTCCTTCCCACATATCGAATCATGAATGTGAGAGAAGATGCGCGGTTTTGGTTTTCATATCTGTATATTTTCGAAAAAATTGTCCTTGATCTTGTGTTTAAACGAGTTGATAGTACTGAATATACGACAATTTTTATTTCCTTAATTCAGCACTGCACTGGCTCGCGCTGTTGTGCTTTTGTCAGTCGAGTCTTCGTGCATATTGTTTTTAATGGTTTTATTTCATTTATCTAATAGTTTCAACAAAATCATATTGGTTAAATTATCAAGGAGCATGCCACTTTGTGCATTTTCCGCTTTAAACATGTGTGCTCCCTCTGTTCTGTTTATCAAAATAAATTTATAAAATTTGTTTTTCGTTGGTTTATTTATTATTAAATTCGATTCTAATAATGAACCTTCTCATAAACGAGATCTCATATGGAGACAAAATTTTAATCCTATGATCTTCATCTTCAACGAAAATTCATAAGTATGTTCAATAGACCTTTTAGCTATTCTGCAAAAGAGCCTGGATCGAGCGATATTTTTATACAATTATATACGCGAGGTTCGATAGAGTGGCGTTAGAGCTTCGATCGCAATTGTGCACATTCGAAAATTCTACAAATTTTAATGAAATATCGTTCGATCCACATTCGTTTTGAGAATAGCTAAAAGGTCTATTTATTTGATGCTTTCATTTATCAGGCTTACTTTTCATGCTGAATGCCAGACATGATGGTCTTGTGGCAGTAAAACGAAGGCGGTTTGATAGACTCCTAGCCCCTGCGGAGGTCAAACTGAGACCTTCTTGCAGTAAGTTTAAAATGGGGTGAAGATACATTGATTGATTCAAATAAGGTTGCATTTCTTGCTTGGACTAGTAGTCTTTATTTCGATAAGGCAAGCTCTGTAGTCATTTGCAAATAGCAGGATTTTCTACTGCATCCAAAGTGTGACGCTTTAACTCGGTGCAAAGAGGCGGGTGTAAAATTCTATGACCGATTTCTTCTGATTGAATGACATGGATGGAATTGTAGCCATATTTCTGTAACTTGACCGTTGGACTTTTCAGAAATCTTGAATATTTGTCGAAATTACTGCCAATTTCATATTTCAGCTCATTTTAAGACGTGACGTCATCAAAATTTTAAATCATAAAGCAGAAGAGTGAGAGTTTTGCTTGATACCATATTGCAGAAATCCATAGACTATGGTTTTCATTAAAGTTGTTTGATCTTTTGCCAACAGGTTTGGAGATTTTTTCTTGAATTCTTAAAAAAGAAGAAGATCACTGTAATTCTTAAAAATTGAAGATTTCAGAAAATTCCAACGGCAGATTTACTGTAAAATAGCTAAAGTTTCTCTGAAGCCGTTCAATTCAGGGGAAAAGGTCATAGAATTTTTTACCTACCATTTTAAAGATTCGAAACTTATGCTGTGGTTCATTGCCTGAAAAAGATTCGTCAAATCAGTTTGTCAGGGGCTATTTTCAATTCTTTTAGCCTCCATAAAGTTTCGATTTTGTATTAAAGCCTTTGCTGTTCCTGACACCACCACTTTATCTTTTACAACAGGAGCGTCGTTGATATCTTCGAAAGTAAAGCAACCACTGAAAAAGCTGTCAACAGCCCCAACATATGTCCAAAAGTCATTGAATGGTTTCCTCAGTAGTGCACAGCAAAAGCGATTTGAGAGCAAGAAGAAAGCTGTAATGAAACCGACGTCAACAAAATAGTAGGTTAATCGTGCAGCCAGGTATGTGACTGTTATTTTTTATAACAAATATTCTAATTAGTTACCATTTTATATATTTATGAGACCATTCGGGAAAATGTCTATTATGCTGCTTAATCCAAGTGCTCCCTGAAATTAAGTGTTTTCTCCCAGTGCTGTCTGAACTGACATCGGCGAGGGGGGCTATTTAAAGACTTTAAAGACTTTATTTTGCACTTCTTCCCAGTTTTTTCTCCTCAAACTATCGGAGGAATGTCTCGTTATCACTTGGAGTAAGAAAATTAATTTGACTCGTGGTCTCCTGCAGTCTACTGGAACTGATAACCTGCAAACAGAAAATATCAAAGAGCCGAGCATATGGGTGAAATGTGCGCAAGTTTCTACGGGACAGGGTAATTTAATCAAAAGAGAAATTGTAGCGAGTCATTTCAGATGTCCAGGCGATACTCTGCTCATATGCATGAATGGAAGAAGGGCATTTTGTTGCAAACAGACTCCATTGCAAATAACTTTCAAATCTCCTGAGCAGAAAGCTTTCTTGGGTAACTTATATTCGTTCAGGGCAATCGGCAAGGAGAACTATTCCAAGTAGGCTTTCGCATTGGCTAATAGCTGGAAAATTTCATGCTATTAGCGGAACACAAAGAGCTGTATTTTCAGCCCATCTGATTGCTAAAAATAGCCTTTATATCGTAGAAAAATTGCAGGATATTTTTTAGTTCATTGCTAGAAGAGTTCAGAAAAGCAGAGTCTCTTGGTTAGCCCTGTTGCCCCTACTTTCATTGGCCGTGACAAAATCATGACAAAAGACGTTGGAATCAATTAACTACTTTTTATTTAGCTATCGTATTTTATCGGTAAATAATTGATAATAATAATGACAGGGTCAACTGACCCTGATAATGTTAAATAGAGCCAGATTTTGCAAACTCCTCGGGTTGTTCATGATCCTAAAATTTATAAACCTGTGCAGTTGCTACTGCCAAAGTCGTCCAAAGTCTCTCCACGTTGGTGAAGGTGAAGGTGAAGTTGCGTTTTTCAGGGCCAAGCGCTGGGATCGCAGAAATAAAGCAGACCTAATCGAGTCCACGACCCCTTGTCATGACGCTCATATGGTGGGTTCAACCGGGATTCGAACCCACTCCGCCTGACTGTACTGGCTGCAGTGTCAGAAGATTACACCACGGCGCCACAACACCTTCAGTGAAGACACTAAGACTTCCATGATATCAGCAAGCATAACCAGCAGTTCTATCTTTGACAAATGACTAATGTCATATGTTTTGAACACTTTAAAAATGATCATCGAGGCATTGTTTACTGAATGGCTCAATGTTAAATAAGTGAACAATTATTAGTGGTGGTCTTGAAAAGGATCGTAGGCATTTCCTTTTGAACCTTGAAAATATTTAAACTTTTGCAGTTTATGCTTATTAATTACATTTCATGCTGCTTCATTGAAAAGATATAATAATCTAATATTTATCCTGAACTTCACAATACATCCCATAGAACAATAAACAGCTTGTTGCGAACACCCTCTAAGTTTTATTTTGTTCCTTCCCTGCGTGCTTATCTCCGTTATATTACTTCATGGATAATGCAATCTCTGTATTTCACTTGCGATGTTTTCAGTTAGCCTAGTGCGCTTGTTATTTCTCGCTAATGTTTAAGATTCCTTATATTGCCTACAGGGCTGTCTTGCCTGCGAGTCGGGCTCAGCCTTGCAGGATGGCAATTGGAGTCAAACATGTTAGAATTAGCGATAATTCTATTTTCTATTTACTTTATACAGAATTCATATATCCGGACAAAGATATAGTCTTTCGCCTTTAGTAGTTATCTTCAATGTAACTCTTCTTTCCTCGCTAATGAAAACAGAAAACCGATTTCAAGAAATTCGCGTCTCCAGAAATTTATTAGTTGCTCTTGATCCAATCGTTATCGAAATTGCGTTTTTTTTTGTTTTTTTAAATTCCTATTTTTACACGATCCCCATCAATACAAACTTAAAATACAACACTTACAAGTATTTCATGAATTAATAAAGAAAGAAACAAAATTTAGATAGTTTCGTAGAAATACATGCTTGCAAACGCTTCACAGATTGTTTCGCCTTTGCTAGTCGTACTGACCAGTTTTTCTTTCGTTTGCTTTGGAGATGGCTTCCAAATTTTACGAGCTTTTTACGGAATCTCAAGCCAAGTTTGTTTTAAGGTTTGGCATATGTCTCCATGCATGTGTGCTAGTGGTAGAAACCTTGACTAAAGTAATTAGGTTGGGGGAGTAGATACGAAGCCCTTACAATATCTTAAAATGAGCTTTCTCCTAACCTTGGAAAGGTTTCTCCTTGCTCCTAACCTAGCGCTTACTGTATCTTCCGCTTGCTCAAATTTTGATATATTGGCTCTGAAAGAATTTTGATTGACCGATTAGTTCCAGAGTAATTAACACGTCTATGAAGGAGGATTTCTGAAAGTCGGCCTTCTCCTGCTCATTAGGGGGGAAAGCAGAGTTACCTCAATGTTGTGATATTTTGCTTGTTATTTTTCGCTTGTGTTTTGGATTCCTTGAATTGCCTACAGGGTTATCATGCCTGCGAGTCGGGCCTGGCCCTGCAGGATGGCAATTGGGATCAGACGCTCTAAAATTGCTTGTACTCTCTGCTGATATTTTTGAATCGATTTGATGTAAATAAACAAGTTGCCTTAGAACTGTTAGATTTGTGTAGTATTTGTCCCAAAATAGTATCTCCATGGGGCTTTTTGAAGCCTTTTCCAAATACGTGATCTTTGCTGTGAGCTTTTGAGGAATGCCATGATGCCATTTTCTTTAAACAAAGTTTTTGCCCTTGAATGTGAAAATGACCATTTGCAGCAAGTCTGCTCTCTTCAATGTCTGTCCTGTCCTATCATGTCGTACCAACTGTACTTGTTTAACAAAATGTGTATATACATGTTAGTCACACAGTAAATTTTTGTTGCGTCTTCTAGCTGTGAGTTTCGTTTTGTTTGTAATCGCCCAACATTAGGACGTATCATTCAGTCTGTATTTTATTAAATGCAACTGACTTGCTATTTGCAGAGATTTTCTTTGTTGCTACATGCTCTCACAAAATGCCCCCTTGAAGACAAATGTGGGTGTAAATAAATAAAGGTTTTCAGACCTTTCTCCATGAGCATTTCATCGGAAGTTCTACAGATCACAATTTCTTGTGCACAAGAAATTATGATCTGTAGAACTTCCCATCAAACGCATGCAGTTTTCAATTTTTGATGTTGTTGATAACAGGAGATATATTCAATCTTTTGATGATTCTTACCAATCTTGTGGTAAAAACGTTTCAAAAATTAGTTTTTAATGTCACAAAGCCCCGTTTCTTCTGATGCCAAATGTGAGGTCTAGATTCCTGTATGTCTTTGTTTTTCAATTTGTTTGAGTAGGCTTGTCAGGATTTCTAGCTACTGAAAGTTAATTTAGGCCCACTGTGCATGCCGCATCCAGGCATGGTCCCTTCCGAAGGACGACGAGGTGAGTTGTGAGGTCTGGCCTCCGAGGTCACCCATCCTGATGTTGACCTCACTCGACCAAGCTTAACTTCAGTCACCTGATGAAGACTGTATAAGTTACTCGTTCACTCACCCCGATGTAGTGTCAAAGCTGCATGTCCTACATGGTGGTTGTAGGTGACAGCTTGTTTTTGAGACTGTTCGTAAGGACATAAAGTGATTTGGGAAGTGCAGTTGGTAAACGTTAAAATGGAAGCATCTGTATGATAATTTTGATCTCATATTTGAAATCAGCAGGTATTGGGCTCCATCAAACAAGTTTGTTAGTGCAGGGAGGTATTAATTCGAAGTGAATTACGAAAATCCATTAGAATTTCAAACAAAAACTTCCGCATACTTTCATTGAAGTCCTAAATCCTTCTCTTTGATTTGCAAGTCGAACTTCCACTCGAAATCCGATCCTATGACCAGATACGGTCAAAATTTAGTGAAAATGAGAAATGCTTTGAAAGAATTTCCTCGATCGGATGATCCGATGAGCTCAGTTTGACTAAGAGCAAGTATGGTTTTGCCGATGACGCATCTCCAGAGCTAGGGCGTTCAAAGCTGGCATTCGAAAGTTGTGAGTCGAACGTACACGACTTGTTCATCGCATCCATTTTTGCAGAAAAAAGACAAATGTTAGCGTCAATTTAACTCCCCCACAATTCATCACTCTAAATCCCCTTATTCAGAAAAGGAAAAATGCTCCCCGTGATCCGATACCCCCTAATGTCATTTTGAATTCCAGTTTTGAATCATTTTCAGCCCTCTGCTAATTCGAAATAATTTTATCTTACTAAAATGTTTGTTTGACATTTTGGCTCTCCTGTTGCGCGAAGTAATTCACGTCCGATGTCATCGAGGATCAATTAAGTAAACTCAATCCAGGAATAGGCTATTTGCATTTTAAAATTTTGTTTTACTCGCTCTCCGCGAAATTTGATAGCACACCCTTTAATCAGTTTATTAAGAATTAATAAAATCGTTCGCGCTCTCCGTCGATTTTCACGTTTTCAGCTGTTCTGAAATTAAATGAAAATTAAAACACGTTTAGTTCCTCCGTATGCAATTAAACGATGGAGTTTATTGCATTAATGAAATAAAGCAAATTTCTGGAATAGAGTTTTGTTCTTTTTGTATTGTTTAAAAGCCAAAGCGTTTTTTGCGCAGTTTGTCCGCAGTTAGGACGCAGTTATAGCTGCTATTGTGTTAATAGCACAGGAGGCATCCGTCGCGATCGCATTGTGAAACGCCCAGTGAACGCAGATTAACAAAACAATGTTTGTTACGAGAGAAGCAGTGCTTAGTATTTTGATCCGAACCACTTCAGGGTACATGGAATTCGTTCTTCATTAAATCACGCTGGTCACCTACATAGAAAGACTGTGCTGTTCTTTACGACTGGAGTGATCAAGAAGTTTCCTGTTGGTAGTAAACATTTGAAGTGCAGTATTTGGAAAGTTTTCTTTTCCGCGGTGGTGCCTTACGATTGGATTGTGAGATATATTTGATGGTATTCCGGAACACCTCCATTGGCAAGAAGTGTTCTGTTTGATGGTGTATGTATATATATGAAAAGACTGTGTCATTCTTTACGACAGGAATGATCGAGAAGTGTGCTGTTGCTAACGAACACATCAGGTTCAATATTTTGAAGGTTTTCCTTACCGCGGTTATGCCTTGTTGTGCCTTACGACTGAGTTGCGAGAGATATTCATTATTGATGTTAGACACGTCTACTGGACGAGCTTTTCCTATTCGTAGTTTGCATACATAGAAAGACTGTGGTTTTCGTAACGACTGGAGTAAGCGAGAAATTCCCTGTCGCTAGTGTGAAAACTTTATGGGCAACATTTGAAAGAAGTATTCCTTTCCTTAGTTGTGCTTTACGATTGGATTTTAAGAGAAACCTTCATATTGAGTCGAAAGGCTGCTGGACAGCAGTGTTCTTATTCGTGGTACACACACAGAACGAGCAGGATAAAGTTTGTGTTTTTTGGCGAATATTCGATAAGAACATTGTTGACCTTTTGTTCTCTGCTGTGTATTTTCATAAAGAGCATAGAAGAAGCGTGGTTGCTGACAAGGTTTCTTATTTTTGGGTGATATTCCACGTGAAGTCAACTAATATACAAGAAGACTATGCTGTGCTTTGAACTCTCGTTCAGGAAAATTTTCAAGTTGTTGCCGAACATTTCAACTGAATATTGAATACAAATTTCCTTATCTGTGGTCTGTATTTGAAGAGTGCTGAAGAAGTGGAGTGGTTTTGACAAAATCGCCAACGTTGATTAAGAAGTAGCTCCCTTCTTGTACACGGAAGGTCTGTGGTTGATTCACGACTAGAATACAGAAGAAATTTGACCCAGTTGCCGAACACTTCAAGTGGATATTGGGTAGAAGTTCTCTTATTCGTTGTTGGAACTTGGTAAGGTTCCTGATTCAACTTCTATACTATATTAATATTTCGACAAGAGACATCAGAAATAGATTGTTGAACACAGAGAGACTGTGGTGTGTTTCACGACAAAAGCAAAGAAGAATTTTGACGCAATTGCCCAACATTGCAACTGGATTGGTAGAAGTTCTCTTTTCCTAAGCGTCTTCTTCACAAGATCATTGCTGATTCCGGTTTTATATCTGTGACTGACATTCGGACGTAGATTCAGAAAGGTCTTGGCGGATCGTTTCAGTACCAAGGTTTTAGTTACAGGGCAGCAGCTGCACTTCTGGTATTGTGGCGGAGATATGAGTTGAACAAATAATTCAGACTGAAGAGGAGTTTCTTCTTGTTATCAATACTACAGAAGTTACGGAAGTGAGCAATCATTTTGCAGTGAACATAGAGGCTAAAGGTAAATATGGAATTTTATATTTACAATTATTTCATATTCTATTTCGTTTACACCTGTAGATTCTTCTAAGATTCTTTCCACAGTATATTGGGAAAATATAGTCAGTCTTTTCTTAATAGCTTTTAACAACTTGCAAAGTTTTCGAGCTTTGAGATGTTACAACTGAAAGTGAGATATTCCGATCTTCCTCTGTTGACCAAAATTTCCCACTGACATAAAATCAATTAAAGGGTTTAGTGTATTGGGTAAGGTTGACAAAGTTAGTTATACTGGGGCAAAGTGAGTCCTGAAAATTCTTGGATTCTTATTGTTCTTTAGCTGAAGAACATCCATCAAAAAAGGCAGTTTTTGTTACTGAAATTTTTTGACTTCTGAAAGAGAAAGTTGAGTATGCACTCAGGCTACAAATTTGCGACCGACTAAGAACATTTTTTAAAATTTGTAAAGCAGAAAAAGAAAATGAACCACTATGCCCAATTCTGTTACCTTTTGCCCCACTCCACCCCACTGCATATAAACTTTTGAAAGCGAATTCACATTTTCTACAGGAACTTTTCTCAAATGTTGTTTAACGCAAGAGTTAAAACCAGGAGAAATACATCATTAGAATTCAGCTGTGCGTGATCTCGTCGATGATTTAAAAAAGAGTGAAGCTTTTCAAATCCATTAGTTTTTCCGATTCTGAAAAAGCCAGTTTGGCTTCCTCTTCAATTGTATTGCAAATGAAAATTTTGCTGAGAGCTCTTAGAAGCTATCCGGCAGGTTTCTCTATAAAATTAGCACTTATCCTCTACTACCATAATTAAGTAAATGAATACTTTGTTTCCAATGATTCTAATATTGCATGTCAATATTGTTATGGGAACCTGGAAGGCTGTTTTTGTATGGTCATGCGATGGATAATTCAAGGCTCCTTGGATCTCCATAAATCGCTAAAGATGACTCGCTTTCAAATTGCAGTTAATATTACTGTGTCCCCAACTGGGTAGCCTGTGTTCCAGACCATCAGGAACACAGGCTACAACTGGGACGCAAAGTCAGAAAGGGCCAAGGCTTCGTTCACATTAGAGTAAAAAACGCACAGAGTTCAAAAAGCCCTTGACCTTCCTCCGCACCTGGATTTCAAGGTCTCACCTTCCTCGTTTCAAATTTTTGTGATAATAAGGAAAAAGAGCCTGTAAAAATCAAGAAAGGTATTAATATCAGGACCGTTACATGTGTTAGAAACTATTGCCTGCAGTCTAGAGAGAAATTCAGAGATTGGTTCGCCCCAGTTAAAGCTTTACTCGAACGATTTTTGGATGATTTTTCAGTAATGTCACTCAGTCTTACTGTGGATTAGCAAGGGCAGATTTACTGGAGACATTGAAATAAGGGTCTTGCGTTGAAAAAGTGTACAAATCATTTCAGCCTTCAACAGTAGATTTATTGGCGCCTTTGGAGATGTCTAAACACATGCGATTACACACCGAAATGCCTTCAGAATGAGTTTAGAGCACGGGTTATCAATATTCTGAAGTCAGTCTCAAATTACATGTCATCTGTCGTTGAACCGAGTTCGAGTCCTGCCTCATGCATTGTAAATGTTGAATTTTTCACGTGGATTAAAATGTTAAAATTTGTCAAGTGTCAGTCCGTCCCCGAAATGTCACCTGGGATTTGCGATGACACAAAATTCCTTTGGAAGCACTTCTTTTGTTGTTTTTCGCGGGCATTTGCAGTTGACGTCTAATTTAAAAATTATGTGCACCAAGGCTTCGTTCGATGGCCTTATCAGCAACTCAATTTTCGACGGAACAATTCATTTTTCGCTAGATGTTAAACATAAAGGAAAATTGAACACCATATACGTTTTCAGCTGAGCGATAAAAATGTAGTGTATTGATCTCAAGCACGTACAATTACTTGACCAAACAGATACTGGGTGAGCCAGAAAAAAGTTCCCACTTTTGAAAATTCATAACACCAAGACTACTTCACGGATTTGAATCATTCAAATTCTAGTTAAAAGTCGAAAGATCGAAGTATTTTTGTGATTTTTCTCGCTGTCCTACCAGCACAAGAAGTATTGGTAAATTCAACTTTATAAAAATTTCGTGGTTGCGAAATGACGGAAAAGGGCCTAAAACATTGATCAAATCGTAAGGACTCTATTCAAATTGAACAATAGGCCATGGGGGTTTCACCTCCCTCAAGAGTTATAAGACATTGATTTTCAAACAAATATGAAAGATTTTCAATTCCAAGGCAATTAATGCCTAGAGGACATCTCTCACCCATGAGAAGTTGCATTTCCTTCATTATTCTGTGCGAAAAGTCATTTATGCATTGATCGATGTTTTAGGCCATTTTCAGTCATTTTGCAACCATGAAATTTTTGTAAAGTTGAATTAACCTATACTTGTAGTGCTGGTAGGACAGTGAGAAAAATGACAAAAATACTTTGATCTTTTGGCTTTTAACTAGAAATTGAATGATTCAAATCCGTGAATTAGTCTTGGTGTTATGAATTTTCAAAAGTGGGAACTTTTTTCTGGCTCACCCGGTTTTCTTTGACTCTCTCATGATATCAAAGCAAGCTCAATATTTTCTTCTTATTTTCAAAGGATTGTTGTCTTCTCGGCATATTTGTTGTGTTAGAGTGAGAATTTGACAGGCTGCTCTTTTAAACCTGCAAAAGTTGCTCCAAATGCTTGATTCACAATCGTTACAAGATTTATCCAGGCTTTGCGTTTAGAGTAATTACGAAACTTTTTCTACATTACAGGTATGTATAAAGTTGCAATCCACAAAGCGGTTCGAGTTTATTCTATTTTGTGTTTTTTTTCTCGATGAAATAGAGATGAACCTTTTCCTCTTTACATAGTAATAAGTCTCTGAAGAAAGATAGCTTGAAACTCGACAGGGGGCTCAATCGAGGGGCAATTCACTGATTTTTTTCGTACACCTCCCTTGAAATCACAAAGAAATCACATACAAAATCACAAAATCACGAGAAAAATCACACACAGAAAGCACCGAAAATCACTAATCACTGAAAAATTACTGAATAATCACACGAAAAAAATCACTAAAATCACTAAAATCACAAAAAATCACAGAAAAAAAATCATGTGATTTCAAAATCACAAAAATCACGTACGCTATTTTGAGAAGTGATTTGCCCCTCGGGCTCAATAACGCAGCCTTGAGATATGTTTCCAAAGGTTCTAGAAGTACTTTGACATTCGTTTTTACAGGAGGCTCTGATGAAACACACCGTTTTTATTTCATTATGTAAAAAGAGAACTCTTGTCGCTTGTTCATCATGGCGATATTAAGATATTGCAGAGATCTATTTCAGGCAAAGATCTAGGTAAGATCCAATTAAGCAACGACCGTTTCCGTGAAATACTTTCTTACTGCTAAATACGATTGCACGATATTGCCTGCAACTACTTTTGGAAAATGCTCTGGTAAGTTTCTCCTCTTGTGAACAACTATTCATTTCAGCTGAAAGAAGCACTGAACTAAAGGCTCATTGCTGAGAAACAGCACAGCATCTGCTGTTGGGGTCACTTCAAAATTTTAGAAGGTGTAGTTAGCACCAGAATCACCGATCGCAGAAACATACGAAGGGAACATTCATGTAGGGCCACTTGAATATCCTTTCCATTATATTGCGTATCATATTGTATTGATGTCTTTAGCCATAGGTTTTAGGAGGATTTAACAAAGACGTTTAGCTGGAGATACGTATTGCAGTTAAAGAAGATCTAACAATACAGCTCAATGCTACCTTGAACAGCATTTCCTGGGCTCTTTCTCACAAAAACTGAAACTATAGTAACAAAACCATTGTAACAAACACACCTAGGTTAATCTCCATTTACCGTTAGATATCCACATCTTTCCCAGTTTTGTTTTTGGTCGTAACCTGGTTTCACCTAAGCTACTTTAAAACTGCTCAGTGTGAAAGCAACATAATACTTGGGACGTAAATAAACATCATTCGAGTATCATTCCAAGATTTCGATAAATGTGCTGCTTTATTTTCGTGAGTGCGTGAAGCCTCCTCCCATGATTATGCAAACTGTCAGCTTGATAAGTTTGTCAGGTTAGGTTTTCAAAATGTGCAGATACGGTATGGCTTTGTAAAATGTTGTTATAATGCATCAAGTGGCCATTTTAGCACGAAAAGCAGCACCATGGGCCATTCGGTGAGACGTTGCACCACAAAATCTAAAGAACAAATCAAGATAAACAGATTTTTGAAATCAGGCTATACATGAGCAATTCTTTAAAGATAGCCCTCAGGACAGCCCCTTCGTAGCATGTAGTACGTGTGAGGTAGCCACTTAAGTATCCATTGTATGCTGCATAACTTATTTACATTCATAGTTTGACACATCGGCTGTAGAGGTCCTTTGATTTTACAGCTAATCAATGAATTACATATCAGTTAAGAAGAATCAATTAATTGCTTTCAATACTGGTGTGTCAGTCAAAACAAACGAATACTGTCGCTGACTGCAAAGTCAGAGGATTACACAACTACGCCACAACACCTTCAAATTTCATAGTTTTTTCTCTAAGGTGAGCTTAATAATTTTCTGCAAAACGACAGCCTTTGTGGTTTCTTGGCACTTGCTGAGAATTTACGAAGTAAGGACAATAAGAGTCTGCCTTTGAGCCCAACGTAAAATTCCGGAACACAGGCAACAAAAGACGGACCGAATTAATGGCAGATCCTGTTTGCGGTTTCAAATCTAATCGTGATTCGATAATGAGCTTGATATCACTGATTCCTTGATCACATTTACCTTTTAAATCGAGCCGTGATTAGGAAACATTGATCAATTAAATATCAATCGAATTACTCAAAAAATTCATTACTTTATTTGTATAAATTGATGCTGATACCTGACTTACAGATTAATAGGCATGCGGAATATATTTTGGTGGCGAAAAGCAAACACACCGATACAATATTTTTAAATTTTGCTCTGGCATTTCTTGACAGATCGGCGGGTGTGTAATATTGCCATATCAAAGAAGACAAGTGAAGAGAAACGAACCAATCGAGTAGAGAGCTCACCAGATCACTTAGCAACGACACAAGGGGAAATTTGTCAACAGTTAGTCAAATTCGTCAACTCATTGCTGATTGGACGCACCACTTTGATTGGTATAGCAACAGCAGAGGGTTACTAGCATTGCAGCTGCTCCAAGGAAGACAATCAGACAATGGCTTTCAATTCAGTGAGTTGGTTGGTTCCAGGATTGTTGTCACTAAAGAAAATATGGCGCTTATTCTTGGTCCTAATTTTTCTACAGGCTCATATCAAAGGTATGTTGATGACGTCTTTTGTATTTTCCCTTCTTTATCTCTATCATCTTCTCCTTTTTGCTTTGTGAGCTGTTATAAAGATGGAAGAAATACTCACTACTGCTCAATTTTGAATATCATTGTGGCAGCACTTTAGAACAGCCACATTCTGTATTCTATGTGATACCATTGAAGCATACTACTAGATTCTAAGGAAGCGTTGACACGATCCCGGCACATTTTGAAAACGGTGAGAATGTAACGGTAGCAAAATTTGGGCTAGCCTTCACACGATACCGGCAGAATTTGAAAACGACAGAAGATTCAACCGTAACTAACTTAATGAAATTTCTCCAAGAATTTTGAGGCCATAAAAATGTACATAATCTTGAAGAAACGTTTAGCCTCATTTGGTAAGCGTTGAAAAGTGCTCCGTTTTCATCGTTTTGGAGTGTTCACACGATGTCGTTTTAAAAATATGCCGGTTAGACTTCGGTTTTCAAACTCCATCGTTTCAAAATTTGCCGGCAGAAATGTGCCGTTTTCGTGTTAACGGGAGGCCTGTCCATCATATTTTCAACTGTTTTCAAAACTGACCCAAAACTACTCGCCTTGCCAGCTCGCTCTTCATGTTTCCACTGCAATGTGCGCGGTGCCCTGCGAAGAAGGTCGCATATCAGCTCGCTCGCGCACTGCAAATTGCGCGTTTCCTCTCCCATCTATATCTCCCTGATTTGGACAAACTCAATACTTGCCTTTGAGTTTACATGATAGGTATACACAAATAGTATCAGTTTGTAGAAATCTTTGGAAGTGTTCAATGGCTGCTTCAAACATTTCTCTGACCTAGCCGTTACGTCCACGCATTATTCGATCCATGTTAACCTGTTCAAATTCAAGTATTGACTGATTTGATTCAAGTTTGCGAGTGCAGCATTGTTTTGATTCAAATTGGTTAAAATGCCCAAACGTGATTGTTTTATGTAAGTACAATTTGAAAACACACATATTTCCTAGGGAAATAGATCGAAACTAGTTGGAGATGCATAAGGTGAATATGGTTAAATATGAATTGAACTTTATTCTGAAGGAAAGAGACCTTAACTGGTTGCAAATGCTCAATGCGAAGATGGTTTAAACGGCATTTTAGAAGGACAACTACTTGCAGATGAAATGAATCCGAGCATCTGAGCATCGCGGTTGTTACCAAGAACTCATTACTACCATACTCCTAGTTAGGGGGGTCTATTACAGGGTGCCTCAAAACCGCCGAAATTGGCTCTCTTAACCGTCAACCGCGAGTCATTTTCTCCCATAAACCGGCCCTGTCAGTTTTTTTCAGTACAATAAATATTCTTTTCAGGATAGCTATTTCATGTAAATGAAGCGGGAATCCGAAGGTAATTTTTGTGAATCTACAATTTGCGATGACCGACTTGTTACAGCTATGCGAAGGCCTGATAGAGAATAACGGTTATCTAGTAGAGGGTAAGTATGGGAAAAACCGTAAACCGTTCGTTTAAATTCCGATTTTCCGCAACCGCGGAGCAATACAAAAACCGTATACCGCACTGATTTTCTTGCAGCAACCATATTCCGCATCCAAAATAAGGCTGAATCCGCCTAACCGCCGCACTATCATAGACCCCTAGTTAGGAATATGGCTTTTCAGTTGTTCTATCAAAGTGGCAACACAAACTGTGACTTGTTCTTGTGAGTTAGCGAATTTGTTTACACATAACAATGTTCCAACAGTCATAGTGGCTGTGTAGTGCAGATAACCCTTCGCCTAAATACGAAACACGATTAATATGGTAATTATTGGACAAAGTAAATTACTTTAAAATGAAAACAAGCAAGCCTCGTGAAAAGATTTCGAACTTAATTTGGGTGAGCTGTTGAGCTTATTTGAAAGTAGTTTAGTAAACTTTTATTGACTAATAGAGCGGCAAACACATGCGCTTTTAGAGATAGACGAGTTTCTAATAGAACTGTGCACAAAAGATTTCTCTCACTTAAACTATTTCGCATGAAATATTCATGCAGGTGACATCAGATAGGTAACTTAGAATGTATAATTATTTAGAATTTGAATATTTCATTAAAGTTATCATGCGTCTTTTAAGTTTCGTTGTGGACATTATGGGTGGAACCCAACGCAAAACCATTGTGTTTTTAGTTAAAGAGAAAGTTGTGACGCACTTATGAACTTTATTTCTGTTTCTATGCGCTATTGTTTACATAGTAGGTGTGATTAGAAACTGTCGAAATCCGACATCAAATTGACCTTCAAAAACCATTTGGTCCGTTTCCAACTCCATCGTGGAAAACGTTTTGCACTGTACCGGTAAATTTTTGATCCCTCAAAATTAGTTCTTACAGTTCATGGGCCTGTTTGCACTGCTCCAGAACAAGATTTTTCTGCCGGATGAACCCAAAAAAATTTACGCGTTTGGAGGGCTATAGAATGAATAATAATAGTAATAATAATAATTTCGAATATTTAAATTGGATAGACCCTGCAACTTACGAAAAGCTGTTATCAGCGTGTCTCCAGCATAAATTAAAGAGTGCAACCTAACATAAACCAAACGTAAAGAAAAGCAATATAAACAGTACTTATCAATTTTTACAATAAAAGCGCCCGTGCATTTCAGCTAAAATGTTTCTTTAAAAAAAGTAAGAAAGTCAGTTGTTGGCATTTCACGAGCTTCCAATGGGAGCATATTGTACTCTTTTGCACCGGTGAATGAGAAACTTTTTCTGCCGTACTCTGTTTTTATCATTGGCAGACGTATTATTTTTGAACTGTTTCTTGTCCGTATCGAATGTTCTATCAGCTGGAAGTAGTTCCTAACGGGATCGATGACTTTATCATCTAGGCATGATCTGACAAGGGTACAAGCTCGTTTCTTGTTGGCATTGGTTTCCGACTTTTGGGTTGGGCAAGTCTACTTTGCTATCAGCTTTGCTGTTCCACCGCGCACAAATTCAATATGACTTGCAACGGTGATAATCCTTAACATGTTATAACCCCCCCGGGGGATAATCAAGCAATAATTCTAAGGCGCTTCAGAACTTTGCCTCACTACTTTTTGTCGGCTGCACATAAATGCATCCAAAGGTCAGTCATAAAAATTCAACTTCAATGCAAAAGTATGACAACGTTATTTAGGAATTCAAATGTTTTTGAAGCAAGAAAATTTAGCTTGGATGTTTTTCTAATTCATTCAGCTTTGATTTTGAAAAACAAGCATCTAAGTCAATTAAAAACGCATCAATTCCAGAATAACATGAAATTCTAACAAGATCATCAAAATACAATGCCTGTCAAATGCATTGATGCTTCGCCCAACCTACTCCCCAGGAACTTTTGGGACTTAAAGGAAAAGACAAGTCATAATTCGATTTACAAACTTCAATCCTGTTTGCAATCTTAAGTCTTTTTTACGTCCAAAAAGAGAATTATATATTCATAGTTGTTCTTGAAAATGTAGAGTGTCTGCCTTGATAAATGACTTTCGTGGAATTTGGCGTGCAAGAGTTTTTTGGATTTGAAGTGATCGAATGACCTGAGAAGCGGTCATGGATGGGTCACGTAATTAGAGTGATGTGATTAGATTTCAACACATTTTCCTACCATTTTTTCCTGATGTTCGTAATGGGCAGCTTCGAACAGTTAAGGAAAGTGTTGAGGATTTCCTTACCTGCCCTAAAGATACTTGGTCTGTGGTCCAGTTGAAAGATAGAAGATTTGAGTAACGTTGCCATGATGGCTGGTGGGCTTTCGTTGTCTCCTCCGTTGCGTCTTGTTCGCTGCCATCTTGGTCTCTGCTTTCACCACAGTGTTGCTTCGGTTCCCTGTACTTAACTGAATTGACTGTCCACGCAACATATAAAACATATAAAATTTTCCTTGTTTTGGTTCACCCTTGTGCGCATTTGAAAAAGAGGCCTTCAATAATATCTGAGTTGTGGCCTGGCTTTCGTTATTTGCTTAGGATTTTTTGTAGTGGTGCAAATAAAACACAGGAAACAAATCTTGATTGCTTGAATAAATTGGGCCAATCACAGTGCATAAAAATTAGTGCAAACCGCTATATTTGTTTTCGTGAAGCGTCTTGTAGCAACACCCACAGCGCCGATAATTTAGAATAGTTTTAGAATATGTTAATTTCTCTTCCCTTTCTGTGCGATAGTTGCCTAACCAAAACTTTATCCTTAATGTCAAAACGATTTGTTGTGAGCCAACTTAAGTGACATTTGGACAGCAGCAAGAGCAAATATTTTTTACACCAAGGGTGCAAAAGTATCAGGACAGTTGGTTGAAAAAGGGCGTCACAAATCTCCCATCTTCCAGTTGCCTCGTAACAAAGTAAGCGGTTTTCTCTCCAACCGAGACCTCAAATCAAACAGATTTGGCGGGAAAATATTGGGTCATATTGTATTCTGTTCGCTAGAAGTCACCCATTGTGCCAGTTTTTGTTTTACTATACTTTTTGTTTCAAATTGGGATGTGCTTCAGGACTTTGCTTTAGTCAAACAGGCCAAAGCTCTGGTGTGGACATGATGACAAATTTGAACTTTCCAGATTAATACTGTATTTCTCAAATCACCAACATCCGTAAGATCACCAAACCTGTATACTTTTTGCTAGGACCGTCACTGGTTTAACCAAGCAAGGGAAACAATTGGTTTGCCGTATCTTACAGCAGATCCTTTCCGTTATACAAAATTTGTTTCGTATCAAGTTAACTCGCTCCCATGGAAATCGCGCAATGAATTAAGTTTTAACAAATTGATCTTTATATAAAATGGAATGTAGTTCTCATCGCTGCCACTCCATTGTTAACCAAGATCTGAAAGAAGTTAATGTTCTTAAAATCTACATAGTTTCACATCAACTGTGCTTTGGTGTGCTTAACAGGAAATGGAGATCACTGTTAAGGCTCTCAAAAACATGATAACTGATTCTTATGCTGACTGAGGGACCCTCAACCATGAGACATCTTCATATCAATGAGTATTACATTAGTAACCAAGATATCTGTTAGTATTGTTGGCTGGAAATGTTCTTTAATGGGCAAATACACACGACCAACGCAACGAACGTATGTTTTATAGATTTCTTGGAGGGTCTTAGAGGGGGGATGCTATATCCTATTTCCTAGGCATAATTACAAGCAATCAAAGGCACTGTTGCGTCGATATAGTTAGAAATGAAATCCTGTTCCAATCTATTGTTTCTGCCGTTTGTATTATTTCATAAAATCCCCAATCCTAGCACAAAAACCCATTTTCATATTGTTATATTTTCCTTGAGTAGCAATTAAATCTTGAAACTTGTTTCCCCATAGGTTTAGAAGGAAGTCTTGCAGAAGAGCGTCTGTTGCAAAAATTATTTGATGGTTACAAGAAGGAGGCTAGGCCTGTTAAAATTGATAACGAAACTGTGACGGTAAAGCTTGGATTGACTGTCAGTCAAATAATTGATGTTGTAAGTATTACTTTAACTTTCCTCGAAAGTACCGGGTGAGCAAAAGAAAAAAACGCCCCGCATTTGAAAGGCTAGTGCACCCTGAGTATATAAGCAATGATATTTTGCAATACCTGATTGAGTAGCTAACATGTTCTATTATTTTTGGAAATTTTCCTGGCTAAAATTGGCCACCATTTAAAGTAGATCTCCAGTTAGACGTCATAACTTATGCAAACGAAATATTAAGGAGAGGAATATTAATATTTGATTGAATAAACAACATTTTAGGAACTTTTGTGGAAATAAGTTTTTGTGAATTTCGCGAAGTTTGTTCCTGCGAAAATTTCTTCCATTAAAGTATCTTGTGCAAATTGTACATATGCTCATCTTTACAAATTCATTCTTCTACAGCACGAGAAAAATCAGCTCTTGACTATAAGTGCGAGAATAAGACAGGTTAGTAATTATTGAAATTGTAGGTAGAAAAACCGCAACACGACGAAAAACAACAGCCAGTGTGTCGGTTTAATGCGTATATATTTAAGTATATGTGTTTTGCCAATATTTCGTAAATTATATATATTTTGCCAATATTTCAAAAAAATATATATACTCAAATATATACGCGTTAAACCGACTCATTTGCTGTTGTTTTTCGTCGTGTTGCGGTGTTTCTACCTACAATTTCATTCGTTGTCCATCATCGCAAGCATCTGCGGATCCGACGAGCGACGTTTATATCGTGGCCTTTTCTTTTTCGATTTAGTAATTATTCTTATTCATAGTTTCGTTATGCTGCAGCAAAAAGAGTGTGGTGCATGGATGGGGTGGAACGTTTGCTGTGTATGCCGTTGGAAGAAACTCTGAGACGATTTTTCTCACGTCAACACGGTTTTCACAAGGAGTCTGTCAGGGATAAATAGAGCTACTACTAATGGTACAAAATATTACTAGGTATCAAAAATCACAAAAATAGTTTACCTAGTGAGAGCTCCTCCTATAGGTAATTCCCTGCATACAATTCATTTTGGTCCTCTCTGTATTTGTAAACTGTATTGTATCAATTTTCTGTATCATTGTACAGGGTGTCTCAAAAACATTGTTCGACGTTGATTAAATAATGAAGTATAACGATGAGATGAATTGGCTCATGGAAAGGTAACCCGGTCTCTAAGATTTTCAAATGATTTTAGAGACCAGAATCTTGCAAATCGGTTAAAAATTCATTGAGTTGCGAACTCTCAAAGATAAAATAAGCGACAGCGGAAAGATTTCTAAATTTTCAAATTATTCTATCTTAGCTTTGGGTAAATCCAATTCTTACATGGAATCCAAGAGACTTTAATAACATCACAACCATAAACGTGCCTCCAAACAAAGTCTGGTTGCCTGATATCGTGTTGTACAATAAGTAAGTTTGCTTGTTTTGAAAATTTTGTATTATTATGAATTTCTAATCTTTCTCATATCACAAGTACCGGGTGACTAAAAAAAAACTTCACGAGCTAGATCGCACATATTTTCTTAAAAGTAAATGTTATGAAACAAACAAGGTATCAGCATGTAGCTGAAAAGCACTGCTATCTCCTGAGATGTTGTTTGGTTAAGATATGCTTATTGTCCGAAAGCTGAGTTTCAAAAATATGGAAATTCATTTCATTTCTCAGACCATTCCCTCGCTTTCCAGTCCATTTTTTGTATAGGTGAGAAAAGCTGAATTTCAAATTTGCTTTGGAGCATGAAATTTGAATGATGAACAGAGGTCAATCATTTTGCAAACCAAAAATTTCCCCGACGACTTTTAATCCATCGCTACTTGGAGTTTCACAAAATCTTGATTGGAGAATGATGACGATTATTTCTCTCAAAGTGAGAAGTCCTACCGGGTGAGCCAGAAAAAAGTTCCCTTTTTTGAAAATTCATAACACCAAGACTAATTCACCGATTTGAATTATTCAAATTCTAGTTAAAAGCCGAAAGATCAAAGTATTTTTGTGATTTTTCTCGCTGTCCTACCAGCACTACAAATATAGGTAAATTCAACTTTACAACAATTTCATGGTTGCAAAATGACTGAAAAGTGGCCTAAAACATCGATCAATGCATAAATGACTTATCGCACAGAATAATGAAGGAAATGCAACTTCTCATGGGTGAGAGATATCCTCTAGACATTAATTACCTTGGGATTGAAAATTTTTTCGTATTTGTTTGAAAAATCAATGTCTTATAACTCTTGAGTGAGGTGAAACGCCCATGGCCTATTATTCGATTTGAATAGAGTCCTTACGATTTGATCAATGTTTTAGGCCCTTTTTCCGTCATTTTGCAACCATGAAAGTTTTATAAAATTGAATTTACCAATACTTATAGTGCTGGTAGGACAGCGAGAAAAATCACAAAAATACTTCGATCTTTTGACTTTTTACTAGAATTTGAATGATTCAAATCCGTTAAGTTGTCTTGGTGTTATGAATTTTCAAAACTTGGAACTTTTTTCTGGCCCACCCGGTAGATTCGAAATTTTCATTGAATATGGTTTTTCAGATGGTAATCATTGCTTAAAATGACCATGCAGCATCTCAAAAGGTAGCTAAGCCTTTCAACTAAACTGTGATAGAAAGCATTTTGTAATAGCTTTTGATTTCAGGGAGCTAGTTATGATCTAGCTCGTGAAATTTTTTTGTGTCACCCGGTAGACGCTAGTTATTATGTCAACAAAAAGATACATCCACTTTTGGAATATTGTACCGCAAAAACTATCCACCTGGCTCGAAAACTTGTAGCTCCATTGTCAGATGGAGACTGTAAATGAATTCTAACAATATATTCGTAATTTTTACAAACCTCTAGTTCGCTCTCAGATGAAGGATTTCTTTAAGATTGAGAATGTTCTAATATTTGGTGATTTTTCAAAAATGCTGATATTTCTTCTTGTTCACCTTAAGACCTGATTTTTTCATTAAATCGTAATTCATCACCGATCATTATCTTGCAGCATCGGCGACGATCGGTGATGCTCTAAGACAGTGATCGGCGATGAATTACGATTTAATGAAAACCAGGCTTACGTTTCTACTGGGTGAGAAAACAACAATCCGGATTCTTCTCACCCAATATTTTTATTGTTTTTAGTGCTGATGAAGACAAGAGCTTTGGTGGTAATTTAGACCGCCTAAATACACGTGTTCAACTCAAATTCAACGGAGAAGCGAAATGGCTGGCACCAATCATTTTGAAAAGCAAATGTCGCATAGATGTGGAATACTTCCCCTTTGATGAGCAAAAGTGTATCTTGAAATTTGGAAGTTGGACATATGATGGTTACAGATTAAATCTCCTTAGCGAAGCTAAATCTGCTGATTTGTGTGAGTCAATTCTCTTTCTTTGATCTCTTTATTTGATCTGGGCTAGCGTTCACACGATGCACGGGAGGGGGGGGGGGGGGTTCTTCCATTGTAAAGGTACCTTGGGATGTGTCGCCCGCAAGGGTATACTTTTTGAAACTTTCTAGTCTAGCCAAGGGTATACCTTTTCCCGATTTAGTCCATTTAGTCTGGGCAAGGGCATGCTTTTTCGCAATTTCGGTCAAAGAAATGTCAAACTTCGGTAATTCCTGTAAAGAAACCCAAATTTTTTCAAATTTTGGTCCAGAGAATGCAAAAACTCGGCCCACCTCGTCTAGAAAGTGCCAATTCATGGCACTTTGAATGTAGAAATTAGTCTACCCAGGATATCATTTTCACCAAAATTGGTCTAGCCAACGATGCCATTTTGAAACTGTGGGCGGCACACCCCTACCTGAAATTTAGCTGAGAACCCCCCCCCCCCCCCCCCGTGACACAATGCTGGCACAATTTGAAAACGACAGAAAATTCAACAGTAACCAACACGTTGCAATTTCTCCAAGGATTTGATGCCAAAGAAATGTACCGATACCTTAAGAACCGCCAAGCCTCTCTTTGAAAGCGTTGAAAAATGTTTCGTTTTAGTCGTTTTAGTCAGTGTTCACACGATGCTGTTTTTAAAATGTGGCGGTTAGGATTCATACCATTTTCAAAATCTGCCCGCAAAAATTTGCTGTTTTCGTTTGAAGAGGAGGCCTATCCGTCACATATTTTACCGTTTTCAACATTTGCCTGCATTGTGTGAACGCAATCTAAGAGAAAGGAAAACAATGTGATGCAATTTAAATTTCAACAACCCTTCCCTATTTATTTCTAGCAACATATTTACCAAATGCTGAATGGTCTTTAGTCGGAATTCCAGCAGAAGAGAACACAAAATTCTACCAATGTTGCGTAGAGCCATTTCTTGATGTCACCTACACTGTCATAGTCAAAAGAAGATCATTATTCTATCTATGTAATTTGATATTTCCAATGACAATTATCGGTATGCTGACGATGCTGGCTTTTCTATTACCTGCAGAATCAGGTATTTTCATCCTTTTTATAAATATTTTAGATTAAAAAATTAGATTATATAATCTATATAAAATTTAAGATTAGATTATATAAATATTTTATAAGCAGTTAAAATCACCCTGGTACACTTCGATCAAATGCGCCCAGAAAATGGGCTGAAGGCTCTCCACTACCATTTTCCCTGAAGCAATACTTTTCGTAAGGTTTCGATATTTTGCAAACAAATCATAGAAATGAATTTTGCATAGATTGATGTAAAATCCAGGTGAGCAACACAATTTCGGGTCACATCCCTTATCAACAGATCCACTAGACTGATGCCTTTTCGTCCCTTGTTTCCCTGCGTTCCTTGGTCAAGAGGGACTAATAACATTACTCTTAAATAGTGGGCCCACTTTAGGCCCGCGTAGGGTGGTTCCGTATTCACCAATCAAATCGCTAGAATTCAGTTTTTAACCAATCAGGGGCCACTATTCAGAATGTTTTTGTTGTTGCTCTTAAAGAACGGTTGAAGAAGCCTGGAGTTCTCGCAGCTTCGATGGATCTATTTTGCTTCTACAGAGGAAGATTACTGTCTGAAACGTATGCATTTTGAGTTTTGTACGTCAAGACAACATCATTCCTTGTACTAAAAGTTTCTTTTTCAATGTTCGAGCTCTGTAAACTAGATTGTGAAGCGATTTTGTTGAGTGTACGAGAACTCCCACCTGTTTAGACCATTTTGACAAAGTGGGCCCATTATATAAGCGTAATATTATGAGTCCCTATTGACCAAGTGATATCAGCAGATCAAAGAGCGCAGGGAAACAAGGGACGAAAATGCATAAGTCTACAGAACCACTAAGGTTTCCGAGAATTTCTATAGATTTCATTATGACGTCATAGCAAAATGGCACAGAAATTTAAAATACGACATCGAAATTCGGAATTTGCATGGAAAGTTTATCCAAACAAACTCTAAGAGAGTAAATAGGCAGAGCGCTAGGGTTCCATTTCGTTACACCAAGAAGCGTTGTTCACAAAATTGTGGTCTTAAACTTTTGGTCATGAGTGTAAATATGAAGTAGAAATAGAAAGAACTAACCTAAGATGTTCTAAGCGGCTTAGAGCTTTACGGTTAAGGTGGCTCTGCACTTAAGTTGGCTCACTACCGAAAAATTTCAAAACTATGAAACAGTGAGAGGTGGTTGTATACCAAGTAAAAATAAGTTCAAAGCATAAAAAATCAATAAGTTGAGGTAGCTCGCTTCTGACATAAATTTCAAACTGCTACACACTGGGTGTCCTATCGCCCATGGCAACACGCAAGTCACAACTGTAGTTATTTTAGGAGTTTCATGATTTTGCAACTTTAGACGACTCTTACATGCAGTTATTGCATGTACAAGTTGCTTTAACCGTAGTAAGAATTTTGGCGACGATTTTTGATCTCTTTATAGGTGAACGAATATCCCTTGCAATCACTCTTCTTTTGGCAATGACAGTCTTCATGCTGGTTGTGGCTGACATCATCCCAGCAACAAGTGAGGTGATTCCCTTAGTAGGGGTCTTCTTCAGTGCTGCTATGGTAGAAATGGTTATAATGATTATTGTACTTTGTTACGTCATGCGCTTGTATCATAAAGAACCAGAGGATCCTCCAATGCCATGGTGGATGAGAAAGTATGTCTTGAATTGGCTGGCGTATAAGGTGAAAATTCGTAAAGTAGAAGAAACTGGACAGAATGATGCGGAGGACTATGTACCCATGCTTCCATTTCAAAGGAAAAGTAGTATCTCGGAAGGCTCTGCTTCTGCGAAGGAGGAAGACAATAAAGATCTCCAGGTATGCATTTCTAATCTCCCATACACACTATTTCATGAGTCCTGTGTCACAATCTGCGCAAAAGGTAAGTACAAAGCAGGCCAAGGAAACGCCTGCTGGCGCTGTCTGCGATGTGATATGCGACCTCGTTTCCATTGACGTAGCAACGGAGCAATTATAATTAGGCTTGCCTAGCAACGGAATCTTTGCTGTGGAGAACGACCAAGAAGAAGACACAGATGGATTTGAAATATATTCATTTAAGGTTTCACAGGATTTCAACTTTCCTCACTATTTCATAAACCGTTCGACTCCCATTCGATTGATCGAAATAACTCGAAATTGCGAAAGTTTCGAATCGGTTGCCGTCTCTGAAAGTCGTTGAAGCGCGAGAATGGGCCTAAAGCAGAACCGGTGCAAGTACCCCGAAAGAAAACTAAAATATCTCGCGAGTCTCATACTATCTCAGAAAAATTTTTCGCTTAATTTATTGCCAATAGTCATCCAAAAGCATCTTCGATTGCTCAAAGTTGGGCGGGGTTGGGCAGAGTGAAATTTTTACGAGTGCGTGCTTGGAGCGTGACAAAGAGGTTGAAGTGGCCTAAGCTACCGCTGAAGAAACTTAGACGCTGCAGCTAATTCATGATTTCTAACGGCTAAACGAGTCTCGCTATCGAAAGGTAAACATTTAAAAGTCACATGAATGTCTAAACTAGCCTAAAATGCTTACCACTGTTGTAGAAATCCAATCCAAAAACGCGATGCACTTATCCGTCCAAACTTCAGTTTCCATCAGGGAGCTAAACACGGGAGAGGAATCGCGCATTGAGTTGCATTCTGCGATGTGATATGCGCCTCCTTCGCAGCGGATCGCGCACTTCGCAGTGAAGCCAAGATGGAAACTGAAGTTTGGACGGATAAGTGCATCGCGTTTTTGGATTGAATTTCTACAACAGTGGTAAGCATTTTAGGCTAGTTTAGACATTCATGTGACTTTTAAATGTTTTATCTTTGGATAGCGAGAATCGTTTAGCCGTTAGAAAGCATGAATTAGCTAAAGCGGCTAAGTTTCTTCAGCGGTAGCTTAGGCCACTTCCACCTCTTTGTCACGCTCCAAGCACGCACTCGTAAAAATTTCACTCTGCCCTACCCCGCCCAACTTTGAGCAATCGAAGATGCTGTTGGATGACTATTGGCAATAAATCAAGCGAAAAATTTTTCTGAGATAGTATGAGACTCGCGAGATATTTTAGTTTTCTTTCGGGGTACTTGCACCGATTCTGCTTTAGGCCCATTCTCGCGCTTCAACGACTTTCAGAGACGGCAACCGATTCGAAACTTTCGCAATTTCGAGTTATTTCGATCAATCGAATGGGAGTCGAACGGTTTATGAAATAGTGAGGAAAGTTGAAATCCTGTGAAACCTTAAATGAATATATTTCAAATCCATCTGTGTCTTCTTCTTGGTCGTGCTCCACAGCAAAGATTCCGTTGCTAGGCAAGCCTAATTATAATTGCTCCGTTGCTACGTCAATGGAAACGAGGTCGCATATCACATCGCAGACAGCGCCAGCAGGCGTTTCCTTGGCCTGGTTTCCATCTTGGTTTCACTGCGAAGTGCGCGATCCGCTGCGAAGGAGGCGCATATCACATCGCAGAATGCAACTCAATGCGCGATTCCTCTCCCGTGTTTAGCTCCCTGGTACAAAGACAAAATTTTTATTGTTTGTTGCTCGAAGAGGCCAGCTAGTCATTGTCTGTTGCTCTTTGTGGTATGGTCCCTGTAATGTGGTATAGTCGTATAGTAATTGGAAAGCTTAGTAGTTTTTGTAATTTTGATTTGTAACATTTTTGTTGGATAAAAAAACAAAACAGATTAACTTTTGCACCATTTATTCCCTAAAATGACACAGAAAATTGTTGGATTTGCTTTGAAAATGACGAATCTTTTACGAAAATGAAAATATTCACGACCACTGTTCAATTTCTGGATTAGATAAGCATGATTCCAGTGGCATAAGTTCAGATTTTTCCTTTCTGTTTTGACGTGAACTGCTGTCGTTTATTGATGTTAACGGATGACCCAAAAATAAATTCACGAGCTAAAGGCCGCTCTCCATACCCAGGGTTTTGAGCGCGCGGGTGCTGTGACCAAATAGGAGTATGCGCAGTTGATAAAACTGTAGCAATAAATCTGATCGCAAGCGACCGAGTTTTGGGCGCTTTGGGAGTAGGAACGAGTTCAACTCCCATCGCGGGCGCTTGCGATCGCTACCGAAGAAATCAATTTTGGTCGCAGCGCCCGCGCGCTCAAAACGCTGTATATGGAGAGCAGCCTTAAATCATCACTAAGTCCCTGGAAACAAAACCTATTGTCATTTGCTTTGTGGCACAGTTTGGATGAAATGCTTAGCTATTTTTTGAGATGCTATATTGTCTTCTCAAGCAATGACTTCCGTCAGAAAAACCAGATTCAAAGAAAATTCTGAATCCTAGACCATTTCCATTTTGAGGGAAATAATCGCCTTAATTTTCAAGTCAATTTTTGTGAAAACTCAACGTATCGATGGATTTGAAGTCGTGCAGGGAAACTTTTTATTTGCAAAATGATTGACCTCTGTTCCTTATTGTAATTTGGTGCTCTATAGTACTTTGGAAATTCTAATTTTTTCACATCTTCCAAAACTTCGACTGGAAAACGAGGGAATAAGTCCTGAAATGAATGAATTTTTTTTCATATTTTGAAACTGTTTGTTGGATATCAGGTATACCTTAAACTGATCTAGCAACATGTCAACAGATGTAGCTGGGCCTTTCAGCTATGTGCTGATAACCTTGTTCCAAGTTAATGACATTTTTTTTATTTCAAGATATGTGAGATCTAGCTCCTAGGACTTTTGTGGTCACCCTGTACTTCTTCGCACGCTCTACGGGTGAGTTAGCCATCCAGGTATAGGAGCATTTCTGATTATTGCTAAGCCTTACTGGAACATTTTCCCGGCAAAATTGGCCGGGAAACTTAGAACGGCATAGTCTATTTTAACGAAATAAGGTCTTCCCTCCATTAACATTTTCGTTAAGGAGAAGTTTGTTTGCAAATTTTAATTCGTTCCTTTATTCTAGGTATGGATACGAAATACAATGCCCCACAAGAATTCAAATTGCAAGTCTCGAAATGAAAACAGTCGGTGTAAGAATGCTTTCCATACAAACGAGCGTTCATCTTCGCGGTACACTGAACTTGATGCAATCTCCAAGAAGTTAGATGTGATTGTCGAAAAGATTCGAGGAGATGATGAAGACGCACAGGTGAAAAGTGAATGGCGAATTGTTGCAATGACAATTGACCATTGTCTTCTTTATTTCTTTATTATTGTGCTGCTATTAACGATATTTGCTTGCTTTTGCAACTCGCCTGGATATGTACCTTAAAAGTAACTAATGTGTGTTTGTTTGAGAAGTTGCTAGATTTGTGATATTGGGTGACGTAGTAGTCTGTAAAATTTTACCGGGTGAGTCCGAAAAATATATCCACTCTTTGAAAAATTGTACTGCAAAAACTGTAACACTTGTTTGAAAGACTGCAGCTCCGTCGCCTATTAGAAGGCTTAACCTAATTTTGAGAAATTATTCATAATTTCCTTACAATGTATCATCTTAATTTCGAATAAGGAATTCCCGAAAGCCAGAATCCATAGACCGCGCGTAAAACTGGAAGTGAGTTGACGGATTTGATCCATCTTTAAATCATTAACACTGTAAAATAATGTTTTTCTTAAGTCCAGCATTGTTTTCTAATGATTCTGAAAACAGCTGAAATGTAATTATGCTTCCCATCAATGTAAGGCCTAAAAGATCAAAGTCAACATGTTAGTAAATAGGCCATATTTAGCTGTTTCATAAGGAATATCGAGAATAGAACTTCTGGCTTATTCCTAATTTCAGGGGGAAATATTGCACTTTAAGTCCAGAGATAAATCTTGAAAGTTGATGTCGAAGCTGCACTGAAATGATAGAATTAATATTATAAATTGGTTACGTTGCTTTTCCTGTGCGATTATTCAAACTTTGTGGACATTTTTCGTGGCACGCTGGGCTCATATAAACAAACCGTTAGATTGCGAAGCCAATACATAGTTACAAGCGACTGCAGACGACGAGGCTTTATACGACTGATTAGTCAAGCTGCAATTGTAAATAATGCAAGATCTAAAAGATACCCCTGAACATCGATCGTGAGCTGCATGCGAAAATAGATTGTTAACAGAGTAGATTGTTAAAGGAGTTGATAAAGTTATTGTTAAAAAGCAACCTTACCAACTGCTGAACAGCAACCGTGAGTTCTTTCCAAGTTTTGGTGCCTCTAACTTTCATAAATTGGTTAATGAATCTTCGTAAGTTAGGCCAAATAGTATTTTGTACATACGAGTGTGCGAAGGCGCGATAAGGAGGCTAGCAATGTGAGTTATATAATGTCAACACATTTGGCAGCCTCGTTCAGGTCAACATGAAGTGACGCCATAGAAAATGATGTCATTTCGCACTTCTTAGCAGATTGAAATATCTAGTTTCGCAGATTAAAGGGAGAAAAATATTGAAAACAAGTACTACGCACCATTCACAACAGTGAAATATCTTGAATAATCAACATTATACCAACCCCGGACTTGTCCTTTAAGAGAAGAAGGATGGTTCTAGTGGCTGATAGCCTCAAGTTTTATTGTGGCTTACCTTAGCAAATCCCTTGATTTTTTATTCAGCTTTACAGTCCTTGATTCCAGTCCATTACAGTCCAGAAGCCCTAGATTTTAAACTATTAATGGAACACAGTCAAGCCTAAAATTAATCATAACCGTACTAAATTCTGAGCATTTTGCACCGTTTTGTTGGAGGACCAATCTTATTGTGGCTGAAGTTTCGTAAGGATATGACAAAAGACTGAAACAGGCACTACAAGAGATAAGCAAGGAACAGATATTACAATTAACACAGGTATGATTAATTTAGGGCTCAACAGCACATTTTTGAGTTACTTTGAAGCTACTTTGAGTCTTTCATTACGAACTGTACTCCTTCATAAAGAATGGTCGGTCCAACAGGCGGTCTATTATATTGTGGCGATTGGGCGGATTCTGTCTTATTTTGGATGCCGAATACGGTTTCTGCAAGGGCATCAGTGCAGTATACGGTTTTCTTATTGCTATACGACGTTTGCGGAAAATTGGAATTTAGAACGATTGGTTTACGATTTTCCACTTGCTTTGTAGAACTTATTAGGTTTTAATGGAAAACCGTTATGATATTTGGAAAGCAGTGAAAGTACTATCATCGCAATTTGTAGATTCACATAAATTTTCTTGGGACTCCTGCTTCATTTACATGAAATAGCTATCCTGATACTACTATTTATTATACCGAAGAAAACTGACGGTTGCGGTTTATGACAGAAGATGGCTCGCGGTTGACGTGTAAGAGCGCAAATTTTAGCGGTTTTGCGTTATATTGATGCACCCTATAATATACCTCCCCTCAACATTCCAGGGGTAAGGCTGCAAGTTCCAAAACAATTAGATCGTATCCAAAGGACCTTTTGAAATATTGCTGCTGGCTGTCGAAAAAATTTGTGCTGTCAGGCTAGTAATAATATTTGTAAAAAGGGGTAACCTTTACTGCAGTTGCTGCTTCCTTTGAAATAATCTGTGTATTTGTATTCATTTACTCAAAGTTTATTCTCTCGTATTGTAATTTAATCTTTATTGGTTGAGTGACATTGTGAAAACGAGTGTTGTCGCATCTCTAAAAAGTAATGATAAGTTGTACGTATTAGATGTTGCAATTGAGTAGTTGGTTGAACTGCAATTTTGTGTTTGTTAGCCTTACCCACCGGCAGAAAAATACTGAGGTTCTGATAGGGGGGGGGGGCTCGTTGCTCCCTTGTTCCCATCTGAAAAAGCAAACATGCTTCCTTCAAAATTCAACGTCATTTCCTTCCGTTTTCATCTTCTTTCACAAGTTCAGTGCTCCTTGCTCCCTTGTTCGTTATTTTTATGGAAATGCTTCCGTGCTTCCAGTCTATGTTAGGCCTTGTCCACTTGCTCCAAAAACCCAAATCAGGACGTCAATACTTCATCATCTGCATTCAGTTCACAGTTTCAGTAATTTCAGTGAGTTCGCAATGCTTACATTACTCAAGGTACCAGACTACTCTCTGCTATGCTTACATTCGAGTTTGGATGAAACATTGAACAGCACTCTTGATGAAAAAGACAACATTTCAATTTCTAATTTCAGTCCCTTTGAAATGACGAATTTTCATTATAATCAATGGCAAGAACAATGAAATCAGTGTTGAAGTGTTTACTTCCCATTGGAAAATACTTTTGTGTCAGTCTGCTGCTCTGGGTAACGTAAAGGACAGAATGGTAAAAACCAGCTTATAACAATGCAATGTAGACAAAATATTCAAAGTTTGAACGCAAAAAGCTTCTCGAAAACAGTGTTTACAGGTATGGTATTGTTAACGATGATTCTAATAAATTTTCAATTTTCATTACTCAGAATCAGTTTCGAAAGGAGATCTTTGATATTTATTCGGAAGACGGAAAGCAGTACTGATTTGCACGAAAGTTCATGACGTCATTCTCGACAAAGCCAGTTGATGTAACTTTGATTACTCCCCCGTGTTGCCATTACGTAATAAAGTTCTTAATGAGACCTTACACTTTTATTGCTCATCAAGCTTCCTAATTACACCATAATGGCGAGAAGATTTGTTCGATTCTCTAATGTAGCCCAAAACAATAGGCAGTGGGGTGCAAAATGTCTCTAACCAGAACACACAAAGGTCAATAACATATTTAGATATTGTTTTATTTCTACGGAAATAGATTTGACGTTTCATACTCGACTGTAAACAAACAGTAAGAATGCAAACGTGATGATTTGACGGTTATTTCAGTGTTCTTACATGTTCTGGCAAGCTGGTCAAATAAGAACAACAAAGAAACCAAGGAAGAGTACACATTTCATTCTTTTGGTAGAGATCGTGGATATTTCAACCTGAGTTCTATGACATGAGGCAGAACTTGACCTAATTTTGGGTATGGAAGCGTAGTTATTCGTTGGTAGTTTAAAGAATTAGCCGGTCAGGGTGATAGCAAAGAGAAAAGAGTTTCAAATTGCATTTGCAACGTTGTTCCAAGAAATTGTATAATTCTAACAGAGAGGAGTGTTCGCAAGTGCAATGGGAAGAAACTAATACTCAGTTGTCTTCTGAAGAAATAAGTTCCTGTGCTGGTTTGGTTTCACCTTATGAAAGAGTTGCAAAGAACATAGACTACAGTAAATTCGTAATTTCAAGATCTCAAAGGGCAATGTTGTTTTGACGCACAAACGAGTAGAGTTCCGGAGAGTTTCTAGACAGCTTTTCTTGGATCAGTAGTGGAAATATTTCATCATTTTAATAAATTCACGATAAACTTCCAACATCCGAATTGCATCTCAACAGACCATACTAATGGACAAACCGACTGTTTTTCCGAGAAAATTTTTGTTTGTTGACATAGCGTTCGAAAATCGTAAACAGTTGGAAATTTCATCCCTCAAGTGGCCGTTGCGGGGCAACACATGTATGTACGATCATGGCCTAATCATGCGGAGAAGAGATGGCCGATAAATGAGGCCTGTGAATTAAAAGGTCAATAAAATCGATCAAAGATACAAGATCAACTCAAAAACACACAGACATCGTTATGAGACATTATGAATACAGATGGACCATTTCTACCAAGAACTTTTGGCTCAGTTTCGCCAAGAAGACGAAGGGAAGTTGTGTCGACTGTCGAGAGGCCGAAGGTAAGGCCTATTCCCGAAGAAAATCGCCATAGCGGATTAAAAAGGTAATAAGCTTTTATCATGTGATTGGCTTTAATGAATATGTAATGATGTAATAACATACATGACTTATGTTTTATTGAAGTATCATAGCTTGTTGAAATGATTAATTTGTCCTTGGCAATTTTATTATTTTTGCGACCAAAATTTACGAACAAAAAACATCAGAGACTTGCCTTGAGAGTTGAATTTTGGCGGGCTTGTGGTTTATGGTTTGTTAAAAAAACTCGACAAAGCGGTTTTTGCGGATAAGCAAATCTCAGCTGCATCCTAAAGCGTCCTTTCAAAATTCGAGGTATGAAAAATGTGATTTTGCTTTCAGATCAAAGATCACTTAGCAATAGCGTTATTTGTAGGTTTATTCAAGTTGTCTAGTTCCGCTGAGAAAGTGACATCCTTGAACGTTTGACAAGGAAAAGAGTCGGAACAAGGAAACTGCTGTAGATATTGGGAGCAACACCAGAAAGATTACTGCCAATGTCAAGACTTGATTTGATAATATTTGATGTGAGAGGTTTTATCATTTTCCCTAAGAAATGTTCTTGTAAGTTTTCTTGATGAGAGAGAGAGAGAGAGAGAGAGAGAGAGAGAAAATGATGGTGGTTTCAGGGGTATCAGCATCTGTAAACTTGGGCAAAATTTGCCAAAGCTTTCCAAATCTCACAAATTCAAAAGCAATCTGAAAAACACTAAAAAGACCCTCAAGGCCTGTAGCTGCATTGGAGGGCACAGCTTTTCAGACTTAAGTAATCTAAAATTGCTGAGCAGTGCCAGGTTAAAACCCTACCCATCAAATCCTACCCAGGTCTCAAAAAAAATCTCATAATGTTGAGGCTGTGAAACCCGTGTACAAAACTCAAAAGCAGCTTACGGTTATCATAGACAATGCTTTAAAGTGTCTCAGTATACCTCCCACCCCCCCCCCCCCACACCACTTTTATAGCTTTGTGGAGTTGTGGAGTTTTCATTCTCCCTTTTTAATCTGGTACCTACAACATTCATTCAGAAATATGAATGTGTGAATTATTACTATCGTTAGGGCTACAAACAGGCTAAGTTGTTAGCTTCAAGGAATGCCCAAAAATGGCTCCAGATCGCATGTGCAGTAACGATTTAATGTGTATATGGAAATTAGGAAGACCTTTTAGAACAAGAGAAGGAACAATAACAATGTTGCGCATGACATTATAAGCCCCAATGTTGATTTGCTTGCAACAAAGCTGAAACACAAAGTGTCAAAGCAACAGGGTCATCACTTTGCCTCCCCAACAAGCTAGAGGTGTCAATCTTTTCAAATCAGAGTTGAAGTGCTAAAAAATCTTCAATTTGAAACTGCCATGCTGCAAGTAAAATTCAAGATTGATTGTTAATTAATGGCAAAAACTTTATGTGCTAGCAAAGTATTAGGTTGTGAAGGATTTATTAGCTTATACAATTTTAGTACAACCAAAGAACCTTTAGCACAGGCTTAGCTGGAATTTCTCATATAAGATAGGATGAGATTATATAAGATTTTGAGGCTTGGTATTGACGCACGAAAAACCACCTGAAGTTGCAATGATTGAAAGTAATCAAACTGGCGTTGTTTTGTCAAGTTGTTCCAAACTTATAAACCCATGTCATTTTGAATTTCTTCAGAGGCAATGTGGTAATATCACATGTATGTATCTTTCAGGCTAAAGTCAAGGAGCTGGAGCTCAATTCGAAGATGGGAGAAAGAAAACGAGTTATTATTTGCTATGATCGAGGATGAAGCTGAGTGGTTAGCTGGACTATTCCCTGAAGAAATAATTGCCCCAGAATTCTTCTTTTTTGCTTTAGAAGATGGGGTACTTCTTTGTAAACTTGCTAATTTGATTCAAGAATTTGTTGTAAAATATGGAAAAGAACGCAAGATTGAAGTTGTGGAATCTAATATTAAATATCATCCAAGAAATAAAACTAGGGGACAACTTGGCCAATTTAGGGCCAGAGAAAATGTCACAGAATTTTTATTATGGTGTCGGAGACTCTCAGTTCCAGAAGTTATATTATTTGAGTCAAACGATGTAGTGCAGACTGAAGATTTAAGGGAGGGGGCAAGAGAAGTTGTAATATGTTTGATGGAAGTTGCTAGAAGAGCTGCAAAATATGGGGTGCCACCACCTAGGCTTATAGTCCTTGAGAACGAAATTGAGCAAGAAGAGAGGCAAGATGAATGTAGTAGTCCAAGCTCTGTTGATTCCGGAGTTGAGACTGAAAATGATATCAATCGTCAAAACAGAAATAGTGTAAAAATTGAAATTATTATTAAAAGACCTGAGAGTGAACAAAATGATGTAAATAGCAAGCTTGATTCTAATGATGAAAAGAATTCAGAGTCACAGATCAATCCAGAGACCAAGGAGAACAAAGAGAAAGAAAATTCCCAAGAGAAGAAAGACAGTGACATTGATCAAACAGACAATGTAACAAAGCCACAATCAGCCTTGGATGAAAAGGTAAAAAATTAATCTTTCTTATCCTTCAATTCATGCGGATTAATTCATTCATGTCTCTGCAGGTACTTGGTTGTCATTAGATTACAATTTATGAATACTTGCTTGATAAAAATCCATGAATTTTTAATCTAACACATTCAGGGGCTTGTGATTCACAGGTTTTGATTTCTTTTGTTTATTTGATGTTTTATTTGTAAATATATTTTAAAAACAGATGTATAGAAATGCTGTCTGGAAATGGCTCCACAAAGGGCATGTTGTGGTTTGTCCCCAGTTGCCCCCAGTTGCTTCAAGACCAAAGGAGTTGAGTTCTTGTTAATCCTATGATTAGCTGTATTTGTCTTTTGAATGAATGAAATTTGAACAGGTACCCTTATGCAGAGCACAATGGTAGGCCTGGATGTACCTTTGGACGGATGTAACTATGTAGGCCTTAATACTTTAAGTCATATTATCCATAGACTTTGAAGACAGCTAACTGCAGTAAATAGAAGAGCCAGCTTTCTCGTTGCAGAAACCACAGGAGGGCAACTTTTTAGCTTTATATTTCAAATTGTATTTCAAATGTTTATCCATTTATTGCCCTTGAATTTAGACTGAGACAGTAAAGCAACAAATCACAGTTTTTATGTGAAACACCAAGCTCTCCATTTGACTGAAACTTTGAGAAGAACTAGGCTTGCTTGTTCTTGAAGGCTTCGTGAAAATTCTTGATTGCAATCTTTTTCGAACATTGCTGGAGACAGGCATACCAATCTGGGCAACGTCGTTGCACAGCAACGAATCATGGTTTGAAGGTAGTGAAGCAAAAGGTGTCCTTGTGCCCAAACTTCAAAGGCCGAAATATCATGATAGTTCAACATGAAATCGATTTCAATTATCGTAATATCTATATTGACACCAAGGAGTCTCTTTGTAAAGCAGAGATAATATTTTGATATGCTTGGATATCATTTTGTTACTTCTGTTTACAAATGTACATACAAGGTGGCCTATGTTTTTGTTTGACATTTTTCTCTCAAGAAGTTTGAATTGATCGTATGATCTCGTTGGTCACTTGTTTTCAAATATTGATTTTCGAGCATAGGGCAAGATGTGAAGTTTAAATATGATACTCAAACTTGATTCAAATTCGATATCTGCACGCTGTGCTTGTTTTGGATTTTGTGAGGACCCGGTGTGTGTGTGGTAGAAGTGAGAGCAAACTAGATTATTGAACATGAAATCCAAAGAAATCTTGTGAACAACGTTTGTGCGTATTTATCGTAAAGCCAAGAAAAGCTTGCCGACTTGACTGTATTATCTTTCTGTTGGTTTAGCGAGAGATAGGAATGTAAGAATGCTGATAGTACAAGCTTGGAGTTACTTTGATAGCACGCACATTGCTTTCTACCTATTTTCATTGGAATACCAAGGGCAGATTTTGTAATACAATAGCATCAGTTGCTTTGGTTCACACCTCAATTGAAAGCAATTAGCGAATGCGGTCAAAAGAATTTCTCTCAACTGGTAATTCAAAGCAAACATAGCCCCAAAGTTGCCCTGAAACCAGTACGGCAAACTGTCATTTTATGCGGGCGAAGGGAACCTCTGATTGCTCGATGACGTCATTTTCCACAGTAACTGTTCTGTCGCTTTTAACTGTATTTTAAGAATCACTTGATCAGTCGGAGCAACGGCTACCACGCCTGGCCACAAATCCTGAAGAGGAACGTGTCGGTTTCTTAATTGCTAAGTTCAAGCAACATGTAAATAGAATTAGACCTAATAAGTCTCACTCTCGGCACTTATCACTAGCTTTCTAGGACAAGTGATTTAAAATTCGCGACGCACAGGGTGTCTCAGAAAATGCAACCCAAATATGACTGACCATTTTGAAAGAACAATAAGATTTAGATAGATGTTATACGGGGTTTCTTAAAAAGATTGTCCCCCGTTTGTGTGGCTGCTGTGGAGGAGCTGTTGATTCAATAATCTCGATTTTGCACAGTTGCATAGGTCAAGCTTCAACTTAGAGTGTGAGACCTTGTGTAAGTCAATCTGACAAGCGGTTGCTGATTTATGGCAGAGAAAAGGCAAAATAAGTGGTTGCTTTTAAAACAGCACTGCTATTGTTCTTTAGCAATGACAAAATAAAGTAAGTTTTCAAAGAAAGGGTTCTAGTATCGTATTCAAGTTTTCACTACATTATCAAAAGGTAGAAAGTACTCTCTTACGAACAGACAACACTGCTCACCGTTTAAAAGATTTAGCGAAAATTTTAATACGATGCTAGAATCCATTCTTTGAAAATTTACTTTATTTTACATCGCTGGAGAGCAAAAGAAGTGCTGTTTTTGAAGCAACCACTTATTTTGCCTTTTCTCTGCTATAAATCAGGAACCACTTCTCAGACTGACTTATACAAGGTCTCAAACTCTAAGTTGGAGCTCCTCCACAGCAGCAACACAAACGGAGCACAATTTCTTGAGACACCCTGTATCTACAGTCTGTCTTCTTTCCAATGATATGCACTGGATTCATATTTAAGTACGTTCGTTGATCGATTTCAAAAGGAGCATTCTGTTGGTTACTGCCGTGTTGAGATTTTCGTTATGAGGTGACTTGATGTCGTGATCTCTTATTTTAGGTTCTGAACCTGATCAAAGAATACTCCGCTGGGAAAATAACACGATTAAAAGAAGGCAAATACATTATCCTTGGAAGAGTCATGTTCGTTAGGGTATTTACCTTTCTATTCGTTTTATGTTCTGTTCTTTCCTTTCTTTCCTAAGTTGACTAGTCTGTGCGATCTAATGTTTTCAAAAATGTCCGTTTTATATACGAAGTGGAAAGACTACTTGCAGGAGTGAGGTGGCGTAGCGCACTCCGGAACCAAGATCGCATTTAGTAATAAGTAGGCATAATTTTCGAAGTTTCTTTGGTTACTTGCTCGATCCTACTGTTCTATTAAACAAACTCTCCTTTACCATGTTCGTCGCTTCTACTAATTTCCTTTACTACTGACGAAGGGCACGGCAACTGCGTAAAGCCGAGATAATTGAATATACAGCCCCTCCACAGTAGCAACACAAACGGAGCACAATTTTTCGGGACATCCTGTATCTACAGTCTGTCTTCTTTCCAATGATATGCACTGATTCATACGATATGTACGTTCGTTGAATATATGACCCGATACGTTTAGTTCTTTTATTTTATGGCGTTGTTATATATTTTGTATATTTTATATATAAGTATATTTTGATAAGTATTATCGATCGTTTTGCTAATTTTTGAAGTATTCTTTTGCTTTCAAATATGCTTCAACGTTCCGTTGCTCAGAAATAAAGAACATTTTCGGTCATATGAATTTTTGTAATTATTTAACATTTCTTATTTATTTTCATAGATGCTGAATGAACACGTCCTTGTTCGAATCGGAGGTGGTTGGGATGGCTTAGAACATTATTTGATGACACATGTCAATAGAGGTAAGACATTTCTTATCCATACTATTATTCAGCATAGGAATCAAATCTTCAAGAAACATTGCATGACTAGTTGAATCATTAAATCATCTTTGATTTAATGTAACATGGGTATTGGGAACGTGAAATGTGTTATGATATGGGGCTGTGTATTGTTGTAAGCATCAGAAGCATTAGGCGTACCGTTATGCATCATCTGTATATCGATAATGTCTTCAATCGCTTATCGTCTCGTCATATTGCATTGATTTTGCGCACAGACCAGCACTCGACAAAGCACATGCGTAAGATCAATGCAAATGATGGCAAAAGAGCATGGAGTGCATTGATCTGATGCAGTCGAACTTGTCACGAACAGACAGCAGACCAAAAGAAGAAAAGATACACAATTTTAAAATATATTCTTTATGATGTCTTGGTTGAGGCCAACACAACAGTCTCCTACCGCCCATGGCAAAATGTGTGTAATGATACTATTTAAACAAGTTTACGGTAATAAGGTATATGAAGATGTGAACCAGATGAAGGTATTATATCGATTTTGGAGTTAGGAAATGGATTAAAGTTCGTCAACGAAGTTATTTTGAGTTTAGCTTCAGAGTCCTCAAGTGTACAGTACTTTTAAACGACTGGCAGATTCATTCATTGATGGATTGATCGAGTGAGCGATTGGTTGAGTCTTGATTGGACTATTGTGGGTTTCGGGACGAAATATTTTTTAGAACTCTCATACACTCTGTTGGGCCTCTCTTATACCCGTGTCTATTCAAATTAAGGAAACAGTAGCGTTAAAAAGTAGCAAGAGGCATTTTTAAGATCGGTTTCTATTAGGTTCGTCTCCTTGCGTAGGCATCAAATCACTGACCAACCAAATTGCGTAAAAGCAGCAAAAACCAGAGTTGCAGGCCCATTTCGACTTTTGGCCTATTTCTCTGCAATTTGATTGGCCCAATTAATGTTGTTGTCAGCCAATCAGGATTTGGTGCCTATCTGTATCTCTGGTACCCTTCTAGCTCTGGTGGTTGATAGCAACCCCAAGCCACATCGCAGTCTTGTGCTGTTTTGGTCGTCATTTAGCTTTAAAATTGTAAATATTGCAAGATATGAATCAAATGTTTTAGGCTGCATTCACATTGCACAAGCTTTTGAAAGCGCGTAAACGCTCGTTCAGAAATCCTCCATACTAATCCCTTAAGGCGGGTTTCCACTTGTGCAAATTTGGTCGCGCGACCCGTGTGATCGATCGACTGCAGTCGCGAGAGCCAGTCGCAAGACTGCGCGACCAATGGCTTGAGCATGCGTATTAAGTAATTATTGTAGAATCAAAGCAATCTGATTGGCTCTGTTCGTGCTGGTCGCAGAAAAGTTGAAGTCAATCCATCTACCAAAATCAGTTGCGCGATCGCCGAAGGCTGGGGAATCTTCTTCTGTAAAACGAGCTACGCATGCCCAGACGACTAGTCGCGCGATCTTGCGACCAAATTGGCACAAGTGGAAACCCGCCTTTACAGTGTACGGCGGATTTCTGCACGAGCGTTTACGCGCTTTCAAAAGCTTGTGCAATGTGAATGCAGCCTTAGCCGACTTTTGCTCATGGACCATGGCCGGAAACCTTCAAAGCCTCACTTTCACGGACCAATCAGATGGCGAATAAATGAAGAAAACAAAAGAAACTTGTGAAGATTTTCGTAAAATTTACCTACCTTCATAAAACACAACCAGGACAAAAAATTGCTGCTTTTTCCCGGATTTTTTGAAGAAATCTACTCGCCATAAATTTGGGTAGGCCTATTCAAATACCTCATGGTTTCATGGAGATATAGCTTAGTGTTTCCAATTGAAAAAAAATCGGCTGAATTTTGCCGAATATTGTTTACGTCACTTCAAGTCAAGTGATAAAACCTCTTGATAATACCTCCTTTCAGTTTTCTAACTTATTTTGCACTTAGACTACATTACATCCCTCTAACTTACGCTCGTTGTTGTTGTTGTCATCGCTTCAGTTGAGGGACTTATGTCCTTACGCTTCAGAATAGGGACTAATTAGGCCAAGTCCGCCGCGTTCACGGCGCGACCAATCAGATCGCTACTTTCTTAATATGGTCAACCCACGTGCCTATTGTTAGCGTTTGATTGGCTCATTAGTTCGAAATTCGACTTCTCGAAGCGAAGCGACGCTCGGAATGACGTTCGAAGGGACGTTCGACTTTTCTTTCGACGTTCGAAGGATGGAAGATGTTCTAAGGTTCTTCTGATTTTTCGTAAGATTTTAGTCCCTGTTTAGAATCCGTTTGGTCGTGAGTCCTTTGTATGAGTGAAATTAAAACATCAGATTGTAAATGTTGAACGAATACAAGGAATCACGTCGTCAGTCTATTTTGCACTATGGAAACTTGTGCCTTGTGCCATGAATGCAAAATGTAGCATAATGCAGAAATTACCCAGGGGCATTGTCTATGACTGGAAATTCGTAAACAATAACTTTAGCAACTTTTCTCAGTTCACATAGAAATCGCAGGAGTATTGAATCTTCAACAAAACAAACTTTGGTGGAAGGGCAATGGCAAGAACAATTGGAAATGCAAGTATTTGGCGTTTTGGATCATTCTTACAACAATTACTATTGTTATTGCTATTGTCCCCCGTCCAGATTTTCTATTGTTAAAGTTTTGTTACCTCATCGCTTTTGCAGAGACCGTAGCTTCTGGGAAACATGCGATATTTAAATCGGTATCAAAACTTGAATACAGAAAGATCTGGCGACTAGCTTTCTTCAGAAAAAAATCGGGAACTTTCCAACAGTTTTTTTGTCCTGGTTGCGTTTTATGAAGGTAGGTAAAATTTAGAAAAACTTCACAGGTTTCTTCTGTCTTCTCCGCTTATTCGCCGTCTAATTGGTCATTGAAAATGAGGCTTTGGAGAGGATTCCGGTCATGGGCCACGAGCAAAATTCTGCTGAAACATTTGATACCCATCTTAAATATTGCAACAGTTGGAAACCTTCTGTCACCGTAAATCCCTTTTGGATTGTGCGTGTTTATCGGTGAGAAATCCCCATAAGGACTCAGTTCCAGGAAGAATTGCCCATTGTGTTATTTGCAAATTAGAACCTTGACGGAGAAATAAACCTTTTCCCCGTCAATTCTAAATCCTTGGCTCGCGCAGGTGCATTCACAGTCAAAGCACTGACTAAGTCTCGCGGGACAGCGTTAGAGCTTCGTCTTTGCGGAGTTTGGTGGAAATTTTATCAGAGACTGGAAAACAGCTTTGCAGTTCTTTAACTCGAGGTATATTTAATAGTTTGCCTGCTTTAAAGGCTGTTTAAATGTTTTGATCAGCGACTGAATTTTGTATCGTCACTTTGCTCAATTAATGGATTCTGTTTGTTTGGAATACACTTTTTGGGGGCGATTTTACTTGACTTAGGCCGCAATTTCTCGACAGATTTTGTTATTTCTCATGTCATACTGAACGAAGTTATATCTTGAAGTTATTGATATTCTCGAGGCTTGTAAGTCGATTATACACGCGAAAATTCATGTTTGATATATCGTAATTCATCTTTATCGATTTTTTTTGAAGGCTTGGACCAGTTTGGTCAGGGGAGATATTACTCCTAGTTATAACGATGGGTCAGTCTTCGAAAATTTGCTCGACTTTTTTGAGCAAGATATCATGTCCAGGGAACAGCGATTGGTGATTTTACTTAGTCCATCTTTGGCCAGAATTATGTGTTTTTGAAGAAAACGGTTTCATTTTCAAGCAATATTTTTCTTTTCTTCAAAGATTTTTATTAAGATTGCAAGATGCTAAGTTGTCATAATTGAGCAAAGAGTTTTTTACAGCCTCTGTTTTGCAGTGTTCGTCTGTCTCAGATTAGATGTCACTTGAAAATGCCTTTGAATGCTGATAATTGAGGGGTTTCGCATGAATAATCATGCGTTATTCCAAAGTTCATGTGACATCGGTAATTTGAGAAAATCTACTTGACATTTGTCGATTTCACAGTTCACAGTGTGCCATTTTCGGACCTTCACTGCCCCCAGCCTACCAGCTGTACTCCCCCCAGCTTAATACTCTTTCCTTCTTAGGTCCCAAAAAATTAGATAGACCTCCATCTTGATTGCAAGGTTGCTCGCAGGGTTGGAGTAATTCCTCTCAAATGGCGTGCATCTGTAGGCAGGTGTTTTCAGTGAAGTTTTTCAGTGCTTGCCAGGCAATCTGTTGGTCATTAGCAGGAATGAGGCCTTTGTTTTTATAATCAGCTTGGTAAAGCCGTCAAATGTTGTGCAAGCCTTCGAGGCAAACTGCATGACCTAGAAACAGCACATGACACGGTTTTTATGCATGGTTGCTAGGACACCGTTTGGTGAACACTGCGCTTTGTGGATTGTTTGTATTATGTGTAAAACAATTTCCCCTGCGCAGCACCTTAGTCTGAGCGTAATCTTTTGTGACTGTCTTTACCAAGGTTTACCTGTATCATCTACGTATCTTAAAAGACTGTCCTAAGAAATCAAGTTTTAGATTTTCAAAATTCATATTCTAGCCCTTTCAGAAACAGATTATGAGGGAGAGCCACCCATAACCTCAGTAAGTTTGGACTGGCCGTTCAAGCACTATTGAACCAACCCCCCCCCCCCCCACTCCCTGGGATCGAGGGCATGATTACATGAGCAGGGCCCGCCCTACTGTCCAAGGTGGAGGATTTCAGGCGAAATCCCTGTGTCAGTTTGAGGCATTTTATAAATCTGAAACACAATTATATGGTAAGTGGGCCAGAAGTGGCACTTGGGATCCCATTTCTGCATTTTCCCGTCAAAAGTGCTTCGCAGCCCAACGGTGAATTAGTCCATGTAATCGCATGCCCGGGGAGGGGGGTACTCCCATTATGGCCTAACAGGGGTTTGAGGGTTCAGTCGGTTTGAGGGTCTTACCGAATGGCTATCAATTGGCCCGTTTTTCTAAACATTTACTAACAATAGGGGGAATTCTAAGATTCCAAACCAATTGCAGGATTTCTATTTGGTATGCTCCTCCGCATGCCAGCTCGGTTGTTGCAGCAAAAATCACAAATGAATTTTGAAGTTTTTTGCTTTGCTCCATCAGTGTTTGCAATTGAAAATTTTTCAAAAAATGCAGAAAATTTTTGTAACTAGATACTACCAAATGTCCCAATTTTAAGTCCATGAACTACCATTTGAGGGTTTTGTAAAAGATACTACCATTTGAGGGTATATTTCAAAATTTTTGCTTTCATTTGATAGAAGACTAGTCAGCAGTTTACACCCGCCTTTTTACACCAATTTAAAGATTTGGAATAAATACTCCTGGTTCACCGAGGCAGCCCTGTTAGCAGGGCTCACCCTGCTTCTGTAATCAGGCCCTTATGCCTAGCCTCACTACATAAGGACCCTCAAGCTACGCTCATCTCATTGAGTTGAATTGTTGTCGTTGTTATCGTTCCACTGAGGGCCTTATTCCCATAAAGCAATAGGCGACGAGATTCTGTCGCCCCGTCATCTACTGGTCAGAATGTGGCTTAGAGGAAGGCGATTTTATGGTACAGCAGCTCCAGAAAACTGATTTTAAGGCATTTTAAACCCAGTATTTGTGAGAAAAAAGCAGCAGATGATTTAGGCCCAATGGATCTTTCAGCTACTTTCTAAAAGAGAATACGAATCGAACAACAGATTGATACATTTTGTAGAATGTTCGAATTTCCACAATAGTGATAAAAGCTCCAAATGAAAGGTTTCATTTTGAATCATCTTTACCGTTTCTACAAGCGTAGGGAAAGAAGTCGTAGTTGTGGCGTTGTCAGTTCAGGCAAAAAGCGAAACTACGATATGCAATCGAGTCTTCCTTATGCCTTCCAAATGGACAAATCTGACAACGATGAGAAAAAAACAAGTGCAACCTGTCGGTGGTGAAATCTCAGTATTTTCACAAATCAAAGCAAATCCCGAAGATCCTGTTGTCCAAGAGTGAGAAATCAGATGACCAAGCAAACCATATAAATAAATTATTAAACGTGCAACGAAAAGGAATTCTTGATTAGATAGAGATTCATTAGTATAACCAAGAAAATCGATGTGCATAGGATATCAGCATTTGCTTCAGATACAATCAGGCATGTGAAACCATATTTGGTGTATTAAGAGAGAGGTTCAGCTACCTGATGGCAATGTTATAGACGAGTATTGTAAGATAATTTTCGTGTGAGGTAGCGCAGTCCTTGCCAAGAGGATAAGCTTAGACTGCGTTCACACGATGCCGGCACATTTTGAAAACGATGAAAGATGTGATGGTAGCAAAATTTGAGCTAGCGTTCACACGATGCCGGAACAATTTGAGAACGGTTGGAAATTTGCCGGTTAAAAGCTCGTTGCAAGAACTTTGATGCAAAAGAAGTGTGCCTAAATCCTAAGAATCGTTCAGTCTCGTTCCAAAAGCGTCTGCAAATGTTCTATTTGCATCGCTAAATCTGCCGGCAAAAAATGTGCCGTTTTCGTGTGAACAGGAGGCCCATCCGTCACATTTTTTGCCGTTTTCAAAAGGTTCCGGCATCGTGTGAACGCAGTCTTATTTTGAAAGCCCTGAAAACATGTACGTGTAAGTTGTAAGTTGAAGGGAGTCAACGTGGATAAAAGTTGGCCCAGACCAAGTTAGAAATATACCCTATTGACGCATGCCCAAATTTAGGCCCGCGAAGAGTGATTCCGTATTCACTTATCAACTTGCTACTATCTAGTTTTTACCCAATCGGGATACACTACTCAGATAGTTGTTGTTGTTGCATAAAAAAAGCCGTTGATGAGGCGTAGAGTTCTCGCCGGTGCGATGGATCCATTTTGCTTCTTCAGTGGAAGATTACTTCCTGAAAGGTATGCATTTTGTGATTTGTAGGTCAGGAAAACACCATTCTTTGCACTAAAAGTTTATTTTTCAATGTTTAAGCTCATTAGACCAGATTTTGAAGCGACTTTGTTGAGAGTATGAGAACTCCCGCTAGTTTAGGCCATTTTGACAAAGTGGGTCCACTCTTAGAGTAATTTTATGAGTCCCTATTGACTGAGTGATATCATCAAATCAGAGAACGCCGTGATACAAGGGACGAAAAGGCGTAAGTTTAATGGTGCGTAGGCGTTGCCCTTAGCCTATGACCACTCTTCAACTGTATTTCAACTGTATCTGGCGTTTCCCTTAGCCTGTGACCATTCTTCAACATTGTGACCACTCTTCAAATGTATACAGTGTATGGTTGCCACTAAATATAGCTGTGTCTGTTTCCTTGAAGGTTTTGTGGTTTGAGTCTGAACACTGTCTGACATAAGTACAGCTCCCTCATCAGACAAATCATTTTCAGTCTCTAATGAAGTCAAATTTTAAGCCTCTTAAACCAAGCAGCCTTTTCCCGAAAACACAGAGGAGTTTTTCATCTTTGATAACAAGATTGATAAAGGTAGATAACTACCTTTACTGGTGGACAATGACAGCTGGTGTCCATGTTTGGCAAATTTTCTCTGGTCCTGTGTCGTTAAGGGTTTCAAAGTTATAACTTTGTATTTAGTGCTCTTCATTGTGTGATGTCCAACAAAAAGCCGATACTGTTCTTCCCAGGATTTAATAATGGCATTTTGCTGGTTTGATCGGCTGGTTATAACAAAATAGTCGAAACGAAATGTGCAAAAATAGTTATTGTTGTTCTCAATGATATTGGTGGCAGATGATTATGTGGATGACTTTTCGATTGGCTGACAGTATGATCAGCTGCATCTGCTTGGCCGGACCATTTCAAAGTACCCCGGATGTAGACTAACTACAATTCAGTCCCAGGTTGCGCTCCGTTTATTGAATTGGATGATGGCACTCCGCTTCAAGTAGTTGTAGCGTTATCAGCCTATCAAGGAACGAAACTACGACGATTATCATCAGTCTACCCCGGATGCTGACTAATATCTTGTCAGCTATTTTCTAAGTTGACAGGTAGCTTTTGTCGTCTACATGACCACATTGAATGTACGTGCACCTGGATTTTATTGACGGGGATAACAATAGAGCATTTTGACATTTAGAGAAAGGGCCTGGGGAGAGCAATATTTTTGTGGCAGATTGCTGCCACACGGCTTCACGAACGATAAATCGACCTCTACGAATCTGGGTTAGAGAGAGTCTCTCTTCTGTTACGAGGCTTATGCTTTTAGGTACATTTTGGACAGCTTTTAGGTTTTAGGACAGCTTTTAGGTACATTTTGGACAATCTATTTCCTGATTTTTCATCGTGAATTTGAAACCAGTAAGTAAATAGAGTTCAACTTTTTGTTTTTTGAAAGCCATGTGGCAGCCATTTACTAGACTGATGCCTTTTCATCCCTTGTTTCCCTGCGTTCCTTGGTCAAGAGGGACTATTAGTGGGACTATTAAATAACATTACTCTGAAATAGTGGGCCCACTTTAGGCCCGCGTAGGGTGGTTCCGTATTCACCAATCAAATCGCTAGAATTCAGTTTTAACCAATCAGGGGCCGCTATTCAGAATGTTGCTGTTGTTGCTCTTAAAGAAAGGTTGAAGAAGCCTGGAGTTCTCGCAGCTTCGATGGATCTATTTTGCTTCTACAGAGGAAGATTACTGTCTGAAACGTATTCATTTTGAGTTTTGTACGTCAAGACAACATCATTCTTTGTACTAAAAGTTTCTTTTTCAATGTTCGAACTATTTAAACCAGATTTTGAAGCGATTTTGTTGAGTGTACGAGAACTCCCACCTGTTTAGGCCATTTTGACAAAGTGGGCCCATTATATAAGCGTAATATTATGAGTCCCTATTGACCAAGTGATATCAGCAAAGCAAAGAACGCAGGGAAACAAGGGACGAAAAGGCATAAGTCTAGCCATTTACCAGAACTAATTGCCCTCCCCAGACCCCTTTCTAAATGTCAAAATAGTCTATTAATAACTGTTCTAAAAATCATAGTATTGCCAGTTCCTTTTTGTATTTTGATCAACTAGTCTTAGCATTGTTGTTTGAATGCAAACTGGCCGATAGTTTTTCGTCCTTGATTGACAAGTTGAAAGATTCCTGGGTAGCCTTTGTTGAATAATTTCTGAACGTGACCGTCTCTATCATGTTTATCTTTAAATGTATTTCCTTTTCTCAATGACCTGTAGGGTTACCCAAAATTTAGCCAAATTTTGAGTCAAAGCCAAGCAGCCTCTTTTTGATGTACATAGATGATGTAATGTCTTCGTTAAAACTAATTTCTCAGCGTGACCATCTCCACCCTGTTTATCTTAAAAGTATTTCCTTTTCTCAACACGTATATACTCAATATGGCCAAGAATTATCCCATATTAAGCCGAATTTTGAGGCAAAACACAAAAACGTTCGCAATCATCCTTCAAAATAGCATTACTACTGATGATAAGCGAACCTGCCGTCTCAGTTCCGATCCTATTGTTGATAAAACTAGCCAATAGGCGATTAGCTTTGACAATACACTTTTTTCTCAGTTCTCATATGCATTTTGATCAAATTGTTGTCAAGACTCAAACAGCTGCCGGCTTTAAGTCTTGGAATAGTTTTTGTCGTGGTTGTTTCTTTCCAGTTGGAATCGTATGCAATGTGCTGTGAGTTTAGGGAGTTGCCCGTCTGATGGTGTTTCTCGAAGTTGTTTCTTGTCTTCACGGCCTAAGCAGGTTTTTTCTTCGAAATTTCTGCCTGCCGTTTCTCGTATGAGGTAAGCAAAGTATAAAGTTTTATGTTTACAGTTGTTCAGAACTGTTTTATCAATTATTTTGCAACAAACATCATCACTATCAAGCTAATTGAGATGTGTTCTAGACATGTTGATTCTGCGCCCTGTGTCAGGGTTGTCAAAATATGTTTCAAGCCTTTTTTATGCTTATTCGTTGTTAGTGATCTTCAGAAAATCGGAGTTTCGCAAATGCGCACAAACTTACGCAATATTTTCCTTGTTCGCTGCCGCAGAACCAATAATTTAAACTTGCAGTGAAATATTTCAAAATTTACGCATTTTGCGACATATTTGCGTTGTTAAACGCCCTTACTCCTCACTAATGAGCGAGAGCTTAGCGAGTTTTTTGTTCCTCCCACTGTGCAATACCACAAAGCACTGCGGATTTTCAGATTTAAGTCCGCCCCTTGATGCTTTTGAAAAGATTAAAGTATGTTATTCGGTTAGCCGTCAGTAACTGAAACTGTGCCGATTGAAAATAGCTGCCGCTGTTGTAGACTTAGAACCTAATTCGTTGTTTTCGCTCCAAACAAGCTGAATTGAACTTGCCGTATCGTTCAACTTTTACCTTTTAAAAAATATACAGAAGAATTCTGAGCCTCATCTGGGTTACTGTCGCTCCGTTTGGGGGCTCATGTAGTGGATCGATGGCCATTTTTATGAAGAAAGTTCAAAATGGAGCACCAAGAATGATAACAAACAGCCCATAGAATGCTTCTGCTTTCCCATGGATAAGAGATATTGGCTGGCCAACTATCAGTATTCTTACACGAAATGAGATAGCCACGTTGATGTACAAATCATTAAGTCCCTTTTTTGTGAAACAGCCAAAGACGAGGGATGTATCACTAGCTACGAAATTGGTAGAAGAGCTAATGGTCTTTCAAAGCAATAATTTTAGATAGTTCTTCGTCTGAAAATCATACAGCGTAGCGTTCTTGTTAGTGTCACAACTGATTCTTGGGAAACGTTTCCTTTGCATTCTTTGCAAGCTGTCTTGTTCACAAAACTAATTTTCCTAGCATAATGGGGAAAATAAGTGTAAAATTGAAAAGGACCTCTTTCTTTACTTTAGTGTTTTGTCTGGATTAGGCCAACCACGATGTTTGTAATACAACCAATTTTCTTTGGAGACTGGAACTAGTTATATCTCAAACATTATTGTTGGTACCCAGGTTTGGTATCCATAATAGTACGTGGTTGGCCTAATGCAGACAAAATTGGCAAATACTAAAACAAAAAGAGGATACTTAACAATTTTATAGTATTTTCCCTCTGCTACCTGTGGTTAGTTTTTGAACATTTTGTGCATGAGTTCGTATTGAGTTGTTATTGGTGGTTGTTGTTGTTGTTGTTGTTGTTGTTGTTGTTGTTGTTCTTATCATATCGCAAAGTAAAGGTCTCGTGTAGACAGTCTACCACTTAATCATGGAGTCAGATCTTCTGTTCACCTTACGTTGAAAGTGGTTTATTTTCTTTGTCCTTTGGGTTTTATTAAGAGGCACAAAGCTGCAAGAATTTTAGTTGTGAGAAACCAAAATCACTGACATCGTGTGTTAGAAATGAGCTGAAATGCATGAAACTTTAATGAGAGAAATTTGCTCCGAGAGCAAGAGAAATTGTAGGAATAGTATTGTTCTTTGGCGAAGAATGGTTCATTGTTTCTTGCAGTGATAGTGGATAGTGGATAGTGAAAAGGAAACCCTAATGTTTGCATTCAAAACGTAAAATTTTTTTCAAAATGAAAACCTGCCCTCTACTTTTCATGCTTTCCTAAGTCATTGTCCCTTCTTTTGCCACACTGCAACTACTTAAAAGGTCGGAACTGCCTGGGCGTGGTCTTAGACCAGGTTTATTTACATTGTGCCGGTACCGTTTCGATCCGTTACAAAGTTGTTATGTTTCGATCCGTTATAAAGTAGATTTCATCACCAACCCTTATATTGGTAGTCAAGAATGCTACCACTAAGCCAGAAGTTTATCAGATATCTCAAAAATGCATAGGGACATTTGAAAATCGCCAACATTCCTTTTATCCACTGATAATTGAAATTTCATTTTTTTGTCTCCTTTGGCTAGATTCATTTAGTTTTTGGGATGGTTTTTTTTGAAACAACCATTTATGTTGACTTTCTTATGTCATCCTTATTACCATGATGCATGCTTCTTGAGAAAACATGTATGTTATCAATTATGAATGGACAAATTAAAGTCCACACAATGTTAAAACAAGATGCATTTGGCTGAAGACGCAGGTGCGTTGAGAGCATTATCTCCAATCAGACGTACCTTTAGAGTTTCGTAGCCCACCAGATGGCTTATTTGGCAATCTAAGCTTCCAATTGAAAGCTGGGCTGAATTTTAGAGATAAATGACTTGTTTTGAAATGTTTGTTTGATGTCTGTAATGCCGTATGAATAGAGAATTTCATGATTACTTTCCAGATATGATATGGCCTAAGTTACAAAATTGAACCTTTTTCCCCGCGGATAATGGCTTCTTTCAAACTTTGCAAAGTATGAAGCATTTGTCACCAAACTGAATGCTTACAGAAAAACGTCCTGACAAGGCTGCGTAGAAGTGAAATAGTCATTTCTGTTTGTGGTCATGCTTTTCTCAAAATGTTTAGACTTCTTTTTTCAAGGTTTAGCTACAAAGGCTATTTAGGCCCTTTGTTCTCAGCCAACGATTGCTTCTTATCGACCAGCGTTTTCTAACTGGTGTGAATGAATTGATTACTGAGTGAACGTTTACTGAAAAGCCATGCTGGTCAAGGTGCGCAGGAGTAAGATAATCGTTTTCTGACTTTATTGTTTGATTCAAAATCGGGTTTTCAAAGCTCTACTAAGACCAGTTACTGCGTTAGATTCAATTCGAGGGTCATAGCTATGAAAATGTTTGATCTTATCTCGCTTTTTGGAAATTTGAATCACAACAACAGATACAAAAAGGGTAGATTAACGCTGCTTTGTTAAGTTTGTTAGTGAATTACCTTAAAGCTGTCTGACCCAGAAAGACTGGGTGTGATGTTTGCACATAATGGTTATTATGACTGGAAGACTACGCCTTTATGGAAAATACTGTTCCAAAATATAAGTTCGTATTGACCAGTCATATCTTAGTCTTAATCAGCGTGAGTCATGTCTGGGCTCTGTTGTGACGGTTTTCGCTATGTTCAGTTACTGCACAGTTACATGTTGTTATGTTTTGGTAGAATCACGACATATTCCCAGTCATCGCAACAACAACAACAACAACAACAACAATACTTTTTACACACTTTTTACATTGTTTAGATTGAGTTGGATGTCTTTGCTTAAACTTGGACTTACGAACTTTCACATAAAAGTTTGAGACTGCCAGGCACAGATTTACCTGTGCCCTCAAAAACAAGGCTAATGCGTAGTCTTTGTAACCTTCGACAGTTGGAAATTCTTACTGCTGCGGTGAAGCTCAGGGAAGCTTATTGGCCTCAAATGAGGAGCTCCTGGTTCACAGTGAAAGGTTTCTTGATTCTTGGACGGAGAAAACATTTATCTGAACACTTGCGACCTCTTTTCATGGCTAATGTTACTGAAAACTTGAATTTTGAGTCGTTTAATCATCGGAGGCTTGAGCTAGCACCCGCCATTGCCTGGAGCACTGAATATTTGGTAAACTATTGCTTTGCTATGATTCTGATAGCCAGACATGCAACTGAGGAGAAAAACATTTAATCCTAAGTTTCTATATGTCCATGAGTCATCGTTTGAGCGTCCTTCGGTTTATCAATAGCGATAACTATGAATATATTATCAGTGTAATGTTTGGCAAATTTCATATCTTCTTGTAAGAAACTATTATTTCTTAAACACACTTACGTATTTCATATTTCGTCTCCTATTTTGTTTCATGTTTTGTTTCATATTTTTAATGTGTTATGATGTTTACATTTTGATTTGAACCAATCAGAAACGCAGTTTCAAACTATCGGATGAGTCAGAAAAAATGTTTGGACGTTTAAAAGTCTGTCACTTGCAAATTATGTATTAGATTCATTTAAACTGTTTACATTTAGGTTGCTCACATGTCTGGTTAGATGCAAGAATTTAGCTTGTCAAAATCAACCGTATCGTTCTTAACTTACAAGCAATTTTTCCAAAAATGTGTTATCTCAACAAATCCTTGAAAACTGGCCTAAAAATCGTAGAGGAAGAGGAAGAAAGATGAAAGACATGTTCGCATACCAGTTATTTGGCATATCCATTAAGAAGGCATTGTGGCATAATGAGTTAAGTTTTTTAGGCTAAGGCCAAAAATGAATAGGACTCAAATCGTCATTTCTACTGTTGGATTTCCACCACTTACAAATTATTGCGCGTGCCATATTTCCATTATTCTGGACAAAGAATTTCGCTCTTAGATTGTCACCTCATTAGAGTCGGCCAATCAATTCATTTCAAGATGTAGCGCATACGAAATTTTGCCTCTAGCTCAAATCAGGCCTGAGACAGCTATACTCAGCACATATTTCTCTGTCCGTACCTCGGGGGGTATCTCAACCTATTATGTGACGGGCACGTGCCATTTTGCCCGAAACATTGCTACCAATTCTGGTGGATTTTAGGGCCATAATTCCACAAATCGAATAAATATCTGGGCCATAATTCCGGAAATTATGAAAAATCCCCTGAAAAGCACACCCATAATTCCGTTAAATGTAAAAAAATTGTGAAAATGATACCCATAATTCCGTAACGATTTGAAAAAAGTACCCCTAAAAATGGCACGTCCCCGTACCACGAAAGGTACTAAGTTACCCCCCCCCCCCGAGGTCTGTACATATCATCAGACGCAGCCTCGCTCTTTTGTTTCCACGCGGTATTGCATCAGTTGACCCAGCAAAATCTCTTGTCATCCCTTATCAAACAACTGATTTCTCTCCTCTAAGCGCAGCGGTCTCCATTAGGGAGCAATTAAGTATGTTCTGATAATGCTACATACTTTTATGTTTCTTAACTTAATATAGAAAAGATAATGTAGGAGTTTTAGAATCATGAATGTGGGTCCTTGAATAGTGTTTCACTGTAACGTGGTTTTCAGATTCAGCTGTTATGACACTCTCTGAATTTCGTACTGGTTGGCAAAAAACTTGTTTACTATTTTTAGAGGCCACAATAAACCGGACAGTAGGCTGATTTTGGAGGTTGTCAGCTTAATCCTCTTTAAAACTCCTTCATCCGTGTGGGTGATTCCCCCCCCCCCCATTTTGCCGCCGTCTACATTTCGGATAAGAAGTGATTTCAATGTCTCGAAACCTTAATCTGAGAGTAGCCTGAACTGAGCAGACATCATCGCTCAAATTAGACTTGGATTCAAAACTAAAGACTGAACTTCACAGGATAAAGAGAGAAACCTCTGAAAGAACTCTTGGAAAACGGGACAGTATTGTTCAGCAAAATCGGTCCCGTCTATGATTTAGCTTGGAGCATGGTCTGGCAGACGCTAAAATTGTGCTTCATTGCCGCCGCAGCATTGTTCTTTGCAGAGGAAACGACTATTTACGCTAGGAGGAGCTAGCGTAAGAGATGGAGTGAGAAAGATTCCGTTCCTCCCTTTCAACAACTTCAAACGTTCTTCCGCAGACAGATACAGATTTTCCTCCTTAGAAGCATATATGCTGAAACACAACTGAGGTGTTTAACCACCCATGCTTAGAGGCACAGGTGATAGCTTTGACCCCTTCTTGTAGCTTTCTTTGGATATTTCACGGGATTTAGACATGATTTCGTCTTAAGTATTCGCAACTTCGTAGCCCTTCTATTTTAGAGGCATTTTTGCCCACTAAAAGGTTTTATTCATTGCGCGCGACGAAGGAGCGTGCTTACTAATTGCGAGGTAGTGAATTTTCGTTTGCTGGCCACGCATATTTGTTTTGTCTATTGCTTCATTGCCGCTGTTCAAAACGTTCGCATACCTACAATTTTCCTGATCACATGCATTGATTGGCGACGATGCAGCAAATCGAGCAAATAAATGCTCGTCAATAGGATTAACTTAACACAATCATCTGTTGACCCTGCTTTCATCACCCTCCTTCTAGTCATAAAACATGGAATAGGGAATAATGGAACAATTAAATCCAGTTCAAGGGAACAGCAAAAAATTCATTTACGAATTTAGTGTGGCTTTATTTGAGTTCAGAAATATCTTAGAGTGCGCGCAGTTGATAACTTTTAGTTACTTCTAGTCCTTATACCCTATTCACACTGCAAGTTAAACCAGTTGAAACCAGGGAGATTGAAACTAAGCCAGCTTATCGAATGGAGCCTTCTAATTGGGCAATCCAACAAATCCAACGCATTTGATTGGTTGAAATCTAACCTAGTTTAAGTAAAGCTGGTTTAACTGTGTCAGTGTGAATGCGGTATTAGATTTCCTTCAACTTTAATGTGTTTTTTTGTGTTTCTTCAGGTTCTCAAACACCTCACCCATCATTTATTCAAAATAGTGATTCAAGAAGTAATACACCTACAAATTTAGCATCTACAAAGCATAGTAGCAGAAATCAATCACGAGCTGACCTTGGTGAGCAATTTTCATCCACCAGTTTCTAATTTCAAGATGATGTTTGATTGCCTTGTGACTGCATACCGATAAATTAAGGGTGTGTTTAATTGGTAATTTCAAGCCTACCAAATTCTGGAAACGGTAGACTTTGCAGAGACGGAAACACAGTTCCCAATCAAACACAAAGTTCTTCAAAGCAGTAGGTTTCAGATTTATCCTGGCGAAGACGATATTTACAGTTGAAAAACACTAAGGCGATTGAGGTGCTTGGTAGACTTACCCTAAGTCTGTTTCGTCATCTGTAATAAGTCTGCATGAAACAGTAAACCACGAATCGCTTTTTTTTGATTGACGAAATAGACTTGGGGCAAGTCTAGGTGCTTGGCAACAAAGAGTGAAGTTACCGATTTCCGTAGCAACGCAAGCAAACTCGCCTCGTTTTCAGAGTTCTGTGAATGAAATCGAGAATCTCCCCAAAGTCTGCCAAACCCCCTGCCTTTTGGAGTAGAACGTTCAGAAGGCCTTCCAAACCTACCAAAGCTGGCGTTTTCGGAATCTGGAAGTCATTCAAACACGAATTCCGAGTCTTCCAAGTCTACCGTTTTCAGAATTGTTACCAATCAAACACACCAGTTTTTGTTAATCAGGTTTGGTTGGATACAATTAGATCACCTAGGGGGTTACTCTAATATGATTAGGTTAACGCCTACGGCCTGTATTTCATTACGCAAACACATTCCTGCAGATAGATGCGACAGATAAAAAAAGGCATTGGGTTGGCAGTTTTTGGGTCGTATCTTTTAATTAATCTTCATGAAAAGAACTGATTATAATTCGTGTATTGGATATTTGATGCTGTAAATCAGCAGGCATTGTATTCAAGAATGCTTGAACTCAAAGAGTGTAATTGCAAAGTCAAGGCTAAAATTAACCAATTGGACTCTGGACTTTAACTTGCGATAGTAGAAGATAAGAGTACGATTGTCAACCAGAAAGAATTCTACTGCAAAATTGCCGCCATCACTGCATGATGGCCTTTGCCGCTTCTTGATGTGAATCAGGACTCGGTTCATGATTGCGAGGCAATTTCTGGTGTGGCAATGACCGGACCTTCTTCATCCAGGTAGATTTCTCTCATTCTTTTCTCTCGATGCTAATGTTCAGTCACTTGGACGACGCTTGATGGCGAATTTAAACTTTCCAGTTTCTTTTATCTTCTACTTGTATCTTGGCTCAGCAATTTAAGTAACCACTACATTTTGCGAGGACTCCCTCTTACATACTTTCTTGGGACTTCCCAACTAATATTTGCGAGGACTTCCTCTAATATACTTTCTTGGGACTTCCCATTTAATTTTTTGCGAGGACTTCTTCTAATATACTTTCTTGGGACTTCCCATTTAATTTTGCGAGGACTTCCTCTCATCTACATTCTCGGGACTTCCCATTTAATTTTTTGCGAGGACCTCCTCAAACATAATTTCTTGGGACTTCCCATCTAAATCTTTTCGAGGACTTCCTCTTATAGACTTTCTTGGGACTTCCCATTTAATTTTTTGCGAGGACTACCTCTTATAGACTTTCTTGGGACTTCCCATTTAATTTTTGCGAGGACTTCCTCTTATATATACTTTCTTGGGACTTCCCATTTAATTTTTTGCGAGGACTTCCTCTTATATACTTTCTTGGGACTTCCCATTTAATTTTTGCGAGGACTTCCTCTTATATACTTTCTTGGGACTTCCCATTTAGTTTTTTGCGAGGACTTCCTCAAACATACTTTCTTGGGACTTCCCATTTAATTTTGCAAGGACTTCCTTTTATATACTTCTCGGGACTTCCCATTTAATTCTTTTTTTTTTTTTTTGAGTATTAATTCTAGTCTACTTTCTTGGGATTTCCCATTCCACCTTAGGAGGTTGACCGTTTATGGCGTTGTTCTTTTGCGGTTGCTTCGGAGATAGGCAAGAAAAAACACTGCACTGGATTTGGTTAGAAACTTTGATATAAACTCCTGACAGCCCGATTATTGCGGCGCCTTACTGGCAATCCTACCATACATTCGATAAATGTCTGTGAACAAAACTACAGAATACCAGAAACAAAACGTGATACGACCATGTTTGGGACAACGGCCGACCGCCCAGACCAGCTGGAGCGGCTAGCCGATGTCCGATGGTGTCTACAAAACCTTAGACGGGTGGGTGGGAAGTGGGATTTGAAAAATTTACGTGAAAAGACTTTCGACTGCACTGTGCGAAGCAACAGGAAAAAGTGACTTACAATGATTCGGCAGGCACGTTGTAACCACGCGGGGTACGCCCTAAATTGCCAGGGGACTGGGGACAAATAAGGCAGTCATGCCACGCCGTGTCGTTAAAGCACATTTACGCAAGCGTAAATGTTTCATTAACGCCTACGGCCTGTATTTCATTACGCAAACACATTCCTGCAGATAGATGCGACAGATAAAAAAAGGCATTGGGTTGGCAGTTTTTGGGTCGTATCTTTTAATTAATCTTCATGAAAAGAACTGATTATAATTCGTGTATTGGATATTTGATGCTGTAAATCAGCAGGCATTGTATTCAAGAATGCTTGAACTCAAAGAGTGTAATTGCAAAGTCAAGGCTAAAATTAACCAATTGGACTCTGGACTTTAACTTGCGATAGTAGAAGATAAGAGTACGATTGTCAACCAGAAAGAATTCTACTGCAAAATTGCCGCCATCACTGCATGATGGCCTTTGCCGCCAAGATACGCCCAAAGCTACCAACCCACGCCGGGACATTCTTAGGTATCCGACCTTAGGTCTATGACGATAACAAGCTCGGTATTTTGTCTATGAGGCTAGGCTGTACACGAATATACTCCTGATAGCAGTCACTGGACCAACGGCCGAGGGCTTTGATCAGCCAAACCGGGGTCTGTTTGTCTGCAGCGCACGACGCTGCGCCGATTCGAAAACTGTGAGAAGAATACGATTGTTGATTACACGACGGAGGTAACAAGCTTTTTAGTACGTTTGAAAAGGTTTGTCTGGTTAGATATGTGTTATTTACAAAAGAAAATAAAGGTTTGTTTTGATCTATACAATTCTGGAGGTGCTGATTTAGGGAACGAAATGGGCACACTGATTTTCCGGACGGGGCAAGCCTTACTTTGTTACCAGAACGAAACTGGTCAGTCTTTGAAGATTTTAACGTCAAAATCACTGCTTCTGATGTGCTTTCGACATCACGTACAAGGAGAGTTTTGTGCTGATCATATGATGACTTGCTTTCGGCACAGAACTCAGATGCTCTGAGAAAACCAAAGAATGCTGACGTGAAAGATGCCCATAACATTATTTGGTCGGCTGGAGAGTAATGAGAGACACGTAAGGAATTCTTCAAATCTTTTAACAATTCAAACGTTATTGGTGACCGCTTAGGCCTTGCCCTTGCACCTTTTTCCCTTTTGATACCTCTCAGTAGGTGCTTGAGAAGTGGCATCTCTGGGACAGGCTTGAAGCCTAACTCGATGTTTTGCATTCGAATTGAGGCAAGGTAGGTCGAAATTGTAGCATGGCTTAAGGACCTAGCTAAGTAAGTGCAATATAGACGCAAAGTTGATTCCTGCAGCGGGTAGGGGCACAGATTAAATTCATTACAAAATACCAAATACGAAGACTGGCCCTGATCATATGTTTTTCGAGATTTTTTGGCAATCGCTTGAGATTGAAGATAATTCAATTCGCTCTTTTAGATGATCCATGCTTCTGGAGGAATTACTGTTTCCAGAGGTGCCGCCATTGGGGCGAGTTGACGAAATCTGGGCATCTGGAACCGAGAAAGAGAATCTGCTACAGAATTATCTATGCCCGGGATGTGCTTTATATTTACTGTGAAGTTATTTTCTGCTGCAATGAAAAAGATCTTACGAACAAGGGACATTATTTTCGTGCATTTCGACGTCCCGGTTGCCCATATGTTTGTAATTGCCATGTTGTCGCAGTGAAACAGGAGCCTTTTTTCATGAAATTGTTTTCCCCAAATATAACAAGCCAGATAAATTGGGAACAGTTCTTTCCATTGAATGGAGTTTTGGGCGAACTTGTCGGGCCATTTTTGGGCCACCCATTCACCGTTAAAATAAATTCCGAAACCGATTTGGCCTGAAGCATCTGTGTACAAGTTTACTGACGGGCATAATGTTGTATTTATATCTAGAATTTTTTGCCTTCCATTCCATGACGGTAAGAATTGTTGCCACCAGTTTATGTCCTCTCTGGCGACATGATTTAGAGAGACTCGATGAGATAGCCTGCGGACAGTGGTTGACAAGTCTATTAGCCGGCGAATAAAAGTTCGGCCTGATGGAATTATTTTAGAGGCGAAAGATAATTTCCCTATCAGGGAAAGGAGTTCTCGTTTCGTGCATTTCTTTCTGCCTTTTAGCTGTGCTAGGATTCCTGACATTTCCTCAATTTTCTTTTCAGGCAAACGAAGTTCCATTTTGCTCGAATCAATTTCTATACCGAGATAAGTTATTACGTTTAGCGGGCCTATCACTTTTTCTGGAGCAAGAGGTATGCCCAAGGTTGCGAATACGGATGTAGCCAAGTTTAACTGTTCTTGACATTGCTGCGAAGCCCCTGGGGCTGCTAAAAAGTAATCGTCTAAATAATTAGTTGCATTTTCGATTCCATAATTGTTTTTCAAGATCCATAAAATTGCGTCTGCTAATTGTGAAAATCTATTCACCGAGGATCGGAGGCCAAAAGGCAAGCAGAGATCCACGAAAAACATGTCTTTAAAGGAAAAACCGAGGAGATGCCAGTCCTCAGGGCGAACCGGACAGATTCTAAATGCACTTTTGACGTCTAATTTTGCGAGAAGTGCGCCTTGTCCTAATGATGCTACGATTTTCACTGCCTCATCAAAGTGGTTAAAATGTACAGAAGACTCCGAGTCTGGAATAAAATCATTTACGGATCGCCCACGAGGCGATGAAAGGTCTGTTATCGTACGAAACTTTCCTGAGTCTTTCTTCGGAACAACCCCGATTGGGGATGTACGGAAATTTCTTAGAGGGGGTTCGGAGAAGGGGCCGGCGATACGTTTTTCTTTTAATTCTGCAAGAATGTTATCAACTAAAACTTTCGGGTGGACGGAAGCCGACTGTAAATTTTTCGATAAAGCTTGAAATTCTGGGCCTTGATAACCAATATTGAAGCCGGATTTTAAAGACGATATTAAGTTATCTCTGAGTGTTTTAGGATACAGTTTCAGTTCAAGTTCTAAGTTTGATACGTTTATAGGACTTGGCGCTCTGTTTGGAAGAGGGTTAAAGTTATTGGAAAGAGTTTCTGCACTGGAAATATGGGTGGTTGCCGTGACATTTGTGACATTTATGGGCGAACCGACATTTTTGATTGTTGCAGTTGTTGGAGTTGAAGAATCTGCAAATTGGCATGTTTGGATTTTGGTTTTGACTGGGTGCTGTTGTGGTTTTCGTTTCGAGTTTGGAACGAAAAGGCTTTTGAGGACAGACGTTTGCTAGATGACTTTCGGCTGAGCATATGTAACATTTGACCATGCTTTCAACTGAGGGACAACGAATGAATTTATTGAATGCATATTCATCGTGGCGGGCCCAGGACAGTGACTTATTCATGGCAATATTCATCCGAAAGGCGGAATCATATCGCAACCAAGAAGAGACGGGATATCTTCTCTGAAAGGTTGAAATGCACTCTTGGTATGCTAATAATTCCGGGCCTAATTCTGGGTGATAGAACACCATAGTGCGGATGAAAATATTCCAGGCCTCGAGCCAGGATTGGAAATCGGTAATTTTTCGTTTCCTTGAATTTTTAGAAGCAAACGAAAGCTGTTGTTCGCCGTTTGCGGTCGGGTTAACTTTGAGATACAAATTATCTAGTTCAGAAGTTCCATCGTACAAGGCAGTTGGAAGCAGAGAATTTAAGTCAACAAAGTCTCTGTTTTTTATTTCTCTTAGTGGCTTTTCAGAGATTGGCGGGAGGAGATTGAAATCAGTAGATGAGGAATGATATGAAGCGTTACCTTGATATCCCTGCCTTGGCGGTGCAGCTGCTGTCGGCATGTGGTGGGCTGACTGGAATTGGGGCATGCTTGTAGGATTCTGGGACAGGAGGGCATTGGAGTTTGGTGATACGGCAAAAGATGCTGGGGACAACTGCTGCGGCTGATGTTGGTGGGACACGTTTATTGTTGGGGGTAGCTGCTGCTGCTGATGGGCTTGTGCATTCATTTCCTGCCGGATCAGTTGACGGAGATGGTCGTCTGAAGGGGCACCAGGTGTTTGGGAAGGTGGGCGAGATATCGTATGATTCCGCTCAAGATCCTCATCTTCGTTTTCGGATGCCTCCTCTTCGATATCAGGGGTTCCCTGATCCAACATAGCCGTAGGATGGAGGTGTGAGAATAGTCGCTCTATCAGCTCCGCTTTCTTGCCGGTTGTCGACAGGCCGTATTCCGTGCAACGCATCTGCAAAGTCTGCTTGGTTTTCCGGAACCAGTCGTATTTCGTCAGACGTTTTTCTCTTTCTTTGATAACCTCTCGGTCTGACATCGTAATTTGACAAGATTTGAAAAATTTACGTGAAAAGACTTTCGACTGCACTGTGCGAAGCAACAGGAAAAAGTGACTTACAATGATTCGGCAGGCACGTTGTAACCACGCGGGGTACGCCCTAAATTGCCAGGGGACTGGGGACAAATAAGGCAGTCATGCCACGCCGTGTCGTTAAAGCACATTTACGCAAGCGTAAATGTTTCATTAAGGGTGCTAAGGCTGGGATACGAAGCATCAACCCAAAAAGATAATTTGTGGCGTGGCATAAAGGTAGACCCAAAAATAATCTTCCTTACCCCACATCCCCGAAACTTATGCATTTAGCATATCAGATCTCTGGAAAAGTGCCATAATTGATAGATCTCAAGCAATATATTTGAAAACTTCAATATTTTTGTTTTGATAATGTTGCTCAATTCTAATCTTGTTTGTAAAAAATGTTGTTCTCATATTTGAGACCCAAGAAATTAACCAAAAATTTCTTGAACCATGGAACATATGACTGTTGCCCAAAAAAGTTACCTGAGTACCTCTGTCCTAAGTACACCAGAGTATATCCCTGGGATAAATCAGGCCATGTCATCTTAATCTGGATAAACCAAGGTCGGAGCGGTTTTCGAGAATGAATGTGTGAGCGGTCGACCCCCTATCCACCCCAAAGCTGGTTTCGTTTCCTTTGTTGAAAGTGTATCAGTTATGCCAAAGTGTTTCTTTCCCCTTGACAGTCTGCTAGCCGGAAATTTGCTTTCCCACCTCGAAGACTAATGTGAAAGTTTGTTTGGCAACATCACTTGTGTTCAAGGCACAAAAAATTGGAAATCCTTTGTTTCATTTCATTTTAAATTCTTTATACAGGGTAAAGTCTACAATAACAAAATTAATTTACCAGCTGCCCTGTTTCTTGGAAGAAATATGTCTGCAAGGGGCATTTTGCGAACGAGAATTCCACGTGCCATCCTGGTCCATGATTTACTTGCTGTTGAAATTGGAATTCTATTTCAGAAGCTGACAATGGTATTAAATTTAGATTTCAATACCAACTAAATCATGGACCATTTCATTTCATTTTCATTTTAACTTTTTTATTTTAACTTTTTTATCCATGGTAATCCACTCAGATACACTGTTTTACAGGGAGCCATGCAAATACAAAACCTAATGATAACTAAAATATTCAACCCTAATTACAATAATCTAAGACAAAAAAAAAGGAAAGGAAAAATGGTACGTGGAATTGTCAATGCCCATACAAACCCCTTACTCATTTTTCTAATTTTTCGGTCTTACCGATGAGTGATTCTACCAAACAAAATTTTCCCACCCCAATTACCATTTGACTGATTGATAGACTGCGTTCACATGATACCGGAACAATTTGAAAACGGTAGGAAATTTGACAGTAAAAAGCTAGTTGCAAAATTTTGATGCCAAAGAAATGTACCTACACCCTAAGAGTGGCTCAGTCTCGTTCCAAAAGCATTGAAAAATGTTCTTTTTGATCATTCTTGAGTGCTCACACGATGCCCTTTTCAAAATGTGCCGGTATCGTGTGAACGCAGTCTTAGTTCAGAACATCGGCCACATACATATTATTCCATAGCCCGCCTATCATCCAAACTTTTCTTGAAACACCCGATACATACTATGCGCATACTAACCGGTTTTGTGTTGTACAGGAAAATATAAGGCCCGAGGTCTTAGGAGTAAAGAGCGAGCCTTCGAGGTCTGTGCATTAAGACCGAGGGCTTTATATTTTCCTGTACAACGACAAAACCGGCTAGTATGAGTATCATTTCCTGACAGCTTCTGATTTTGACTTGTATCCTTTAGTCAACATATATTGTTACTGTCATGTCATCTGTGTTAAATGTAAAACTCACAGGCCTGAAGAAGTTGCTGTGACGACAAAAACGCATCCTTGTATCGTATTATACAAAGGTACGGGAAACCCGCGGGATATGTGCGATTAACTAATAGGAGTTGCGGGATTCTATATTGCCTCGTTTTGAAACTTCAGTCACGTAATAAAGCTTAATACAAATGAATATCACTGTCAACAGCTTAACATTCCATTATTAAAACTAATATTTGTTCTCCCTGTTGATAAACAAAAATCCTTCCCTGTTACCTATCGCAATTGGCTTTGCAGTATTATTAATAATTTAAAAGCTTTAGCACAATACTCTTGGTGGTCTTAATTTTAGATTTAATAGCTTGAATTAAATAAAATTTTAGCGTGATAGGTTAAATGTTTATCTTAAGGCTTCAGATTGCATAGTGCCCTTGTCGCATTCTATTGCTTTAATCCCAGGGTATTATCTTTGAAATACAGCTCAGATGCATAAATTCATGGCATCTGCTTGCTTTGACGTGCCGCTAGGTGTAGTTATCAGTTAATTGAAAACTAACTTATTGAATTAGCACCTCAAATTAGATCGCCACCATTATACATGCATCTGCTGATGAATGTCGTTATTGACACCGAAGATTTGAAGTGAATAACGAAAAATTTGTTGTGTGCCGATGTGATGCCATATACGTAGGTTTGCTTCGTAATGATTTGTGCAAAACATTTTTTTTATATAATCAATAAAATCAAGATACATTAAACCGATAAACTAAACATAAGATACATTGTGCTATTCACAGCGGAAATGGACACAAGGTCATCGAGCTCCCACTGTGAATAGCACTTAAAATAGATATGCAATAACTAGAATAGTTTATCAACAAAACGCTACCATTAAAACACTACAATACGAAGGACGGAAAAGTGGGTGCTGCGATTTACTCCAAAAATTTAAGGCGACTGTGCCGTCCACCCCGATGAGCACGGAAAGCCACCCCAAGGGATCACAAAAAGTCTTTATGAGTAGAGCTTCATTCGGATCGAGAGGAATTAGTCCCCCAAAGAATACGACCACGCATCCGAAAAGGATTGGAGAAAAATTTTGTTTACATTTTCCCTTGAACTGAACTGCTTGAAAGAAACTTACTTACAGTTATTTTTATTACGTTACGTTACGTTACGTTACGTTACGTTACGTTACGTTACGTTACAGTTATTACGTTATTTTACTGTAAATCTTCCTTGGAAATGTCTTTATTATTTTCAAGATGGCGGCATTTTTATTTTTGTTGAGAGAATTCATGGAAAGTTAGAAATAAATCAAACCCATTGTAAATCCTAAATCAATGGAGGAAGAACTGAACAATCTTGAGGCAAATCATAGTTTATGAAGGTCTACAGTATAGTAGCCAGCAGAAGTCTGTCGCTCTTCTCTTTCGAATTCACGATTTGACGACATGACATGGTACAAATTGATGTGATAAAAGCCATCATTTAGAAACAAATTAAAGGGAATCGACATAGGTAAAAGCTGGCCCGGGCCAGGTTAAAAAATATAATCTATTGAATTTGATAATTTCAACACGTGTGGCTTCATTGTGGAGCCAAAGAAACAATGGATGCGTAGGCGTTTTCTATAGCCTATTTATAACAGCTACGAGATATAGCCATGTCTATTCCCTTTAAGGTACCAAACAATTTCCACTGCAGATTTGCAGCAAAGTTCCTTTTAGACAATAGACGATTACGCTAAAGATGGCGGCAAGGAACTTTTTACCAAGATGCACTGCGTTCTTTAATCGAATTCCTATAGAATCGTTAAGGATTCGTAATTAGAACGCAGTGCATCTTGGTAAAAAGTTCCTCGCCGCCATCTTTAGCGTAATCGTCTATTCAGTGCAAAGAAAATTGTAACATAAGTTTATAACGACCATTTCCAAGATTTGAAAGATTTGCGCCCTATTGTAATCACTAGTTTAAATTACAAAAAAAGAAACTGATATCTTGCAACAAATCTTATGCACATTGCATTACCAAACACAATCTAAACGTTAACGTGAATTTTGTCCAAAGATCTTTAAATGGATAGCACATTAAGCAGTGTAGCTACTTCTTTACTGTGATATTTTACTGTTAATCAATGGGGAAGTGTTGGTTAATTCCTTAGATTATCATTTACGAATAACAAAATGTGAGGTTAGAGCTGGTATAATCTTTTATCAACTAGAAATTTCAATATTAAGAAGCAGAGGATGAACGATCAGGTCTGGATTTTGAAATAATCTTTCAGGATTAAGATATAGCCTTGTGTATTATTTGCTAGCAGTTTGTGATAAATTTATTTCAGGCCTAGAATGAATATATTGCCCCATTCACACTTGCAAGTAAAACCAGTTTGATTTAAACCAGGTTATCGAATGGAGCCTTCTGATTGGACAACCCAACTAATCGAAGGCATATGATTGGCTCAAATTTAAACTGGTTTAGATAAAGCTGGTTTAACTGTGACAGTGTGAATGCGGTATATCTTATACCACATTCACACTGAAACAGTTAAACCAGCTTTATCTAAACCTGGTTAATTTTCAGCCAATCAAATGCCTTCGATTTGTTGGATTGTCCAATCAAAAGGCTCCATTCCATAACCTGGTTTAGTTGAAACTGCTTTTACTTGCAAGTGTGAATGGGGCATTAGCATATGTTTGTTCGGTTGTTCATAGGTATGTTCTTGTAATGTAGGTTGATAAGTTTATTCTACCGACGTCTTTCAAAAAGAGCTGATTTTTTCAAAACAGACGATCTTTATGAGCTAAGGTTTCTGAAATTTATGCACAGTATGGACTACAGTGATAGTCTGACGTGTTTCGATATTACTTCTACTTTGAGGAAAGTATCCATAACCACGCAACACGCCAAATTAAAAACTGTGAGATCCCTGAAAAAGAAAATAAGGTGCAAACATTTATTGAGTAAACAAGCCCATTCATGAAAGGACCTCCAAATAGATTTTATAGTCGCGTTATAAGTTTTGCGAAAAAAATTTAACACGCAATGATAAACAGCTACTAAATTAACTGATATTTTCAATTGTCAACAAACCGTTTCGTCGTTACCTCATATATTTTCTGCCTTTCCTTTAGATCTGGAAACAGCTGCATTGTACCGGGTGGGTAAAAAAAAAGTTTAGGCGTTTGGAGGGCTGTGGAATAAAAAGTATGTGACCGATATTCAAAACTGAAATGTTCATCTATCAGTCAAAGGTCAACTTTGATGAGAAAATTTTGTTTGGTAGTATTCCTCATCTTACAGACCCAGAAATTAAGAAAATGCCGGTAAATGGCATGGTTGGGAACAAAAATTCCTTATTCCATTCTGGTCCATGATTTACCTTTATTGAAATTGGCATTCAGCATCTCAAACTGGCAATGTAAACTTCAATGCAACATAAATCATGGACCAGAATGGAATGTGGAATTCTCGATTCCCATACGAACGCCTTACAAGCATTTTGATTGTTGTTAGGTCTTATAGATGTTTGATTTTACCGAACAAAATTTTCTCATATAAGTTAGCCTTTGAGTGATGATAGATTAACACTTTAGTTTTGAATATCGGTCACATACTTTTTATTCCACAGCCCTCCAAACGCCTAAACTTTTTTTTGACTCACCCGGTACTAATACTGTTCTACTCATTTTTAAGTTTTACCTTTTCATTTTCGGTAAGCTATGCTTCTCATGGGCTTTATAGCATGCATATTTTCACTGATAACTTTGCATCAAGATTTATTTCTATGAATTAGATATAATTCATTTAAGATCCCTGATTCGTTGCAAACGACAAGATTTTGTGCTGTTCCTTGCCTCTCAACACAGTATCTGACAATACTTTGTTTCTCGAAGAGAACAGCTTCCTTGAGCTTACAAACCCAAAATGTCCTAGAGGTGATAAAAGGTCCTGACAGAAGGAGAAAGATACTCTTCTGATTTAATTATTAATCTAGACGAGAGAAAATCACGATTTGCATAACTTTTCATAGCAAGATATTCGCGTTATCTTCGGAAGTTCCAAACCTTAATCTCAATATTGAACAATCAATTATCATGGATGATTCGAAAACGGAAAGGTGTAATTCATTATTTATAACCGATAAAACCTGTGTACTTGAGAGATAAATTTTAAATGGATGAAAAATGCTGCAGATAAAACTGTAAGACCGTTGCAGTACCGTACCTGGAGGATTAAATAAGATGCACATTTGATAGCTGAAGATTGCAAGAACTGATCTAATGCACCGATCCCAAGGATAGCATAGGGCTCGAATCTTTGGAAACCTTTGAAGTTAGATGTGTAAAATGTCATCGCCTAATTCAATCAACTGAATACATCGAAAGGAACATTACGTCGTAGGCCATAATTCCAGAAAGAGCATTTTTGATATTATCATTATTTTCAGAGTTAAGCTCCGGTCAAACGATCCAACATCTCACCCAACATTTCACCCAACATTCAACCCAACATTTACAGGTGCCCCAACATCAGTGGTCAAACGATCCAACATTTCACCCAACATCTGACCCAACATTTTCTATAGTGACGACTTTGGCGGTTGGCGCTCTCTAAACGTAGTCTATTACGTATGCGCGTAGCCAACAATGTTGTTGTTGGGGAGATGAACCTGAGTAAGTCCGGTGAATTTGGAGTGACGTCGTTTTTGAGTCTTTGGCACATGCGTAGTAGGGTTTTATGAAGCGCGGGATTTTCAAAATCAAAAGTTCAGAAATGACCGTTGGAGTAATGGCGGCAAGAGATCAGAGAGCTGCTGCCCACCCAGGTATACAGTACACAAATGGATCACGGGATGGTGCAACGGCTGCCTACGTATTGTTTTATTTATTCATCACGATCCATCAGGAAGCTTTGTTTTCATACGAACACAACGAAAAGATACAGAACTGTGAAAGCAACGAAAAGAAATTAGGCCATCAACTGATCAACCCAGAGAACCTTGGCTGATAGGCCTTCTGTGGCCGAGTTTACAGTGAGTGTTTTGCCGCTAATTTCTCCACCATAAATTTTAGACAATTTGAAAGGAGATATTTATCAACAGAATCATGAAATTCGAGACCATGCGAATGTTGCTTTTGTTATCTGTTCTATTCGAATAGTGCTTCCGCTGCGTTGGGCGGAGCTTAGTGAATTACAATAGGAGTTCTTTCCTCTTGGAAACCCCATTGAATAAAGATATTCAAGGATTTTAGGCATGCAAAGAAAACAAAATCCAATTTAGCCTTGCAACTTGAACTTGAACTTGCAACTTCAAGAATATCTTATCCTGTCATTTTACAAGGAATGGACTGATTACTAAGAGTCAAGGCTGTCGCTCCTTCAAACAAGCAATCCCAAATCTGTCGGTTACTGCGCAGGGACGAACCTTAAAATCAGGTTATCAGTCTGTAAAATCCTGCGTTCTGCGCATGCTTCAAAGACTCAAGTTTTCATTGGCCAGGACTTACACGATTTCTGATTGTTTTGAACAATGCAGGCTGAGGTTCATCTCCCCAACAAGTTGGATGAGGTGGTCAAACGACCCAACAATTGACCCAACATCTGAAAACAATGGAAATGTTGGGCGTCCTCACCCAACATTTTTGATCTCTGTCAAATTTCACCCAACATCGAAAGTCACGATGTTGGGTGACCCAACATGGTGGTCAAACGATCCAACATTTCACCCAACATGATGTTGGGTCAAATGTTGGGTGAGATGTTGGATCGTTTGACCGGAGCTTTACTGCATTATCAAGATTTCTGCTAGTTTTCAAGTTGTGACGTCATCAAATTGCTAAATCATAAACCATAAAAAATACAGGCTTTTGCTTGCTACCGTTTTGTAGAGCTTTAAAAACTGAGTATTTCTTGTATTGGTCATCTTGACTTTCCTCAATCAGTTTAGATTTTATGGAGCTTTTACTGTTTGTCAAAGCTTCACACATCTCGTGTAATTCCAAAAATAATGGTGATATCAAAAATCCTCTTTGTGGAATCATGGCAAACAATCTGAAGTATCAGTCGATCTGTTCAATGAACATTTAACATTGCGGGAGAACAACTAAAGTGCTGTTTTTGAAGCAACCATTAATTTTACCTTTTGTCTGTCATAAAGCAGCAACCACGTGTCAGATTGACTCAAACATGGTCTCAAACTCAAAGTTCAAGCTTTACCTACGCGTCTGTGCAGAAACCGAGATGATTGAATCATCAGCTCCTCCACAGTAGCCACACAAACGTTCCACAATTTTTTTTGGGACACCCTTTATGTCTAGGTATATGAATATGATGTCAATAATTTGTGGGACTTTTAACAGTCTGCAGAAGCTAAGAAATTGAGAATTTCCTTCTAGTTGGTTTTCAACAATGAAAGTTCTTTTTGGCGCAATAGGTAGACTTTTTACCGTTTTCTTTTTGACATTCTGGTCCTTTAGTGCAGCAGTTCTGCTTTCTAAATGTTTTTTTGCGTGCCCTTGTGAAAGAAACTTCAGATTGCATCCTCAATAGACCTTTTAGCTATTGTGCAAAAGAGCCTGGATCGAGCGTTATTTTCATACATTCTTATACACGAGATTCGATCGAGTGGCGTTAGAGCTTCTATCACTATTGTGCACATTCGAAAATTCTACAAAATGTAGCAAAGTATCGTTCGATTGAGATTCTTTCTCAGAATAGCTAAAAGTCTATATGTAGAAAATTTAACCAACTCATTTGTCGAAACTCATAACTGTCTTTGTTAGTTATGAGTTCCGATAAATTATTCTTTATGTATATATGCTTTTGTAAGGTCATTTTTTTCTGTCCTTAAAAGTTTGTTGTCTGACAGCACATGTTAGTCGCTGTATCGTCATTTTTCCTAGCAGACACGCGAAATTCTTTGATATCATGAGAGTTAAGCCATTTAGTCGTTGCTAAACCTAATAAGATTTGCCATGTTGAGGTGCAAAGGAAGTTTTGTGCGATGTTTCACGTTAACGCATCTTGAGATGAGCAGGTGACGGTGCAGTCCAACACTGGGTGTGTCCAGGTCTGTCTTAAATCCAATCTCTCTTGTGTGGGCTGTAATTTCTTTTTGTGAACAGCCTTGATAAACAAAAAGTAACGTGCAGAGAGCCAAGCTAAATTGACTGCATAAATCTGCCTGCTGTGAATAATATATATATTGTTAATACGAGTGAAATAAGAACAAGTAGGAATATACTGTGAGAGAAGAGAAGGCCGCAAAACCCAAGTATTTATGTTTGATACACTGAATTATTAATAAGCTGAAAATGAATTATGCACAATAAACGTCTGATCTTTCTCCCACAGCTGCCTCCAATCCATCGCTGGCTGAAAGCAACAAGGGCGAGTTTCGTTCCTTCACTCCTCCTTTGCTGCCGAATTTCATCGCAAGAGGACGCGAGAGTCCGGTCAGAAAGACATCTCGAGTCAAAGACACAGATGAGGCCGATATTGCGAAGGCAATTCGAAGGATTGAGACCACAGTTTCTGAAAATATACACAAGAAGACTAGTTCGACATCGTCGTTAATAGACATTACGCCATCTGTCGAAAATTGTAAAAAGTGCTCTGATAATCGGAAACTTTTGCCTGGAAATATGGAGAGTTCTGAAACAAGCAACTTTACGCATACCAATACTGATGCTAATGTTATTAAGCACGGTTTGAACTCCGAAATACCCGCAGATTTTGAGAGGCTAGGACAGGCAAATTTCGAGAACGAGGGCGATGTTATGAGCCGTGCTGATACTGAAGGTATCCACCCTGTTGTTAAGTCTGATGATAACAATAACAAAGATGACATTTCCATTGATTCGAACATTCGTCTTGTAAACGGAGATCTAAACACAGAATTGAATGCAGGAGATCCGAAAGCTGATGAGTTAGAACACGAGGCTACAAAGAAAGCAGAAATTGAAGTAGTTGTGACAAAGCAAGCAAATGAGGCTGGGAAAGCCTCGGGTTCAGTGAAAGACAAAAAAACTGCTACTTCAAGTAAGACCAAGAAGGGTGCTGTTACGGCGGATAAAAAGGGGCCTAAACCTACCAGCACGAGTAAGACTGCAACAAAAGCTACAGCAGTCGACAAGACGACTACTGATACGACTAAAAAGGCGAATCCTGCAAAAACTGCAGCTGCAAAAAGTGGCAAAGCTGCAGTTGCAGCCAAGGATAGTACCACAAAAGGACCAGCCGCTAAAACATCATCTACAAAACCAAATGCCACAAAGGCTGCTCCAGCTAAAACTGCAGCTACGAAGAGCTCAGGAGCATCAAGTACTACAAAAACAACAACTACAAAGCCAGCACCCAAGCCAACTGCAACTGCAACTGCAAAACCATCGGCAGCCAAAGCTCCCAGTGCAAAGACAACAGCGTCAAAACCTGCTGCCAAAACTGCGAAAGGAGTAGACAGTAAAGTCAAGCAAGGGGCTGACAGCACAGACGGTGCTGCTATTTCCAAGTCGACGAATGTCACAAGTGTGAAAACCACTACTGTGACCACCAAAACAAGCAAAGCTGAATCAGCAAGTAAGAAACCTGCAGGCAAGAATGACGTGTCAAAGCCTAAAGCTACTGCAGCTACAAAACTGCCTGAAACAACAGCAACAAAGCCGACCAAGGCACCATCGGCTGCAGCGAAATCAACGGCTACGAACCCTGCGCCGGCAAAAACGAAAACTGCAGATGCGTCTGCCAAGAAGGCAACAACAGACACGAAAAAGCCTGCCACTGCCAGTGCCAAACCATCTTCAGCCCCAGCCAAAGCAGCTAAAAAGCCTGCTGAATCTTCAAAGCCAACGTCAGCACCAGCTAAATCGAATTCCACGTCTGCTGCTCCCAAAACAGGGACTGCAACAGCAAAATCATCAACAACTGCAACGAAGACAACAACCACAACCAAAGCTGCAACAACAAAAACAACAGCAGCAGCTTCAAAGGCAGCAGCTCCTAAATCAGCACCGCCCAAATCAGCTGCATCGAAACCAGCCCCACAGAAGGCTGTACCTCCCAAAAGTGCCCCAGCAGCTGTGAAAGCTGCAAAACCTGCCACGAAAAGTGCATCAACTACCACTACGAAATCAACATCTGTGAAACCTGCTGATAAGAAGGCCGCGGATAAAAAGCCGACATCACCCTCCAAGAGCAAAGCTGAGCCGAAAAAGGCAGCCGCTAGTTCTACGAAAGTATCAAGTGCCTCCACAGACAAGGTTGCCAAAGCGAAGAAACCTGCAGATACCAAAGCTGCTAAGGCTGGAAAATCTCCAACAAAGGATAGTAAAAAAGCTCCAAAAGATGATACAAAAACGAAGAAAACAGAAAGTAAAACAGAGAAGGTTGAAGTCCTTGATGTAAAAACTGAGACGGTGGCTGTAACAGAAAATTTAACGGTCGAGGCTGTTGTGTCATCAGCTACTGAGCTTAATGAGCCTGTTTCATTAGAGGATTCAAGCAAAGCGGTTTTAATTGATCCGGGTACTGTTGAAACGAGAGTTAAAGATGAAGTACCTGAGGGAGGTGAGATTGCTGCAGATGTAAGAAACGAGGTAGTTGATAATGAGTTACCAGTGACTAAAAATGAAATCGCGAATATTGAAAGTTGTGCTGTAGAGAGAGATGTTGAAGGGACGGATGAACTTGTTGCTCAGAGAACTGAGGCAGAAGGAAATATTGATGATTTGACTGATATTTCTAAGACAGACGACCCGGCGATAAATGACAATGCAGCGATAAAGGACGGTGCGGGAATAAACGACGATGTAACAGCTCTAGGGTCTGATGTGCAGCTTCGCAGTGATCATGGTTTCGAGGCTGGTGAGGCAGAGGAAGTAGTTGCTAGCCCTACTCGAAATGTAAGAGGGGAAACGTTTGATTTGGAGCCAAATGAGGACATTCAAGGAGACAAATATGAAGAGGAAACGCCGAAAGTTGAAGAGCGATTTGCAGAACAAGCTGAGAGTCCAGAGCAATTCACGGAAGAACAATCATACCAAATGGAAGACGACGAAGCAAGGGATTCAGAGAGTGCCAAATTCGATGAATCGAAATTGATATCGCTTGAGGAAATCACCGTAAAATGTGAAGATGGAGATGCCAGAGAGGGGGCAGTTGCTCCTACCCCTCCTGAAACTCCTGTACCCGACAGCGTCACGCCAGAGAGCCAAGCAAAAGATTCAAATGTTGACTTGCAGCTCGAGGACGAAGAGGAGTTCCATGCAAGAGAATTCAATCCAGGAGACACGCCTGCAGTAACGCCAATGCTTGATAGTACAGTGATGAAAGTGCCCGAGGAAGCTGCACTAGAGGGATTTGAAGTGGAGCGGCCTGAAGTGGAAGACGATGCTGAACGTAGGGGAGATCATAGACAGGAAGAACATGGGCAAGAAGCTGGAAGTGAAGTGGCAGTTAGTGAGGAGCTAGCGACCGAATATACGAAGGAAGAGCTAGACACGGAACAAGGGGAAGATCTTAAGCAGGGAGAGCATGGTATTCAAGCTGAAATCGAACTTGTTGATAGTGAAGAGCAGAAAATCGTAAGTACCATGGAAAACTTTACGTCTCAGGAGAAAGAAGTAAGCGAGAAAGAAGAACGGCCTCGTGTTGAAGATGTCTCACATGACTATGAATTCCAAAACGAGAACGAGATTGCTACGGAGGAGCAGACGTACAGAGTTGATGAGATTTCTCATGAGGATGAACGTCCAATAGACGATGCACTTACTCAGCCCGACAGAGCAGAAGAAATTTCATTTGAAGAAGAGAGCGTACACAAGGATGCATTTGTTCAGGACGTTGATAGTGACTTGCAAGAAGATACGTTAAAAGATGAAAGTGCCAAGGAGATAAACGAGGATACATTGAAAGCTGTTGATCATTTAGCAACCGATGAAGACAGCCATGAACTAATTGCAACAACTGTTACAGAGACATTTAAGAAGCCAGAGAATAGTGATATGAAAGATTTTGAAAAATCGATGGCCGAAGATTCACATGATGTCATTGAAGATAAGTCATCTCATACTCGAGCTGATGTTGAGGCAGATGAAGGAGGCATCTCGAGTGAGTCATCTCCCTCTGCGGCTTATGACACGGATCATCAGCCAGCAATCTTTTCTCAAGAAGTAGAAATCCATGAATTAGCAGGCTCGATGGATGAGAATACAGAGGACTTTGATGGTCGGAATCGTGATGATTTTATCCAAGATGAACAGAGTAATGAAATTCTCGTACCGATGGCTACAGTGGAAGAAGTCTCTCCTTCAGAAGAACGACCAGAGGAGCATGATAGTCCGGTCAAATCTTCTCATATGTTTAAGGAAGATCAGGCGGCATTCGATCAAGATGATTATCGAGCAGCTTCGCCTGTAGCTGATGAATGTGATGAGAATACAGAAGAAGACTTTGCGTATGGTATTGGTCACAGAGGGACAGAGGAGCTAATGCAAAGAGGATATATTGAAGATGATTTGATAGAGGATAATGAGGCCAGACAGCAATATCGAAATGAGGAGGAAGCTGCTTCTCAGAGCCAAGAGAGAAATAAAGCTGAAGATCAAAGTGCGAGACATTTCGGGGATTATGAAAGAGAGGATGAACGAGATATAGCTCAAACTGATGTCTTAGTAAATAAAGAAAATGTTGACGAGCAACAAGATGTGTACAATGCTGGACAAGGGATTGAAACAAATGCAACAGCTGCTCCAGATGAGGACAACTTCAATGCGATTCCCGCACAACAAAATAATGTTCCAGAGTCGATCACGCAGCATGATGAGCGAACTGATTCAATTTCTGTTCAACAAGATGATTTGTTTGATGAAATAACTGTGCAACGTGAGAACATCGTTGAATCACAACCTGAGGCAACTTCCGTTCAACAAGATGATTTGTTTGATGAAATAACTGTGCAACGTGAGAACATCGTTGAATCACAACCTGAGGCAACTTCTGTTCAACAAGATGATTTGTTCGATGAAATAACTGTGCAACGTGAGAACATCGTTGAATCACAACCTGAGGCAGCTTCTGTTCAACAAGATGATTTGTTTGATGAAATAACTGTGCAACGTGAGAACATTGTTGAATCACAACCCGAGGAAACTTCTGTTCAACAAGATGAATTGTTTGATGAAATAACTGTGCAACATGAGAACATTGCTCAATCACAACCCGATAATTTATTTGATACATACGATGAAAAGGAAAATGAACAAACGGCCGAGTCAGACTTCGTTCATGATAGCGTTAATAGTGCTAGTGTCGTAAACCCTGAGCCTTATGAAGGGCAAAACGAGATGATGCATCCAGAACTGGGACTGGAAGAGCAAGATCACGATGATGGAAATAACGTGAGAGCTGATGCAGATTTTCATGCACAAGGAAGCACAACACAGAGTGACGACGCAGAAAGATTAAGCACTAAATACGACATCGAGAAACCGGAGGAACTTGAATTAGAGAGCCAATTCGCAGTCTCCCAACATGCAGATGATGCATATACCCCTGTATCCGATCTTCCAGAAGGTCTAACATCCCCATTTGCGCAGATTTCTTTCGATCAGTATCCAGAAGGTAAAGAAGGCACAAATAATTATGAGGACATTGAAGTCGAGGCTGGCGCTGATGAAGATGCTGAGTTTGACAGTGATGTCATGGAACGTGCAAAAGAGAGTTTACGTGTTGCAAAATCGCTTGATGATTCGTATGAGGACGAGCAAAAACAAACAGACACGCAACAGGCAAATATCGAGGAATTAGACGCGCAAGATGCTCGAGAAACGCCCGTAGTAGTTCCACAAGTCATATCATCACCTTGCATTTCATCAGAAAGCGAAGACTCCGATTCAGATGAGGAGAAAGATCAGCTAGAGGTTATTGCTGCGAGGGAATCCACTGTAGAGGCTGTTGCAGGTAAGGATCAGTGCAAGATTAGATTTGTTACTTGACCTTCTCGTTTCCCAGCGTTCTTTGAGCTGACCGATGTCATTTCAGCGAAATAAAGTCTGTCTCAAGATAAATTGCGATAATGCAGAAGTCTCTATGTTAAGTGCTTTGAGAGATTTTGATAAATTTATGTTGATTTGCAGCTGAAGGCACTTTTGTTTTGCCAAAATTCGATTCATGACGATTTGATTGACTTAAACACAAATGACGGGTACATAGCGTTTAGTTTGAATATAGATCAAAACAAGACCTTGTATCTTCATTTGTTCAGTTGTTTCGATAATTGATCCGTGATTTCAATAGTTGATCCGTGATCGCCAGCATAGGCTCCAAATGCTTGAGCATGTCGATGTAAAATTCTATGCCTTAATTCTTTCAACTAAACGACTGGAAAGAAAGACTTTTCTGAAATCTTCAAGATTTTCAGAATTAAAGGATCTTTTTATTTTTAAGAATTCAAGGAAAATTTTGAAAAATGTTTAAAACCATTGTAATCTCTAAACGTTTTGAGCAAAGAGGATAATTCCCTAGAAAACCAAAGTTTATGAATGTCTACAATATGGTATTAAGCAGGAGTCTGTCACTCTTTTGGTCTACGATTTAGAAATTTGATAACCTCACACCCTTGAATGAGCTGAAATATGTAATATGCTGAAATTCTGAAAAGTATTATTCCTGAAAATTCCAGTTATCCACTGTTGAAAGTTATCCACTTTTTGGTATGATCAGCTGATGACGTCATTTTGTTTGCACAAAGTGAAAAAAGTTTGCAAGGTTGACTATGCTTCAAAAGTTAAATCGAATGAAAAACTTGTTTGAATTAGCATGCCTTTCTAAACATCATATAAATGTTCGCTTCAAGCCACCTTTAAAGATGTGGCACTTAGGCTTGATTCGCCTGTTGCTGAAAATCATCTTTATTTCTCTTGTTTATTCCACAGATTCTGCAGAAGGACATGAAAAAGAAACTGCGAAGGATGTTGCGCTCGAAGATCTTAATCCATTTCACGATAATGAGAATAATTCCGCTGACATGAAACAACACAGTGAAGAACATATTTCGTACCAGCAAAATTCAAACATTGCATCATTCGAACAACCAGATCAAACCGAAAATGAACCGGAGTCATGTATCACAAAGGAGCAGTCAGAGTTTTCCACAAAAAGTTTTGAGGAAGACCCAAATCCGTTTGAAAATGAGGTAAGCATGACTATATGTCGTGTTTCCCTTATTGAACAATTATTTCAGAGTATTGGTTAAGACTGCGTTCACACGATGCCGGCACATTTTGAAAACGATGAAAAATTCGACGGATAGGCCTCTTGTTCACACGAAAACGGCACATTTTTTGCCGGCAGATTTTGAAAACGGTAGATTTTGAAAACGGAACTCTAATGGGCACATTTTGGAAACGGCATCGTGTAAACACTTGACAATTTTGAAATAGAACAATTTTCGACGTTTTTGGAAGAAGACTGATTGGCACTTGGGTTGTAGGTACCTTTCTATGGCATCAAAGTCTTGCAAAGAGTTTCTTACTGACAAATTTCCGACCGTTTTCAAATTGCTCCGGCATCGTGTGAACGCTAGCTCAGATTTTGCTACCGTCACATTTTTCATCGTTTTCAAAATGTGCCTGCATCGTGTGAACGCAGTCTAAAGGTATTAAATGGCACCTTCGCAGGAGAAGTACAAACAGAAGGAAAACAAATCGATATATCCTGCACGAAATGATGAATTATGATAGGAGTAACTCGATTTATAATACGTAAATAATTCTTCAAATTCTGCATTTCCTACAGCCCGTGAATAAAAGTATCAAGATTTGTGCTTGCATTAGCAGAGAGCAAACAAATCCAACGATATCCTATTCAAATTGAAGTTGTACACATATCATTGAACTGAACGGCCTCAAAGAAACTTGAACTATTTTACAGCAAATCTGCCGTTGGACTTTTCTGAAATCTTCAATATTTTCAGAATTACAGTGTTTTTTTTCTTTTCAAGAATTCAAGAAAATCTTCGAAAAAACTTGAAACTACCATAATTTCTAAACCTGTCGATGAAAGATCAAATAATTTTCAACAAAGCCATAGTTTATGGATGCCTACATTTTGGTATCAAGTAAAATAAAACTCTTTCACTCTTCTGGTTTGTGATTTAGAAATTTGATGACGTCATATCATGAAATAAGGTGAAAAATAAAATAGGCTGTAATTTCAACAAATATTGAAGATTTCTGAAAAGTCCAACGGTAGAATCGTAGAAAATTGGCTTAAGTTTCTCTCAAGTCATTCAGTTTAAAGAGATAGGTCATCGAATTTTACACCTGCCGTTTTACACCGATTTAAAGATTTGGAAGCTATTCTATGAAAAATACCGGGTGAGCCAGAAAAAAGTGCCCACTTTTGAAAATTCATAACAGCAAGAGTATTTGACAGATTTGAATGATTCCAATTCTAGTTAAAAGCCAAAAGATTGAAGTATTTTTGTGATTTTTCTCGTTGTCTCACGAGCACTACAAACATAGGTAAATTCAACTTTGCAAGAATTTCATGGTTGCGAAATGACTGAAAAATGGCCTGAAACATTGATCAAAGTATAATTGACTCCTCGCACAAAATAATGAAGGAAATGCAACTGCTCATGGATGAGAGATTCATTGCCATGGGATTGAAAATCTTTAGTATTTGTTTGAAAATCGATGTTCTATCACACTTGAGGGAGATGAAATCCCATTGCCTTTTGTTTGGTGTGAATAGAGTCCTTACAATTTGATCAACGTTTTAGGCCCTTTTTCCGTCATTTTGCAACCATAAAATTTTTACAAAGTTGAATTTACCAATACTTCTAGTGCTGGTAGGACAGCAAGAAAAATCACAAAAATACTTTGATCTTTCGGCTTTTAACTAGAATTTGAATGATTCAAATCTTTGGAGTAATCTTGGTGCTCTGAATTTTCAAAAGTGGGAACTTTTTTCTGGCTCACCCGGTAGGTAACTGATAAAACAATGCTGTGTCTGAGTATTTTCTTTAACAAACCCATTTACCTTTTCACATTTCTTTGAACAGTTTTCTTGTTCTCTTGAAAGGCAACTCCTCCTTCGGAGCTTCAACAAAGCTTCCCAGATCAAGAAACCTGTCATGAGCCATCAGATCTTTATCACATAAAGGGAGATTTCGATGGTGGCAAAGAGACATTTCAACACCATGTGCAACATGACACCTATGCAGTGCAAGATCCAGAGGTCAATCCATTTCATGAAGAACATGCCCAGCAAGATTCACCACTTAACGATACAGCGACCACCTCACAAGAACAAGATCTTAAAATCGATTCGCCAAATCGAGAACAAGTTCAGACTGAATCTTCTATCCATGACCGTTCAAATGTTGAGCAACTAGACGATGCTATTTCGGATTCACTTCAGCGAGAAAATCTAGAACAAGATTCCTTAAAGTTTGATCACTCCAACCGTACAGATGAAGATTTGGAACAATCCAGCCATACTGAATCTTATGATCAAGGGAATCGTCATGAAGCGTTTCAGCAGTCCACCAATAGTGACGAGATGGATCATGATCCAGACTCTTCATCGAAAGGAAAGGGATTAATGTCGGAATCACACTATTCTGATGAAGATGCCCAACCTGAAAGTGTCAGTGACGCAGAGGCTGGTTTAGTACAAGAAAGCAGTGGAGAACAGGCTACAGATGGTAGTGATTTCGTGTTGGTTGATTCTCCAATCAAGCATGCAGACCCAAACAGTAATCTAGTTGATCCAAGCAGTAATCTCGTTGATCCTGAAGAAGTTAGTCTTGGATTCAAACAAGGAATGGTAGCCTCAACTGAATCCGGATCTGATGATTCCCCGTTTCATCATATTGAACTGAAAACAGATGAGATACCAATGGAGGAAAGAGATGATGCCTTTGGGATTGATTCTAATAATGCTGATTCACTTGAAGATTACAACGCGATGCCAAATGATACGCTTTATGATGCCAGTGTCACGTCTGATGTCTGTCATGCTGCTGATAATGGCGTTAAGCTTACCAACGAGGTAAAAGTTTTACAAAATTGAACACTTAAACTTATTCTTTTTAAAGATCATAATTTTCCGTGCATAAAGAGCTTAAAATCCTAACACTTTCTGATTCGTTTTTTACTGTTAAAAATCCAAACGCTAATGCACCACGTACATTTATAAGCAGTGATCTCCCTGGGGTTTTTAGAACTACTTTCAAACACGCTCACAATTACGAAACAAGAAAGAAAGATGACAATGCCATGTTGACCAAAAAGAATTTCACAGCATGGAGCATAAATCTTTGCAAGACTTTGAAATGAAATGTGCAAAATGTTATTGTGTTGCATGCCGAACCAAGATACTGCAAGAATGATTCAGTAAAGTGCTGTTTTGCATCCATAATTATCCATAACTTCAAAATCAGTGAGATCATGCAGCGATTCCTAAAAATGGTCTATATGTTTGTCGAGTGTTTGTCCAATCACAACTCAAAACGAACCGGCCTAATCACACAGGATGCGGCCTCGTGCTAACCAAGAGAGGTCTGGTGCAGAGTCCTTCGCAGTGGTACTCGGACATTTTCGGATGCTTTAGCCTAACAACAATAGAAACAATAATAAAAGAGATTTTTGCGCAGTCTCAAACAATTGCCTAATTCTTTCAACTGAATTGATCAAATGTTACGGTAGGTTAAGGTCGTTTGCCGTATCCCAGGAAGAGAAGTTTTGTATCATCCTTATCTTTGGAAATACAGTGTTTCTAAGTTTTATGAAAGGGTGTAACAGAAACTTTGATAAAGACTAAAAGCACCATAAATTTTAAACTGACTGACTGAAAAAGTCAAAATGGTTGATATAACAAATGCAGTAAATCCCTAGACTTATGCCTTTTCGTCCCTTGTTTCCCTGCGTTCTTTGATTTGCTGATATCATTTGGTCAATAGGGACTCATGATATTACGCTTATATAATGGGCCCACTTTGTCAAAATGGCCTAAACCGGTGGGAGTTCTCGTACACTCAACAAAATCGCTTCAAAATCTGGTTTAAAGAGGTCGAACATTGAAAAGGAAACTTTTAGTACAAAGAATGATGTTGTCTTGACGTACAAAACGCAAAATGCCTACCTTTCAGACAGTAATCTTCCTCTGTAGAAGCAAAATAGATCCATCGAAGCTGCGAGAACTCCAGGCTTCTTCAACCGTTCTTTAAGAGCAACAACAACAACATTCTGAATAGTGGCCCCTGATTGGTTAAAAACTGAATTCTAGCGATTTGATTGGTGAATACGGAACCATCCTACGCGGGCCTAAAGTGGGCCCACTATTTCAGAGTAATGTTATTAGTCCCTCTTGACCAAGGAACGCAGGGAAACAAGGGACGAAAAGGCATCAGTCTAGTAAATCCCCGCATATAAGAACCTACCAAAATAAGAACCTACAGGCTGTTCTCCTGAATTATGCACCTTGTAATTAAGAACCTGTTTCAGTTTAATGAAGCATAGGTTCTTATTGCAGAGGTAGCAAAGTTGATATTTGATTGTTGTTATTAAAGATATTTTGGTTCCAGTTGGTTGTTAAAGTTTGACTCTTTTTTTATATTCATCTAAAATTTTTCAATACATGTTACACCTACATCCTACTATACTTCCTAATTACTATACAAACTATACAAACACTACAGGGAAAGGACCACAAGGAGCAAAGGACAATGACTACCCTGTGGCCATTAACATAAAGACATGTAAATATTAACAAAATGAAACCTAAAAAACGCTAAACATACGACTAATTACTCGAATCCGTTTCACATTAGATGTCAGGCCAGCATGAGTAAATGCGCTGAACCGTCATTGGTTTAGCATGGATAAGTTCCCATATTTTGCTCTCTCCTCCCCAATTAGCTATTAGGTCCAAAAGAACCATTCCAAAACAAATCATAGTTATGAAAATCTTTTTTAAGACTCTGACAGGGCCTAGACAAGGTACCCTTCAAATAAGAACCTCTAGACCTTGAAATAGTTTTAGTGCCTTGGAAATAAGAATCTATTTCAGCCTTGCTCTCAAAATAGTAGGTTCGTATTTGCGGGGAGATTTACTGTACTCAGCTTTTGATGATCTATGAGGTGGTAGCAAACAGAAGTCTGTAGCTTTTATGGTTAACCATTTAGCAATCTGATGACGTCACAACGTCAGAACTAGCAGAAATTTTTGAATTGCTGCAGCTCTGAAAATAATGATTATATCAAAAATGCTCTTTCTGGGATTTTGGCAAATGACTTAAAGTTTCCTTCCATTTATTTGGTTGAAAGAATTAAGCAATAATATTTCACATATCTATGAAACGCCGTTTGCACAAAAATGACATGAATTATATTTTGATTCCAATACCTCAAGTTTTCTCCTAACGAATGTTCAAACATGTGAAGTGCAGTATATGGCTCGAATCTCTGCACAACTTTGAAATTAGATATGTATGGAGCGCCGTTTGCACAAAAACAAGATAAACTATGTTATGTAACATAATCATAGTTTATTTGCGCAGCTTTGTTCTGAATAACATGAGCCCTCTATTGTTTCCAACGTGACTCTACAGGGAACAATCATGACTATGATAATGACGCCTCATAGAGCAATGGCGACGAAGCCGTATGCACAAAAATGCACATAAACATATTTTTATGTACAAAAACATAGTTTATGTGCACATAGACACAGTTCATTTACATAAAATATGTTTATGTGCATTTTTGTGCAAACCGCTTCGTAGCCATTGCTCTATGAGGCGTCATTATCATAGTCATGATAGTTCCCTGTAGAGTCATGTTAGAAACAACAGAGGGCTTATCTTATTGAGAACACAGCTGTGGACGTAAACTATGTTTATGTTATTTTTGTGCAAACAATGTTCCATACATATCTAATTTCAAAGTTTTGCAGAGATTCGAGCCCTATACTGCACTTCACATGTTTGAACACTCGTTATGAGGAGAAAATTTGATGTATCGGAATCAATCAAAGTATGGTTGATGGGCGAAAGGCTGGATTATGTTTTTTTTTTTTGTGATATTCCTTTTTTCTTCTGAGTATTCAAAACCTAAGTGAAACCATGGGTATTGGAAAGCGCGGAATGTGGTATTACATGTTGTTGAAAGTATCAGAAGCATTAGGCCTGCTTTTGTGCATCATCTGTGTTTCAATTATATCTCCTTTCGCCTTGACTTTGGATGTCCAGAAGGCTGCTTTCCCAAATTGACTTCATTTGCAAAGCGCCATATTGAAATTAGTTGTTGTGTTGTTCCAGCTCCTTCACGGGGGATAGTGCAGATATCTACCGGGTGAGCCAGAAAAAAGTTCCCACTTTTTAAAATTCATAACACCAAGACTATTTCACGGACTTGAATCATTCAAATTCTAGTTAAAAGTCGAAAGATCGAAGTATTTTTGTGATTTTTCTCGCTGTCCTACCAGCACTAGAAGTATTGGTGAATTCAATTTTATAAAAATTTCATGGTTGCAAAATGACGGAAAAAGGGCCTAAAACATTGATCAAATCGTAAGGACTCTATTCAAATCGAACAATAGCCCATGGGCGTTTCACCTCCGTCAACAGTTATAACACATTGATTTTCAAACAAATACGAGAGATTTTCAATCCCAAGGCAATTAATGCCTAGAGGATATCTCTCATCCATGAGAAGTTGCATTTCCTTCACTATTCTGTGCGAGAAGTCACTTATGCATTGATCGATGTTTTAGGCCATTTTTCAGTCATTTTGCAACCATGAAATTTTTATAAAGTTGAATTAACCTATATTTGTAGTGCTGGTAGGACAGCGAGAAAAATCACAAAAATGCTTTGATCTTTCGGCTTTTAACTAGAATTTGAATAATTCAAATCCGTGAATTAGTCTTGGTGTTATGAATTTTCAAAAGTGGGAACTTTTTTCTGGCTCACCCGGTAAGTAAACGTATCAACAAGAAATTTTCCAATATAAATGCTTTCAGTTGAAGGGAGCAGTTTATTCTAAGCACCCAGTATTAGATTATGTATTCTGCGAATGACTAAATGAGTGAATAGATGAATAAAAACACTGTTCATGCTGGATAACCTCTTCAACACTATGAGAACACTATGAGTGCTATTGTCAACGAGGGCTCTGTATCTAAATGTATCTAAAACTATCATTTATTACGATGAAATTTACAGCAAATTAATATAATGATTTGGCTAGACTGTTAACTTTCAGCAACATCAATTCATTTTCTTGATGCCCAAATAAAATCGCTTTGGCTCATATTTTGGAAAGAAGAAATGTGTGAAATTTGGCGAAGACTGCTCGCAAGATTCGTTGTACATCCTCAAACTTTGAATACAAAAAAAAAACCTTTTTTCCTGCATCTGTTTTAACTTTTATGATTCCAGCTGCATATTCATCGTTGCGGCTGTTCTGCTAATGATGTAAGGGTTCCAAATGTCTTCATAGCTTCTATACCGGGTGAGCCAGAAAAAAATTCCACTTTTGAAAATTCATAACTACAAGAGTATTTCACAGATTTGAATGATTCCAATTTTAGTTAAAAACCAAAGGTTGAAGTATTTTTGTGATTTTTCTCTTTGTCTTACGAGCACTACAAATATGGGTAAATTCAACTTTACGAAAATTTTATGGTTGCAAAATGACTGAAAAATGGCCTAAAACATCGATCAAAGCATAAATGACTCCTCGCACAGAAAATTGAAGGAAATGCAACTTCTCATGGGTGAGAGATATCTTCCGGATATTAATTGCCATGGGATTGAAAATCTTCCGTATTTGTTTGAAAATCGATGTCTTACAACTCTTGAGAGAGGTGAAACGCTCATTGCCTATTATTGTTCTGTGTGAACAGAATCGTTATGATTTGATCAATGTTTTAGGCCCTTTTTCCGTCATTTTGCAACCATGAAATTTTTGTAACGTGAGATTTACCAATACTTCTAGTGCTGGTACAACAACGAGAAAAATCACAGAATACTTTGATCTTTCGGCTTTTAACTACAATTTGAATGAATCAAATCCGTGAAGTAGTCTTGGTGCTATGAATTTTCAAAAGTGGCAACTTTTTCTGGCTCACCCGGTAGTTGTGCTCCCTAGGCATTCAAAGACCAACAGACAAGTCAAGTATTTCCAATTTTTTGCGATCGAAATTAATTTGCAATATTTTTCCCTAAATTAAGCAAAATTGAACTTCATTTAACATAATTCAATTTCAGTCTCAGGATTATGGTAGCACCAGTGATCAGCTGCAATGTGATGACGATCGTGGAGCAAAAATCCAGAGTGAAAATCATGACACTAATTTTGAAAGCCAAAATAATGAAGATTGTAAAACCACATTTGAAAGCAGAAACCACGAAACCAACATCGAAACAGGAAACTATGATTTTGAGTCAGAATACACTGAGAGCGAGAGGCATACAATCTCATCTACGTTTCAAGGAGACAGTATAAACACTGAAGAAACCTACACAATACACACAACGTAAGTCTGTTTTTCATTGTTTGTTTGTTTGTTTTTTTTTTGTTTTCAACTTGTTTTGAGTGGGCTTGTCAGGATTTCTAGCTACTGTAAGCTAATTTAGGACCACTGTACATGCCGCATAAAGGCATGGGACCCCTAGTTTAACGTCCCTTCCGAAGGACGACGAGGTGAGTTGTAAGATCAGGCCTCCGAGGTCACCCATCCGGATTTTGACCTCACTCGATCGAGCTTAGCTTCAGTCACCTGACGAAGACTGTATAAGCCACTCGGCCACCCACCTTGTGAATTCAAAAATCAGTGGTATATCGGGCTGGTACAGTATATCCCGCACATAAGAACCTGCAAAAATGAGAACCCATACGCTGTTTTTCCTCAGTTTTACACCTTTCGATTAAGAACCTGCTGCACTTTGATGAAATATTTGCCAAAATTGCAAGGGTAGCAAAATTGATTCTTCATTTCGTTATTAAGTTCATTTTTTCCTAGTTTATTGTTAAGGCTTCTATTTTCTGTATCGCAGATAAATTTCAAAGATTTACTCTTGCGTATATCCTTCATCGTTCATCACTCATTTTAAAGATCATGGCTGACAGATTCAGGTAGCTTTTCTTCCAGCTTTCCGCTGGTGGGAACAGAAACCTACGCACAATCGCAGTGGCACGTCCGTAGCGTGACGGCTGGCTTTATCTTTCCGAAAGGCTAAATTCAAAGATCATATATTGCCGCAGGTGCTCCATTTCCATCATTGACGTTTGGTCTTATTTATACTTCAGCAAATATAGAGATAACATACGTTCTTTTCATTCAAACTATATGAGTGGCATGTTTACTAAAGTCAACGTCTCTACAACACGGTCTCTCAGAATTTCGGATTGTGACCTAAGATTCCCTTTTCTAAGAACGACCACAGGACAGAGATGCTGCTCTTACCAGAGTTTGAAACTTTGGAATGGTTTATCTAAAAAGACTAAAAAGTGGTAAATTTGTGAAGGAAAACAAAACCACGACTTGCGTTCGCGGTATAAACATTGCCCGCTAGCGAACCTATACGCACTACTGTGGTGGATACGCCATACAGAGGCGGGGTATTATGCTAACGTGGTGGGGTATTATGCTTGATTTGGTGGATACACCATACAGAGGCGGGGTATTATGCTAACGTGGTGGGGTATTATGCTTGATGTGGTGGATACACCATACGGAGGCGGGGTATTATCATGACCATGAAAATTATGCCTGAATGACTTTACTTTGTTTAGATGAAGCAAATTAGCGAGGGGACAGACTGCCTTTAAAGGCATTGAGTCCGTATAAATGGCATGCTCATGATCAGTATCAACTTCTTTTCAATAATAAAACAAAGTTTGTCTTTTAATTCCTATTGAAATTAAACCAAAGAAATTCCTGAGGATAATGCAACGATTAAGAAGTTTTTGGTCTCGACTGCTAATGACGCTAGCATTATTGTGCGATAACAAAGGGCCGTCAGCGGTTTGTCAGCAAAAACTCAGGACAGCATTAATGCTGAAGTACTTATAAGGACTCAATTCCTTTAAAGAATGCTTATTTAAGAGAGTGTGCAATGATAAACAGGCTTCTCTATAAATAGAACAAAGATAATGCGCAAACACAGCATTGTTTCTTTTAAACCCTTTAAATTGCGTCAATAAGACTTGGCAAACACACCACATTTTCCTGACAAGCCTGATACATTCGAATTTTTGTGGGACCATGAGCGCCGTTTGCAAAGGCATACCAACTGTTTCCATCAATAAATGCAGACCTGTTGTTTCTTTCCCAGCGATTTTCTCTTGAGACCTCCTGTCTGTCTCTTGTCTTGCGAAATTGCTTTCTGTAAACGTGGCGCGGTCTCTCATTTTACGAAATCGCTTTATGTAGACATGGCTTTTTGTATAGTGATGGCCGATGATAACGAAAATGATTAGTCTGCATTAAACCTTTTTCAGCATCAACAGGGACTCATAGCGAAACAACGAAAAAGCTAACCCTGTTTCACGCATTCGTTATTCTAATCATGATCGAACTACTGCCTAGGCCGTGTAAAAGTTCAATCCTCAGAAATTGAAATGCAATAAAAGCCACGTCAGACACTTTGTATAAATCTTGGTATCTTCGAATCATTGAAACTTGGTAGGAATCTGAATTTTAAAATTCACATTAACTAGAGTATGCAAAAGAGGTTTTTTTTAAAGGACAAGTCCACAAGTCCGGGGTTGATAAAATTGTTGTTAAAAAGCAACCTTACCAACTGCTCAACACCAATCGTGAGCTCTGACCAAGTTTTGATGCCTCCAACTTTCATAAATTGGCTAATTAATCTTCTTAAGTTAGGCCAGATATCGTCGCCATTTTGTATTCTGTACGAGTGTGAGAAAGCGGCGTGATAAGGAGGCTAGCAATGAGAGTCAACAACAATCAACACATTTGGCAGCCTCGTTCAGGTCAACATGAAGTGACGTCGTAGAAAATGACGTCATTTCGCACTTCTTAGCAAATTGAAATATGTATTTTCGTAGATTAAAAGAGAAAAAATGAAAAAAGTGCTACACATCATTCACAACAGTGTAATCTCTTGAATAATCAACAATTATACCAACCCCGGACTTGTCTCTTATTGGCACGATTTCCATGCATTTGATACTATTAGTTGTGAGAGAAATCCTTTGCCAGCTCCCGCAGCAACTCCGTTTTCATTCAAATCTAACAATTGCATCAATCGAATCGTAAGCTCGAAAATCATTGTTTTTTACCAAATTTTGCGATCTGATTGGTACAACAGAAAACCGTGCGAGGGAGTAAATCGGGTGCAGTTTTTCAGCGTAATGTTACGAATCCCTGTTGACGGAAACGAAACGACATCATCAAGTCAGCGATAAACATCCGACAAAAATAATCAGCCTGAATTTGCCCTCGTTCATCTGCTGTCTTTCGTTTTTCGATTGAAAGAAATGCACTTGAAGAAAGCACGTTTTATTAGTGAGACACACTAGTTATCCGGTCCTTTATAAATTCAGCAGCCGTTATAAATTAGGCACAACGTCGTTGCATTGCATCACAAAGCTGTAGGAATGTACATTTGAATTTGATGATCTTCTGATCACTTACAAGGATACAGATTTGTCGGAACTACCAGGTGAGTCAAAAAAAAGTTTAGGCGTTTGAAGGGCTGTGGAATAAAAGGTATGTGACCAATATTCAAAACTAAAGTGTTAATCTATCACTCAAAGGCCAACTTAGATGACAAAATTTTGTTTCGTAAAATCAAATATCTTTAAGACCCAACAATAATCAAAATGCTTGCAAGGGGTTTGTATGGGAATCGAGAATTCCACATTCCATTCTGGTCCATGATTTATGTGGCATTGAAGTTTGCATTGCCAGTTTGAGATGCTGAATTCCAATTTCAATAGAATGTAAATCATAGACCAGAATGGAATGTGGAATTTTCGTTCCCAAAAATGCCCTTTACCAGCATTTTACTAATTTTTTGGTATGTAAGATGAGGGATACCACAAAACGAAATTTTCTCATCTAAGTTGACCTTTGACTGATAGATGAACATGTCATTTTTAAATATTGGTCACATACTTTTTATTCCACAGCCTGCCAAACGCCTAAACTTTTTTTTGACTCACCCGGTACAATGCTTAGCGAAATTTATGAATTTACTGGAAGCAGATTTTAACTGATACACGCTAGATATCCTGTTCCTTGAAATTTAGTAGCCGATACTTCAATGCACAAGGGCGTCACAAAACTGTGGGAATGTACACAAGAATTGGAGTGTCTTGTGATCCTTTGAAAAGATACCGATTCGTCGGAGCTACAGTGCTTTGGGAATTTATGGAAATATATGGAAATTTATCGAAATTTATGGGAGTTTGTGGGACTTTATGACAGAGCAGAAACTGCGCATGTATGCGCGAAAACTCGTAACTTTGAGCCCCCTTTCCTCCCTGCAACAGATCCCAAAATTAGGCAACACTTAACATTTTCTTCCTAGGGCCTTGAACTCTTGATTTATCATTTCAAAAAGCTTATCTGTCCAAACACTTCCTTATCTCAGATTGGTCGATGACGTCATTTTACGCAGTTTCTACTCTGTCGGACTTTATGGGAATGTAAAATAGCTGGATAGCTTCAAGCTTAATCTTGCAAACTGATTAGCCATCAATAGACCCCCTCTTAGCCATTCTACGAAAGAGTCTGGATCGAGTGATATGTTTGTACATAAATATTTTTGTGTATGAAAGGTGTACAATAGACGATTACGCTGAAGATGGCGGCGAGGGATTTTTTACCAAGATGCATTGCTTTCTTTAATCGGATTCCTGTAGAATCGTTAAGGTTTCGTAATTAGAATGCAATGCATCGTGGCAGAAAATTCCTCGCCACCATCTTTAGCGTGATCGTCTATTCTAAAAGATTTATCAAGTTATCGTCGTTCGAGTCACGCTCGATTTTATAATAGGTAAATTTCTATTCTTGGGATAGAAAAAAGAAGGCTACTTGCAACTTGTGTTCTGATTGTTTTTATCTTTCGAGACCAGCAAGTGCATTACGCTATATTGAGATGTCCACAGTCCTCCCCCCCCCCCGCAGAAATGATGTTTAATTTCCGCATTTCCGCACTCAAGATAGGCCGATATCCGCTATCCGCAAAACCCCAGTGACCCCCCCCCCCCCTTAGTGTGCCGAATGGATTTTTACTGCATGTCGTCTCTGCAAAGTGATCTCTGAGAATGAACCTTGAAAAATTTCCTTCTCATTGTGGCTTGATAAGTCTCTGTTGAGCAAGATTTACCGAAGATTGAGCAAGGTTTGCCGCAAGAAAACAAGAGACTTGGGTAATCAGTCTGCTTTCTGCTTTTCTTGACAATACCAGTCCTGAATTTATGTCAATTTTTTTCTTGCAGATATTCTGCGCAATACGAAGAGAACAGAATAGAAGGTGCCAGTCATTTTGCAAAAGACTTCAACCCCAATGCTAGTGCTGCATATGTTAACAGCATTCCGATCAACAGTAATACGATGGCGACATTTGACCACCATGGAGGAGGCGAGAATTTCAGTGGCCCGCAATACGTTTACGATGGCAGTGATGACGACGATGAAACCTACTGATATTTCCCGCGGTAAAGCGCAGGGCAATCGCAGATTAGACGCCTAGTGACATTGCTCCGCTTTGTTTACATTCTTGTGCTACTGTGCAGTCACATTTCATTCAACGCAGAATTATTCACCACGAACATTGGACTTTGGACTTACATGTTATCAGATATGTTTTATGCGGTTTCACTGACAATTATTTCTTGATTGGTTTACAGGTGATCTGAAGTGAAAAATTTCTAGTAATGCAAATGAACAGCACTGTTGAATAATTAAGAATATAATTTCTTAATACCTTGTTTCATTTTTGAGTAATCCATTATTTTTGCATGATTGGCTGATGACGTCACTTTGTTTGCAAAAGATAAAGAAAGTATTCAAAGTCGACGATGTTTCCAAAGGGAAATCGACTCAAAGAAGTTTTCTTCACTATGATGAGAAAATTTTGTTATTCCATTCAGCTGTGGTGATATGTTTCCTAGCAGCTTTATTTTCATACCGGGTGAGCCAGAAAAAAGTTCCCACTTTTGAAATTTCATAGCACCACGATTACTTCACATATTTGAATGACTCAAATTCTGGTTAAAAGCCGAAAGATCGAAGTATTTTTGTGGTTTTTTTGCTGTCCTACCAGCACTAGAAATATTGGTAAATTCAGCTTTGTAAAAATTTTATGGTTGCAAAATGGCGGGAAAAGGGCCTAAAACATTAATCAAATTGTGAGGACTCTATTCACACCGAACAATAGGCAATGGGCGTTTCACCTCCCTCAAGTGTGATGAGACGTCGATTTTAAAACAAATACTAACGATTTTAAGCCCCATGGCAATTAATAGACAGAGGATATCTCTCATCGATAAGAAGTTGCATTTCCTTCATTATTTTGTGCGAGGAGTCATTTATGCTTTGATCGATGTTTTAGGCCATTTTTCAGTCATTTTGCAACGATGAAATTTTTTTAAAGTTGAATTTACTTACATTGGTAGTGCTTGTGAGACAACGAGAAAAATCACAAAAATGTGTCAACCTTTTGGCTTTTAACTAGCATTGGAATCATTCAAATCTGTGGAATACTCTGGCTGTTATGAATTTTCAAAAATGGGAACTTTTTTCTGGCTCACCCGGTATAATATCCTGGTAACTCTGCAAAAGAAATGACGTCATCAGCTGGTACTTTAATCAATGGATTACTTGATAATGAAGTGAGGTGTCAAAGAAATAGAAATACACCATTTCAATTAAGCAGCCTCGTTTTGAAAATCTATCAAAATTTCTTCCTATTGTTCATATGAAAATTTCAAGCTCAGATCATGAGTGGCAGGACACTAGTTATTTGGATTATGTAGTATAAAATTCTTTTCTTACCTTGAAATGCCATAAAATTCTCTTCCTTGCCTTTAGCGGCCTTCCTCAGCCATGCTTCCTTGCCTGGAACTGAAGAGCTCTATCACATGTGCTTTCAAAATGTTTGGGCCTAAATTGAACAGCAATGCGCAGGAGATGACAAAGGTAGTTTACGTTTAGGCCCAAACATTTTGAAAGCGCATGAGATGGAGCTCTTCAGTTCAAGGCAAGAACTATGGCTGAGAAAGGCTGCCAATGTCAAGGAAGAGAATCTTATGGCATTTCAAGGTAGATAAAGAAGCTAAATTAACCTAATCTAATTTACTAGTGTCCCACCACTCAAGCTCAGATGCGGTCTTAGCACACAAACTTTAGCCTAGTTACATGTTTTCAAACTGCTGGAAATTGTTATGTTGGTTTTATGACATAGCAAAGTTCAAATATTTATCAGGGATTTTACCGTGAAAAATTGTTCGGGGTGAAACTTTACACCCCGAGTCATTTTCACGGTCTAATCCTTCATAGATTTTCAAACTTAACAACGCCATAAAATTAGCATTACGACCGCTAGCAACATGAAAACTCTTAGTTGAACTAAAAGCGTTGGTACTAAATCCGAATTCGGTCTCTAAAATTTCAAATGAATGAATTTAGAATAATTTCTGAAAAGAGGCTGTTCATTGAAGTGGTGTATTCAAAGAAGATTCCTTATCATCCGACAGTGCCAATTAGAAATTTTACTTCACGTCACCTTTGATGCTGGAAGGCTACAGGTCGTTTGAAGCAGCTCTTACCAAACCCCTAATCTTTCTAGGAAATAAATGTTTCAGACTGAAGAGTTTCGGACAAAAAATTTCGGACTCCGTTTGTAAAATAGGAAACAATAACCTTTTGACCTATTTTACAGCTTATTGTGTTGATCAAATCTTTCGCCGCTTGGAATGGGTTATACGGGGCAAGTCAAAATGAGGTAACACATTTGATGGGCTGCGGAATAGAACGTATGTGGCTGATGCTCAAAAGTGAAATGTTTATCTATCAGTCAAAGACTAACTTAGCTGTGAAAAATTTTGTTTGATAAAATAATTGAGCTTTCAGACCCAGAAATCAGGAAAATGCTGCTACATGGACCGTGGAGCAAGGTAAGCTAGGTGGGCTACAGCCCGCCCACTTTTTGGCAACAACTGGCTTTATTTTTGTTGGCAAAATTTTGAAAATAATTAGCACTTAGTCGGCTGAAAGAGAAACTGAAATAGGAACCGTCAAAGAAGAATTCAGAATGATATACATTGAAGCTCTTGATTTTGTAGTACACTTTGATCTACGATTCAATCAGCCAAATTTTGAAGCATGTGAACAGCTCAAATTGCTACTTCTCCAGGCATTGGCGGCATTGGCATCCAATGATTTTGCTGATAAAATTGAATACTTGAAGCTACTCACTATGATGGTGATAGTTTCTTCATGTTATTATGAAAACGGCGTTTTCCAGAAATCCAATGAGCTTGATCCTAAAAAATTTTCTCCGGGGCTGCGCCCCTGGGCCCCCAAATTGCAATCGCTTAGTGCTCGCTTCCTACCCCATCTTCTTTTTGGATCGCTCCGCGGTCCTTGTGCTAAGGGGTTTGTATGAGAAATATACCGTCATAGGACCACTGTTATTTGTTTCTTTAAATAGTGGTTGGATCATGTGATCGGAAGCAATCGCCTATCAGAAAGTAATAAACTGTAACTGTGCAAACACAATTAGCCTCGATGCAGAGAGGAGGCGAGGAAGAAAAGAATTCCATGTTCTATTTTGGTCCATGATTTACTTGAATTCAATACAATCGTCTTGGGAATAGAATTTGCATTTTAACTTTTTGCACATTTAAGAGTATTAAAAGGGGAAGCATGTTCGGAGAAAAATGGGTCATAGGTGCTCAAGCATACGGATTTATCTATAGATGAAAATATAAGAATACCTTTTATTGAAAATGTTTGAAAGAAAACGAAATTTGTCAGAACGAAACGGGAACAATGCGAAGTTCCACGGGTGGTTTTGGTAAACGTTGGTCTACCTCGGTTGGGTATGTAGGTATCAACTAGCCAATCAAAAGAGGATATTTTTCAGTTTTTGTTGCAAATGGTGCGATTTGATTTGTTGTTATCAGTCTCTTTACAAGTCGGCAAATAATACTGCAGCTACACTAAAACTAATTCCAGCCAACTGATTGTTGAGCCAAAAAGATGACGCGGCCAACGGCCCATATTCATAGCTAGATTACGAAACCACCTTGTGTTTTCATTGGTTGAAAGTCACGGGTCCAGCTTCCTGTGTAACGCCCACATTAGCCTCATAATGAAGGAATATTCAGAGGCTGGCATAGTTTTTGTAAAATGCTATGAATGGAGTGTGATGTAGGAGGACTTTTTCAGCAATTTTCGTTTTATCCTGAAATTGAATATACCCGAAGAGCTGCTGATGCCCAGCGTCTCTATCTTTCTTGAAAATCAAAGCACTGTGACGTCAGTATTTAACTGGAACGAAGCTGGTTTACTGTTTAAAGTGGGTCATAACATCACAGTCTGGTTGTTTTACCCGTAACTAGTCGTTAGCCTCTTTTTAATACAACATTACAAATGATCAAAAGTCGTCTTGTTGCGTGTAATGCATTTGCACAAAGATAAACAAGTAAAGAGAGTAAAATACAGGCACTTTGATGCGAATTGAAACAAGCACTACGTTTCGAGCATAACCCATTATCAAGCCATAAAAGTGGTCTCTAATGGCGAGGAAATTTGGGCCCACAATCTTAGACAAAAGTTGTTAAGAGACACGAGTTTTGTGTTGAAAGATGCCTTTCCTGCATGTAAACTATTACCTTTGCCCCCCCCCCCCATTGCAATGGTTGTTGATTGAAGAACACACGCGTGTGAACTCGTCTGTAAATTTTCATCAGCTTCCAGCATTGCAATGGGGAGCGGGGAGGGAAGGGGGATCTCAACTCGAAATTCCTCCAGAAAGCACAGTGTCTCAAGACTTTTAGCTAAGATTGTACGTTACGAAAAAAAGCTTTTGGCTTAAGAGTGCAGTTAAGGGTAGGCAAAGGAAGAAAATGGTTGACATTTACAAGCAGAACGTAAGTTTGTTTTATAATGGTATTTTGATGAAACCCGGATTTGTCCTTTAATAGGCATCAAATTATGATCTGTTGTAGAGATAATTATGCTTCATTGATTAATTGATAAATTATTTTATTTCTTTTATATTTGGTTGCATGCATTGCAGCTGTTATATTGAGACGTTAAATTTAATCTGTTAAATTGTTTATTATTTAAAAGTGTATATTTATTTCGCCTCTTGTTTATATTGGTAAGTTGAAATGAAGGTGAAAAATGAGCTGTAATGTAGAGTTGTCAAACCCTTAAATAGAATTAATTGATTTTCCTTGCAGATGACAGAAACATTGCTAGATTAGTAAATTATGATAATGATGATGCATTTTTCTTGAATGAATCTGTCAGAAATATTCCTTGTAGCCAATACTTGATGATCTGAAACAGGTTGATAAAATTCAATTCAAGGTTGTCTGAAGATGAGCATTGTTAGAATTGGCCAATCTTAGCGAAAAAGATACGCCAATAGCCTTACCTTTTGGCCGGGAATATTCGTTCCCAAAATTGGTCAATTTTGGCGAGAAAGCTAAGACTTTAGCCTTACTTTTCAGCAAAAAATTAGTATTTCCGATATCGGCCTATTTCAGCGAAAATGATAAGCCTGTAGTCTTACTTTTCGGCCAAAAACTTACTTTTCCATAATGGACCTACTTTAGCAAAAAAGGCAAGCCTAAAAAATCAGCATTCGCAAAATCAGTCTATTTCAGCGAAACTGTCAAGCCTATAGCCCTCGATTTTGACCGAAAATCAGTACTTCCAAAGTCTTTCTATTCTGGCGAAAAAGGCAAGCCTTAGTTTCTGACCAAAAATGGCCCATAACTAACTTTTCAAAATCGGCCTTTGTTAGCTAAAGCCTATAGCCTTCCCTTATTTTCGAAATTGGCCTATTTTAGCGAAAAATGTAAGCCTATTGCCTTACTCTTTGGCCAAAACTTAGCATTTTCAAAATTACCATATTTTAGCAAAGACTGACATTTATAATCTTACTTTTCGGCCAAAACTTAGCCTTTTAAAGATTTGCCTATGCTAGCGAGAAAGGCAAGCCAACAGCCTTGGTCTAGACTCACCACATAGTCGTGGATATCGTAACAATAACAACGACTGCAACAGCAACATCACTTTTGCTCAAACTGGGTCCTATTTAGACTCAATGCAAAGTCCCAGTTACAAGAACCACAACATCTTTTACAATTGAAGGGAACTGTTAGCGAACCCGACAATTTATGCTCCCGTGCAACAACGTTTATCCGCTGCATTGATCGTACTGTAAAATGGAATGGCGTGAAAACTTTTTGACGATTGGATTGAGTCTAAGACTTTTGGGCTTTCACAGAAAAAAACTGACATGGCTAGGAACAACTTTATCAGCGCCCATAGAAGTGGGGTTACGGCGTAGTCTTAGCCGGTCTTGGCAGCCTTCAACAGTTGAAAATTCTCATTGTTGCGGTGAAGCTCAGAATCTAAAACTGGCCTTCAAAATGAAGAACTCCTGGTTCACACTGAAAGCTTTGTTGATTCTTAGATTGAGGAAACATTCGTCTAGATACTTGCAGCTTTTTTATGGCTAGTGTCATTGAAAACTTGAATTTTAAGGCGTTTAAGCATCTGAGGCCCATCACTTAGCTTTTCGTAATGTTGCTATGTTTTCTATATCCGGATATGAAATCGAGAGAAGCAGTTTCGTCTTAATCATCAATGTAAAAGTCCATGAGTCTTATCTTGAGGGTCCATCAGTCTATTAATAGCGATCACTATAAATATGTAATCAGTTTAGCTTCACTACTCAGCAAACATTAGCATATCCAAAATCGGTAATATTTGCGCAAAAAGGTAATCCCATAAAGTTCTGTTGTTACGAAATTTGTCCTCATCACCTGAATATCGATCGGTGCTCGGACAATGGACACCGCAGATGTGCATTAATGCTGCAGCATTATATACTGTTATGGAGGAGGCAGTGAAATGGATCAAGGGGCACGAACGTTTTTCTTCCTTCTTTACATTTTGTGGAACCCCCTACGCAAAACAATAAAAACTTTCCTCCGCAGAGGCAAACAACCCTCGGTAGACAGACGGTGTTCATAAATGATCTGAATGCAGAAAAGCAGACAAGAATCCAGAGACAACTTATACTTTAAGTTATTTTATTCCCACACATCTCTCACCAGAGAAATTATCTAACATCAATTTACAAATAATTTTCAGAGCCCTCACCATATTTACAAATTCACCCAATGCTGTCTCTTATATTACAATTAGTTTGAAAACTGTGTAATTTATGATTCTTCTATATAACCAGCTACGTCACTACGTAAGATTATTTGCCCATGTTACCTTACCATGGGTGTTAGGAAAAGTATCGTGTGCTATATGGGATTATATATTTTGCAAAGAATCAGAAATATTAGGCCTACCTTCGTGTATCATCTGTGTATCGATATTATCATCTTTCCCTTTGATTTTGGAAAGAGGCTGCATTTCCCTTTGACTCTATTTCTCAAAAGCGCTATGTTTTTAAAGTTGTTGTATGTTGAGTCGAACTGCCTCAAGAACATCCAAAATCGGGAATAATGGTATTATGGATACACGTATTTCTTATAAGAAACCGAAATTCTTATAAGAAACTCACCTCTCTGATCGCCAAAAATTAAGAAACTCCAGTGCTGGGAAATATAACTTTGGAAACTATTTATTTTGACAAGTGAAATCGTTAACGAATTTTTACTTTACATTCAATTGTTTTCATTATCACATTACTCGGAAGGTACTTGCTTGAGTAATGTCTAACACTGGAAAGGCTTCCACAAAAAATTGGTTTAAAATGTTCACGAGAGAGCGGGAAGTGAAAACGAAGCACGGGGGGGGGGGTTCTCGGCTAAATTTCGGGCAGGGGTGTGCCGCCCACAGTTTCAAAATGGCACCGTTGGCTAAACCAATTTTTCTGAAAATGATACCCTTGGCTAGACTAATTTCTACATCAAAAGTGCCATGAGTTGGTATTTTCTAGGCAAAACTTGCCAACTTTTGCATTGTCAGGACCAAAATTTGAAAAAAATCTGGGTTTCTTTACAGGAATTACCGAAATTTGACATTTCTTTGATCAAAATTGGCAAAAAGTATACCCTTGCCCAGACGGAGAAAACTCGTTGCAACACTTTGATGCCAAAGAAGCTTACCTACACCCTTAGAGTCGATCAGTCTGGTTCCAAAAGTGTCAAAAAATGTTCTGCTTTCATCATTTTTAAGTTTTTACGCGATGCCGCTTCCAAAATGTGTCGGTTAGAGTTCCGTTTTCAAAATCTACCGTTTCAAAATCTGCTGGCAAAAAATGTGTCGGTTTCGTGTGAACGGGAGGCCGATCCGTCGAATTTTTCACCTTTTTCAAAATGTGCCGGCATCGTGTGAACGCAGTCTAAATCTATAGGTAATTGGTACTGGGGAGGTGCTTTTCGTCTATTCCCCTCCCCCCACCAGACCTTGCAACAATACAGCTGAAACGACAAGAGATGTTGCAAAGCTTGGCGGGGGGGGGGGGACTAGAAAATCGCCCGATACAGATAAGGTTAAAATTCCACTGCTCATTACAATTTCACTGGTCAAATTCAGACACTTCGAAAATTATAAAAACCGGTTATGTTTTTTGGGTTTACAACAGTCTCAACCAAACGAAAAGACAACCAGTCTTTCTGGGGTGAATCCGAGGAAAACCATGTCATCCACATAACGGCCACAAAAGTTCTTTGAAATTCTTTGACATTTTCTGGCATAATATAGAGTGTTCCAACAAAACTCCATTTATAAGGCATCAGCAAAATTTCTTTTTGATCTATTTTGTCAATGATGCACTTATATAAATCATAAATCAGCTTCGTGCTCCGTGCTCCATTTCTCGTCAGACTCCCTTGCGTGAATTGAAGAAAAACCGCTTTAAAAGGTTATTCTCTTTCGTATTCTTCGTTTAGTGTTCCTAGTAGTACTTTTGATGTTAGAAAACATGTGGAGATCTCGCAGAAATCCGAGGAATATCGTATCAGCAACGATACGAGACAGCAACAACAATTTCATTGAATGCTTGAATGCATTTCTTACATTCCAGTAAGTGTTCTTTGTTTTTTTGTTCCCACTCCCATGTTAGTTGTTACAAAAACACGAAGAATTCTCGTGGTAAGCCAAAGAAAGCTGCATTGCATCATCAAAGCCACATAGCAGCAACAACACTGCTTCTGGTTCAAGATGGCGGCTTTTAAAGGTCACTAAATTCTTGTTAGTATTCTTTGTTTAGTGTTCCCAGTTCTAATTTAGTTGTTAGAAAAACACAAAGATCTCTTGCGGAAAGGCAAGGAACATTGTGTCATCTATGTAACAGCAGCAACAGTTCCCTTTAAAGTGCCTTTAGTTCAACATGGCAACTTTTAAGAGACTCTCGATGGCTGTTGTTTTCCCACTTTAGTTGTTAGACAAAGACAAGCAGGCCTGGTCAAAGCTATATCTTGCACATGATTGCCACGTGAGTAACGATGGAGTTCTTTTGGCTTATTCAGGTCCATGTAGCAGCTCTGAAAGGCCTAGTCTCAAGACGTTCTTCATCAGCCTCCGCAATTTGGATGTTTTGCCAATTCACAATGGGGTCGGGGTCTGTCGCATCAGCCAAAGAGTTGAAATGCGGGTTCTGTGAAGGTTGCCTCTGATCTGTGAGACTTATGGCCTCTATATTAAAACTTGGTGGGGGCTTGCGTGTCATCATCTTCTTCAGCTTGCCACAGAAGGAGATTTTCTCTTCGGATGATATGCTGCCTTTCAGATCAATTTTGTCGATGGCTGAACAGCGCTTTGACTGCAAATTTGTCATGACTGTTTCCCTTGCCACCCGAGCGTAATACCTTCTTCGGCACAGAAGCTTCATACAGCCTTTTCGGAGCGCAGCAGTGGACATCAGGTACACTAGGGGGTTGACTGTGCTGTTTATCCATGGAACAAGTATCATGAAGAATTCGTAGAGATTGCTTCGTTTATAACTGCCAGTGACGCTCTCGTAAAAATGTGTGCCAAAATAGAACCCCCATCCAGCAACGAATGGTAGCAAGATGATCGTGAGGTTACTGGCAATTTTGATCTCCTGGAGACGCAGTTTGCGCCGACGCCTTCGCTTCTGGGCTTCATCATCTCCCATTGTTGCGTGTAAAACTGATCGCTCGATGCTTCGTGATATTTTCACACTCTTGATGGTTGCCAGTAGAATAAACAAGTATGAGGCGATGATAACAACGCATGGCATACCATAGCTAAAGAAGTATGCACAATACAAGAAGGCATCACGGTAGACCTTTGAATGAATGGCGCAGCGGAGCATCCCAAACACAAACACACCTATAGAATAGCCCCAAATGCAACGGATAGCAATAGTTGTTTGGCGGTTGTTTATTTTCTCGTGGTAATGCAACGGCCAAACGACTGCCGTAGCGCGGTCGAAGCTCACTGCTGCCAGACTGAGTATTGAGGCTGATCCGATCAATCCGTCAAACGATGGCCAGAGGAATGATGCAATACTCAACGGAAATCTTATGTGGAAAACATCAGAGAAGACGAAAGCAGCCATTACTGTTATCATCAACAAATCAGCGAATGCGAGGCTGCCTATCAGATAGTTCGAGGCTACACGCAGTTTCTCGATCTTGAACAAAACAAAGAGGATCAACCCATTTGCCAAGATACCCGGGATGAATATGATTGCTGAAACGCAGAGAAATGCAATGTACAACGTGCTGAATCCAGATTGCATGGGCTGTCCAGGATTCGTTGCGTTACCAGTATGATTACTGTTGGTGTTGTTATCAAGGATTGATTGATTAGTTAGAAGTTTGAAGAATGTTCCGTTGATGCTAACAGCAAGGGATGTTATATTCATCTCAGAATTGTTATGAGCCATACTTCAGTTGGTTTCTTGACCTGTGAGGATGCAATAAGAACTTGAACATACATCTAAAAGAAGGTGGGGCTGTTAATAATAATAATCATGATTATAACCATAACCATGATAAGACTCATATTTACAGTTGGTTTATATCTAAAAATTCTAAGTGCAAAGGCAATGCGTGTAGTTGCTACCTAGACTGATGACGATGAGTCCCTTGTATCCCTGCGGTAAACCTTGCTCAAGAGGGACTCATCGTGAAACAGTAAAAAACTTGGCCCTATTTTCTTCATTCATCAATGGAATTAGGAAAGAATCACGGCTTCGAATCTCTATCCCATGGAAGTGTTTTCAATTCTTCAATCGAATCGAAAATTTTATCACATTTACACGTTAACACTAGTAATTCACAAATCTCGCAATCTGATTGGTACTGAAGAAATTGCTCAGTTTGGGCCTAAATAGGGCCAGGTTTTTCATAGTAATACTATGAGTCTCTATTGACCGAAGCGCCATCATCAAGTCAAAGAGCACAGGGAAACAAGAGACTCATCATCACAAGTCTAGTTGCTACCATCCCAGTAAGGTATTCATTTTCAAAATTTTGAGAAAAGTTGCCATATTTAAGAAGTTGAATTTTGATACCACAGCGCAAAATGTTGCGAAGTAAATAGCTTTTAATTTTTTATTTCATTCTGATTTAACGTCGTGAATGTTCCTTTCCTATTTTCGTCAGGCCCACCACAGGGCAACAGAGCCAAAAGTTGTCATCATTTGGTGCTTAGATTCTTCATGTTTCAGGCACATGAAAGAAACTTGGACAATTCCAATTATTTAGGACGAAAACCAGAATATTATAGCAAAATTTAGCCCAAAATGTCCATGCGCTTCGGTATCAAAATGCAAAAATTTTACATGTTGATACCGAAACGCAAAATGCTGCGCAGTAAATAGCTTTTAATTTTTAATTTTATTCTGATTTAGCATCGTGAATATTCCATTCTTATTTCATCATAACTTTGCAATTAGGCCCGCAACGGGGCAACAGAGCTGATATTGGCTGATGGGGTGAGGCCACACTTTCTAAAGAATTTGAGATGAATGAAATGAAATGATTATTCCGCCCCGTTATTTCATTTTACAGGATGTCCAAAGAATTATACAGATTCGGTTGGTTCCGACGATGTGAATTTAGCTTCAATCGATCGCTAATCATTCTCAAAATGTTTCTCGATACTTAACTTAAACATAGGTACCTAATTGTTGGCATTGGTGCTTTGATAGCAGACATATCCATCTTGAAAGTTCAAATTTGCGTCCACACCTGCAAACCAGAACCTTAGTCTTTTGGCCTCAACAAATTCTTGAGGCACAGCAACAGGGACGTAAGAAAGCATCTCAAACTTGGGGGCACGACATTTCGAGGGCCCATTTTCCTTAAGAAAATGGGGGCATTTTCTGAAAATAAAGAGGGTAATTCTTTGTTCATTGCAAAATCTTGGGGGTACGTGCCCCCAGTGCCCCCTGGCTCCTAAGTCTATGCAAAGCGAATAAATCAACGATTGCCTTGATAAAATTTGAATTATGTTAGATCTTATCATATTCTGTTTGCCAGAAGTCATCCTCAAGTCACCCATTGGGCAGCTTCTTAATTTTTCTTTAACTTCACTTCAGTTTTTAATCTTGGTGTGCTTCAAGAATCTGTTTAAGGCAAAAAGGCAAAAAAAGCTCTGGTTTGCAGGTGCAAGCAAATTTGGGCTTTCAAAAATAATATTTCTACTATCATTTCACTAGTATCAACAAAGGAGGTATTGTTTAAGTTAACTATAAAGAACATTTTGAGAATGATACGCCATTAATTGAAGCTAAATTGACAGCACTGGATCCAGCCAAATCCTTATAGTCCCTCGGGACACCTGGTAACAGACCCATTTCACATACGGGTGTGTTTGATTGGTACCAATTCTGAAAACGGTAGACTTGGAAGACTCGCAATTTGTTTTTGGTTTATCAAATTCCGAAAACGGCAGGTTTGGCAGGTCTGCTGAACTTTCTGTTCCAAAAGGCTGAAAATTTGGCAGACTTTGGAGACATTCTCGCTTTCATTTACTAATTTTAGAAAACGAGGTGAATTTGCTTGTTGCCACGGTAATCGGTAACTTTACTCTTCGTTGCCAAGCATCAGACTCGTAATCGTGTTTTTCAACAGGAAACCTCGTCTTCGCCAGGATAAATCTGACACCTGCTGCTTTGAAGAACTTTGTGTCTGATTGGAAACTCTGTTTCCGTCTCTGCGAAGTCTACTGTTTTCAAAATTTGGTAGGTTTGGAATTACCAATCAAACACACCCTAACATTCAATTCGAGGCAAAAGATGTGATTCCCTGTGCAACGAGAAATCTAGATCGCATCATTATGTTGCAACTACACGTCGTACAAAACAATTTCATGCGTTGCTGAGAGCAATGCGCGCTTTTAAGATGTCGATCCACATTGAATCGAGGCAAGTGATGTTCCTGGAAGAATTTCAAAAGAACTGCCGTCATTGTGAAAGGGGTCTATTTTGGTGGCCCGTCTTCAAGCCACCATCCCTCGGGATAGACGGCCACCAACTTTCAAATTGGGAGATTTAGAGATCGGCCAGTCAAGCGCTGGTTGCAGATGTCTTCGCTGTCAAAGAAATGATACGCGGCAAGGCTGACTGACAGTAAACAATGCCTTTTTCTTGTGGTGATGTTTTAGATATGATTTTATCATATTTTGACATCGCGGCCAGGTGCCCTAATTTTGACAGGCGCTGCCGAAAAGGCACAGCGTATTGTGACAAACAGCGTTTGCAATAAATAGATGAATCTTCGAAATTCCCTTTTTGGCTAATGGATAAAATACCAAATTAAGTTTTCAGTTGACTTAGATATCATCCTTCGGAAGGGACGTTAAACTTGGGGCCCGATCCTAGACTCGATTACATGTCGTAGTTTCGCTTTTTGCCTGAACTGATGTCGCCAAACAAAGACCAGCCAAGAGACGACACGTGCAAGGAATGCAGGATGAAACAGACCCTTTAAACACAAGTGAAAGAGGAACGAGCATGAAGGACACCAAGCACACGATAGGACACCAAGCACACGATCCGACAGTCACGCCACAACAGCCAGGCCCGCCACCCCGACAGCGATCCAGCACCACATCCGACAGCACACAGGGCCACCCACCCGCCAGCCGCATCAGGCGCCACTGGATAGAATTGACCAAAGTAGCAAACAAGCCACCCAGAGAGCCACCGGCATAACCGCCCACCCGCCCACCCTCATCGCCGACCGAAGGGAGCACCCAGCCAAAGGTGCTGTCACCCATCAGAAAACCAGACATCCCAACAGCCAACCAGCCTGCACCTGCGTTCACTAGGATTCTGAGTGCCTGCAGCAAACATAGCCAATCGACATAGTTAAAAACTAGATTCATGACGTAAGTCCCTCTAACTTTCGCTTGTTGTTGTTGTTGTTATCGCTTCAGTTGTAGCGACAAGTCTGCAGGGGGAGCGTAACAAGAGAATTTTGGAATGAGTCTAGTTAAAAGCTGGCTTGGGCCAAGCTAAAAATACGATCAATTGAATTTGATATTTTTAACACGTGCGGCTTCATTGTGGAACAAAAGAAACAATGGATGCATAGGCGCTCAGACTATTTACAGCGGCTCCGAGACGTAGCTATATATCTATTCCCTTTCATCAATCCGAAAAAAACACCAACTGGCGTGAACCAATCAAAATGGCCTTGTACCCACATGACTATTCAACCCGTTTACTCTAGTCATAACAAAACAAACCCTGCCAAACACAAACCTCTTCCCACTGTCGGCCACTTTGGGGCGAGGGGATGCTATCGTCCCCTAATGTTGGCTAGAACAAAGATTTTTGTTCAAAACAATACAAATAAACGATGCTTTTTAGCCGAAACAACAGCTTTGTTCCCAATATTTGGCAAAGTAAAGTGTCTGCCACTGAATCTATTTTGATAAAAAGGGCCGCCAAGAGGGGAAGGCAAGAGGGGCAGTTTGCCCCCGGGCCTCAGGGTCTAAGGGGCCTCATAATTGAAGATTTTTAACATTTTGACTGCAGCAAATGCTTTGAAATGCATTTTAAGCCAATCTAAAGGGCACGATCCAAAATATTATCTGCTCGCTTCGCTAGCAGGGGGCCTCATCTCGTTGTTTGTTCCTGGGCCTCAAACAGCTTTCGGCGGCCCTGTTGATAGTGGGAGTCATCAGGGTTTGCGGAACAGCGGAATTTGAAGAGAATTTATCGCGGAATACGGAATTCTAGCAATTTCTCGGCGGAACGACGGAATTCTCCATGCCTACCGGACGCGGATTTTCTTGAAAATGATAATTGGAATGCGGAATTTTCATGAAATTTCAAGGATTTGCGGATCCTTCATCTGTTTCTTGTAAAAAAGGTTGTGGTCACATCTCTTTTTCTGGTCAGCACTACGAGAATATTTTCCAAGCTTTGCACAAGAATTTCAACTGCCACTCTCCTCCTTTTTCCATCTGGATGGATGAAGATGTCTAACAATACTGATTTGTGCCATCATTTTGATAAAAAAGTGGCGGGACGCAGAGCTTTGGCTAAAAATGACCGGAACGGCGGATCTTAACTGAAAATCGCGCGTAACGGCGGATTTCTACCCCCTTCATGACCCCCACTTGATAAATTCAACTTCACAACTGATGTAGACAAGAAGTTTCAAATTCTAAATACAGAAAATACGAGCAAAGAGCATCAGATTTCCCTCTTGTTTCTGCGTGGAAATTTTAAAAAACGGAGGTTGAAAGGAAACGGACAATCGCCTTTCTATCCTGTAGTGTTATGGAGAACAATCCGTTTCCTCAAAATTTCCAGAAGAGAAGTGACATTGAAATTCATAACCTTGCAGGCAGAACAAAGTGCATATTTTGAACATCACTTCTACATTTTCTGCAGGGGCAGCGTCATGTAGACCAATTCTTAATTTCACATATAAGTTCGGCAAGCAACTTTTTCATATTTCATACATTTTACTTAATTCTTTTGAGAAAGGTTGTCCTTCAGCATAAACTGGCTTTCAAGGGACACTCCGATAAAAACATTAAGGAATAGCTCAAAATTTATTATGTTACATGGCCGGTGGAGAAGAAAACTTGTTGCAAAAACGACTGCTAACCCCGTATGTAAAATCATTGCAAAAAATACAACTGCCCAGCAACCTGTCCCTTAAAACATGCATGTGCCCCGTATTCATGAACAACAGATGTTGTATAGTACTAAAGTACCACCGATGAATTAGCCAAAGACCATAAGAAGAAGGACAGTTCAACTCTATAAGAGTCTTTGTCAATGACTGAAAATCCTTCTTGCAAGAAACTAACAACGCAGTTTGGCATCATTTGTACACATCTTTGCATGCATTTCTCGACTTGCATGATTCATAATTTCTCCTCAAGGTGAGCCATTTTATATTTTAAAGTTCATCCTTTCTCGAGCTCATAAAAAGTCATTGCCCCGTTCAAGTCCGTTTATATTTGCTTAATAAAAAGTGTTGGCCCAGTTGTGTACAAGCTCAAAAAAGTAGTTGCCCCGTTACGTTCTGCACCGGCCATGTTATAAAATGAACTTTGCACTGTCCCTAATTACAAAAGTAAATTTAAAAGCTATTAATCAAATAAAACTATAAAACCCCATTTACAACTTTCACAAATTTTCATCCCTGTTTCAAAATAGTTCCCTTAAAACTATAAAGAGAGAATGCCTGCTTTGACTTGGCGGAGAGACAATGCCACAGGAATGCTGAGATTCGTAAGAAAAAGTATGCAGTATTTGCATGGTACTTGCTGTTATTTACTGTTATGTTATAAACGGATCTCAAAGCCTTACCTTTCAACTTTAAGAGTTGTATTGAGTGTCCGTTTCGTCGTCGTGAATGACCGGCTCACTCTGTCTGCGTCTTATGTAGAGCGAGAGAGGTGGCAGGTGTTTCCGAGGAGTGAAACATACAAAATCGTGGCCCACTTCATTTCATCCGATGAACTGTGCGGACTACATTTGAACTACATTTGAACTAAACACGCACACTCAGCCTTCTATTTTATCATTATTTTAAACTTCTTTAAAATTGATTTTTTTAGCTCTACTTCAAGAACTAATGAAGACCAACTATTTACAAACACGAAAGAAATCATAATTCTTCAGATATAATACTTAAAATGTCCTATTTACATATCCTACAACGACAGTTCTCTCCATTCCATTTTTTTACATATGATTTGAAAGAACAGATGGAGGTGGCAATTTTAATGTCATTAGGTAGGGAATTCCATAGTATACTACCACGAAAAGATAAACCATCGTTATCATAAGTAGTTGTTTTAGTTTGAGGCAACATCAACAGATTTTTATCTCAAATTGTAATTATTGTCCTTTTCGTGGAACATATCCCACAAAAATGAATGATTTTGTTGTGTTAAACTGTTATAAACCTCGAGCATTAATTTTTGCAAGTTCTTTTGATGAATAGTGCACTCTTTTCCTCTCTGTAACAACTCATTAAAGATGGATGTATAATCATTGAAAAGAATTCGAAGCGCTTCTTCTCCTACCAATTGTAAACAATGTTTGCATATGATATCAGTCAATAAAACTTTTCTTTCTGTTGTTTTAGATATAACTAAAGTGATTTTGTGTATAAATGATATAAGACCTGAACGTAAAAATATCTACCGGGTGAGCCAGAAAAAAGTTCCCATTTTTGAAAATTCATAGCACCAAGACTACTTCACGAATTTGAATCATTCAAATTTTAGTTAAAAGCCGAAAGGTCAAAGTATTTTTGTGATTTTTCTTGCTGTCCTACCAGCACTAGAAGTATTGGTGAATTCAGCTTTGTAAAAATTTCATGGTTGCAAAATGACGGAAAAAGGGCCTAAAACATTGATCAAATCGTAAGGACTCTATTCACATCGAACAATAGGCAATGGGCGTTTCACCTCCCTCAAGGGTTATAAGATATCGATTTTCAAACAAATACGGAAGATTTTAAATCATATGGCAATTAATGTGCGGAGGATATCTCTTACCCATGAGAAGTTGCATTTCCTTCATTATTCTGTGCTAGGAGTCATTTATACTTTGATCAATGTTTTAGGCCATTTTTCGGTCATTTTGCAATCATCAAAATTTTGTAAAGTTGACTTTACCTGTATTTGTAGTGCTCGTGAGACAACGAGAAAAATCACAAAAATACTTCAATCTTTTGGCTTTTAACTAGAATTGGAATCATTCAAATCTGTGAAATACTCTTGCTGTTATGAATTTTCAAAAATGGGAACTTTTTTTGGCTCACAAAGCACGCTGAGCAACAAACAGTAAAAACTAAGCCCCGTTCACATCCCTATTTAATGCATCAATCTCAACCATCCAAGCTACCAGTTCATATTTTTCCGGATTTGTAAATAAACGGAGGGACAACTTCCTATTTGGTCTGTTCACATTGATCCATCTGATTGCTAAGACAGAGCCAAAATATCCGTTTTGCACGTTCACATTGCTCCCTGGCTTTGTTAATGCGCGTAATTTTGAAAAAGTGCGTGCGGAGGAGCAAAACATCCATCAGACAAAGATCAGGCGGTGGAAGGGGAATCTGGCCCGGGGGTGCACTTGACCAGATTTTAGTCGGGGACGTGCCATCGAGGTTTCAAAAACATACCCGTTCCTTATACCAATATTTTGAAAAAAGTATACCCAACCTTATACCAATTTTTCGAAAAAGTATATCGTACCTTATATTTCATACCAAAACCTTGAAAATCGGTACCGTTCCTTATACCAAAAGTGTGAAAATTGATACCGTTCTTTATACCAATATCTGGAAAATCGATACCCTTCCCGATGGCACGTCCCCGCACCCAAAATATATGTAGTGCACCCCCCGGGGAATCTGGCTCCGGTGCTGGCTGTATTTGGCAGTAAGTGCAAGGTTAGGAAGTGACAGAGAAGAACAAAAGTATTCATTACATCATTACATACTGATTGCGAACTGAATTAACTACGTTGGTCAAATCACTGCGAGAGTAGCTTAGGCCCGATCAACCAATTTGTGTGTCCTTTCACTCATGTTTAGATGCGTTTAAAGTTGTTTTTTGAAACGATCTATGTCGGTAGTTCACGAATTTCGGCAGGTGTATCATTCCATAATGTGAGAGCTGCGTAATGAAAGCCTTTCTTGGCAAATTCAGTCCTATATCTAGGGATCTGGAGATCTTTACAATGCATCGTATCCATCGTATCGTAGATTGAGTGAAAAGATCTCGCTTGGTATTTATCCCCTAGGTTTTCAGGGCATAGTCTGTTCACAATCTTATAGGTCATGACATTCCAGTCGTAACAGAAAAGATATTCCACGTTCAATCAGGAAGCCGACAGCTATCTTTTATTCTTGCATTTGATATTATTCAAAACGCCTGTCTTGAAGGCGTTCAAGAGTAGCTAATTTTGTTTTTAACAGACTACCCCAGATGACATCAGCATAACGCCGGTGACTCTCAATTAATGCATGATATACATTACACAGTTGTGATTGCGGAACGACATTTTTCAATTTTTTGGAGCTGCAAGTCTTCTACTCATTTTACTTTCAGTGCACTTGGACTGTTCATCCCAATTTAGCTTTTCATCGCCTATCCCTCCGAGGGATTTCGTCTCGCCGAGTCTTTCTGTTTCAGAGTTATTTAGTTTCAGCACTAGATCTACTAAAGACAAGCAGCCTTTGCTATCGTTTATTTTTGTTTTGTGAATTTTGTACAGTCAGTTATTCTAGAAGCTATGGAGGGTGAGTCACCGACTTCGCACAAAGCATGCTGGTCTTCGTACTCCCTTTAACCGGATGCCCTATGATCACGAATTCAGCTTTTTTCGGAGTCGGGCTAAGTTTATTCATCGTCCTCCACTCAGAGAGACTGGAAAGCTCTTGATGTGCGTCCTCAACTAGTTTCGCTACATCATCCGATGAAATCGCTCTGCTGGTACTGTCAGCATAGTTGCTAGCCCAGGAGAATTTAAGACTCCTTTCCAAGTTATTCAGGTAAATGATGAAAATAAGAAAAAAGGGCCTAAACAAGAACCTTGGGGAACACCACAGGTTATGTCTCTGGCTTTTGAATGCTGACCGTTCAGAGAGTAGAACTGTTTTCTATCATTCAGGTAAGATTTAAACCAATCCCCAATTTTGCCTCTCATTCCATATGCACGTAATTTTTTGAGCAATATGTCGTGATCGACCGTATCGAAGGCTGTCTCAAGGTCGAGAAAAATAGTAAGATTGACATTGCTGCGATCTATGTTTTCGTAACAGAAGTCTGTAGCTTGATATGAGTTCAACCTTCCGTTGTTTATAACTTTAGATTAACCTTCACATACGTGCCGCAAGAATACCATTATTTGCGGTGAAGAAATCTAGAGAAAGCGAAAGACGAGAGAGCTGCAATGCATCCTGCTTTGCTTTTGAGTCACTTGAATAAGATTAATTTTCATCTGAAACCAGATGCCACGCAAGATTTGCGATAACGCAAAATTATTCAAGACACTCGCTATTCAGTTATTTTTACTCGCGGAAATTTAGTTTGAGACAGATTTTAGAGAGGCAGATGTTTGGACTTGCCCTTCAGTTTAAAAACATAACATGTGTTTCCTTTGCCTTTGCCTCTGTTTCTGATTGCTCTTAGATATCTCGTTCAATTCCTACCCTGATCATTCTATCCCCGGACAACCCGAGCATTTGCACATAAAATATTTCCAGCCCCGGACATTAATGTGGCTAAAACACAGAGCATGATACTTGGTACTGTACCAAACCTCAGATTGCAATGATTCAAACAGTTTTCCCCTCTTCCAAATAAATGGCGATGAGATCGATTCCACGGGTAATATTAAGTATCTTGGGGCTCAAATCGATCCGTCACTAAACTGTAAAGAGCAAATTAACGTTGTTATGAGTAAGATTTCACGAGGAGTAGGAATGCTCAAGTATTCTAAGAGATCTCTTTCGCTGCAAACCATACAAAGGATGTACTCAGCATAATAGAATCGCATTTTCGATACTGCTGCTCTGTCTGGGGTTGTGTTGGTGAAAACACTCTAAGTAAATTGCAAAAGCTGCAAAATCGGGCAGCTCGTGTCGTGACAAACAGTCCCTTCGACCAAACATCGCTGCCATTAATATCAAAACTTGGGTGGTTAAAAGTCAAAGAAATGATTGACTTCGAGACAGCCTGCATGGTATATAAAGGCTTGCATGGGCTTGCACCTCCTTATATGAAGTCGATGTTTCATAAATTGTCCGAGTCTTGTAATCGGACTTTACGTAATACAAGCACTGACCTCAGGATTCCTTTGTGTAAAACCTCAAATGGGCAGTGGAGCTTTTCGTATCGAGGAGTTACTGTTTGGAACCAATTAAGCCTTGAAATCAAAACTGCTACTTCGCTAGCTGCTTTCAAAACGAAATTAAAATCTTTTTTTAAAGATCAAAGAGGTTGATGTTCCAATCAACGTTAGCCACATATTTTTGACGTGAGAGTCCCGTTTCTTTTCTTATGTTCTATTTTCTTTTTTACATATTGGATTTTAATGCCGATAGTAATTCATGTAATTAAGTAAGTTAGGTTTCAAAGCAGGGCACATTGTAAATCAGTAGATACCTATAGTAACTAAATGCATTTACCCTGTTGAAATAAATGAAAATGAAATGAAATGAAATGACTGTCAATTATTGCCAGACCCAGGTCCCTGGGGCATTCGACAATGCCCACAGCTTTTGTTTATGAATTTTTTGGAAAATTCTTGGGGAGATGAAGTGCTGACCCTATTGTTTTGACCGATTGCGATTCAGCTTTGCTGAGAGCGAATCAACGGTGGGGCTCACACTGTCATGCGCAACTTTGCTATTGTTTTCTTCTTCTGTTCTCAACCGTCAAGCTAATTTGCATATTACGTCATTGATATAAATCGCTACCACGCATGCGATCTGGAGCCCTACTTGGGGATTCCACGAGGCTTGCAACTTAGCCTATTCGTATCCCCAACAAAAAAGATCATTTTTTCATTCCTCGGCGGCCCCAAGGTCTTCGCTAAGAAAATATTTTCCGCCCTCAACTGATTGCTCTTTGACAGCGAGGCAAGTGGGACAAAGTCATTTCTACGACTGATAAGTCAAGACGCAAGCATAAAAAACCAAAATGATCAGCTCATTCGAGTCTATTATGAGTTAGCCTGTGAGCAAACTAGGCCTATACCTCTTTTCAGGGTAATTTCCTTTCGGTAAAGTTTGCACTACGAGTGATTTAGACACTTTGTTGACGGTACCAGCATAGCGATTTCATCGGATGATGTGGCGAAACTAGTTGAGGACGCACATCAAGAGCTTTCCAGTCTCTATGAGTGGAGGACGGTGAATAAACTTAGCCCGACTCCAAAAAAAGCTGAATTCGTGATCATAGGGCATCCGCTTAAAGGGAGTACAATGACCAGCATGCTTTGTGCGAAGTCGGCGACTCGCCCTCCAAAGCTTCTAGGATAACTGACTGTACAAAATTCACGAAACAAAAACAAACTATAGCAAAGGCTGCTGGTCTTTGTACTAGATCTAGACCTGCAAGAAGTGTTGACTTGGCAATCCCGGTTTCACTTCTTATTAACTGTGATTCAATCGCTGAACAACTTGTACTGGCTAGCAACAGACGATTCCCCTGAAGATGGGGGAGAGGAATATTTTACCAAGATACATTTCGTTCTTTAATCGAACCCCTTTGGAACTGTTAAAGATTAGTAATCGGAGCGGAATGCATCTTGGTATAATGCTCCTCCTCACCGCCATATTTAGCGTAATCTTCAAACAGACGCCACTGCTACAAACCCTGTCCATATTAAGACATATTTCTGTGGAACTGCACTTTCTGCCCCCCTGCCTTTTGTCCATTTTAGTACTAAAAGTTTCTTAATTGGTTTCTTATTTTTTGAAAGCATGAATTGTCAATGTGGTCGCTAACTGCTAGACTGATGCCTTTTCGTCCCTTGTTTCCCTGCGTTCCTTGGTCAAGAGGGACTAATAACATTACTCTGAAATAGTGGGCCCACTTTAGGCCCGCGTAGGGTGGTTCCGTATTCACCAATCAAATCGCTAGAATTCAGTTTTTAACCAATCAGGGGCCACTATTCAGAATGTTGTTGTTGTTGCTCTTAAAGAACGGTTGAAGCAGCCTGGAGTTCTCGCAGCTTCGATGGATCTATTTTGCTTCTGCAGAGGAAGATTACTGCCTGAAACGTAAGCATTTTGCGCTTTCTAGGTCAACACAACATCATTCTTTGTACTATCGACACAACATCATTCTTTGTACTGAAACTTCGCTTTTCAATGTTCGAGCTCTTTAAACCAGATTTTGAAGCGATTTTGTTGGGTGTACGAGAACCCCCACCTACTTAGGCCATTTTGAAAAAGTGGGCCCATTATATAAGCGTAATATTATGAGTCCCTATTGACCAAGTGATATCAGCAAATCAAAGAACGCAGGGAAACAAGGGACGAAAAGGCATAAGTCTAGCTAACTGCTGCAGATATGTTTCTTGATATTCAAAACATCATATAGGAATAAACAGTGTTCTGTTATGTTGAAAACACAAATGGTTAGATAATATTTCCCAATAATAAAGGTTCAACAATCTATTTGCTATAAAATTCATGCTTTTAACTTTGAAAAGTTTCTTAGCACTTCTCAGACATAGTACTAGAGTTTCTTAAAATTTTGGCCATCTTAGTACTAGTTTCTTATAAAAAAAATGTGTACGATGACGAAACCAAACCACCGTTGTTTTTTTCTTGGTTAAAAAATATCACTTGCATGGCAAACAGCGAATTTGCATCTATGGAACTCTACAGGAGTCGTTACCTACGTAATTCTAGATTTTTCTGTTTCCTCATAAACAACAGTGCAAACATTGCGAAAATGATAGAAGCCACGAAAGAAAACACTCTTCCCTTACACATACGCAATATTCATGGCGAAAGGGCGCACTACCGTGATTTAAGAAATAAAATTAAATTGATTTGAAAAACAGGATAATGAATTAAGATAAATGAAAATAAATATGAATAAATAGGCTATTATTTCTCAGTTAGAAAAGCCAAGGTATACATTTGCACTTAAGTTTATGCCTCCGTCACTTTCAGATTTGAGCTTTTTTTGTTTACACTCGTCAAATATTCACAAATATCCCAAAGAATCTGGGTCCCAGAGCGGCAGATCACAAATTTTTTGTTTATTCATGTTATATGCATGGCTGCCAAGTTAATTCCTTCGATGAAAACCGGTCATTTTTATTAATTATCCTTTAAACTAAGCAGAATTCATTGAATGTTATGTAAAGGCAGGCAATGAAGAAATTTTATTTACATACGGATATTCGGAAGCTCCGGGCAATAATATTTTGCAGCTTCTTTTATATGGAAATGAAAACTTGCCTTGAAGCAAATGCTTTAACCCTGAACTTAACAATTAAGTTTATTTTGGAAACAGAACGCTAGGGTCCACCTAGGAAAAACAATGGGGATGTGCCTGCCAGAAAAACATTTATGACCCAGTCCTGAAAAAGAATTTTGAAAATATAATACCTGTACTGAAATAAGGTTCATGAAAACTGATGGTTTTCGTGAAAAGAACTAATTTAGATAGTTTTGCTGAACAAACCTGTCCCGGAATAAAGAAGCAGAAGAGGTAACCTTGTCCCGGAATTTTTAGCCAAAAATGAGATCCTATTGGCAGGCACATCCCAGGAGGTGGCAGTCGTTTTGTTCTTTTGAAAGGTGCAACTATAAAACAAAAGCAGGAAAGCCCTTATGATATTTCACATAATAGGATATTTTATGCCAACCAGCTCCATAAAGGACAAACGAAATACGTTGTAAATTTGTTGACTTCCCTTATTTGGTTATTTTTGCAGTTTCCAATTCTTTACTAATCATTGTTTTAGTTTCAATTCTCACAAGCTGATTTTGACTTCATATTCATCTTACTTCTTTTGCTATTATCTTTTGCTTTCTATTCTATGTGGGGTGTTATCCAAAAACAAACAAGATAGCTATGAATTTACGTCACCAGAAAAAAGAATATAGTTACGCAACAGGTACAGACTTTCTGCTTTTGGTGAGTTTTTTGGTGTCAAACGTTCAGGCAAATCCACATCCCAAAAGTTAGACCATATTGAGGCCTATTGAATCAGTGCGAGGCTGATCTGTTTCTACAGTTTTAGCGGTATCAATTTGGTCAAAAAGGGAAATTATCACATGTATTGAATCTAAACAACGCCAGCACTAAAGCGTCAACAACAACAACAACAACAACAACAACAACAACAACAACAACTCTAATTAAACGAGGTGACGTGCGCGTTAGTTGAGGGCCTTGTGAAGTAATGCTGGAAGTTCTGAAAATCAGGAAATATTCCGCACGTACCTGATAAAGATGCACCAAAAGAAAGATGATCAGTTTACCACGCGTTACCCCTATGCTGCTGCGACAAAGCTTGTCTGTATCAGGTACAACCCACGTAGAAACGGCATAGAACTTTTTGTAGGAAGTTATTGTTGAGCAAGGTCAAAAGTCGAAACAAGTGCGTATGTCCACTGAACCTTCAAATTTCTTGGGTAAAGTTCGTCGACAAAACTTATCTTGAAACACACAACTAAAATTCAACACTGTGACCACCTGAAGACTTCAATCATAAAAAGAGGGTGGTAAAGGGTAGCTATTTTGTGAAACGTGATTTGCCATATTTTTGGCAATATTTTGTTCTCGTGAAACGTGAAAAGTCAAAACACGTTTTCTTATAAGAAACTGGCTTATAAGAAACTCAGACTAAGGTGGCCAAAATTTTAAGAAACTCTAGTACTATGTCTGAGAAGTATTGAGAAACTTCTAAAGGTTAAAAGCATGGATATTATAGCAAATATATCGTGGCACCTTTATTCCTCTGTAATATAAACGAACCGATTGTGTTTTCAACATAACAGAATGCTGTCTATTCCTTTATGATGTTTTAAATGTCAAAAAACATATCTGCAGCAGTGTTGGAGACCACACTGATAATTCATGCATTCAAAAAATGAGAAACCAACTGAGAAACTTTTAGTACTAAAATGGGCAAAATTTCATACAAAATGTTTCTTATCAGAAAAAATGCATTCATTTTCGTGAAACGTGAAAATGCTACATTTCCTTTAAATTTAGCTTTGCTGATGCTGATCCAGTCAGGGCTGATACCAGCCGTGACTGCCTAGGGGGGCAAAAAACCAACATTTTCCGACGGTAAAACCATCAAAAACAACAGCAACATCAACAGTTGTGGGAACAAACGTTAAATTTATGCATTATATGACCGATCTAACTTCTCAGTAACTAAAATTTGGCCACATTTCGCAATGAACCTTGAAATTAACATGCCTTAAATTCAATTATTTCTGTTGGAATTTATGCTTTAACACTAATAGATTCATGTTTTTATGCATTATTTCTCCTCAAAATTCTCCAAAACTAGTCATTTAGATAACAAAAATTCCGACAACAGAGCAAAATTTACCAACAAATGGTCTCCTGGCCCCCGGCCCTGGACCCAGTCTTTGCCACCCTCAAAGAACTCTTGGATAAATCGAGGGTGTTTTAATTCCAAAAGACAGTCATGACAGTTATTCTATGTTCTGTGCTAACAAGAGAACCATGAGATAAATTTCAGGTAATGTATCGGGTGAGCCAGAAAAAAGTTCCCACTTTTGAAAATTCATGGAATCAAGAGCACCATGCGAATCTGAATGATTCAAATTTAATTGAAAGTGAAAAGATTGAAGTATTTTTGTGATTTTTCTCGTTGTCTTACCAGCACTAGAAGTATCGCAAAATCTCACTTTGCAAAAACTTCGTGGTTGCAAAATGACTGAAAAATGACCCAAAACCAAATTGTCAGGACTCTCCTTATAGACAGAACAATAGGCCATGGACGTTTCACCTCTCTCAAGGGTTATATCAAATCAGTTTTCCAACAAATATTAAAATTTTCAGTCCCATGGCAATAAATGTGGGGTTGATATCTTTCACCCATGAACAATCGCATTTTCTTTATTGATCTGTGCGAGAAGTCCTTTTTGATTAGGTCAATGTTTTAGGCCATTTTGAAGTCATTTTGCAACCATGAAATTTTCGTAAAGTTAAATTTGCCGATACTTCTAGTGCTGGTAAAACAGCGAAAAAAATAACAAAAATACTTTAATCTTTCAGATTTCAACTAGAACTTGAATCATTCAAATCTGTGAAGTACTCTTGGTCCAATGAATTTTCAAAAATGGGAACTTTTTTCTGGCTCAACCGGTATTTCGATATTTGAGCATGTTACTTTGTCGCTGGATTTTAGTTTAACTTATATGAAATCACGTTTTCCTCTATTTTTTTCTAATTTTTCTCATAGTTGCTGAGATCCAAAAGAATAATCTCCGTGACTCCAGAGGGGAGGGGAGCTGAAAAGAAATGGGGGCTAAAGGGGGGCTAAAGTCAAATGACAAGGCCATCAATGATACTTTTTCATACCCCATATTTTGCGGAATCAACATTCAACTTTACGAGTCAAATACAAAGTTTGACACAGTTTTCGTCTCAAACCATACCAAAATTAATATGCAAACTTATTTAGCTAAATAAAAGGAAAATCTTTTGGTAACCTCCAGAATTTGAAACAAGTAATGGGAGCTCAATAGAGAGGAGGGTTTCTTCCCAGGGAAAACCAATTTTCACAACTACGACCAAGAAACTCCAGCGATAACAATAATTATCTCGAAAAGTTTTTGTTACGATTCACAAAGCTATCCATTTTCTAGTGGAACAGTTTAAGGATTCTTGAGGTTCATTTGAGGTTATTGGCGGAAAAGGATGGCAAACAGGGCTGATTACCATGGGCCTACCGTTGCTGTCGACAAGCCGGTAAATTAGACTTTCGGGCCTACTCAGCCTCCAACCACACTACGCATCCTGTTGTAACTTCATTTCCTCCTAGCAATGACCTACAATATTTTCCAACAGTTTGTCTCATTCAGAACAAACTTTAACAGCTTCATCACTTCAATATTCCAGCAACGTGTCATTAATAACTGATAGCTAATGTTTGGTTGGCAGGAACTTTCTACCCTTCAAGTCCCTTGGTTCCGTTCTCGTTGGGGACACGAGATACACTTTGTCCGAGAACTAATGTTTCCTCCCATGCAGTGGGTTAAAGCCCATGCGCCCGTCAGTGCGTCAACCCCAAAACACAACTGCACACGAGCTTTAACCCACTGCACTGACAGGGGGACACATAAGTGTCCTCGTACAAAGCATATTTCGTCTCCCCAGTAAGTTCTCAGTCAGTCCCAGAAAGCATAAGAGTCCACCTATTTCTTTTCTCGTACAATGTGTTTGGTCTATTTGATTTTTCTAAGAAGGGGGCACCCTTTAGCAGCCGCTGCTTTTCAAGGATTTCCCCTCCCCAAATAAAAACTTAATCCCTCGTTGAGTCATCAAAAACCGGCACAATAAACTCATAATAAACAAGTCAACTCCAAATAATATCATGCATGCCTGAATGGTATTTTGAAAAATGTTAGAAACTTTATAGGGATGAAAGAACGATTCTTTGACGTGATTGTTACCTTACTTGTTTGCTTCGTCCATCGCATTCCAAACAAAATCTCTAATTTTCTTTCTATTTCTTTATCTGTTCCTCAAAGTACAAAAATCTTCATGCCCTGCCAAGTTAACTCAACATCTGCATTTACTGAATAAAGGCAGAAACCGACAAATGAATGACTGTTCGAAAGGTATCTTATCTGTCTTTGCTTTGTTCAATAAATTCTGAGTATTGACTCATTTATTTCCTTGAGAACTTTTCAGTTTTCAAATATTCTTGTTCGTCTACCTCAAAAAGTCTCCTTACCTGGTCCCGTTACTCTTGATTCCTTGCGACACCTTCTTTGTCTTGTACAATATTATTCTACCTTGAAACTCCACTGACAACAACCAGCTGACGGGTACACAGACTAGCTAAAGGCCACTGATCATATTTTGTTGGCAAAATCAGCATTTGATTCTGTTGGTAAACCAAACACTGCACTTCCGCCATAAACATTTCTCTGTCATTGGCACAATTAAATCTTGTGGAGGAATTATCAAAATTACGTCAACATTCTTGCGATTGTCTGCAAGCATTCACTTCAGAAACTCAACACAATACAGTTCAAATGCCTTCACTGCATCAATATCACTTTGCAATAATCATATTGTTGAAAGATTTGGTCTATGACGAAAACAATACAGGTATTTCTGTACACAAACCAAACACTGATTGGACTGTATGATTCAAATTTTTTGGGCCTATTTTCCAAAGAAATGGTGTCGAAAAATTATCTTTCAGACTACAGCAAGTTTATGTTTAAGTGCATTTGCGAGTATAAAAGAAATATAAAGAGTTATAACGTCTAAATCAATTACGGAAAATAGCATGAAGTCTTTCTGGTTAACGATTTTGCAATAAGATGACGTCATAACTTCAATACTAGCACAAAATAACAAAACAAACCGCTTTATGTGGATCAGAAAAAGTAATCTCCATTCAATATTTAATGTAAGTTGAATAAACATCATTTCAACCTATTCAAGAAAAAAAATAAAACCAGTAAATACCAATTTACACTCGCCTTTTAAAAGTTTCGAGGCCCAGATCATCTCAGTCCTATTTAGGCCATAAAGTCATGCATACACGGGGATACATATTATCAACGCCGGTAACTGCCTGCTTTTGCAATTAAAAGTACTAATAGCTATAATAAATCTCCTGGAGTGAGGTCTCTGACTCTTTTTGGTCTCCTAATGGCTGTTCGCAATGTATTTTTCGTAACAAACTTATTTAATGGCTTGGATTTGCCTCATAAAAGCTTAATCATAACATGGATTTGTCGAAAATTATGGAAAGCTGAAAAAAATAAAATGATTTTTTTGTCGTCGTTCTTGTTCTCCGATTCATCGTAAGACTGCGATTTCCATCTTATGTTCGTAACAAACTCTTTGTAAGAAACACGCTTCCCCAATTCATCAACAAAGATTAAATAATGATAATATTATCAAAATAATCAATTTATTTTAAGTTGGTTACAGTTCTATTTCTGCATTAACCCTTTGTATCCAGAATTTTTGGCAAGGGGGCAACGGGATTTTCGCGTGACACAAGGATGCCCCAAAATAATTATGCCCCGTTTGTGTGGCTGCTGTGGAGGAGCTGTGGATCAATTATTTCGGGCTTGGGTCTGGTTATCAGCCCAGGGGGGTCACTTGAACTTTTTATATACGGGGGTGTCGATCCGCGATTTTCAAAATCAACCCAAAAGTATCAACTAAAATTTCACAGAGCCAGAAGTATCAGCTACAAGTTCTCTGTGAGACCAAAAAATATCAAATACAAATCCCATACAAAATCTTGAAAATCAGCAATTAAGAAACCACTACTATAGTGATAGCAATTTAGATTCATTCATATAAAGTAATAATTACTTTTCAAATCCTTTACATTATTTTGTAACTCCAGATCTGGTCAGTCTTTGATCTTGTTGCGTCGATTAAAGCCAAAAATTTCAAAAATTCACATTCAGTAAGTCAACCACCCATAAGGATCAAAAAGATATATTTATAAATCAGGGACCCAAAAGTATCCGATCAGAAGGCAAGTTTCTTACCCATAATTATCGGATGGACACTCCCGTATGTAAAAAGTTCAAGTGACCCCCCTGGGGTTATCAGGCTAGGTTTTTGCATATTTGCATAGGTCAAACTACAACTTAGATTTTGATACCTTGTCCTGTGACCTTGTTCGAGTCAATCTGACACGTGGTTGCTGATTTATGGCAGAGAAAAGGCAAAATAAGAGGTTGCTTCAACAACATCCCTTCTGTTCTTCTCCAGCACTGTCAAAATAAAGTAAGTATTCAAAGAAAGGGTTCTGGTATCGCATTAAAATTTTCACTACCTTTTTTAAAAGGTAGGAAGTGCTGACTTATGAATAGAAAACACTGCTAACCCTTTAAAAGATTTAGCAAAATTTTTTAATACGACGCTAGGACCCTTTATCTGAAAACTTACTTAATTCTGACATTGCTGAAGAACAATAGAAGTGCTGTTTTTGAAGCAACCACCTTATTTTGCCTTTTCTCTGCCATGAATCAGAAACCCTTTTTTAGATTGACTCATACAATGTCTCAAAATCTTAGTTGAAGCCTGACCTATGCAACTGTGTAAAAGCCAAGACTATCGAATATACAGCTCCTCCACAGCTACCACACAAACGGGGCACAATTTTTTTGGGACACCCCGTATTATTCATCAGAAGCTCTTTTCTTTACGATCCCAACAACAGTTAAGGGAGCTGTCACAAAGAATGGAACAGAGGGGGGGGGGCGGAAGGGATTTAAAAATTGGCTGTAAAATTATGTAGCCCAATGCAAGAGACAGAAACTTTTTAAAAAGCCCATAAACTTCTGCAAAAATGATTTGATGACCCAATATGCACTCTGTGGCTCGGAAGCTTCTTCGTGATTATTAGCTCTTTTCAATTCAATCTGCTTCCCTTGCATTTGTCGTCAATACTGTATTTGTGGGATCGGATATAACGTTTTAATAAGGCAGGGAGACGTGCAGATACCACTGTATTAGTAACTGAGATGGAGAACATTATCAATGATCAAGAGAAAGGCAAATCGACGCTGACAATATTTGAAAAATGTGTAAAAAAAATATGGAAACAGATCCTGAAACAAATAGCTTCATGGCCCATGTTTATCACTTGAAGTAGTCTTTTAGCCCAACGTTTTCCATCCAATAGTTTTGGTGACCCTGTCAAATCCCTTCCGCCCCCTCTGTTCCATACTTTATGACAGCTCCCTAACTGACGACTGTCTCTTTGGTAGTTCATTTGTATATTCGAATCTAATGTCTCTTATTGGTTCCATTGTGAGAAGCTGTTTATTTATTCATTTGCATTCCATTAAGATGGCTGGAAAATGGAAAACAAGATCTTGGCTGAAAATGGGAAAGCTGTTGCTGTTTTTAAGATCCTTGATAACACAACCGCAAATGCTCTCAAAAGTCTCTGGAGAGCAGGATAACAGAAATAATCTGACATTGAACTGAACCCAACGCAATCGTCAAGGCGCCATGACTTTGCAAAATCATCGAATTCACAAGATACCATCAGACTAATGGCTGGCTGGTGACGCATGGATCGAACCTGCGATCTATGTGTCGAAATTGAAACTTTTTTGTTGGAACAAAGGAGTAGGACCAACCTCATATATACGTATGCTCATAGTCAATCAAAAAGTGCCTAAAGTGCCGTTTTGATGGACGATGCTTTTTGATCGACTGTGGACTTGCTCCAAGGCTCGCCCTTGATCAATAAACAAACGGGAGGGGAGAAGAAGAAAAGGGAAGAGAAAAGGGAAGGAGAGTGAGACTTGTGGACTACGCTTTCCGAAAACGAGGCTCGGCATTTGCCTGCTCAAATTTGATTGGCTCTTCCGCTAACATGAAAGAAAGCCGTGTGTTCAAGCCCTAACTTGTGCCAAATATACTTTTTGCCCTCTCACGTTTTATATCGAAATTCTTTGCTTTTCTTTATCAAGCCACATTTCATGCCGATTTGGGTACTAACAGTTAAGAATCCTCTTTATTATTTATGGAATTTTCAAAGTTTTAATTTTGCCGTTTTATTTAAGTTATTCAATGTGGTGTGGTTATTGATTTCTTTTGACAATAATAATGGTAGTTCTTTTACATTAAAATTTGAAGTTTGCGATGATAGAGTAAAACGTAAATTTTATCCCATTATGAATAGCTAAACCTTGTGGTCCAATTTCAAAATTACTTCTAATGATTGTTTCGTCCACTTTGTACCCGGCATTTGAATCTGTAAAAATTTTGGCAAACACTTATGATTTTCGATTTATTTTCTGTCAAATGATACCAAAAATTTGCAAAAAAGACTATGGCTTGCACTGCGATTCAAATGACTTTGCTGTGAGTTTATGGGATCTTTCACTGCAAAATATCGAGCAACACAAATTGCAGATGGCGGCGAGGGCAGTGTTGCTGCCTCTTGAATCACCTGCTATATGTCATCCCTAGACTGAATTGGCTCACAGAGTCTATGCCTATCTGGCATCATGGGTGCACATCTCACCATGACATCGATATAAGAATGCAATTTATTTTAGTCTATCCTCTCCGCCAATCAAATAAAACCTTTAAACAATGCTCGCTCTGGACACAAGGAAAGTCGCAAGGCATGATCACGGCTATTTTTTGTTGAAAAACAATCAAAAAAACAATAACCCTTTGTTAAAAAACAATCAAATTTGGACGACACACGCAGGAATTTTTCCCCCTCCATAGACCTCACTTGGACTTTGTCCTCGTGAGTCAAAAATGAAGCTGGAAGAGAAAGAATTGCTGAAGAGAACAAAGGAAAGGAAGCTGTGTCATGGCCTGTAAAAGTGGATACCTTTTTGGTGTGTGCCTGTCAACTCTGATTGGTCAATTTCAATAGTTTCAGAGATCAAACAAAATCTAGACTCCAACTTGTTTATTTACTTTTCCTTTGCATCCTTTATATTGCTATTTTCCAAAGTATGTTTACATAGCTGCTTAGTTGTATCATGTTTGATCAATCAATTTTTCCAAACTTCTATACTGAATTAGTATGGTTAAAACAACAAATACATGCTAGCTGCTGGTGCCGCTGATACTGCAGAAAAACGAAAATACCCGGTGTTGGCATTGAATTACAGATATTTAAAACGTAAACCAAAGTTTTATGGCCAGTCTTTAGGTTTCCCTTTTGGGCAATCACGGGGGGGGGGGGGGTTCTTCCATAGTAAAGGTACCTGGGGATGTGCCGCCCGCGAGGGTATACTTTTTCGGACTTCTAGTCTAGCCAAGGGTGTACTTTTTGGCAATTTTAGTCGAGTTAGGTCTAGGCAAGGGTATGCTTTTTGGGAATTTTGGTCAAAGAGATGTCAAAATTCGGTAATTTTTGTAAAAAAAACCCAACTTCTTAAAAATTTGGTCTAGAAAATGCGAAAATTTGGCAAGTTTTGCCTAGAAAATGCCAATTCAGAGCACTTCTGAAGGAAAAATTAGTCTAGCCAAGGGTATCATTTTCACAAAAATTGGCCTAGCCAACGGTTACATTTTGAAACTGTGGGCGGCACCCCCCTAACCGAAATTTAGCCGAGAACCCCCCCCCCCCCGTGTCTTTAGGTTTCCCTTTTGGGCAATTAAGAAGGCAAGGGTGATTCTTGTAAAACAAAAAGTTCAGGCTTCACGGGAGACCAAGCAATTTGCTTTTAAGACGGACATATTTCACACCTTTGAGCCTTTGAGGACACTCAGTCAAATAGAAGTAAACAGAGGAGCAGCAGTAATATGGTTGGCTGTACCGCAGGTGGCGGAGAATGGTTCAGTAATACTTGCACGATCCAGTAATACATACACAAATGTACTAAGATTTTATCATACCTGCTGCTAGTTAACTGTGTTAAATTCATCTGGAATCCTCTAGTGGTTACACGGACTCCTATCTCCACATCTCAAGGCCCTGTGCTCAGTGTATCGCAAACAGAGATGTGGAGATAGAAGTCTGTGTAACTAATAGAGGATTCCAGAGAAATTTAACACAGTTAACTGGCAGGTATGATAAAAGCTTAGTATATTTGTATGTATTACTGAATCTTGCAAGTATTACTAAACCATTCTCCGCCACATGTGGCTGCACAGAAGGTGAGAATACTATTCTTGAGGCTACCAAATCGCTTTTTCTTAATCATACAAGTATCCATTGTTCTACGAAACTCACCCTTGCTTAATCAGGATGGATCAGCTGGAACACAAAATTTTTAACCTGTGAGCAGACTTTGCCTTTTCACTGTGAAGGAGAGCCATCGTCCATTCCTTCGCAGTGAAAATAGTCTACACACAGGCTACAAAATTTGTTGTTATTCTATTCTATCTCTGAAAAAACCAAAGCATGCTGAAAATGTAATCATAACTATGGTAATCGAGATTTGACAACTTTTAAACTTGTTGCGCGCCGCCCAGCTGCGAAGGCGGTATGTAGCAATTAGTCATCGACGTAGAATTTACGCTTGATATTTTGCAAAGTAAAGCACGAAACTGCTAATACTTGTCATGATGTGGGACGGAAACTAGTCTAGTATAGTGTAGTATCCATTAGATATTAAATCGTTCGTAGTGTTGTTGTATTTAGTTTAACATTGCATGTCTTTTCATATTGGCCATGGGGTACTCACTGTCTTTGGCTCCCCATGCTATCGTCTCTGTAGTGTTGTATAGTAATTAGAAACGTATAGTAGAATGTAAGATATATTGTAATATTTTATATGAATGGAAAAAGAGAAAAAAAATCAGACCTAAACGCGCCATTGTTTTTTGTCATTGTTTTTTGCACTTGAAACAGTGACAGCATGGGCTCAGGAATATTGTGTTAAGGTTTGAGATTGTGCTATGTACGTCTTGCAGAATTTCCAGTTTGTCTTATTCACTTTATTTACTTGTTTGTCATGCATTGGTCTTTTTAAAAACTGCTTAACTGACTAAAACTACCGTTATGAAAGACTCTTACAAACAACTCTGATCAGACACTAAATAAATGTAGCAACTTTCGGTCGAATGAAATGCATAAAAAATAACTTCATTTACTTATCGCTTGCTTTAATGTAGATCCAAGTTCTTGAAACAGCAAAAGACTGCTTCTTCTCATCAACTACAAACCGTGGACAGGCAATTAATAAGAGACCGCTCTTTATAAGCCTCTACTTTTCTTCAAGACCACAGGCAACTAATGTAAGGCTGCAAAGGTTGCTGTATCGTCCTGGCTATCAAAGAGTACCCCCTGGCAGAACAATATCGATCAAACAGGTTCTTCCTGCGGGAATTTCAACATGTTCAGTTCATTTCAATTCAGGTGATGTGTCGCACCTGAATACAGATGTTGAAATCAATATCTTCCAAAAAAATTTCCTTGTCGTCACAGTTTCCAACGATCAACTGTTGGTAGTTGATAATCAAATCCTTCTCCTAAAAGCAGTCTTCGATCAGTCAATGATGTACCACGAATACGATATTCTTCCGAAAAAATGCTCAGCTTTTAATAAACTTATAGATTTATATGTACCCAAATATTTTCAAGTGTCATTCTGAATTTAAAAATGATTTTTTGGTGACAAAAAACAACCATAATAACCATTTTTGGCCTAAATTCTCTGCACCTTGCTTTTCATTCTAAGCACAAAGGATAGTCGTTGGCAATGGGCCTTTTTAAAAGGCCATTTCCTCGAAGAAAAACCGGATATCGATGAACTGGGTTGTTTGTGTTTAAAACGAACATGAATATCATTATCAACATTTCCCAATATTTCTCCAACATTGCAACATCTCAAACCGACCACAAACGACAGACCGAGAACTGAGCTATATTCCAAACGTATTGATGATATCGAAAATTCTCTCTTTGCAATTATGGTCATCATCATCATCATCATCATCATCATCATCATCATCATCATCATCATCATCATCATCATCATCATCATCATCATCATCATCATCATCATCATCATTATCAGGCATTCAGGCAGCTGCAGGCCGGCGGCCTCCCCAATGTTTTCTAGCCTAGTTTTTTTCCAGTTCTTCTCATCCGATTGGCCCCTACGTTTTCTACGATATCGTCTCTCCATCTCTTTCTTGGTGGAGAGATGAAATCGTAGAAAAAGCAGCGGTCACAAGACAATTATGGTAAAGGACATAAAGTTCCCTTAAATCAATTTAGTTCAAAGAATTAGGTAACAACATTTTACACATTTAAATCTAAAATTTTGCAACGATTCTAGCCCTTTGCTTTCATAAACACCCCCTGGCAGAATGCAAATATGGTTTGGATTGGACAGCATCTTTGTAATTTTTCATATCTGATTAATCAATAAATATATCCAGCAATGCTATGGGAATGTTTTTTCTTTCCATCTTTGTTTACTTGCTTAGGAAGTTTGATGTAACCAGCCGCTTTTCAAGCACTTTCTTTATTCAGACCACGCCTACTACTATCGGTGGTCACGGCATGAAAGAAGATTTTCTTTCACCTTGATGATATTTATCGGAGAATAGATATTTTGGACTGCTCATTCTTCAGATGGAATCTTTTTGATACCGAAGCTATTAATTCCTTCTCCTCCCAAGGCTTCTGAATCTATGTTTCAAAACTCATCATGAAGCTTTTGAATAAATATAGATCTTTCAAATAAATAATTGATTTTTCATATGCTACCAAAGCTAGTTTTTCTACCCTCAATGATAAATTCCTTTTTCCTTCTCCAAAAAGGATCTGAATCTATGTTTCAAAACTGATCACTGTTGTCAAGATTGTCAGTGAATTTTACTCTTTCAAAGAATACTGGCTTGCAGCATAGGTTCCAAATCTTCAAATCTACGAAAAAAGGCGGATGTAAAATTTAATGACCTGGTTATTTAAACTGAATGACTTGCAAGAAGCTTTAGCCACTTTTCTATGATTCTACCGTTGGAATTTTCAGAAATCTTGAATATTTGTCGAAATGACAACCTTTTTTTCAGCTCATTTTATGATGTGACGTCATCGAATTTCTAAATCACAAACCAGAAGAGTGAAAGAGTTTTGCTTGATACCATATTGTAGGCATCCATAAACTATGGTTTTCTTGAAAATTATTTGATTTTTCGTCAACAAGCTTAGAAATTACGATTGTTTCAAGTTTTTATGCGTAAACTTTCTTGGAATTCTAAAAAAAAGAAGAAAAAACTGTAATTCTGAAAATATTGAAGATTTCAGAAAAGTCCAACGGCAGATTTACACTTTAAAATAGTTCAAGTTTCCTCAAAGCCGTTCAGTTCAAAGAAATAGTTCATAGAATTTTAAACCCAGCTTTTCAAAGATTCGAAACCTATGCTCTGGCTTGCAGTTTTGGAACCATTGACATTTTTCACAATTAGTTCTACAGGAGAATATTTCGTTGGGTATGCAACTTCTTTCTCCTCTTCTTCAAAGGAGTTGTGACTTCATAGTTCAAAATTCATCACGGTGAATTTCATCTTGCCAGAAAATGTTGGTTTGCAATTTTAAAATCATTATTGTCTTCACAGTAATCTATTCACAACAGAAGAATAGATTGCAATGCAGCCTTGTTCTCCGAAAATCTAAATTCATATGTCAAAATTTATTACTATTTGTTTAAATTATCAGTGACTTTCATCTTTAACCCTATTTTGGACAATTTTCTGGGACTGACTTTGGAAAAATCGCAAATTCTCAATTCTCAATTATCGGGAAAAGAGGAGCAGAAGTGGAATATTTTGCAAATTTCTTTTGTATTGTAGTGTTATTTGATGCATTCTATCACAATTATCATGTTCGGATGGAAAGTGTGCTCCAAATTTGAGTTTATCGCGATTTTCCTGATTTTGGCCAATTTAGCCGTTATTCTTGACCACACAAAGGAAAATGCTGACGTGAGCAATAATGATGGCTAATCTTAGGTTAATTTTTATATTCATAGAAAGTACATGTCTGAGGCTATTAGCACACCAAATTTGGTCGCTTTATTACCAGTCAAGATTTAGATAGAGGGGCTTTTTGCCCCCCCCAACCAAAATAGGACTATCAAATACCCCAACCACTAAATGGTTAAGAAATTGCTGGTTTGCAATTCCATAGTAACTGATGCTTTGACAGAAATCAGTATTCCACAAGATAGGCCAGTCAAGGTGATCTAAATGCCGCGTAGTGAAAAAAGTTTACATGTTTGGTAGACCATGGAATAAAATGTGTGTGGCTGATACTCAATGATAAAATGTTGATCTATCAGTCCAAGGCTAAATTAGATGATAAATTTTGTTTCGCAAAATCACACATCTTTAAGACCCAACAATTAGACAGATGTCTGCAAGGGGTTTGTATGGGATTCGAGAATTTTACATTTCACATTTCAGATTTCCACAGATTTGTCCTTTAATCATACTGCCTAAAACTGCTTTTTGTCAAATTTCATTGACGAATTGATCCTTTACAACTCCCTGTTGAACAGTTCATCTTCCAATTTAATAAAACAAATTCTTTACAAATATTCGCCGCTTCTCACCACGGAAACAATTTTTGGTTCTTTTCCCTTTGCCATCTCCTTTGATTTTCCGTCCTACAGCTTTGTTTGTACTTGTAAGTGAATTATTCAATTATCTTCCTACGGACTTCACTTTGCTTCCTTCACACTCTGGGCATTTTTCTGCTACTATGACACAGTTGCGGAAGCCAATGTCTTCTCCTAATTGCAATTTCAGCTATCCATATCCTGAGAAATTGCAAAATCTGATTGAATCTTTGCACTACATCTCATTGCATGTATGCATCAACAGGGCTGTAGGAAGCAGCTCAAAAATGGGGGCACGACACTTTGTGGGCACTTTTCTCATTTAATTGAAGGGGCACCTCCTAGAAAAAGAGCACTTCTTGCTTTTGCAAAGTCCTTGTGGCACGTGCTCCCACTGCCCTCTGGTTATTACGGCTATGGGCATCAATGATTCCCTCCAGCAACTTATCAACAGTTGCAAAATCCTCAAAGGCGCCGGAGGCGCGGGGACAGCGGGGGCAGCACGGGGGCAGCTACTGCCCTTTTCAAAAAACTGGACTGTAAGAAGCAGTCTAAGAGACAGTAGAAGGTGTTTGTGCAAATGTGTTAGGCTATTTTTCAGTCACTTTGCAACCATGAAAATGTTCATAAATTTGAATTTACCAACACTTCTAGTGATGGTAAGAGAGCGAGAAACATCACAAAAAACTTTTGATTTTTTAGCTTTTAACTTGAATTTGAATCATTCAAATATGAGAAGTACTCGTGATGCTATGAATTTTCAAAAGGGAGAACTTCTTTCTGGATCACCCGGCACAATAATAGTAATAGAATACAAAGGAAAGAAAAGCCTAATTACAACGTATGGAAAGTCTAATTAATCTTTTCGAATATGAAGTGCTAAAATCAGTTGACAAGGTATGGATGCAATGATCTAGAATATGTCACCTGAGGTTAAATCCCGGGGAGGGAGGGAGGGGGGGCACATGACTTGCAGTTGGACGGGGATCTGCGACCCGATTTCAGAAAGCTACCCTCTTCTCATTTCCGAAACTAGCCATCATACCCACTTGTATGATTGATTTTGGCGGAGAACTACCCTTTTTTGACTATTTTTTGCCAATTTCTGGAGATCACACCAATGTTCAATGAGAATCTGCCGAAAAAGAGACCCTTATTTATAGAATTTTGGGCCCAAAACCCACCCATATGGGCGGCACATACCTGCACCCTTCGGAAGCTGCGCTGGGCACAATTAGCTTTTTTGTGAAAAGATCGCAAAGACAGTTAGGAGCAAGGTCGTTGAGGCACTTGAAAACCAACAGTTTTTATTTTCAATCTATCGACTCCTTGATCGCTAAGCAACCTTGGCTTTGTACCAAAGGTTTTCAAATGACCCATTCTAGTGAATTATGTAACCTTTGAGCCGGGCGAGCACTGGCAAGGATCCCTATTGCATAACACCACAGAAGTGGCCCTGTTGACTCGGGTGTTGACTCTACTGAAGGAAATTTTGATCTCCCACTCTTCACCTTCCAGCCACGTTCTCGCCGTGTTTCTACGTCATTCGCAAATCCCGAAGCTGATCAGCAGGGTCATGTCCTTGGATAATACTGAAAATCTTATCATGTTTCTGTCATTTCAGAACACCGAATTCTCTTTGAGGATGAAACAGATCAACCACTTCTTCGTCTTCATCAATGTTGACTGTGCTTTCATCGTTGCGAAGTAGTAAATTTTAATAAGCCAATTGCCAGATGTCCCAGAAACTACGACATGTACCGAGTGACCCAAAAAAAAGCTTCACGGGCTAGATCGCACATATTCTCTTGAAACACAAAGGTTATGAAAACAAACAAGGTATCAGCATGTTGCTAAAAGACTCCGCTATCTTTTGAGATGTTGCTTGGTCAATTTAAGATATGTTTACTGTCCGAAAAGACTGTTTCAAAAACATGGAAATTCATTCATTTCTCAGACCATTCTTTCACTTTCAAGTCCAACTTTTGGAAAGTGTGAAAAAAGCTGAATTCCAAATTTGCTTTGGAGCATGAAATTTGAATGAGGAACAGAGGTCAATCATTTTGCAAACAAAAAATTTCCCCAGACAACTTCTAATCCATCGCTATGTCGAGTTTTCATACAATGTTGACTGGAAACTGATGGTAATTATTTCACTCAAAATGAGAAATCCGGAATTCGAAATTTTCTTTCAATCTGGTTTTTTGGATGGTAATCATTGCTTAAAATGACCATACAGCATCTCAGAAGATAGCTACGCCTTTCAACTTTCAAAGTGTGATAGAAAGCATCTGGCAATAGCTTTTGATTTCAGGGAGCCAGCTATGATCTAGCTCGTGAAGTTTTTTCTGGTCACCCGGTATGTTATCAACTCTAACTCATAATATCACTGCATTTTGCGGACTGACTTTTCCACTGTTCTCATTCACATTGAAACGCCCTTTGGAACGAGGCTGTTTTCACAACCATGTACGAAGTTTAGACTTGATTACATGTGGTAGTTTCGCTTTTTCTGAAATGATAACGCTACAACTGCGACTCACTTCACTTCCCTTCTAGAAATGGTACAGCTCCGTCCGTACTAATTCTATATGAAACCGTTCAGCTGCTTTACTAAAAGTTCTATTCCGTTTTTGTACAAAAATGGAGAGAAAAACATCCGTTTTTGTGAAAGTGTTCAAACTGATCCGCACAAAAACGCCACAAAACGGAGGTTTTTCGCTGCTTTTTTGTTATCGGGCAGATCAGTGTGAACGCACAAAAACGGAGGTTTTTCTCTCCGTTTTTGTACAGAAACGGAGCAGTGTGAACGGGCAGCTTCGATGCAACGAAAACGGATACTAAGAAAAACGGAGCAGTGTGAACGGGGCCTAAGTGGTGTTGGAAATTCTATCACTATTATATACATTCGAACATCTTACAAAATGTATCAATCTATCGTTCGATTCGCCTTCTATACACCACTTTAATCAAGCAGCCTCGTTTTGGAAATTTGTCAAAATCTCTTCCTATTGTTAATATGAAAAATTCGAGCCCAGATTCGGATTCAGCACCCAAACTTTAGTCTAATTACGTGTCTTTAAACTGCTAACTATTGTGATGTTGATTTTATGACGATCTAAAGTTCAAAGATTTATAAGGGATTTGACCGTGAAAAGTCGTTCGGGGTGAAACTTTACACCCCGAGTCATTTTCACGGTCAAATCCCTTATAGATTTTCAAACTTTACATCGCCATAAGATTAACACTACAACCGCTAGCAACATGAAAACTTAGGGTTAGACTAAAGTTTGGGTGCTAAATCCGAATTTGGCGTCTAAAATTTCATATGAACGAATTTTGAATAATTTCCAAAACGAGGCTGTTCATTAAAGTGGTCAATTATAGTATGTACCTGAAAGATCTATTGGTGCATCCTATATATAGTTACGATTATGGGCAATGATTGACAACATCTTTTATGGTTGATACTTTGCTTACCACTGGCATGTTTGTGACATCACAACGAGAGGAATCGACATTGCTTATTCGCCACCGATAGTTGCAACTCCTTTTAAAAATTGAAGTTAGCTAGAATAAAGTACACTGGTGCATCCTATATATAGTTGCGATTATGGGTAATGATTGACAACATCTTTTATGGTTGATACTTTGCTTACCACTGGCATGTTTGTGACATCACAACGAGAGGAATCGACATTGCTTATTCGCCACCGATAGTTGCAACTCCTTTTAAAAATTGAAGTTAGCTAGAATAAAGTACACTGGTGCATCTTATATATAGTTGCGATTATGGGTAATGATTAACAACATCTTTTATGGTTGATACTTTGATTATCATTTGGACGTGGGTGATGTTGCAGCCAAAAAGACCCAGTGACAACGCTGTTTGTTCACCACCAATAAAATAGCATCTTTGCCCCCGGGGGGGGGGGTACTTAGTATTTTTGTCCGACGGGGATGTGCCGTTTTTCAGGGTATCGTTTTCGCCACTTTTTTCTAGAACAGGGTATCAAAAGAAGGCAAATTTTCTGGAGCAGGTTGTCAAAACATGTCAAAAGAGGAAATTTCGTTACAGCGGGTTATCATTTAGTCCAATTTTTGTGTTTTTGAGTATATTTTTCAGCGATTTTTTCAAGAACAGGGTATCATTTGAAGGCAAAAATTCTGGAGCAGGGTAAAAAATATTTTTTCGTGGGCACATACCCATGCAAATTTAGGTCAAGTACCCCCTCTGGGATCTTTGCACACCATTCAGACGTGCGTGGCGTCGCAGCCACAGAAACCTAGCGGCAACACTGGTTATTAGCGGCCTAGAAATCAGCATAGCCGTAGGAATAGGGGGACTGGGGGCACGTGCCTCCAAGACAAGTCATGCTCCGAGAGACGGAGCAGCTAAATTCAATGGAATTTGCTACTCACCTGAAATCTTGGTTCTGTATCCCTTCTGCTTCTAGAAATAAACAAATCTCCACGTTAACAGCAAATTTCCACTCTAGCGTCTTTGCAAACGAAGAACATCAAATCGCGCTTGTTTACCGGTGCACTTTACCGCAGTAACGAACAGGAAAGTTTCCTAAAACATCTGTGTTTTTAATCAATGGTTCTTGCTTCTATCCTACTTGATATAATGCCTGAGATTCATTGATTTCCAATCTAGCAATAGGATTTCCATTGAAAGCCAATTGCCTGCAGGAAAAGTTTAAACGAAAATTGAATGCATGCTTGCAAGCTCTGTAGGGACTTTGCTGGAGATCAGAATCCATGAATAAAAGGATCTATTGCTTTTAGTAGCAAGAAGGTCACGACATTGTTTGCCTTTAAGCGAAACCTTTGACCAGGACAAAGAATACAGAGGACAAATCTTTCTGCTTGTTTCGTAGATAGAAAAGAAGTTTGATCTTCCAGTGGCTAGAAAAATATTTATTTCTATATCGAAGAATGATCACTTTCATTGAAAAGTGTTCAAATACTTTTTCTAAATGCCATCCCGCTCTGGCAGAAGGCGATGAAAGCTTAGAATAAGAGAGCCCGATTTAACGAGATGTTTGGTGTAGAGAAAAGAAGCAAGAAGTAAGTCTTCGAGAAATAGGTGGAAAATTTCAGAACAGAAAGGAGCCTAAAATTAAAGAACATTCATTGTTTCGTTGTAGTAAACAATAGAAATTAATTGTTCTATGGTTGACATTGATGAAAAGATTATTTAGGCATGAGAAATCAATTCTGAGCAATATCAAGATCCACTCTAGAAAGCTGGTAGCCATCTGCCAGATCAAACTAAGGGTCCTTTGCAAGATCTGTAATTCCCAACGAGTGCATTGACGTTTTAACTAATTAGTTGATTGCTGAATGGAGAGGAATATTTGTTTCCAAACTTTATGGCCTGAAAAATTGTCCAATCAAAATTAGAGTGACTACATGAACGTAAGCAGAAGGCGTGCCAATAATCAGCCAATCAGCTAGGGTTGTAGCAAGCTGCCGTAAAAGTTTGTTGAGTTTGTTTTCAGAACAATAAAGACAAATAAATCTAATTGACAATCATGATGTTGTACTATTGTCTTCAAACTTTTTCAAGGAAACAGCCGTTCGGTCAAGGCTGTCGTGAGCAGCTGAAAACTGGGATGATTTTGTTCTTAGAGCAACAGGCATCAAGAGATTTGATTAATGATCATGACGCAGACATTGCCTGTAAAATCTACTGAGCCAGCTGTAAGCAATTAATAGTATTCTAAAATAAATGCGTTCATTGATATGAAAATTGTCCAAATCGAGGTACACTTATGAAGACTTTGGTATGAATAAGGGCATGGCTTTCTCAAAAATTGGTGCAAACAGTGATCTGGGTGCTAATCTGTAAGATTTTTCGTATATGCACATATTTTTTTTATAACAAACTGCTTAAAAGAAACTCAACTTTCAGATCGCTAAAAAATCAAGAAACCCCAGTACTAGGAAAATATAACTTAAGAAACTATCTATTTTTATAAAATAAGTCCTTAACATATTTTACTTGATTTCCGCTTGTTTCTTGTATATTAGCACTTGTAACGTACTTGAGTGATGTGTAAACATTGGATAGGCCTCAAAAACAGTGTTTGGAAATTTTCTCGAGGGAACACGTAGTGAACATGAAGGTTGTTACGGAACCTTTAAGAAACTCGCAAGAAACTCTCAGTACCGGCCGAAATTCTTAGTTTCTTAAAGAAAGTACGTGTATACGTGGGGACGTACATTTTGAATGATTTGGGTAGCTGTGATAAAAAGTAGCAGTGATGAAACATTTTGGGAAATTTTGTATAAATATTGGTACGCAAGTTTTTTGTTATTTTCATCAATCAAAAACTTACAATACTTGATACTCATTACAATGACTACAAAACACTCTACTTCCCTCACAACAGCGCTATTCGGAAACGGTAATGTAAACAAACAAACAAATTAGGCCAAATTTTAAAAACAAATCCCTTGGCGGTCCCTTGACCAATTTGAAATATGTTTTTTACACACTGACCCACAGGGTGTGCTCAATAAAGATGGTGTCAAAAAATTTGACATTCAAAACTTCATTTTTTTCTTATTTCTTCCCTGGCTGGAATTTCTGCCCTGGCTGGATCACTGTGCTTCAAGATGAATTATCACTATCAGATGTTGTCAGAGAGCTCTCTGCAAGAGCTATGAATGTTGAAGCGCGAGCGAAGCGAGCACTTAACTTCGTAGTACTACCAAGCCGGTACCAAGCGGAGCACAGTATCATGTCTGCCCTGTGGTAGGAACATGGCCAAACTGCAAAAACTACACACAACTGTCCACCAAAAACGAGAAATTCACAAACAGGGAACTTGATGTTTGCTTCTTGGAAAGCAGAAATTTGAATGAATCAAATCGACCAGTTTTATGGATAAAATGTACAGTACACTAATTCAGGGATATTTCTACTAATTTCATCAGCCCTTATCACCAAACATTAGATGATGCCATAAAACCTCGCTTGATACTTTGATAATCTTGTCTTGTGACTTCTGATTATTATTCAAAACAAAATTCCAACAAGTTCAAAGACACGACTAGACTTTGCAAAATCTCAAAAATTAATTTACTCCATTTGAGAAATGTACATGTCAAAATTTGCATGATCGATCATGGGTGTCGGGAAAAGTGGAAGTACCTATTACATTAATTATAATTGTAAAGAATAAGAACTGTCAGGCCTACCTTTGTGTATTCCCTGTTTTTCCATCCTCTCCGATATCCCGTCGATTTAGCATTTTCAATAAGCTCTCATTTCACTTTCCTCGTCATCTTCAACATGGCCAAGGCCTGGCCTAGATTTGTTTTGAACAGCACAGCCTCATTTCGAACTGTGTGAGCTCCTTCAATGGAGAAAGTGCGGAGCCACAGCGGAGCGAACAAGCGAAAGAGAAGGAGAGAAGCCTAAAACAAATTCTCTTCCAAATCCTAGGGGGCACGTCTATTAGTAGGTGATGGGGGAACAGATACCTTTTGGGTTTGCGAAACGTTGTCTAATACACCTCAGGTACGCTGTTCGGTGCATAATCAGTATATTTGTGGAGTTGGTGATGAGAAAATTTGACAAGGTGAGTGCTAGGTTATTTTTTCACTAAAATATTACAGTGCAGTTGCCGAAAAAGTTATGAAACCTCTAGATTTTATGTACAATGTGACAATGAGTAAATTTTTAGGTCTAAGAATGTCCTAAATTTAGTAGATTTTTTAAATATGCTGCGTCTCTAACCCCCCCCCCCACGTCACATACCAATAGGGGTTCCCCCTTCCTCCAGGGCTTCAAAAGAACAGATTTCTTATTAAAGTAGCATTCAGGTTTAGTTTCGAGGAACTCTAGGTAGATAGGCAGGGAGGTAACATTTTGGCAGTCAAATTAAAGTTTAAATACAAGTACTAAATCTAAGAAAGGAAAATTTCTAATCAAAATAATTCCAAGTTTAGATTAATTTATAGGCAAAAGTTAAAATCTATTTAAAAAGCCCTTACTTTAAAATGGCAGGGATAGCATTAAAAGGTCAGTGCGACTTTGTTTTCATAATTGTCCCTCTAGAGGTGTCTTTGAAGGAAAAGTGCTAATGAAGGAAAAAACAATATCTCGAAATTTGAGTGAAATTCTGCATCTTCAAGATTGTTGATGGAAAGTTTGTTGCAGCTTTTAAGATGTAAGGGGGTATTTTCCTAATAAAATATACATAGGGGATATTTTCCTGACTTCGGAGGTTCCTGAGAATTTGCCCTTGATCTTATGCTGTTGACATTCTAAGCAGATTTTAGATCAGAGTGTAGAGCGTTCCAGAATTTATATCCTACGTAGGAGAGACCATTTTGCCCTGTGTTACTCTTTCGAAAAGTTTGATTCAGTTGTTTTTAAATCTTCGAGCGACCCGGATCTGAATTATCAAAAAATTTGAAAAACGTTTGTCGCAGTGCATTGTTCAAATCTCTAACGTGAAATGTAATGACAATCCAACATACCTTAACGCAGATTTTCCAGCAACTTATCTCTTGGCGAGATTCAGGTATTTTCGTTCTTAATCAATGCGATCAACTAGCAAATGGAGCTCGCTTATGGAGCTTAAGATATTAAGCTGCTGCAGAGCGCAACAATACAGGCACCAGAGGCCCATGGATACATAGATTATCTCGAAAGAAGGATTGCTTGCATGCAAGAAATATCTTCAGAAATATCTTATGTCTTCCTAAATAAATACACATCATTTATTAATGGACTTGCAGCCTATGTTCAAATGATTTGACACAAAAATTACGTTGACTAGAAACTACCAAGAGAGAAAGCAAGAATGGAATTTTCTTTTCCATTAAATCTTGGCATTGATCATATGAAAGGATTCTATAAATCATGGTTGCCAAACATTCATCAATTTGTAAACAAGAGCTGAAAAAAACTAGTGCACAGTTTCGAAACAGCAAGTTTCCAGCTGTGGGCTCGATAAAACAAATCTCCTCAGTGATTCTGTCATGTCTACAAGGATCAAATATTGCTAGTTTTCAGATTGTTATTCAAGGCTGCAAAATATTCATCAGTTTGAAAAAAAGTTGAAACAAACCAGTGTACAGTTTTGAAACAGCAAAAAGATTTCAGTTATTGGTTCGAAAAAACATCTCTTCATCAATCTCGAGATATTTACAAAGATCAAAAATTGCTAGCTCCTCGCATTCTGTTTTTAGTGGCTGCAAAATATTCATCCATTTATAAACAAGAGCTTCAAAAACTAGTGCACAGTTTCGTAGTTTCCAAAAGAAAAGGTTCCAACGTGTTCACAAAAGCAAGCAATGGGACACCAAGTGTGTGTGTTCAGGGCTATACAGGGTATGTTTCAGAAAAAAACGGAACCAAACAATAATTTAAAATCTTTAAAAAGTGACAAAATTTGAGTGGATGCAATGCATACCATCCACGGGGGGGGGGGGGGTTCGGCTAAATTTCGGGCAGGGGTGTGCCGCCCACGGTTTCAAAATGGCACCGTTGGCTAGACCAATTTTTCTGAAAATGATACCCTTGGCTAGACTAATTTCTACATCAAAAGTGCCTTGAGTTGGCATTTTCTAGGCAAAACTTGCTAAATTTCTCCATTCTAAGGACCAAAATTTGAAAAAAATTTGGGCTTCTTTACAGGAATTACCGAAGTTTGACATTTCTTTGACCAAAATTGCCAAAAAGTATACCCTTGCCCAGACTAAATGGACTAAAATTGGCAAAAAGTATACCCTTGGCTAGACTAGAAGGTTTGAAAAAGCATACCCTTTTGGGCGGCACATCCCCAGGTACCTTTACTATGGAAGAACCCCCCCGTGATACCATCTGAAAGTACAATCTTTCTTCTTTATAATACTATGCAGTTTGGATACATTAATGGAATCATTTATCATTAAATTGATATCTTCTCAAGTATGGCCATTCTCAAATGCAGCTTTTTACAAAAGCTAAATCAACCCCATGTTTCCGGTCAACAATTATGAAAAATTTTTTTCCAAAATATTTCAGGCCTAGAAGCACTTGAAGTGATGCTTTGACGAGGGAAAAAGACAATTTCATCCTTGTGGGATGCGTTTGTAGATAATGACAAATATGCTGGATTATCGTCCATGAAAATTCCCTATCACTTTTTGGTAGCTATGATATGCCATCAGGGACGTAGGAAGCATCTCAAACTTGTGGGGGGGGGGCACGATACATCGAGGGCACTTTTTCCTAAAGAAAAAGGGGCATTTTTTTCAAATAAAAAGGGCACTTCTTTGTTTATAGCAAGATCTTGGGGGGGGGCACGTGCCCCCAGTGCCCCCCGTTCCTACGTCTATGTATGCCATACTTACCAAAACGTTAATTAAGCAAAGAAAAATGCAATAAACCCACCCAATCTGGATATCATCGGAAAGAAGATAGACTGTTCTTTCAGCTGGCATGCCTCAGATTGATTCAAATCTTATTATTTCCTGAAGAAATTCGAATGAAAGTCGGTTGCGTTTTTTCTGAAACACCCTGTATTTTTATCAATTCTGTCAGTTGTATATTCATCATTGTGTATGTGTTTGAAATCCGTTTCGTTAATGATGAGAGCAAGCATATTGCTAAGCGCGGAAATATAACCATATAGTTTTGTAATAGAAATAACATTGATCAATGAATGTTGCGTTTAGGGAATTGAAAACAAAGAGGCCTTTAGACCTTTCGCGCTCTGCTGGCATTACAAGATCTGAAAATCGTTGCCTGGCAACCGCTCGTTCAAAAAAAATTCATCACAAATTCGTAAAAATTCTGTTGCTCTGAAAAAGTCTCATACGCATTTTAAAAATGAGTGAAATGCCCCTCGGTCAGGATGGCATCATAAGGTAGAGACCCAATAACTGAAGTTTGTAGCTAAAGAGTCCCGAGAAACATGACATTGAACATTAATACCTCAAATCTGATCCACAGATATGTTTCTAAATACAGAAAGATGCTACCACTACTTGACTTGAAGGTTGGGAGGTTACCTCAGATCGGTTTCAAGGCAAGTACAGTCAGTCAGCTGTCGTCTTAAAAAATACTTTGAATAGACTATTTTTGCAAAACACTTGTTACGTGAGTCAAATTGTCAAGAACAGCTGACTAGACTGAATACACATATTCCTTAATAGAAATTGCTTATAAGAAGCTCCGACTCTCAGATCGCCCTGAAAGTGTGATCAGTTAAACCTCAAGAAACCATAGACGTAGGAACCGGGGGGCATTGGGGCACTTGCCCCCGCAAGATTTTGCAAAAAAACAAGAAGTGCCCTTTTTATTTTTAGAAAATGACCCCCTTTCTCTTGAGGAAAAGAGTGACCCCCACGTTTGAGATGCTTCCTACGTCCCTGTAAGAAACTATCGCACATTTTACTTTATTATCTGCAACTTCATAGGATTACAGACAAGCACACAATTTGATTAAGAAACTGTGACAAAGGGCATAAAAGTATCTTTGCAATATTCAATCAACTTGTGTGTTTGCATGCTTGTCAGCAATCTTCGGTAATTGCTGTGACTATCATGTTTTATAATTTGGCAATGTAATCCACTATTCCTAATGCAGCAGCTCTGGTTTTGACCTACGGGCAATTTTGGAGTTTGCTGATTGTTAACTTTGCAACCAAGTCACCAAAAATACTGGAAAATATATCAAAGTTTATTCTAATTATTGCAGATTTCAATGAAAATAATCGTTTAATCATAAATATGAAATAGCTAGCTTCCGTTAGAATTTTTCAAATCTGTTGCGTTTTTTCTGGAGCACCCAAAATCATCACGCTCCATGCACATGTTCTTGAATGGGTTATGCAATCTAAAACAGATGTCGTTCTGCTGCACTGTTTGAAAGCTGAATTTTGAATTCAAACGTATATATAGACACAGAAATCTCAATCCAGTTTACTTGCTTTCAGCTTTAGCAAAATTAAGTATATCACTTGATGAAACAACCCAAAAACCAGAAAAAATTTCATGCCAGAAAAAAATGACATTTGACCAGCGCTAAAACGGGTCTGTTACAACCAAATGCCAGAATATATGGATGAAGTTTCCCATGATTGTTTTCAATGCAAAACAACTGAGAAATTGTTGTTTATCTCAAAAATGAAACTAACCAGAAACTCCAGTGAAAATCAGGCCCCTTCCCAAGCAAAAACTGCCCAAAAATGGCGCACGTCGACGTATTGCCAGAAGCGGGCAAAGAAAGTAAAGGACCCAGCTTCAATCCTCCCTTACTTCACTGGAGAAATTTTGCCATCGGTTTTCAGTCAGTTTCTTTCTCTGAGGTGAGGCACTGGATCTAGTCAACGATAAGATCAGGACAAAACCCACTTCTTTACATCTTTCTATTAGCATCATTAGTGAGAAATTGTGTTTAAATGTCGGTCTCTTAAGCCTGATTCGCACTAGGCCGTTTGGGTCGTTAGGGTCATGCAAAAAGACCCAGAAGACAGAGACTCAGAGTTTGAGTTCTTTGTTTCTTGGGTCCTTCCAAACAACCTAGTGTGAACTAGGCCTTAGACTTCATTACATAAGTCCCTCTAACTTACGCTTGTTGTTGTTGTTGTTGTTATCGCTTCAGTTGAGGGACTTATGTCCTTACGCTTCAATACAGGGACTAATTAGGCCAAGTCCGCCGCGTTCACGGCGCGACCAATCAGATCGCATCTTTCTTAATATGGTCAACCCCCCTTGCCTATTTGTAGCGTTTGATTGGTTATTAGTTCAAAGTTCGACTTCTCGAAGCGAAGCGACGCTCAAAGTGACATTCGAAGGGGCGTTCGAATTTTCTTTCGACGTTCGTAGGATGGAAGATGTTCTAAGTTTCTTCTGATTTTTCGTAAGATTTTAGTCCCTGTTTAGAATCCGTAAGCATCAGATTATAAATGTTGAATGAATACAAGGAATCACGTCGTCAGTCTAAACTAGGCCTTAGTGTGAATCAGGTTGTATAGTCATTTTTCAGTCATTTTGCAACCATGAAATGTTTTTAAAGTTGAATTTACCTATATTTATAGTGCTCGTGAGACAGCACGAAAAATCACAAAAAATACTTCGATCTTTCGGCTATTAACTTAAATCTAAATCATTCAAATCTGTGTAGTACTCTTGGTGCAATGAATTTTCAAAAGTGGGCATGCACTGGAGTATACTTGAGTAAAGACTAAACACTGAAAAGGCATGAAAACACTGTTTTGAAATATCTACAAGATCGCCATGGGTCTTTTAAGAAACTCATAAGAAACTCCGAGTACTCAAAACCTGATGATTTCAAGAAACTTTCAGTGCTGGCCTGAAATTTTAGTTTCTTATAAAAATACATTTACCCTATTTTTAAGTATCTATGTCCTAAGGTGTGTTTGATTGGTACCAATTCTGAAAACGGTAGATTTGAAAGATTCGGAATTTGTGTTTGATTGACTCCCCGATTTCGAAAAGGGCAGGTTTCACAGACCTGCTGAACCTGCTCCAAAAGGCAGAAGGTTTGGCAGACTTAGGAGGGATTCTCGATTTCATTTGCAGAACTCTGAAAACGTTGCTCGCGTTGCTACGGTAATCGGTAACTTTAGTCTTTGTTGCCAAGCACCAAACTCATCTTCGTGTTTTTCAACTCGAAACCTCGTCTTCGCCAGGATAAATCTGAAACCTGCTGTTTTGAAGAATTTTGTGTTTGACTGGGAACTTTGTTTCCATCTCTGCGAAGTCTACCGTTTTCAGAATTTGGTAGGTTTGGAATTACCAGTCAAACACACCCCTAGTATGCTTGGTACCCGGATACCCTTTCTGGGAACTCACATGATACACATACACATATGCTTATAGAAGTGACTTGTCAGATAAAAAAGTATGAAGTTCCTACTTAGATTGAGGGTAAATTGTTTTATTCATCAAGTACAGAGATCTGAGAAGGAATTTTGATAAAAAAGTCATCCAGTTTATTCATTTCCCGTTTCAATGTTCCGCCAATATTTATTCTTGCCTTGAGAATTCAAGTAGATTTGGAATGTGCCAAATTAATTTTTTGATTAAAATGTAAACAAGGTGATATTTTTTAAAGATAAATTAAACTGGATGTTTTTCATCAAAATTTTTCTCTAGATTTGTGATGTTTACTTTTTGCAACAAAGTGTGAAGCCTTGTTTTTGTCTGCTTTACCTAACCAAACAACTAAAGTTGTTTGTTTGTGGAGAAGAATTCAGATTAATTGGCACTAACAAGGAGTTAAGACTATTTTTCCTTTCATTATATCAGTCAAGGAAATCCCTGGCATATTTTACTGTATTCTTATTTGTTTACGGTACCATATTACTCGTGAAGTGCTTGATGTGAAGTGCTTGATGTGAGCCTCGTAGTAATGAAAAGGAGGGAGGGGGGAGGGGAAGCGGGAGAGAAGAAGAAGGAAATTTTTAGCTGGTATGGAGCTGAAAACGAAGTCTAACATTGAACTATACTGAATTTTACTTGAAGTAGCGCTGTATACGCATATGAGTCTCCAGTATAAAGTAGGCGTGGCCAAAAGGATAGGAAAACTTTTTCCGTCAGACACTGTCCGTCCGACAGACTGACTCCATGAACATGCACATGCCACGTGAATCATTACTTTAAGCTAAGAAATATCCTGGGTCTTTCATTTAAATTTTGAGGCTCTGGTACCCAGGGTAGCTAAGAGATAGATCGAAATGCAATCCTGAAGAGTTGAGCGATACATAGATACCAAAATTTCAAAGGAAACACTTTCTAGCAGCAAAGACAAGCAATTGAAAAAAGCATGAAAATGTCACTTTCTATCTAGTCCGTCCGACAGACGAGGAAAACCTGGATTTTCACACGATAGGAGGGTAGCATGCAGATCCACAAAGTTTATTTTGCCGACCACCAGATGTTTGAAACCGGCTTACAGCTCCGGCAGCCTTGCGCATTAAGGTTTGGATTGGCAGTGGGCATTTGAGATAATGGGCTATTTTAGCGGTATGACGCTGACGTCCTTGACAACGCAGATGTTTAAAAGCGTTCGGCGCATCCAACTTTTCCAGCGTTTTCCTTCCACTTATTAGGATTCAAAACTAGACTGATTAAATGTTCGCAGTCATCACTATTGATAGTCTGATGGACGCTCAAACTGCGACTCATGGATTTTCACATTTGAAATTAGGACGAAATTGTTTCCTTCGATATCATGCCCGGATATGGAAACCATATCAACACAAAACGAAAAGCGGAATGATCTAGACAATGTCGGATCGGTCTAAGTCGCCTTCTCAAAACTAAGATGCTAAAATATCTAAAAATTCATGTTTTCAGTGATATTATAGCCATCATAGCCATGAACAGAAGCCACTTGTATCTAAATGAAAATCTCGTCAATCCAAAAATCAACAAATTTTTCATATACCGGGTGAGCCAGAAAAAAGTTCCCACTTTTGAAAAATCATAACAACAAGACTACTACACGGATTTGAATCATACCAATTGTAGTTAAAAGTCGAAAAATCAAAGTATTTTTGTGATTTTTTTTGCTGTCCTACCAGCACTACAAATACTGGTAAATTCAACTTTATAAAAATTTCATGGTTGCAAAATTACGGAAAAAGGGCCTAAAACATTGATCAAATCTTAAGGATTCTATTCAAATCGAACAATAGGCCATGGGCGTTTTACCTCCCTCAAGAGTTATAAGACATCAATTTTCAAACAAATACGAAAGATTTTCAATGCCAAGGAAATTAACGCCCAGAGGATATCTCTCACCCATGAGAAGTTGCATTTCCTTCATTATTCTGTGCGAGAGGTCATTTATGAATTGATCGCTGTTTTTGGCCATTTTTCAGTAATCAATCAACCATGAAATTTTTGTAAAGTTGAATTTACCTATATTTGTAGTGCTGGTAGGACAGCGAGGAAAATCACAAAAATACTTTGATCTTTCGGCTTCTAACTAGAATTTGAATGATTCAAATCTGTGAAGCAGCGTTGGTGTTATGAATTTTCAAAAGTTGGAACTTTTTTCTGGCTCACCCGATAAAATTCCATAAGTCCTCGTTTGAGCAAAAATGATGTTGTTGTTGTTTTGTTATTGTTGTCGTTGTTGTTGTTACGATTAATGGGAGTATGTCGTGAGTCTTAACAATCTTTCTTGCTCGTAGTTGCTCGTTTTGGTTTCAAAGATAGAATTTCGAAGTCTCAAAGTGCTGGACTTTCCTCGTCATTGTACCTTCCACTTGCGATTTGATGGTGCAAATCTGATGAAAATCTATGATATTCAAAATGGTTTGGTGTGGAAGTACCAGTCTAGACTTATGACGATGAGTCTCTTGTTTCCCTGTGCTCTTTGACTTGATGATGGCGCTTCGGTCAATAGAGACTCGTAGTATTACTATGAAAAACCTGGCCCTATTTAGGCCCAAACTGAGCTATTTCTTCAGTACCAATCAGATTGTGAGATGTGATAGAATTTTCGATTCGATCGAAGAATTGAAAACACTCCCATGGGATAGAGATTCGAAGGCGTGATTCTTTCCTAATTCCATTGATGATTGAAGGAAATATGGCCAAGTTTTTACTGTTTCATGATGAGTCCCTCTTGAGCAAGGTTTACCGCAGGGATACAAGGGACTCATCTTCATCAGTCTAGTACCAGTCCCTTTCCTTCTTTTGACGATTTGTATGTTGCCTTTATTGTCCCTTGTTTTATCTTTATTTTTGTCTTGAAGTTGGCTTCGTAAAATTAGAAGTACCGTTGTTAGTGGAGGAGGCCTGATGACATGCTGTCTTCCCAAGGGTGTTAGGACACTAATGTTTTGATTGATTATTTGTTTACCTTGTTTTGATCCCTGTGTCTTGTTTTGTTGTCTTGTTTTCTGTTTTGTTTCGTATTCTACTAAGCGTGCTCAACCGCTTTCCAAGTTGTTCGAATACAGCTCCCTTGTATTTCTGTGTCTTAGTGCGCCTTCGCACAAGATAGGTTTTAAAACCGAAAAGCCAGGTTTTAAAACCTATCTTGTGCGAAGGAGCACTAAGACACAGAAATACAAGGGAGCTATATTCGAACAACTTGGAGAGCAGTTGGGCCTAAGCACACTCAGTTGAAAACGAAACAAAACAGAAAACAAGACAACAAAACAAGACACAGGGATCAAAACAAGGTAAACAAATAATCAATCAAAACATTCGTGTCCTAACACCCTTGGTCTTCCTGAAACAAAATTTATTCTAGCGCTTTTTGAGAACCTGATTAGACTTATGCATTTCGTCCATTGTTTCCCTGTGATCTTTGATTTGCTGATATCACTTGGTTAACAGTGACGCATAAAATTACTCTGAAAAAGTGGGCCAAATTTAGGCCCGCATAGAGTGATTCCGTATTCACCAATCAAATTGCTAGAAATCAGTTTCCAACCAATCAGGAGGCACTACTTAGAAAGTTGTTGCTGTTGCATACAAAAGGCCGTTGACGAGATCTAGAGTTCTCGCAGCTTCGATGGATCTATTTTGTTTCTGCAGAGGAAGATTACAGCCTGAAAGGTATGCATTTTGTGATTTGTAGGTTAGGAAAACATCATTCTTTGCACTAAGAGTTTCCTTTTCAATATTTAAGCTCCTCAAACCAGATTTTGAAGCGATTTTGTTGAGTGTAAGAGAAACCCCGCTTGTTTAGACCATTTTGAAAGATTAGGCCCACTTTTTCAGAGTAATATTATAAGTCCCTGTTGACCAAGTAATATCAGCAAATCAAAGAACGCGGGGAAACACGGGACGAAAAGGCATCAGTCTAGAGCCCAATAACAAAAGATGCTGTCATACAAATCAACTGAATTCTCTCTCTTTTTACAAATCATTTTTGTGTTCATAATTGAGTAATTTACATAATTAAATAACAACTGTATCGATTATTGCTAGTGGTGGAGCAGAGCAGAGTGACTTTCATTCTGTAATGATACTAGGGGTAGCAGTTACAGTACGACGCTTCTCTGGCTCCTCCGCAGTTCTGGTCTACAGTGCAGGGCATTTTTGCAGTCTGGCGCCAAAGTTTATTTTGTTTGCTTATCTTCAATTTCATTGTGTCGAAGCGGACTATTATATCGGATTCGTGTGATTACACTACAACGCTTTGCTACGGAGTGATTCCGGAGCTATTTTCGTTGTCGCAGAGCGGAGCGATTTTCAATCCGCTTATAGGAGCGTTGTGCATCGGATTGGTGCAGCGTAATGTGACTCAAACCCCCTATCCGATACGAAAGTTACTCCGGTATAGCAATCCGGTTTAGCAATCCGGGCTAGCAATCCGGGATAGCGGATTATCCCTATCCGGGTTATCCGGGATAGCAATCCGGGATAGCGGATTATCCCTATCCGGGTTATCCGGGATAGCAATCCGGTATAGTGTAACTGGGACCTAATGCATCTACCTAGACGAAATTGGGTTGGTCGCAACAACGACCTACTGCTTTTTTTAAAGAGAGTAAGTCGAAAAGGACTTACACTTTTTGGAAAAAGAGACCATGTTGAAAAAGTCCCTTCAAAATTTGCACGACAGAGTACCATTGAATTATATTCCAATTCAGTGTGCACCCTTGAGATAGCAACACGTATGGCGGGACAGTAAATCAATAAATATACGGGCTGTGCTGCTGGGGTAAAGAGATTCTTACCTTGTGCCGGAGCAATGATTTTACATGAATGCCCAGTCATGGAGCAAATCGGCAAGAAAACGAAAGAAAATTTACGAATTTTCATTTCGGGCCACGTAAGAGATCACTTATTTGAAAGGCCACTTTGACCAAAACTTTGCCCCATATTGGAAGGGTGCTCACAAGTACAGGTCAGGGTTAGGGCCTGGGTATTAGTATGCCAGTCCACTAATGAAGAGAGCGCCTTACAGAAGGAGCTCATATTATCTTGGAAGAAAATTCTAACTGCAAGTATAGATAAATAAGGAGAACATTTAATTTACGAACGAAAAGATAGAAATTGGTACGCTGTATTAATTGGAAGTGGTATTTAAAATTGAAAAAAGTATGCGAATTTTGAATGAAATCAACATCCAGTCAAGAAAATAGTTTTCATATAATTACAATCGCCAACTGTGTTAAATAAAGTAGTATACAGTCACGTAGCTGATTGGCTCACAAAACAATGGGATAAGCACCCTATTGTTGTACACTTCAGTCGCCATTTTCTGTTGAGACACAAACAGGTGCCTGTTTTGAAAAACCAATCAACTGAGTGATATTGCTACTGCTAGCTATAGTTGAGAAAAATACGACATGTAACGAGATATTTACTATTTGCCAATTATTCACATATTTTCATCAAAGAGATTATGAGTTGCTGGAGCAGTAGAGACCCTTGGGCATTAACTTGGCCATTCAATTACTCTCGAGTACCGAATAATCGTCCCCCGCTTATTAATTTTTGAAAAATTTTCCAACCCCCCCGGCTTTATTCCAACCCCTCCCTTCTATCAATTTTTGGAAAAATGAAATGGTAGTAAACATAGTTTCTGAATAAACGCAAGAAAAAGTCTCAAGAAGTGCATTCAACAGAACCAGAGTTCATAAGTAAACGTGTCAGTAACATCACTGTTCACATAAATATATATGAAAGATACGTGTTTAGCTACGGAAACGATTATTTGCAATTTCTCCAAACACCTCCCCCCCCCGATTGTTCCAACCCCCTTATTATTGTTATATCGAATCATTTCCAACCTCCACGTTTATCCACGTTTATCCACGTTTATTCGGTACCAGTAGCGTAGCCAGGGGGGGGCAAAGGGGGGCGGCCGCCCCCCAATCATCGCCAAAGATGAGTTTTGTGATTCTTCCAAATCCGTTGAGAAACTGAAGGGGGGGGGGGGTGAGCTGCATTTTTCTCCAACACTCGTGGCAGTATGGTTTGTCAATGTTATAAAAGAAACAGGAATGAAATTCTTGAGCTAATAAATGGCATCTTGGCACGATTTAGCCAACGAAAATATCAAAATTTTTCTGCTCGCTTCGCTCGCATTTCCATACGTGCATCACTGTATCATCTTTGTACCGCCTGGCCTGCCATCATGTCCCCCGCAAGGCAAACAGCTTCATTAGTTTCTTTGAATCTGACTTAGGCACCCCTTTAATTTGATGTGTGTACGAGTCAATTTGGTACAGAACATAGAATCAAGTTAATCGCACCCCTCGAATTTTTCTCGCTTCGCTTGCACTTCAATCAAGACTTATCAAGACTTCCTTTCATGTGTACTTATGCAGCCACTTGTATCCTTGAACGATTTCTGCATCTTCCTATGTATCAAGCATTACAAGAATTTATGAATCCAACTTAAACTTCTACTTCAATTGCCAGTGCATCTCTTCTACAGTGCTGTGACATATCAACCATCCAGTGAAATTCAATGTGTGCTTCTCAAAAATGTTCGGCTCGCCTCACTCGAATTCTCTTCACGTTCCGTATACCCCATGATCTTCGTTGCTCCTTTAGAGTTTTTTTTATCAATGTTTCAAAGCAATTCAAAGTTGAAATTTGAGAACGGTACCATAAATCCCATCATTCTGCAATGATCCTTAATGGCTCAGCTCTTCCTCATGAAAATGTTTCTAATCGATCTGCCCAGCGTGACATGAATATTGTCCTGTTTCCTGGACTTTCTAAATTGCTATATTTTTACCTCTTTTGTATCAGGTACCTATGGCACTAAGTTGCAAAATTTTGGCGAGAACTGAATCATGACTGAAAGAAAAAAGAAAAGCTTTCGTCGCTTCCATTCTAAAAATGGCATAGAAAATTTTTCTTGTTTTTCCAGTGGCGTACCTAAGAAGAATGCGGCGTCCTAAGAAATTCTTGAACAATGTTGGCAGAGGCATTCTAAGCCAAAGTAGAATGCATGTTATCAAAAATTTTCCTAGTGAGTTGACCCTGGACCCATCCATTTCAATCCCCATGTGACTCTTAGCCTGTAAATGCCTGCCGTTGGCTGTAAGGGATCCTTATTTGCTACTACTCTGGAAAAATCTCATCAAATGATGATTTGAAGAATCTGTACGCTGAAGAAGAATTTCTTAGATGCTGTAGACTGACAAGCAAATGATAAAGTAGTGAAAAGAGACAGTTCCTCGAATCAAGATGGCGCGACCAGCATCAAATCATTTTGCAGTAAAGCTGAGAAGATCCATTTCGTATTTCGTACTTGATATGTCGGACCCCTTGTAATTGCATAAGAATTCTTTTGCTTTCTTAGCAACTTGCTACAATGAGCATAAATCCTTAATCCAAATTGAACAAAACATCCAGCCTATTTTTTGTTCAATGTAGTCAGGTTTATGATGCAAAACATAGCTGAAAAGAGCGTTTCCCTCGTTTTCCGAGCGTCTCAAGGGCGTGGTCTCCAAAAATTTTTCCGGGGGCAAGCCTCCGGACCCCCATGTCTGCTCGCTACGCTCGCACCTTGCCCCCCCAAAAGCAGGGACCTGGCTACGCCACTGTTCGGTATGAGAGTAATTCTCTGGCAAATGGAAAGTGTTTAAAAGTGGTAGCTAAAGTACTGTCTGGTTCAGTTGCCAGAAGTGTCAGTATCTTACTTTTTTGGGCTTTAAATTATTGGATTTTAAACTAACATTTTCAAGCTTTGACATAACTTTAAAAATTCATCATTTACAAATTATAATTGAAGAAGTATTCATGTCGTAAGATTTTCTTGAACAGAGGAAAAAATTAGCCTGTGGACAGGCTTAATTCAAAAATGCTGCCCATTCCTACAGGCCCTTTCCTCTCTTTCCCTCCTCCGCAGCTCCCAGATAAGGACTGTTCACAGGCTAGGAAATAATTGATGCTAAAATGATAACTTCATATCGTTTAGTTCCTCCTAAAGGAGGAACCTTCAATATCAGCAAGCGTCTCTCAAGGGCAATGTTAATTTCTCAAAGGTTTCTTAGGATGGTTTAATTGTGAAGATGCAGTGAGGAGAATTTTAAAATCAACAGCAGCATGTGCAGAAATTGGACCAGCCAAGATCGGCCACGTCTGCTGGATCATTCAAATGAAAAATGAATTACATACAAATCTAATTATAGGCGTACGAGCCAGGGCCAGGGAAGGTAGCAGCCCCCTCCCACATTGGAAAAATTGAGAATATCTGCCTTTTTCGCGAGAGGCGGGTCACTCATTCGAAAAAGAATACGAGACTTTTTCGGAACAAAAGGATTTTCGCAAATTTTTGATGGATTTTTCTTGGAAACAAAAGAACTTTTGCCGAAGGCGTACGAGATGTTTTGGGGGTGAAATGCCTCTCGCTTTTCGGGCAAAATCCGCTCTAAATCGGGTGAAAATTTTTGTAAACAATGGATTTCTCATCGGGTAGGTTCCTAGATCTATCGTTTGCTTATGGATCTACTTAAAGGGTTCCGTCTCCAAACTGTAAACAGATCTTTAAAACACAATCGTTTGAGGCACGAGTCAACTGTCTTCTGCAGTCTGTTTGGTGGCTTCAATCAAGCAACCGAAAAGTGATCGTTAAAGTGAATAACCTGAGTTAAAAGATGAGATCGCATAGGTTTATAAATAGCCTATTGTGCTTGGAAATCCAGCTCGTGGCGAAAGAAAGCAAGGCCAAAGAAATAAGGTCATTCACTTTAAGGATATACTTTTATCTCAGCAATGATTAAAGATATGACTGTTTGGTTTATTCCTCGGTGAAGTACAAAAATTTATCTTCCAAATAACACTTTTTTCATCTTCAATACTGTGTGCCCGTGTAGTGGGTTAAAGCTCATGCGCCCGTCAGAGCTTTAACTCCAAAAAGCTACTGCGCATGAGCTTTAACCCACTGCACGGGGGGACTCATAAGTTTCCTCAGACGAAGCATATCTCGTCTTCCCAACAAAGTCTGCGTGATACAGAACTTTTTACTTCTTACAAAAAGAGGTTTGGATCGAGTGTCCAAATATGGTAAATTTGAGAAGGAAAACAAAAGTATGACCCCTGTCCTTGAAAGAAACACTGCTGGCTGCGGCAGGAAGTTGCCTCGGATTTCAGAACGCTTTTCAGAGAGTTCTTATCGACAAACTTGCATAAAGAGAGTTAGCAACAGTTCAGTTTACACAGAGGCAACTGTTTTTGGTCTTTTTTCTTCGTTTCTCGTTATTTTCATTCATTGTTGGCTGACTTTCTTCAATTGAATAACAAAGGTCGAATGCAGCAAAATTCGATTTGCAACTCGCAAAACGAGACCTTAGCATGCTCGCACTTTTGAGCTGTAACTTTTACACCACACCACAAGATCAGCTAATAATAAACGAAAACAACAAGAAACAAGGCCAGAAGGAAAATAAAACTTCCGTACATGAACTAAGTTCTCGTTGATTAACGCCCTGAAAAGTGTCCAGAAATCCGAAGCAACTTCTTGCCACAGCTATAGCATCGTTCTACCGAGAACGGGGGTCATGCTTTTGTTTTCCTTCGAAAATTTAACAGATTTGAAAGCTCTATCCGAACTTCATTTTTACGAAAGTCCGAAACATTAAAAACTGCAAATCACCGTTTCGACCACAATTTGGAGATGGAGCCTCTGCAATGTCAAAAGATACAAGACACCTGAGATGGGGACCCTCAAAAGCTTGGTTACTTGGCAAATGCTTCTAGATACCTATTTCATCGTATAGCTACCTAAAGTATTCTGACACCCTTGTAACCCTGCCTCCATGTAAACAGGTCTGTGAATCTAACTAATAACTCTGTTCGTTTTTAACTAGGTTCGAAATTTAAATACAAAAATAAATTTGCATACTAAGTCTACCTGTCTGTGGCGTATCCATTACCTTGTGACTTGAAATATGATCAGTGCATGAAGCGTATCTCCTGACATGAGCTATGAATAAACATAAACCGTTCTAAAACTGACTTGCGTTTGATACAATACTTCCAGCAGATAACACGAAGAATAGAACTATGTTACAAATGAGCTACATTTAGTCTGTTCCTCATTAGGTTTCTACATTTCTCTAGTCAGGAAAGGGCTTCAGTGCAAAAACTTTAATGTGTTACCACTCAGTGAAAAGATGTCTGACAAAGTGACAATGCATTTGCTTTTATTCTCATTATGAACAACATTCATGTATAAGATCTTAACATGCATATACCATAAAACTGCTTTTTGGATCTGCAATTGTAATATATTTATATCTCCTTTTTCATGCACATTTCTCTTCGCAGGACAAACATTGATAACAGTGATTTTATAATTGTTGAAGTTTTTATCATGTTAAAAAGATCGGTATCATTATCTATTATGTCGACCTTCACTGCAGCTGGGCTTTCTTCTTCATGCCCTATTCTCTTTCGCTTCAGGGTTGGATAAAAGGACCGTGGTCAAAACGTTATCTTCCTTGCATATTCCTTACACCTCTTTGAAAAGAAAGTCCATTGTAGGTGATTACATTATTAACCAAAGATATTTCTTATTGCGTTGCGTTTCATTCGTCTACTATTTTACTTGCAACCAGTTGTCTCCAAAAGGTGCTATACATACTACGACGGACATACTTCAGTTTGCCTCTATCAAATGCCTTAATTGCCCCATTTTCAGTTCTTTATCAGCCTCTCCTCTGATAGCCCTTTTTCCCAGTCAGCTTGTCTTCAACTAGATTCATACCGGGTCAGTAAAAACAAAATTCTCGCTTGCACGGTCACTTCTCCCTGGATATCAAGAGCATGACATTGCCAAACATGTCATTTATTTGTTTTTGTTTTTGTTTTCAATTTGTTTTGAGTGGGATTGTCAGGATTTCTAGCTACTGAAAGCTAATTTAGGCCCACTGTGCATGCCGCATCCAGGCATGGGACCCCTAATTTAACGTGCCTTCCGAAGGACGATGAGGTAAGTTGTAAGGTCAGGCCTCCGAGGTCACCCATATCCTGACTTTGACCTCACTCGACTGAGCTCAACTTCAGTCACCTGACGAAGACTGTATAAGCCATTCGGCCACTCACCCCGCAATTTCATAATGGACATGCACAAATCCATATTGAGATTTGCCTGATGGAAGTTAACCACTCCGTCCTGAAACTATGAGGGATCTTCTTCAGAAAGCCCTCTGAAATAACTTTAAAAACAGGCCTAAGATTAAGAACAAACTTTATTGCCATTTCCATCCTAAAGCAATAACTTTAACACGTACCGTAAGTCCTCAAATAAGCCCCCACCTCTGAATAAGCCCCCCTCGAATAATTTCCCACACGAACATATATTTTGCGTAAAAAGCCCCAACCCTCGAATAAGCCCCCATGCGGAGTTAATCGATTTGAACGAACATCACTCTATTCATATTGAATTACATAATATATGACCTTTTTTACTATTTTCATTCATTTCATTTTCATTTTCAATCTTTTTAGGCATGGTAGCCCCTCAGTTAGAGAAAAACTGATTAGCGGAGGTCATGCAATAAATACATAAATACATTACTAATAAATTAATAAATAATAAACAAATTATATCCCAATATCATTACCTTGGCGTCTACGGAAACAGACCAGACCACCCATTCTGGCAGCTCATTCCACGAACTTTAAGCTATTTTCCAAGGAGAGAAACCCGGGACGTTGGAAGCACCTCAAACTTGGGGGGCAAGGCACTTCGAGGGCACTTTTTTCCTTAATAGAAAGGGGCATTTTCCAAAACTAAAAAGGGCACTTCCTTATTTATTGCAAGATCTTGGGAGGGGGCACGTGCTCCCCCAGTGCCCCCTCCGGTTACTACGTCTATGAGAGGAGCAGACAGAACTTTTTAAGATGAGTAATGATACTACTAGACTTATGACAATGAGTCTCTTGTTTCCCTGTGCTCTTTGACTTGATGATGGCGCTTCGGTCAATAGAGACTCATAGTATTACTATGAAAAACCTGGCCCTATTTAGGCCTAAACTGAGCAATTTCTTCAGTACCAATCAGATTGCGAGATTTGTGAATTACTATTGTTAACGTGTAAATGTGACAGAATTTTCGATTCGATTGAAGAATTGAAAACACTCCCATGGGATAGAGATTCGAAGCCGTGATTCTTTCCTAATTCCACTGACGATTGAAGAAAATAGGGCCAAGTTTTTTACTGTTTCATGATGAGTCCCTCTTGAGCAAGGTTTACCGCAGGGATACAAGGGACTCATCGTCATCAGTCTATGGTACTATCCCGGAAGACCAGCGAATGGCTTGAGCTCACAACTATCCTCATATGAGGCGAAAGCGCTAACCAATAGGTCATTCTACCACATGAATACATGTAAGTAGCGTGAGAAATCACTTACAGATCAATTATCGCAATGCTGTGTCGGTTTTTAATCTCCTTCGTTGCTTCTGTGATAAGAAAAGGATCATTTGGATATAAACAACAAGAATCAATGCATGGCCACTAAAAAACATGTAGCGGCTGAGTCAAAAACAGCCAACAAGTTTGGTTGGTGGGCTGTGGAATAGAAAGGACGTCGCCGATATTCAAAACTGAAAGTGTCAGTCTATCACTCCAAGGCTAACTTAGATGTGAAACTTTGTTTGGTAAAAGCACTCTAGACTTATGACCTGGAGTCCCTGTGCTCCTTTGACTGGATGATGGCACTTCGGTCAACAGAGACTCAAACATTACTCTGAAAAACCTGCCCTATTTAGGCTCAAACTCTGAGCTTCCTAGAGTACCAATCAGTTTGTGGGATTTGTGAATTACCATTGTTAGGGTAAATGTGATAGAATTTTCGATTCGATTTAAGAACTGATAACATTGCTACGGGATTCGAGATTCGAAGTCGTGATTCCATCATAATTCCATTGATGTTTGCAGAAAATAGGGTCAGCTTGTTCACTGTTTCATTATGAGTCCCTGTTGAGCAAGGTTTACCGCAAGGATACAAGGCATTCATTGTGATAAGTCTAAAAGCACTCATCTTCTAGATTCAGAAATTAGACAACTCATGTTGCGGAGTTTGTATGGAAACGAGAATTCCAAATTCCATTCTGGTTGGTCCATAATTTACTTGCCATCGAAGTATAAATTAAACACAACTGCCTGTATCAGAAATATACTTTAAATGTCAATGGTGAGTAAATCATGGATCAGAATGGAATGTGTACTTCTCGTTCCCATTCAAATTCCTTACCAGCATTTGTCTGCTGTCCGTGTCTAAAAGATGATTGCTCTTACCAAACAAAATTGTCGCATCTGTATTAACAACTTAACACTTGTATCTCAACTCAGTTTCTATAGAATAATATGATCAGATATTTCAAGAAATATTTAGATTCCAGAGTCATGCAGTAAATCCCCGCATATAAGAACCTACCAAAATAAGAACCTAGAGGCTGATTGTCCTAAATTATGTACCTTGCAATTAAGAACCTGTTTAAGTTTGATGAGACATAGGTTCTTATTGCAGGGGTTGCAAAGTTGATCTTTGATTGATGTTATTAAGGTCATTGAGATCCCAATTGGCTTTGAAAGCTTCATTCTCCCCCCCTCCCCAATTACTTATTAGGCCCAAAAGAACCTTTCTAAAACAAATAATAAGACTGAACATCAGTGTGAGACTCTTAAAGGGACTGCATGTAGCATCCTTCAAAATAAGAACCTCTATACCCTGAAATTAGTCTTAGTACCTTTGAAATAAGAACCAATTTCAGCCTGCCTCTCGAAAAAGTAGGTTCTTATACGCAGGAATTTACTGTAAACTTGGCTATTTTCCATGTGAGTGAAATTTGTGGCTCTGGGGCTCTTAAAGTCGACAATTTTTCATAAGTGCATCATCTTATAAGAACAAGGGAAGAAAGCAGTCTGCCTTGGTTAGAGGCAAACATGGAGTAATTTCTTGTTATTTTCGTTGTCTTCTTATCAGAGTTTTAACTTCGTTGATTCACTTCGATCTTCAGCTATTATTTAGACCTCCTTGTATTTGTATATTGTATTAATTTTTTGTATCATAGTATTAATTTTTTGTGACATTATTTTCATATTTGTAGTTTAGTTATCTGTTTGTATTGTTAGGATAAAATGTATGTAGTGAATTTAAATAAAATGAAATTGAACTGAAACTGAACTGATATTCTTTTGCTTTCAGAACCCTTTTCCTTTACTAATTTTCTCTTCGAGCCCTCATATCCCTATCATTTCGCCCAAATAAAATGAGACTGTACTTACCAGTTCAGGATCTGAAGGTATCCTTGATAAGAAGTCAAGCAGTTCGTTATTCCCAACAGCATTTGGTTTCCTGATTTTCTTTGTGAATTTGTTTATTCCTGCAAAAAGAAAAACAATGATTATTGAGAGATTCGAACCTCATGGAAACGAAACATAGTCCAAACAGATGTCAAATTCATGTACGCGAAATTTTCTTGTCTTTTGTTTGCGCCATTAAAAAAGAGGAAAATTAGACAGAGGTAGGGAGTTTAGCAATACACATCAAGCAGATGGCATCCATGAACATCTTCGCACATGTTCATTCAAATGAGAGCTACGCCCACAGGAGGCCCAACGCACTGTAGTGAAGGGGCCCTCGAATATTCTAACGCATGGCATACCAAGATCTTTCTCTTTCTTCAGATAAAACATCTCGTTGGAAGTGCTTGCAAATCAGATTTTCTTGTCTGTGTCTCATATGACAGTCATTTCGCTATTGTTTTTCGTCCTTGCCGTCGATCTATCCAATACAGCGCCTCGAAGACAGCTAGCTATCAAGGCGTAATGATAATAATGATAATCGAAATGCCGTTCGTTTTGATTTGCGTTAGTGTTGCACTGTTGTATCTAAGTATAGATATACGTAAAGGAACGCAACTTATTTCCAAACAGATCAGCAACAACTGTTTTCTTTTCACCCGCGTTGCATCTATATTTGTCCAAACATGCAAAACAACACATCAAAATGTTGCTAATTTATCCGGCAACATTCTTAGATAACTTTCTGCTTGAATGTTTTATCAAAACTCAAAGATTTCGCTGCTAAAGCTCATGTAGTTGGCCTTATTTATTTTCCTCAGAAGGCTCTGTAGCGTCCTTAAGCCCAATATTTGAAGTTCGAACTCGACAGTACCTGCTGAATTCGACAAAATTTATCATGGAAAAACTTTGTCAAATTCAGCAGGTACTGCCGAGTTCGAATTTCGATTATTGGGAAACAAACGAAACACTCATATATTATACGATTGCAGATATATTGGTGGATTTTTGGAACTAACTTTCTTGTGGATTCACCGCATCCACCAAAATCTGTGCAGATCACAAAGGCCACGTGTGGGCAACAATATAGATTACGGAGATAACAGGTTTGTTTACGGATACGTGACCCTGCCTCTTTAATGCTAGAGGACAAGCTTGCCAGCTACTGCCGCGAATTATCATCTTTTGTCAGACTTTTACGTTTGTACCAGCAGTAAATTCGTTAAACATACTGATGGTTTACAGTAAATCTCGTCGCGATTTGTCGCCATGACTTCAATAAGCACACGATAAAGCGGCTGGAAACGATAAAGAGGCGAGAAAATAATAGGACAGCCTCGTCTTCGTTGAAAGTGACGCCAAAAGGCACAAATCCTTTGCACTTGATAGCGTCACTATGCTCTAGTCGCTTACTTGAATTTGAAATTTTACAGATCAAAAGGAAAACTGATCGAAAAAAGGATGATAAACCATTCATGATAGTGTGATCTCTGATTTTCTCATCGATCATACCAACTCTGGAGTTGTCCTTTGAATTCTTGAGTCAATACAAAATGCCGGAGAGATACAAAATGCCGGATACATACCCCATGCTAACAGAATATATCGCAGTGGTATCAAGTAGAGAAGCACTGTACCCATCGCTAATATCACCATTAATAAATAAGAGCAGAATGGGACACTCCAATTGAATGTGCTGCAAAAAATTTAAATGAAGATAATACTTTCATTTTCAACGAAGAACGGCAGATATTGTAATACAATAGCATCAGTTGCTTTAGTTGACACCTCAATTCAAAGCGATTAGCGAATGCAGACAAAAGAAATTCTTTCAACCAGTAATCCAAAACAAACATAGCCGCAAAGTTGCCTTGAAACCAGTAAGGCAAACTCTCTTTTGGTTCGGGTGAAGGGTGGTTATTAAGAGAAGTTATATGCTTATAACGAAAGAAGGGTAAATCTAAAGTTATGTCTGGCGGACTTTCAGGAGTTGAGGGGTACCTGTTTACATCTGAGCAATAAATATGCAACTGTTGTAGTGCCCTCGGCAGGATATTTCCCGAGCCGTTCAGCGTCCGGGAAATAACAGGATATTTCTCGGAAGAAATGGAAATGTAGGCAGATATTACTCCTCACAGGGAAGATATTTCCTATCGAAAATATAGAATTTCCTTTTGGTAGGGATAAAATTTGAAATGACTGACAGAAGAAATATTAAATGATAATCGTCATAATCCTTGTTGTTCAATTCTTGGTAAAACTGCAGTTCCCTGCAAGCATTTCAACTTGTATTGACAACAGGAGCTGAAAAACCATCTGCATTGGGCTTTTGAATATTAAATGCAGAATAGCGGCTCACAGTCGACCTGACAGAGTTCATGGGTCGGTCGCTCCTTATTTTATTTTATAAATGGATGATCAAGCAGCCCATGCCAAACAGTTTGAATGAGCTTAGAAATAAAAACATCACTTTAAAATTATGGAAATAAAACTTTCTTTGAAAGTGCATAAATCATGGCTGTGGCCGTCTATCAAACTGTCTTCGCTCTAACTTGTGAGGCCATGGGCATTAACGCTGTCTGACCTGGGGGTGGGGAGGACATTTTCATTTATAAGTTTTCCCATGTTTGCTGAATGCCCCTGAGATTTAGCAGCTTAAATTTCTATCATACAATAATAAAACTGCAAAAAACTTTGGCGTTTTATTTTTAGCCTTTTCTCCATGGTAACCAAGTTATCGTGCCACACTGTGAAAAACATACTTTGTATCTCTCTTAATCCTGTTTCATTGGTCCAATTAAGTCTAAACAATGAATTTACATATAGCTTGATCTATGTATGTAATTTCTTTATAAAAAGTAAAGTTTCACGACCTTTTAACACACTTTCACTTTTATGACTTCATATGACATCATAATGATAATCATGCTCTAACAGCAACAACAACATTACTGATTAAACCATTGTTTCAAAACTTCATGGTTTTTATATAATGAACAACATCTTTGTGCCCAATTAGGTTGCCACATCTCAAACAACAACAAAGACTGAGTGTTTCAAAACGCCCAGGTCAGATACGGTTAATGCGCCGTTGATATGGCCTATACTATTTTCAAAATTGTACTCTTACTCATTGTGTTGCTTCTCTTCTATAGGACTACGAGGGAAGCTTGAAAATGTCGCTTTTTCTTCGCTCTTCTCTTGTCACAACAAGGATTAAATGCCACTATTACAGCATTCAAATAAAATTCAGACAATTCTCGCGCACAAGCTCCTACTTAGCGATCATTTCAACCTTCCACTCAAAGGATCGCACATGATCATATCATAAATAAGAATCCATTTAGGTAAACTTGCGTGTAACAGATTTTGCGTCCGCCATCACTAGAAATAACAATGATAACCCTCCGAGCCAACAATAGCATAAAATGATTTACTTACTTTTTAATTCTCTCAGCTAATGACGCTATCCAATCTAACTGATTCTGCACTGTGGTACAAATATTCGTTATTGATTCCAGTCTTTCTCGTATACTTTTACTTTTACCCTGTGGAGATTTATAAATACTTGTTAGGCAATAATTTCGTTATAAATGAACAGAACCTTGTCAGGGCACGAAAATTTATCTTTCTTCATGCGAGCGGACAAAACTCATACTTAAATTTCCTGCATTAGGAACCTGGAACTATGCTCCTACCATTGGAATCTGGCTTCGCCCCGCACTCCTTACCTTCCAAAACATAACCCTTAATACACTTAGATGGTTGGAAAGTAGCTTGGAAGTATTGATGATAGCCGGTTTCTTCGTTAAATATGTACCTCTACATATTTATTCAAAAATTATGTTCACTACTAAGGAGAGAGGTTCTTGGAAAATATCTCAAAAATCAATGAAGGGAGGGGGGAATTATTCCTTTTTCGATTATAAATCAGATCAAACCTGAAAAAGCATTGGCGACGAAAACTATATCAATCTTTACATTTGTGCTATTTTCATCCATCTGATTTGCAAAAATAAGGTATGCCAAATAATTGAAACAGGCATTGAAGAAACAAAATATATTGAAAATTGAGAAAAGCTGACCTTTTTACTTTTGTCATCAATATCGTCATCATCTTCATCATCTTCATATGGACTGGACGAATCCTAAACAGTAAATTCCAATGAAAATAATCTCATTATGGAAAAAGTATATTGAAACATATGCATCAAATACCTTAATTTTCTCTAATATGGTCTTATATCTGTATAATCTGTTTTCTTGTGTAGCTACAGTAGAAACCCGCATAAAAGAACCCATGTTTTTCATGGGCAGCCTGAATAGGTTCTTAATTAAATGGCTGTTATTCTAAATTCCACCTGCAAGGTTCTTAAAAAGGTTCTTGTATACAGTGCGCACCTTGCATACATTAATGCCATTTTTCAGCACAAGAATTCTGAAGAATTCTTTTAATTTCATGAGAACAGTTTTAGGTTAGAATCCTTGTTTAAAAATCATGCAGCCTTTTGTACCACTGAAGAATTCTGATCAGCATGTAAGAATTCTTCAAATTCTGAGGAATTCTGAACACATGAAACCTGTTATATAAGAACCTCTCCTAGTTTCAGCCTCTGGAGGGTTTAAAAGATTGAATTTCAGCATAAAGGTTCTTATAAAAACAGGTTCTTTTATGCGGGTTTCTACTGTACTGTTATGGCAATTTATGCAATGGAATTTAAAAAGTATGAACTTGAACTGAACTTTATGACATCATTTATCAGTTTGGCAAAAAGTTTACTTATTTTTGAAATCTGTTGTATCCGAAAACGCAGCAGATTACAACGCCATAGTGGCAACACGGTGCTTTACACCACGATGCATTGCGTTCTTCAATCGAATCTCAATAGAATCATTAGGCTCATATATCAACATTAAATTTATTTTATTTAAATATCTTATTTAAATATCTTATTTACAACATTAAATATCTTATTTCTTTTCTTTTTCTTTTTCTAGTAGTTTTGTGTAGCGTTATGTTCTTTTCGTTCTTCTGTTTTATGTTTTATGTTGATTGCCATTTAGGTAGTCATAGTTTTTCGCTCCAAATAGTATTGTCTTGGGGCCTGTTTATATGAGGAAAAACACCTCACTTGCCAGGCCCGGTGCTGAGAGGTGAGATTCCATCTTCCAATAAAATCCTTCGTTCTTTCATTTCGCGTTTGCATGAGGAACACAACACCACCGGTATAGTGAAGTCCCACCTCACTAGAGGTGGAATCTCACCTAGGTGAGGTGAAATTTTTCCATATAAACGAAACACCACCGGTATGGTGAGGTGAATTGAATCTATTCGTTGATTCTCATTGGTCAGTTCATCCTGATTTCACGGAAGAGAGACTTTACTCCACCTCACCTCTCAGGCCCGGGGCTGACAGGTGAGGTGAAAAATCTCATATAAACAGTGACTGAAATCTACCTCGCCTCTCAGCCCCGGGTCTGGCAGGTGAGGTGTTTTTCCTCATATAAACAAGGCCTTAGTAGTAGGGTATTGTATCATGTAAGTAGTGTAGTCAGTAATATGTTTGTAACTTTTTAATGGAATGTAAAAAAAAAAAAATTAAATTCATAGGAAGAAACACCGCAAAACGACGAAAGACAACATCGAATATAGTTATTGCCAATACTTCGTCTTACCATACAAAACTTCTTCAGGGCTGTTACAACAACCTTGAAGATGTACTGCATGGCAAGACGAAATATTGACAATATATATATTCTTAAATCAACTCACTCGATGTTGTCTTTCGTCGTTCTGCGGTGTTTCTACCTACAAATTCATTCATTATCCGTCATCGCAAGCATCTGCGGATCCGACGATCGACGTTGATATCGTGGCCAATTTCTTTTTTGATTTTTTATTTCTTTTATTATATCTATTATTATATCTTTTATTATATCTTTTTTGATATTTTATCATATTAATTGTTGTAGATATGTTCTTGATATACAGCCAAGCCAGAAATTATTCATAACCGTGCATAGGCGTACGGGAAGACGAAATCTAGGGGGCTGCCCAACACAAAGCCCATTATTGTTTGCTAACATTTTTGCCCGACTAAGGGCAGAAATTTGCCCGAATGTGGCTGATTTTTGAAAATTTCTCCAAAGTTGGGGGGCTACCGCCCCCCGGCCCCCCGGCTCGTACACTTATGTAACCGTGCTACATTCGAAGTTTGTTGCACCGATCTACCTGCGAACCAATCATACTGTGACTGAAGTTATGTAAGAAAGTGACGAAAGCCGGATAGAAGCATTACAAGAGAAATATTAAGGGATACAAGAGCTTGGGTAGTTGATCCGCAAATACTCTTGAGTTGGCATGGATATGAATAATTTAGGGCTCAACTGTACGTATATCATTGCAAGGCGGTGAATACGACAAAAGAAGTTGACTCAAAACCTCAATAAAATGTTGAAAAATCCAACGTTATCAAACAAAAAAACTTTACATTTTCAAGAAAGGAGATCCCTTTTACTGCATCTTTAATAGACCATTCCAACGTCGCATGAGAAAGAACTATTCGCGGATCGATCGGAAACAACGCCCTCGCACTCACCTGCGGAACAGGACGGTCTAATCCAAACTGAATATTTTCATATTTTTTTTCAACTAATTCATTGGTGCTGGTATGGAAAAAGAAGCAAATTTTGGCTTAAATATAAATTTTAAGTATTGGCAGGAAACAGTACTTTCACCACGGATCGAAGAACCAAGATTGCACCGATTATCATTTTAAATTTATTTTTCAGTCCTTCCTAATCATAGTTGACAAAGTCCAGAAAGCAGATACATATGACTTTAGATGAACATAATCAACCCAGTATTCATTAAAGGCACACGGTGTGAGTGGCCGAGTGCCTTATACAGTCTTCGTCAGGTGACTGAAGTTAAGCTTGGTCGAGTGAGGTCAAACTCTGGATGGGTGACCTCGGAGGCCTGACCTCACAACTCACCTCGTCGTCATTCGGAAGGGGCGTTAAACTAGGGGTCCCATGCCTGGATGCGGCATGCACAGTGGGCCTAAATTAGCTTTCAGTAGCTAGAAATCCTGACAAGCCCACTGAAAATAAATTGAAAACAAACAAACAAAACAAACGGTGCCAAGTTGCATTGAAATCTGATGAGGCTGATCTACAGAAGAAATCCTGAATAAAGCTGGATGGGAACCGATTAGCTATATCTATAAAAAGAGGGTACTGACGTGGATGCATAGGATTTATTACAAAACATGCCCCAAACAAATTTATGAACAATTCAGTGAACGAAAAACAAATCTGCGAAACCCTCTTCAAGTTGAAGTCGTAAGGTACAAGAAAGAAATTGGACGGAATTCATTCAAGTACAGAGGTGGAGTCTTTTGGAACTCAATTAACAATAACCTGAAGAGTCAAGAAAATATAACAACTTTCAAAAATAAGATAAAAGAATACAAAAGGAACGTAAACCAGCATTCATTTGAAAAAGAGGCCTGTATTATTAATAACAAGAACAAAGATTTTAGGTACTTTTGACACTGTAAATACTTTTAACTATTTTAATCTCTTGTTTTACTTTCTATTTTAAAAAAGGTAATTAAGCTTATTTTTGTTTGTAGCTGCAGGTCCACATCAACGTTAGTTGCCTTTAGGTAAACCTGCATTACCAAATAATGTATGTATGTATGTATGTATGTATGTAGGCTAAGGCAGTTCCCCCCCCCCCCATAAGTGGTAGCTCGAAAAAAGCCCATATGGATAAGGGATAAATTAGTATCAAATAGCTAGAAATACTTGCAGCCCATTTCAAATGAATTACTGAAAAAAAGGACTTACCAGTTCATTGGATGTATCTTTGTCCGGCGAAAGCATAAAGACGATGTAATTTTTCAAGAGTATCAAAAGTAGTATTAATGGTAAGAAGAACAAATCGAAATTTAGCACCAACAGCACATACAACTGAAAAGAAAAGACAAGAAAAGTGAATTCCATTTGTAAAATCACAGAAAACATCGAAAAAAGGACAAGCGACGACCAAAAACAAAAAAAGCCTCCCGTTTGGCTGCACAGAAAGTATCTCCTCGTGAGTCATCCTTCCTTGCGACAACCAGAAATGTTCTAAATTGTTCAATTCTATGCTTTCATCCTCTGGAGTGTAAAATATATATCCAACATGGGATAAACAATAAGCTCCTTTCATCTAACATCTAACCTCGAAGTGGACTTGCTCCAAGTCTCGCCCTTGATTCAATAAACAAACAGGAGGGAAGAAGAAGAAAAGGGAAGAGAAAGGGAAGGAGAGCGAGACTTGTGGACTATGCAATCCGAAAACGAGGCTCAGCATTCGCCTGCTCAAGTTTGATTGGCTCTTCTGCTAAAATGAAAGAAAGTCGCCGGTCAAGATCTTGACCGGTCTCGCTCTCCTTCCCTTCCCTTTTCAATTCACTTTTCTTCTTCCCGTTTGTTTATTGATCAAGAGCGAGACTGGTAGCAAGTCCAACCTCGAAGGTGTTGTGGCGCCGTGGTGTAATCCTTTGATATTGACAGAACAGTCAGGCGGGATGGATTCGATACCCGGTAGGACCCCACGACTTGAGCGTCGTGGCAAGGGGTCGCGGAGTCGATTAAGCCCGATTTCCACTGAGAAAAATCTTTGCGAAATGCGAACTATTTCTCGCAAAAAAACCGTCTGCTCATGCGTACTAAAATTTCGCCAGTTTTCTGTGAAAAAATTTCTCTGCGAAAAAAAAGTTGAAGTTAGTTTAATTTTTTTTGCATTTCGCTTGCGAAATAATGATTTGGCCAATAAGGATGCAGCTGCTGACGTACTACCGCATTCCTGCAATGACTGAAAGCCTCGTGGGTAAGGCAAGCAATTATTGTTTTGATTCAGAATTGGCCTAGACAATTTTCTTCAGACAAGATTGAGTGGAAATTGACGAGCGAAAAAAATGTCTCGAGAAACTTCGCGCGAAATATTTCGCTGAGAATTTTCTGAGTGGAAATCAGGCTTTAGGTGTGCTCTATTTCTGCGACTTCACCTTCACCTTCACCAACTACATTCAATGAATAATCTCGAAAATCAAGAAACAAGTTGCTCGACGCTTTGTTCTATCTTAGAAACATTTTGTGATGAAGCGAAAACAAAATTTCACGCAAATCTGCCATATTCTCGAAATTCTTTTCATCATTAGGCTTCAAAGATATTCTTTCAAACCCTGTATCAAATTAGACGTGTTTTAAGTCGATTCCGTGGTCTATTAGTGCTAAAAACATGATGACCTATCCAGGACGTAAGCAATGAAGAGGACGCTACGAAGGAGACAAGAGAGGAAAATTTCCCCTCTCATTTCTCCCTCGAAGCGTTCTCGCCATGGTATAGACCCCCGCAGAGGTCATTATGCTCTTTAAACAATGATAGACCATTTAATAGACTTGGAGCAAGCTAGGATCAAATCAAATCGATATTCACAAAAAGAGAAGATCAAACGGGTCCATTAGCCATGTACAAAGAACGCTGGTACATGACAAAGCTTGAAACAGCTGAGGGAAGAAGCTTCCACATTAGCATTGCAAACAGGAAAGAGCATACAGTACCTTACGTTGGCTGCGAGGGGCATTTTAATCATTCGAAAGAATGTACGAGACTTTTACAGGACAAAGGGATATTGACGGATCTTTGATATCAAAGGATCTTTGCTAGAGATGTACGAGATTTTTGGGAGTGAAGTGCCCCTCGTGTGAATGTATGCAGTTCAGGCTTTTCTGGTTGCAAACAAAAAGCTTCTTCACAGCTGCCGCAATACAGATAATTTTCATTTGAAAGTGCTAGTCGTCAAGGTGCCTTTCATCAAACGGAACGGTACTTTTTTGATACTGACCACACAAGGATAGCATTTACCCGACGGTTGAATTGCCTGCATTGCCATTGTTTTTATCACAGCGGATGCTGAAAGAAAACTATCCTTCATTGCATTTGTTTTTAAGCACGGGTCCAGCGTTAGAAATTGTACTTTGACACACTGCGACCATACTGCACTAGCTATGACATTGGCTATGAGATAGATTAGAGCTAAACCAAAAGCCCTCAACGTCTATTATTACAGCCCCCCCCCCCCACCAGTAACGACACCACCGGACCTTGAAAATACAGCGAGGAAATTACGAAAAAATACATTTTCAGCGGGATTAGAAATATCATGACGGGGAAATGAAATTTTAGGCTATTATCTACGATGGAAGCTGTATAATTTTGACGGGGAGGCAAAACTTTCGACGGGGACACAACAAAAACAAAGCGAGGAAAGTTTTTTAAACTCAAAATTTAGCGGGGGAACGAATTTTCTTGGCTGGTCAGCCTTCAACCTTGGTGGGGCAATGTTTCAGCAGGGTCGTTACTGGGGGGGGGGGGTGTGTTTTACTTGTGCATTGGCAAACGCAATATGACTAACTGGCCATTTGCACATGAAGTACTGTTAAATCCACAATAATCAGCTTCGTTGTCAAAATTGGAAATGAATGAAAAATAATGTGAATTGCTTGTCTGCGTGGTGCTGTGGCAGAAAATTTTCACCAACTGCGGTGATGTGATGGTGGGAAGGCGTAGAACTGTCTCAGCAGTTAGCAGCTGACTGCATTCTTTGCATTCGTCGGTAGTTCAAAGAACATAAGATCCTTTTGGATGATTGCAAAGTCTGTCTTCAGCTATGTTTGAGCAATCAGGAACTTTGCGTTTTCTGCGAATTTGCCTGCTAGATTAATTTGCATGGGTGAAGAATAAGAATTGTTTATCGAAGCCTGCGGGCCGCTGATCCATGATGTCAATCTGTCGACATTGTGCAAATCTGCCAACAATGCTCTTTAGCAGAAATCAATATATTAGACCTAGTCTTAGTGTTACTGATCGAAGATAAAAGTGCAGTGCTGCCTGCCAGCTGCAAACACGTGTTCATATCGTGTTCTGCATTCAGCTATATCGAAAGAGAATCAATGTGCTAGATGGTCGGGGTTGTTATTCTCATACATTTGCAGAGTCTCATACACATGAAACTTGCGCCGGTCAATAACAGAACGATAATTACAAATTGTATAGGAACCATTCTTTGCCCATTTCTTCAACCCCTGTGTATCATTCCTTGCATGGACGCAATTTATCAAAAGCATTTTTGACTTTATCCCAATCAAATCCTCTAACGCAAACTTATATTCCAGGGGACAAACTTTTCAAGCAGGCTGCACCAACAGCCCACAAGAAACTAGTTCTAGTTACGTTGCTTTTGGATTTCGTTCCTGGTTGGATTTCTAATTTCGCACAAATTCAAAGTCACGCACAAATTAGTATAATGTTCGAAAATGGACACATGCAATCTCAGCCTCGGTCTATTCACGTGGGTCAAGACCTAGACGCGGGGCTAAGTGAGTTTAACGGACTAGATTATGGGACAGGACATCAAGCAGCGATGCTAACGAAGACCTTGCCAAATGAAACGCTAATGAGAGAGATCGCTCAATTTTCAACGTGTTTTAGACGTGACTAAGTTGCTAAGTAGGCCAAGTTCGGGCCAATTCAAGTTAAACTCGTTATTCTATCAGTGGAAACATAGTAGCCAAATGCCGATCTTATGGTGTCAAATCTGTCGAACATGAAATAAGACGACGTTAAATTTTGCTATAGGATCGCAGGAAACTTGTGTCTCGTATGCGCTTTCCAAGCGCTTTCTTTATTTCACTACCAATTAGCAGAGAAAAAACGGCAATCAATTGCATTAACGAGCGTGACTGACATTCTTTCTTACTGACAATGAGTCCCCTCTTAGATTACAAAGTAGGACTTTGTAATGAAAAAGTGTTATTGTTTCTCTACCGTAGTTAGTGCGTGACGCGGCCCCACTACTATATGTACTTCATTTTACTTCGTACATAAAAACAATATTTTCATTCTTAAAACATAATGATATTTCGCTAACCTACAAAGATGCTTTTCGAAAACAATATGCGAGCAGTAAAAATCAAGCTGCAAGCTGCAACTAAGTCATTTAAAGACCCTCTGCTAACCATTAGGCTTTGCGCATATTCTTTGTTATGGGCAAACAAACCACAGGAGACGGCACGTGCGAGGTATGGGAGGTATTTCCGTTGTTTAGGCCCCTTTTGAAATTAAAGAAAGAGAAATATCAAAATTTTGACTCTACACCTTTGCCTATGCTTAAGACCTATTGTCAAACGTGATCCTTTGTTCGCTGAATGAAAAGCAAGGCAAAGAGAATTTAGGCCAGAAACGACTTTCAGATAATACGAAAGTCGAATTTGGCGCCACAAAGGATCATGGTTAGCAGTGACTCTTTAAAGGCTCTTATTCAACCAGCATGGTTTGCTGGCGTCATCTCTTAGTTGGCCTTTGTTGTCGCCATTTTCATGGGCCATGAAAATGGCGACAACAAAGGCCAGCCAAGAGGCGACACGTGCAAGGCATTCTGGTTGAATAAGAGCCTTTAACGTTTTGAAAATGCAGAGAAATAAAATGCTCAAATACTCTTTGGAATGGGCAGATAGACATAAGAACGAGGGGAGTCTTGCAATAACCACAACGCCCCATCTGTTTTCAGGAAGTGCCTCTTTAGCTTAATGAAAGCAGTGCCCTTGAAGTGTCGTGCCCTCAACTTTCAGATGCGTCCTACTGCCCTAAATGGGCGGTCAAGATGCAGGCACATTCATGAGCTGGATGCACCAAAAATACTGCCTAGGAGAAGGACTGAAGCATTGCATACTTACAATAAATGCGAAGGCGCTCCGTAGTTTGTATTTCCACGTGAACAATGACTGAATGAACTGACCAGTTGCTATGATGCTTTTTATTATGCTGCTTAAACGATCAACGTTTTGTTGCAGCAACTGAGAAAATGGACAAAAATTAATCAGTTAGTTAATATTGGATACCCCAAAAAAGTATGGCCCGTTTGTGGGGCTACTGTGGAGGAGCTATAGCTTTAAACTGTCTCGGTTTTTTACACAGTTGCATGAGTCAGGCTTAAACTTAGAGCTTGAGACCTCTTTTAAGTCAATGTGACAAGTAAATGCTGATTTATAGGAGAGGTCGTGATATCCAAATTTTCTCTACGTTTGTTGCCCCGCACCGAAGCGGGGCTTTGTAGTACTCCGTGCGTAAAGAATATATGTGGCGAGACCATCTCAATGCGTCGAAAAAACCTGTTTTTTTTGTCGTTTCAGGTTAAACCGGTTTTTGATCTCCGATTGGAAAAGAGGCTGTGATCACCGAAATTGACAAAATGGCGGATGCGGATCACTGCCACTAGCCGATAGACTTGTCAAGCGCAGAAAAGATAAGAAGCTAAAGGGAGAAATATTGATGTACATTCGCGTTTGATCTTACTTCACTTGAGCCCAAATTGCCTCCATATTTAGGCGAAGTCAACACCACAACGCATGCAAATAGGCCTTGGCCTACCACACCCCAGGTATTTATTTTAAAGAAATCAACAACTTTATTTTCTTCACCATTCCTGCAGTGCAATATGGCATTTTTGGTTTAGGACCCGATCCGTGCAGCCTTATAGAACCACCTACAGGCTGGGGGCGGGGCATTTAGTATTTACTATTGCTAGTACAAAAGTTTGCAGGGTTGTCTTGTATATAAGAAATCTATTAACCATTTCAAAAATGCAGACTAAATTTCAATACTTTACATATCGCAGAGCAAGGCTCTGGAACCTTGATCTGGATAAAAAAGAGGCTCCTTCAGTCAAATTCAAGGCAAAATAAACTGTATATACATATACATTTACTTAAGTCCAATAAATCGCAAGAGATATGAATGTTTGGCATGTTCCGCCGTAAAGTACGAAGATCTATCTGCAAAATGACGCTTTAAATTTGAAAAAAGTTGAAAAGTTGATGTGACATCGCATTTCAAAGCCTGCAAAATCACCATTTAGGCAAAAATTTCATGACGGAGTCCTTTCGATGGGAAACAGTGAAACAGTGGACCACAGTCTTTCTTACCTGTCTCCTGAATCTTGGTGGATCGTACAACGCGTTCACTTCTCTCGGATTAAATGTCCTAAGACTTGCTCGAATCGGATTGAAGATTAGGTCAAAGGTTACAATCAGATGACCTTTAGCCTGTCTTTCAAGATGCTTGTCTTTCAATTGATATATTCGTTTTTCTTGAGGCACAATCTAGAATTGTAAAGAAAGAACATCATATGTTGATATGCTGCAATTCCAAAGCTTTGGACTAAGGAGCAAAATTTTGCATGCTAAAAGTTTGAGATTTTTGCATGTGAAAACAAATTCAGCATCGCTCATTGAATTGGATGTTTATCAATCAGATGAGAGAAAACATGATAAGTGTATATCAAATAGCGTGGATAACATGAAATAGAGAACAGAACGCTTGGAGCATATACTCATTACCAACAGCATATGGTATACTTGTATGTATGTATATGTATCATTTGCCATAATGCAAATATCTACAAGTTGTATAATATGAAAAATAGATCCAATACAATACGATACAATACAATACAATACAATACAATACAATGCAATGCAATACAATACAATACAGTACAATACAATGCAATACAATACTTCATCATTCACTTATAATATTGTCCTGTATAGCATACTTAAGGAAATTCCAAGCCAGGAGCGCATAAAGATAACTTACCGATAATAAGGGTATTCCAACTCTACCAAGAAATTCAGGAGCTCCACGTCTGTCTTCATCAAAAACTGTTATATTGAGCGTTTCGTGTACATCGAAGACTGGCCTAAAGGACAATAAGATGAAAGATAAAACAAATAAAAAATGCCTCTTTGTTGAGAAAGCCTGAATAATATAAACAATGTCAAGATGATACTTTGCTTCCATAATAATGGTCCCTTTCAAGGGTTGGACTTAGAACACGTTTACACTGTAATGGTACAGTTTTGTCCCGGTACAAAGTTGTTATGGCTCAAAAGCGTTTACACTGCTCTGGAACAAAATTTTTCTGTAAATAGAAGGAACAACATTGTTATGGATAAGCAGGGAAGAGTAAAGGTGAGGCTGATGCAACTTATGCCTTTTCGTCCCTTGTTTCCCAACGTTCCTTGATTTGCTGATACATCACCTGGTCAATAGGCACTCATAAAGTTACTCTTGAAAAGCAGGCCCACTTTTTCAAAATGGCCTAAACTAGCAGGAGTTCTTGTACACTCAACAAAATCAGCTTCAAAGTCTGGTTTAAAGAGCTTGAAGATTGAAAAGGAAACTCTCAGTGCGAAGAATGAAGTTGTCTTGACCTACAAATCGCAAAATGCTTACCTTTCAGGCAGCAATCCTATTCTGTAGAAACAAAAAAGATCCATCGAAGCTTTGAAGACTCTAGGCCTCATCAACCACTTATGCATGCGACAACAACAACTGTCAAAATAGCGTCTCCTGATTGGTTGAAGACTAAATTATAGCAATTTGATTGGAGAATACGGAACCGCTCTACGCGGGCCAGAATGCGGCCACTATTTGAGAGTAATATTATGAGTCCCTACTGACCAAGTGATATCAGCAAATCAAAGAGCACCAAGAAACAAGGGAAGAAAAGGCGCAAGTCTAGAAATGAGGCTTATTCGATACACCTTTGTTACGGATCCATAGTTATAGCAGTACAGTGTAAATGGGGTCTACGAAACAAGGGACAGAAACGAGCATCAAATGATAAAACTGCACACTCACATTTCATAGATTTTCTCCCATGTTGGATTCAATGTCTTGTATATCGTTGGTGTAATGACTTTTTGGTTGTTTAATTCGATTATCGCAAATGGATCGCTTGCGCCACCAATGTCTGCAACTGCTAGGCCAACAGCACGATGGAAGCGAATCTAAGAGAGGTTAAGGACATTGATGTCAATGCGAAGAGCCTCTAATTTAGACTGATTGCATATTCGTAGTTATCGCTATTGATAGACTGATGGACGCTCGCTCTAACTACGTCTCATGGTCTTTGACACTGAAATTTTTTGGGATGAAGTTTCCCCTATCGACTTTATAACTAGATATGGAAACCATAGCAACACTGTACGAACACTAAGCAATGGTGGATGGGCCTAAGCTGCCGGCTCAAACTTCCAATGTCAAAACAGCTCAGAGTTCAAGCTTACAGTGATTTTAGCCATGGAGCATCCGCACGAATGTTTCCTCAATTCAAGAATCAACTAACCTTTCACTGTGAATCTGGGGCTCCTCATTTTAAACGCCAATTAGCTTCCATGAACATCATCGCAGCATTGAGAATTTCCAACTGTCGAGGGTCGCTTGCCTCGCTTCTGAGACTACATTGCAGCCTCGTTCCAGTTGGCACACGTAAACGTGTTCATTTCCGTCTCAAAATTTCATTCAAAGTCCATAAGTCCCAGATTGAGCAAAAATAAACAATTTCGTAGTTGTTGTTATAGCTGCTATTGCTGCGATATCTGGCACTATATCGTGAGTCTACTTCTAAGTATTTCAAAAAGTTTGTGTAAAATTTTACCGGGTGCGCCTGGCCTGCACATGTTCATTTTACATACCTGAAGCCAGCCAATTTCATCTGGATTTGTTCCTGTCTTTGCTAAAGAAAATTGATTTTCAAGTTCTTGGCGGTAGTCCGGTTTTTCAACATAAGTTTCTATGTCTGATTCATTGCCTGGTAATGCCAGGGCTGTTATCGTCATATAGAATGATATGAATCCAGCACAGTCCTCGAGCTCCACTTCCAAGAAATGCGTCTTCTCTCGCTTATATGGCGTTAGGTCGATATGGCATCTACAAAAATAGAAAATTAGTTTGATTACCAGATAAAGGGATTAATAACAGTTCTCATTTCAAAACGATCCAAAGCCCTAATAGCAAAATCGTGAATCCAAGAATTGTGAATTGTTCTGTTACCAACTGAGTTGAGAAGATGATCCCCATGTCCTGAAAATCGTATCTGACACGCCTCAATTTCAGTTTCATTTGATCATCAATCTATACTATGTACAATACTACATAACTACATTACAAATAAATACAATACCAAATTGATATCATCTAATACAAAACTACAACTGCGCAAGATGGAATGACATTACATGATTGTATATGATACAGATTGATTGAGGAATAGCTCTAAGTAGATAAACTAATCGAGAGAGAGCCCCACCCGCCATAAAAACAAAGAAACTAGAAAAAACATCAATCATGTAAAAGAAAACGATGAACCAGATGTGCCCAAAGGAATTGATAAGTCTTGGTAATGCGGAGGAAGAGAGACGGACAGACTAGACATAGGAGTCAATATAAAGTTCTCAAATTAGACCGAATAAATGAAAGTGATTGCTCTTTCTAGGTCTTCATTGAATGCGCATACTAACCGGTTCTGTATTGTATAGGAAAGTATAAAGCCCGAGGTCTTACAAGTACAGACCGAGCTTGCGAGATCTGTGCATTAAGACCGAGGGCTTTATATTTTCCTGTACAACAACAAAACCGGTTAGTATGAGTTTTATTACCTGACAGCTTCTGATTTTGACTCGTATCCTTTCGTCAAACACAGTTTGTTACAGTCATGTCGTCTGAGTTAATTGTAAATCTCACAGGCCTGAAGAAGTTGCTGTGGCGACAAAAACGCGTCCTTGTATCGTGTTATACAAGGCTACGGGAAACCCGCGGGAAATGCGCGATTAACCAATAGGAGGGGGGGATTCTGTATTGCCTCGTTTTTGAAACTTCAGTCAGGTAATAATTAACCATATAAAAAACTTACTCAAAAGTGAATGCAAACAAAAATCATTGAATAGAGAACTGACCTTCCCATGAATTCATCACGGCCTGGATCTTTGTCATAAACTTGAATTTCGAGTGTCTGCGATGCATCATGGTACATTCTCAATTCAAATTTTTCTTTCCATTGTGGGTTCAGAGTTGTTTTGCAAACCTAGAGAAAATAATTTGCAACTTCAGCTACACAAAATATCGAATTTTTCATACCGAAAACAACTTCCCCGAGGAAGGACTGGAGTGCAGCCAAATGACAATGATACATTACGAACTACAGACGTCACACACTGTGATGAGAAAAATATCCCATTTTGGCATGTCACTTGTCGTTCACTTGGCTGATTTTTAGGACCAATGATTCAATCATGGTCGATGTCCTAAATCATTTGGTTGAAATCTAAATCTGATCTATCTATCAGGGTGATCTTTTGGACAAAGTATCATTAAACGGGTGGTTCAAGGAGCTTTTGTCGAAACAGCCATTTTATCACAATATTTTCTTGATATTGTTCAAAATGAAAGTGTTATTTTATGACAAACTCTTATATTTCACAGAGAAACAACGAAACATTTATCTGTTGTAAGACTGCATAAGTAAAAAGTCACTTCCTAGTGGGTTTACCCCATCCACTACTATAGGTAGAGAAAACAATTGGCTGGTGCGTAAAATAAACGAGATTAGAAGTTTATTTGAATTTTCACGACCCAGCTACAGCGACTGAGCCCATTATAAAAGATAGCCATTTATCAAGGACACTCCATCCTGAAAACAGTAGCCCTACCTTGGTTCTATGCTTTTCATTTCCCAGCTTGAATTTGCAGTATGGATCACTAAACCCTATAGATGTAGAAGAAAATAAAAAATCAAACATGAAACTGAAGAATTGTGCAAGGGGTGAGAGTGCATCGTCACTGATTCGGACCTTCAGCCTCCAAATTCAGCAACAGAGAAGCCAGATTCAGTTCATTTTATACTTAGAACCCTGTAAATGAACATGAAATGTCCTGAAACGATGCAAATAGAGGTCAGGATTTACTCCAACGAAACTAAAAATATCATTTTAACAGTATCTGAAGCCAGAAAATATCACGAACATATTTTCAGTTGATTTCGACCAAAAAATCACTTACGGGAATAATCTAACCCAGAAATATTGGAATAACTTCTCCATATGGACATGGGCTGAGTGCCTCCGTGGATCCAGAGATTGAAAATTCAGTTTTTTAATTACTCACCATTATCATCGAAGGCATTCAGCTTCTTTCCTTCAACCAATGTGATTGCAACCACTCCTTCCCATACCTGACTTCTGCTTGCCCGTTTTACTTGGTTCCTTCCTGAGACACGTCTGGTTAGCTGGAAAATAGATAAAATTTTCAGTAACGTCAAAACTATCGATCCTCTCGTATCAAAATTTAAGAAAGTAACGCTCAATCCAGACCGTTTTTTGTAGAATATCTAAAAATTCCATTACTCTTTTCAAAAGTCAGATCAGGAAAAAACAATTGACCAAACCACAATTAAAGTGAGACCTGGCACTGCATTAAAATGTACAATCACAGCATCAAATCAAGGATGCCCTTACCTAAAATTGAAAAAAGAATTCCTGCAAAATCAAGGAGGATTCTAAACTTTTATGTAATCCGAAGACAGTTTGAATAACATGATAGTTACTTTACAGTAGACAACGGAAAAACTATACATCGAACTGAGAAGAGCATCGAGAAAATGATCCCTAAGAAACATGGGAACTGCCCTTGCCCTCGATCTTCCTAACCATTTTGATAAAGGATTGAAAAGATTTGTCCCTGAAGTTGATTGTAGCAAGCACTGGCAACGGAGTCAGCAGTATCAAACTTCTAGTCAAGCCAGTGAATAGGAAGGCAACGTCACACCACCGACAAGTGGGTAAAAAAGTAACATTTGCAAGCCTTTAGCTTGGTCTCTCCTCATCAGATTTCTCAAAACTGGCTACCACTGTGCAGGTAACTAGTAAATGAGACTATCAACTCATAATCTTACGCTTTGAATAGACCATCTTCTTTCATCAAAAGCCGAAGCTGAAAGATTTGTGCGACTGGATGTCAAATTTTCGTCAATATCCAATGTATTGCCACTTGTATTGATAGTCTCATTGAGTGAATCACTGTCGACATTCGTACTATCATCTTTCTCCGATGGCAAGAAGATTTTCGGGATAGGACTCGGGGTTGCTCGTCGAAATAACATCAGGTCGGTCACATGCATTGCTTCCATTATCAACTCATTATGTGTACAAATCTATAACCCACTGAAATTTGAAATGCCATGGAGACACACACAGCTCTTGCTGTTGCCCTAAGCTGCCGAAGAGAAAATGACGCTGAACTTCAAATAAGGCGTTCTTTGGGCAAAAGTATTGGCCCTGTTTATGTACTTTCTCGTTTACTTCAACAGGCAAATTTCATTCAATGAAATGCTCTTCCATAGAACAAGTTTGGACTTGAAATAAGGCGTTCTTTAGGCAGAGGGATTGTCTTTGTTTACGCGGTTTCTCGCCTACTTTCCAATTCTTTTTGGAATTTGGCCAAGACTTGTGTAGCAACAGAGTCCTTTAATATGCTTTCAGGACGTCTAGGCCAATGAATCATTTCAGGATTGTGTCCTTCCGGTCAGTATCACAGCATAAGCTACTGAAGGACTAAAGTACTCTTCGACAACAACCCTTTGACAACAGCACTTCTTCTATATCACCAACCAGTTCAGGGCATGACCATTCTAAAACCCGAAGTATACTGTAATACAGTGACAATATTCTGATCAAGATGTGGTATTATGGTTTCAAGGGTGTGGCACACAAGTCCCAACTACCATTGACTGAACCTCACTTCTCAAAAGCTTGTCTCTTGCCAGAAGGTGCTCAAACAGCACACTAAGCTGTCGTTTGTCCAGATAATAGGGAGCATGCACAAACATTAATGCCAACGATAAAATCACAGCAAATTCTTGATGATTTGCTTGGTAAACTAGTTCACTGTTGTGTCAAAACTTGTCCGTCTGTCTAGATAATGTTTGCCATCCATCCCTAGGTTTTACTTTTGTCGAATTCCTAAACGATTGTATCAACTCCTACAAGCCATTAATGATGCTGGATGCTCTTTTCCTTATTACTTTCCACCATCATAAATCCAGCTTCCCGTTGATAAAATTTTTCATCGCAAGACAGCAAGTCGTGCTACATTCAACTTAAAACAGCATAAAAATCCGGCAATTTAAATACATCTCGAAAGATAATAGTGCCACCAAACGAAACTCTTCCACACAAAGCTGGATATTTACATTTGTAAAGTATACGCTTTTGTTGCCATTTGCATGTAAATTACATTAAACTGCTTGCTCAGATGTTCCAAAAATAGCTGAAATCTTTCACTTGATTAATGACGATTTTGTTATGGCTTGTAAAACATGATAGCATCTGGGTTTCCAACAGAAATTTCTTCTGATTACAAAGATTAGCTCCGCCTTTAGGGTCTAAACAAATTGGCTGCTTTTAAATAGCTTAACATGGTTTATACGAAATGAGAATTTTGGCTCCATGAACCAGTAATCAAGATGTGAGTTCAGTCATCTCAGCTGCCAGCGTTCAAGTTGTAAGCAAATTCTCTCTTTTTGTAAGATTCCCTTTGAGGTTCTTGATCAAATAACCATTGACTGTGCGTATTAACAAAACATTGACCAGTAACGCGCGTTATTCATAAAGTAATACGAGCCTATGAATAACAACAAAACACAGAACTAGGCCTTAACCTAGATCCATTCAACCGTCTCAATTTCAACTAAGCAAGACAGACTGCAATCTGGCCGTTTTCAAGGCGCTCCCAAGCTGTTTCCACAGAAAACGATGCGTAGGTTTCTCCATAACAAGTTTGCTATTCTCTTTCATCAATGCAGTGGCCTAATCGCAAAAGCAACGCGACACTGTGAGGATAATAACATAGAACATCAACATTATCTTATTAAAGACCGTATTCAACCCGCTAAGCTATAATTAATAAACAATGCGTCACCGAACAGTACCAGTTTCTTATTTGAGCATTTATACAAAAATCGTTTTGATAGAGTCTGAATAGCTAGGTTGATTGAAAATCTATGAATAATGTATATAAAACGCAATGCAATGATCACACGAAACGTGACAAGTTTATAAAAACAACGTAATAAAACATGTTCCAGGTATTGAAATTGACGCTATGACATGAACACACATCACAAGCAGAAAAATGTTTACCGGTATGAGCTGGCACAAATCATTGTTTTATTTTTGTTTGTTTTCAATTTGTTTTTGAGTGGTCTTGTCAGGAATTCTGGCTACTGAAAGCTAATTTAGGCCCACTGTGCATGCCGCATTCAGGTATGGGACCCCTAGTTTAACGTCACTTCCGAAGGACGACGAGATGAGTTGTGAGGTCAGGCCTCCGAGGTCACCCATCAGGAGTTTAACCTCACTCGACCGAGCTTAACTTCAGTCACCTGATGAAGACTGTATAAGCCACTTGGCCACTCACGTCCCATAATATATTTACATAAATTTAACCTTCGCCAAATTAAACGATATAATATCTATTTACAATGATAAAACTAAGAATAAAAAACGTACAGCCCTATAAAATTTATGATGGCTATTCTTCCAGGGAGTCGTGTTTGAGAGTCTAGCTCTTTAGATGAGTTTTAAGTTGTTTTTTTTTAACGATCTAATGCCGGTGGCTCGCGAATTTCGGAGGGTGTATCTTGAGAGCTGCGTAATGAAAGCCTATTTTACAAATTCAGTCCTAAATCTAGGGACAGTATCAGGGGGTAAAACAATGAAGATAAAACAAAGACAAAGAACAAGAAACGAACCAGTTCTGCTGCTGCATCTGCAGCTCCTTTCGGCGTGATGAAAACGGTAACGATTAACTGACCAAGATCTTCTTGTAGGCCTGTGAGGTTGATCAAGTCCAGCTTCAATTCTTGAGGTCTGTGATGGAACAAAATAGATAAATAATGAACAAAATAGATAAATAATGTTCAAATTCATGCAAAATAAAAAAAATTCCTATCAGTTAAAACACTTTAAAAATAACATTGCAAAGTAAGAGATGTAATTAAATACGAATAAAGCAAATTAACAAACTGCCTTGGAGCCCCATTTGTCTATATTCCTACCTAGTATACGATGGTAAAGTTTCAGGATGCGCAAAGAGCTTAAATCTTTAAAAGAATGGTCGCAAAATTCTATTACATTTTTCTTTGAATCAAACTTGAAAGGAATTTTAGGCAATTTGCTGAAAGAAAAATCTGCCATGGCAATTTTGTGATATCTTGATTAATTTCAAACTGGTGTCATTTATTAATTTCCAGGTCGCGACGTCATCAAATTTCTAAATCCTTAACCAGAGGAGCTACAGATTTCTACATGCAACCATATTGTAGACCTTCAAAAACTATGTTTTCTTGAAGATTGTATCAATTTCCCCCGAGTAATTTAAGATTTCACATGATCTAAAGTTTTAGGAATCTTAGGGCGAGTACGACGAGAAAAAACATCATGTTCTTTTGCTCACATTTCAATCATGATATATTGATAAAGTTGACAAGTCCATGTTAACTTATTAGTGACACAAATTAGAACATAAGTCCATGTTAAAATCAATATTGACAGAAGACATCATAAATCGAGTGGCTAAGCCATAATAATTAGTTAGAGCACTTCGAACCTTCATAGGTCCATCCTCCAGGGGTGGAAAAAATGGCGGACCACGGTACCAATGGTCCAAGAAATTTTTTCATTCTCCAGAAAGAATGAAAAGGGGAAAGGAAACGGGATAAATACAGACAAGTGACAAAATGGAAAGTCAGTATTTTGTCAAAATCATAAAGGCTCTTTTAATTGATAACCGTTAGTAAAAAGGTTGTTACCAGACCTAGGAATTTCACAAACAAGATATCGTTCACAAGTCTTGAAGTGGACAGCCGAAAAATCAACAAAATTTGCCCCAAAAGTATATTTACGATTGTGATTAAGACTGATAATCAGTCCTCGATTCTGTCGTATTCCTTACATATCGTGACCTGTCGAAATGGGCACTTTTTGAAGCGATTCACGTAGAAATATTTTCCAAGACTTGTTTTGGTCCCAGAAATTGAAATATTTTTTCCACCCCTGCCATCCTCAGCAAGTTGACTGAGTGGAATTACGATTAAATACTAAATGAGGTACACGTTGGTGGGAATTGGGAATAGTCCAAGAAAGGGCAAAATTTCCATATAAAGAAAGCTGTGTGTGAAGTTTTTCAAAATATTCGATGCATTTTTACAAAAATCATCAAAAAATTATCAAAAATTGCCACGGCAAATTCAAAGCGAATTACGCAATGTTCCATTGAAGTCACTCCATTCATAAAAAAATTTTGATGCAATTTTACATCCACCTTTTCAAAAGATTTGAAAGATATGAACCCTCTTTCAGCATGCTAAGAAGATAAGCTTATCGAAGCAACGTGCTGTTTTTTCCTCGCAATGTGACCACACCTCCGATTCCTTTAGTCTGAAATTGCAGAGAGCTGGCAACTCTCTTCACTCTTCACCATCAACCTTTCGGGATCAGTCATTATTAATGCCGGGTAGGGGGTTAAAAGATATCCCCTACCCAGCGTTAATAATGACTGGTCCTTTAGACTGGTAGTCAAGCATGCCACCATTAAGCTCTTTTCTCGGTTCTGCATCCAAGACTCCTACCAAAGACAGAGACTCAGCTTAAGCAGCTCGGATTTTCAAACAGGGCATCTTCTGCAACGTTTCTTTATCTACTCGAAAGATAATTTTCTTGCCAGTTCATGTCAAACTGACCTATTACCCATAACGCAGCAACATCTTGTTCGCTATTATTCGTGGACATTTCTCATCTGATGTCTAGTTTGAGACAGAGTGTAGTGTTCTTTGATTCTTTTTCATGTCTTGTATTTATTTTCCTTTTGTAATTCATATGTAAGTCGTCTTAGTTCTTTGTGATGCCACGAAGTAGTCAAACCATTTTGTACCCAGTGGTATCGTCCTCGTAGTGTAGTTAAGTATTCTGTAAGTAGTGTAACTAGTAAATTCGAATCGTAAATTTTTATTGGAATGTAAAAAAAACTGACCTATAGACCTTTTAGCTATTCTGACGAGAATCAGGATCGAACGAAATTTTGCTACATTCTGTAGAATTTTCGAATGTGCACAATTGTGATAGAAGCCCCCACGCCACTCAATTGAACCTGGTGTATAAAAATGTATAAAAATAACGCTCGATCCAGGCTCTTTTGTAGAACAGCTAAAAGTTCTATTGAAGGTAGAAAACAAGTATCGTGATTGAACTCACCTGTTAATTTCAATATCCCCAACATTGATTGACGCCACACCCATCTGATCATCAGAGCTCAAACGATCAAAATCATAAACCTTGAACACCATATTCGTATCTACATCGTCGAAAAATATGCTGAATTTTTCATTCCACATTGGGTTTAGGTTCTTTCGAACAATCTTGCTTTTGTAGACGCATTTCCCTCTGAATTTTGCTTTCACATAAGGATCACTTGTGCCTTAAAGGAGATCAAAGAATATTTACAAGACAAGTCCGGGGTTGATATGATTCATCATAAATTACAAGAAAATACTACTATCATATTTTTTCACTATATTTTGCCATTTCCTTGTGAAATTTACGTATTCAAATATGCGATTTGCACCAAGTGACGTCAAAGTATCTGTGCCTTCTGATACCATTTTCGATGAAAAAACCAGGCCGTCCAATTGCTTTCTTGCCTCTCAATCGCTGTTAGCCTCTTTATCGTGTTCTAATGAATAAATGGCGACGAAATTGCAGCAATGTCTGGCCTAAATTCGCAGAATGTTTAACAAACTTACAGCTGCTATGTACGTCAATATGTGGAAAGAAGTTCGAAAATCTCGCCAGCAGTTCGTAATTTTGTTTTCTAGCATTACCTACTCTTCTCCACGAGTTTTCTTTTTAAAAAAACAAGGGAAGAGGAGGAAGGGAGTTCTTCCTTTTCTTCCTTCACAAACTTATGGACCACGGAACCGCGGACCACGGAACTACGGAACTAAAAAGAAAACATTGAAGGAACCTCGCGGAGGAGAGTAAGCATTAACCATACCGACCCTGGACTTGTACTTTCAAGAAAATGAATTGAAATATATAGCGTAATCTATAAAGAGGAAAACAGAAAACTCAACCATGCCATTGTTTTTTTTTTGAATTTCTTTGGTTACACGTTGGCTAAAACCTGTGAGATCTCATCTTTAATACCATCATCAAAGCAATTTTTTGTTCAGAAATGAAGAAAGCTATCCACCGAACAGTTTGACTATAATGCTGACATCAGAGAAGTCGACAGCGCTTCTCACAGCGGATAAGCTTGAAATGGAGCTGTACCAAAAACTGAACACGTTACAACAAAGATCAACGCACTGCTAGCCTCAATCAAGTGATTGCTGCATTCTTAGATGCTCCTGATGATAAGCTGAGGCCTGCCATTTTAAGAAATGCTGCAAACAAATTCCCATTTTCTGGGGTTATAGCTGGGGGTTATGCAGATCATAAAAGGTGATCACCACAATAATTTGAAGGAGTGGCAGGAAACTGTACATACCAATAATGGTAGCCTAGCTTCTAGGGGAGACGTGCAGCTGACCACTGCTCTGAACTCTAAATTCAAGATATTACTACGAGGTTCTAGCCGCTACAAGGCGTCGCACAAAACATATACCAGCTAAGAAACAAACAACCATTCAGATCGTTGGTTATAAATGCAGTTGTAAACTTATTTACTCAGTTGTTCTAACAAGGACTTAAAAATTCAAGAAGGACAGTATAATTCATCCCTGCGTCACAATTATTAACAAACGCCTCACACTATTTATAACAAATGAATACAGCAACTGAGTCAACTTTCTTCAAACAGAGGATTACCCCGTTGTTGCGCTACAAAAACAACAAATAAGGAAACTGCGAGAGCCCAAATTAAAGCAACAGTTAAAAAACGTAGCAAATGCCTTCAATGGACGGCATGAAAACGTTTTGCACACTCTTTGACATAACACAGGGCAAGACTTGTTTACGAGTCTTGGAAAAATTCAAAAGTCTTGAATTATGACACGAATAAAAAATCATAATCCTAGAAAATTATTAACCCATAACTGACATGTATCAAAGAGTTTAGCTTTCTTAATGAAGCACAATTTACCAAAATTACCATACGCTAAAATATTGAATTCTGGTCTTATCATTAAGAAACAGTACTTCGTAGAATGGGGATGACCTAATCAACTGCTTTTTTATCATAAATCATTAAACAGACAGATAAAACGGACAGATTTTGTAATACAATAGCAACAGTTGCTTTGATACTTTTGCGGC